>OW285237.1:140884953-142100966 GCA_935421215.2 Melolontha melolontha | reverse complement strand
CCCATATAATGTAACATCTCAATTCCACTTACTGTGAAATTCTTAACAGGTTTCTCTAACCTAGAATTGACCCATCGCAAGGTAGCATAAAATCCTGGCGATCCCGGTTTCATGAAATATGAAAGATAAGTCATTCCTGATAATTCGTCCAGCCACGGTGACGCTAGATACTCAGGTTCTAATACTGCGGGTATTGCCAATTCAGTTTGAGCTATTCCCATTGCTTTCCTGCAGTTATCAATACCATTATTTTTGTCTGAAAACATTAGATTAATTATAATTAAACATTAAAATTAGAACAACAGTTATCATTTTGTTGAAAATGTCTTTAAATTAGCTTCCATTATGTCAACGAATCGAAACTTTTTCTAATCAGCGAAGACTGATTTCTTACTTATTAACTCTTATGATTTCATTAATTCATTAGATTTATTTTGACATTAAAGAGACAAAAATTTGAGTAGAATATGTTATAAAAGAACAAGTATTATGTAAATCTACACAGGACGCCAAGAAAATTATTATTCCAAATTAATAATCCTTACTTACACATATTTTTTTTCTTTGTATCGATAATTTCGATGTTTTAAGACTTCTCATTGGTGAATAAAACATTAAAATGCTGGTATTAAGAAAGAAGAACGGTTTTTACCTAATTAATACCTAATAATTACCTAATTTTCTCCAATTTGGATATAATCCTGGTCTACAATAATCGATTAAAGCTGATAGAAGTATTCCGGAATTCCAGTCTGTCGTAAAATTTGACACTCTACATTCTGGTAATACTGCTTGTAACCAGGCCAGCATAAGTTTTCGAGGTGGAAACTTGGACCGACCGATTTGATATCTAACAATTAGAGACCAAATAAGGCCCAATATGAGTTTCAGGTTGCCATTTACAATATCGACGTTACCTAAAATATAAAATTAAAAAATAAAACAAAAACTACTCTCCATAAGTGTATCATAAAATGATTCAATTCAAGTGTTGTAGAAATAAAATTATAAATTATCGATGCTTGAGGTTTTGTTTGGTTAAATTTGTTAAACGCCTTATTCTACATTTTACCGTCTATCCTAATAATTTCATCTATTACTGTTAAGATGGTACAAATGTTTTTTCGTTCTTCAATATAAAACTTTAAAAAAAATAGAATAACAATTAAAAATCTAAATAGAGTCAGTTATATTAAATGGTTCGTTGCCATTGTTTAACAAGCTTTGAGCTTAAATGCGAAGAATTCACGACCTTCGTCTTACATCCAGAAAGAAACTGCACCATTGACTTAAAAAGACCAGATTACTCACACGCAGCCACTTACTTACACCACTGAACCAATCACACGCAGTCAAATGATCGGACAAGGCAATCCCACTACAGCACAGTTATAAATAAAGCCACCTGCACCGACAGAACGCGCTCCAGAAGAAGACGAAGAAGACATTGAAACGTCGCTAAGTAAAAAGCATTAAAATGTCGTGAAGTAGCTAATGGTTATTCTGCGAACCATTTTGAATGCAAAATAACCCCAAAGATATACTATTACAGAAAATGACTTAATGACTTAAAAGAATTTAATGACCAAAATATAATAATGTAAAATTATTTGTCTTTCTGGGTCCTTAAATAAACCTAACGGTAATTTTATCACACACTATATTAAGAATAAAAATAGAATACACTAAATAACAACTTAAAAACTAATAACTAATAATAAGCAAATTTATTTTTACAATAATTATATATATTTGTATTTATATATCACACGACGACTTTTATTCGTTGAATGCCTTGTTTCCCTGCGAACGGTTCTTATGTAGGGCTAGAGGGCAGCTTCGAGAATTATTCCGGGGCCTCATAGACAGTTCTCGCGGCGGTTGGTATGTTCGGTGCATGTGAGTCATCACCAGAACGTCACCTGATGTATTGCGGATGACTCATCACAATAATTTTTTTTTTTAATTTATGCAATAATATTAACTTAATTATATAATATTTAATCCTAATCTGTTATACAAAAAAGGGATATTTATCAATACGTTTTGCACGTATTACGCCGTTGTTATATAATGAAACGGATATGCAAAATACATATCCGTAACTGTAAACAAGGACAAACACCTCGTATTTTTAGCATTTACTTCTGTTCAATACATATGTTTCAGCCATCTAGGCCTCATCGGTTGAACTAGTGAAGCAATGTATATACAAATTAATACAGATCTGTTAAACAACGGATCTGTATCTGTATCTACATTTACGCTAAAATCGTCTCCAAGCCCGATTTTAGCGTAAACTAATAAACAGTCAAAAATATAATTACAAATATAATAAATATTAATAAAATTCAAATGTTGTACAAAATTTAAATCTTCCATCTTTTTCTCTCTCTCTGGATAGAAAAATCCACTACAATATGTATTGAACAGAAGTAAATGCTAAAAATACGAGGTGTTTGTCCATGTTTACAATGACGGATATGTTTTGCATATCTGTTTCACTAATCTGTTATCTTTAATCAATCCTTTTTTTAAATTGTTTTCTGTCACTCCCGTATCCTTCTTCATATGTACTAACCCTTAAATATTTAGGGTATTTTCATTTATTCAAAACTGCCTTCTGATTAATTTATGGCCTATTTATTAAGTGTCACATTTGACATTTCTCCATAAATATTCTATTTGTCATGATGGACATATATAAAATTTAACCTTCAAAATTTAAAAGCTATACTCCATTCGCTCTAAGAAAAGAGCAGATGACGCTGCAATCTGGGTGCGATAAATTTTGTAATTTCAAACAAGTAAAGATATGTTTTACTGTCATATGTGGAGGTTATGTACATATTGTAATATGAGTCATCCGCAATACGTCAAGCGACGGTCTGACCATGATATCGTGCGCCGAATATCACAGCTATCACGCAGAAAAGTCTAGAAGCTCCGGCTTATTCTATGTGTATAGGTGTATAGACCTATATAAGAACTCGAAATGGAGGGAGACCATTCATTGAACAAGTGATCGCCGTCGCGTTGATATTATTATATAAATGTGAAATAAATATTTAAATAAATACTGTTATTATTAGTTATTAAATGTTATTTAGTGTGTTTTATTATTAATATAGTGTATTTTAACTTACAATTAGTTTTATTTAAACGAACCCCGAAAGACAAATTCATCACAATATCTAATAAATCGTAATAAAAGATTATTTTTTGACTTTTACGTTTGTTTATTAACATATTTATTATTAAGAAGCTTAAACACTCTTTGATAATTTTATTCAAGCAAGAAGCAGCCAGTATATACCGGCAAGGTATTAGATAGATATAAAATATTTGAATCAATATCTTATAACTTGTTATTTATTATTTGAAGGTATACAGTGACAATGTGAAGAATGTGTTAATATTTCCTTAAGAAAGATATTTACATCTTACTTTGATTTTACTATCGAACAAAACTATTGCAAAAAATCACAGAAAATATATGTAGGTGATAACTGTAGAGCTGAGGATGTTTGCGGTACGGCAGGACCGTATGTAGTGCATCCCCACATTTAACTATTTATCTAAATATTCTCTGAAATGATTTGCCGGATCTCATAAATTAATAGAGTGATATTTTAGTATGCGCTGGATATTGTTATTATACAAAATCATAATAGCCATTTGTATTTATGGATCATAAATAATAATACGCATGTATTTGTATTTGGTTGTGAATTCAATTTAAACTTAAAACAAATCGTAATATTTTAACGACAAGCCGTCCTTACAATACATGCATTCGAGACAAAGTGTGCAACTCTACGAATAACTTCCATAATTGATCGAAAATGGACATTTTGGAGCTGAAGTAAAGCCCCTATTCTTAGAAAATTTTATTACTGTCGTTAAGAACTATTATTATAAACAACAAAGGCCTTTTATTAGTGTTGAAGTTTTAGTTTCATTGAATTTCCATGTTGTAAGTAGTCAATTGCAAAGTGTTCATTCACAATATTCTAAAACAAGGTGTAAGTTTAACTAAAATCCAGAAAAACACATTCTGATAATATATTACTAGATTAGAAGCTGTGTTTATTACTATTTATTATATTATTTTTATAACCAAATGCAATAAAAGCTACGAAAACAAAAGAAACCTCGATTTATTAAAATCTTGTCACACAGCCTTTCAAAGCCTGGCAGCACAGAATGAAGTTAGAAGTTATAAGTTATAACTTCTAACTTCATTCACCTAGTTCAAGTAGGTAGTATATATAAAATATATGCAAAATATGTGCTGCCAGGCTTTGAAAGGCTGTGTGACAAGATTTTAATAAATCGAGGTTTCTTTTGTTTTCGTAGCTTTTATTGCATTTGGTTATAAAAATAATATAATAAATAGTAATAAACACAGCTTCTAATCTAGTAATATATTATCAGAATGTGTTTTTCTGGATTTTAGTTAAATTTACACCTTGTTTTAGAATATTGTGAATGAACACTTTACAATTGACTACTTACAACATGGAAATTCAATGAAACTAAAACTTCAACACTAATAAAAGGCCTTTGTTGTTTATAATAATAGTTCTTAACGACAGTAATAAAATTTTCTAAGAATAGGGGCTTTACTTCAGCTCCAAAATGTCCATTTTCGATCAATTATGGAAGTTATTCGTAGAGTTGCACACTTTGTCTCGAATGCATGTATTGTAAGGACGGCTTGTCGTTAAAATATTACGATTCGTTTTAAGTTTAAATTGAATTCACAACCAAATACAAATACATGCGTATTATTATTTATGATCCATAAATACAAATGGCTATTATGATTTTGTATAATAACATATCCAGTGCATACTAAAATATCACTCTATTAATTTATGAGATCCGGCAAATCATTTCAGAGAATATTTAGATAAATAGTTAAATGTGGGGATGCACTACATACGGTCCTGCCGTACCGCAAACATCCTCAGCTCTACTGATAATTTGACATTAAAAGAGCATTTTAATATGTTTTTTATCTGATAAAGCAGTCACAGGTAGTTCTTAAGCATTATAGCAAATATCTTGATATTCAAGTGATAATTGTGCGCCCAGATGTAAAACTAATTTAAAGGATTAATAGTGACAGTTATGTATATTATAATTATAATATTTATGTACCTCTTAACATTAGCGCTCGCTTAACAAATATATGACTTTACAAGAAACAGTTATTTTAATAACACCTATACTTAGAGACCGATAAAGATATTTACTAACAGGGCATCATTTCACATGTTATCGATAAAAAAAATTTCTAAACCTATAAAATGTTTTTTTTTGGAAATATTTTTATTTTACAAAACAAACAGTAAGTACGTATTAAAAAACATGAACAGAATTTGAACTACATTTTTAATTATTATTACATCAAATGGTTAATAAAAAAAAACACTGAAACTTTTATAAGCCACAATCTGAAGTAAATGAAATTAAACTTTATGTCCACGATTTCCATCTATTTATTTTACTATTTTTATTGATATAAATACACATTATAATTAATGCCGGACATATTAATATTACTCTTCTTCATAATAAGAAGCTGAATCTAATAAAGATTCTGAGGACGATCCAGTATTGTCAACAATATTATGTAAATCATAAATTTTGTTTTCTTCTGTGATGACGTGAATATGCTGAAAGCATAGAAAAATCTTGCACTGAAAGTAAACCAATTTTTGTCAGAACAAGTTAAAAATCTTGATTTTGCCTGCGTAAATAGGTCCTGCATTTTAACCAATCACAAACATTTATTTTATAAGCTCTTTCTTTCCCAACGCTGCTTTCTCATATTTTGACGAATGCAATAAGGTCTATATTGGTCAGATAAGACGTAACTTTGAACAGAGAACGAAGGAGCATGAAAGAAACCACAAATTTAAAAAAATGGAATATTCGCAAACCATTGTTTAGATTCAAATCATAAATTTAATAGAGAATTCAAGATTCTGCAAATACAAGACAAAGGCAAAAAACGCAATCTATTAGAAAATATTGAAATAAATTGATATAGGAAATTAGGTTTAAATTAGGTCTAAATGAACAAACAGAATTCAATAACTCCCCTCTACTACTTATATATAAAATATGTAATATGTAACACATCCCCACTTAGAATATACTCAAACACTCCTGTAAAAGAAATATATGTAAAATTGTTCAGTTTATCATCACCTAATGAAGCCAAAGTTTGGCGAAACAGTATTGTAGTGAACAATAAAAAACTTTGAAACAACTGTGCTTTACTTTTATTCCGTTATATAAAGAGTTGGATGAAGATCTAGAAAACTCAAGCATCTAAATTCTGTGAAATCGATAAAAAGCAGTCAATGTTAGAAAAAAACTAAATATAAAGTTCACTAAAGGTACTTTTGATTAAGTGCATTGTTGTACTGCTTCTTAGTACTGCTACCTTACCGCGAAGCAAGCGCAGCGAAGGCGTCTGAAGATGGTCGGGATCAAACAAAAAAAAACTGTAGTTGTGTCGCACAAAGTATGGAAGCTTGCTTCTATTTATTATATATGCCCTAGTCAGTGGAGTCAGGTGTGGGTGACTAAAATTAAAAGTTAGCAGGTAGCGCCACTCAGTTTTACTTATGGAACCTCAGACTGAAAACTGAGAAAAAATATTGCGCGATCTTAGGCGCATGCGCATACAAACTACTCAAACACACGGTAGATTTAAACCTACTATGTACTTACATACTATATCAGTAGGCTGCACAGGATACCTGTAAAGATTTTGCTTAGGCAGCGCCAAAGGCAAAGAAAATACTTGGGAACAAATAATTCGTATATTCACTAACCAATAAATATTCTAATATTATAAAAATTAAACTAAATGAAAATATTAATATATGCAAAAATAAATTTAATGAAAATATATTTTAAAAATTAAATCCTCACTCTGTATAAGTACCGACTGTATAATCCGGTATCAAACTTATAAAAAATGTCTATACGAAAACAACAAGATTCGCAAAAATAAAGTGTAACAGTAAGGTAAATATATTTTGAAAGAAAAAAAAACACTGATGAAAACAAATAGAAAATTAAGTTCAATTACAGATTGAATTATTGAATGATTAAATCCCGTCGTTTTTTTCTACGGTGCCATAGATTCAAACTTACAAAAATTTTATAAGGAAAAAGCGGTAGTAAAAATATCTTATACGAATATGCTAATGACTTAAATCTTAAAATCAAAAATTATTATTTTACAAAAGGCGTCTATCGACCACCTGCATATGTACCTGTGAAAAACCAGTACTTCTGGTGGCACAAAAAAATCGTGACTGCAGACGATATATTTATAAAATTTATCGATAAGTATATATGTTTCAAAAATTTAGATTTTAATTTCAAGTATATGGATTAATAATTTGGCATTAACAAGACTAATTGGATATCTTAGTATGCCCAAAAAATGATATATAAGTTATGATAATAAAAGATTGAATGAGTACAAAATTAATATTTAAGTTATGCTCAAGAAATTAATTAATTACGGCCAAAATATGATAGCAATATATATATACATATATATATATATATATATATATATATATATATATATATATATATACATATATAAATTATTAGAGGAAATTTATATTACACAAAGGAAAATTTAACGATATGAGTTACTTGTATTCTTTCCCTATTTGTCTGAGAAGGTAATTAATTTTTTCCGGTGTATCGCTGTTCGGTGGATTAGATGACCATGGACTGCCCTGAATGGAGAGGCGGTAGTGTGCGTGGTGTCTTCCGCGGAAAGTTAATAATTTTTTTCCGAAAACGAAGTCGAAGTAGAACGCCAAGCAGAAAAACCCCAAGTCGGTTGATAATTTTCTCCAACCTTCTTGAGTCGCAAGCGGCAAAATTGGCTGTTCTAAAATATTCACTAACTCTTGAGCTGATCCGTAATTAAACGTGAAATTCTATATGTCGAAGAAGCGTGAGTTAACTTCCGTTACGAAGATGTACTTTTTGTAACTTTTTAAACAACCTTACATTACAAAAGGCTGTCGGCCAGTCTCTCTCTTCCGCGTACCAGTAGACGCTCGCAGAAGGGGATGATAGTTACCAATTCAACCACAGATAGCGATATCAGCACTCATACGTATTAAATAATACGCAAGCAAAATTAGATACCGGGACTCGTCAATAAATAATGAAAACTATTAAGAAAATTTTAGAAGGAAAATAAAGGCATAACAGTACTCATCAAATTCTGTAACAATAAACTTTTTCTTTCAGTACAATTAACGATACCGTAGAATTAAGGACAATTAAAAAAGTCACTATTTTCTTTAGTAATTGGTGTCAATACGAGAGCAATAATAAAAAAATAATTCAAAATCGTCAGAAACATTATATACAAATAAAATAAATAACATGTAATAAATAAACATTTGGATATAACTCCACTGCTCCAAGAAATTAACGCTCCATGTAGTAAACGAATAAATGTTTATCTTATTTGCTAATAATTTGTAGCAGTTGGCGTTGGTTTGTAAGAACTTGGTATTTGACGTTCAGTTGTCAAACTTGTGTTGACATTTGATGTTGTTTTTGGTGTTTATTACATAAAATGAAATCGCGTTCAATAATCATTTAATGTACTATCAGTTTTAATTTGTGTTTATATCGTGCTTTATCTTGGTAAAGTTATTTTATTATTTCTTGTTTTGCCTTTTCGCTTTTATGCAACGCGACGAGAGAGGAAAGTGCGCAAGTCGTGCTAAGAGGAAGGTTGGAGTTATCGCCAAATAAAAGAAAGGTTCGGTGTGTCTCATACATCGGTATCCCGAATGATACTGTAATGACTCATCCGCTGACGCAAGATGCGTCATCCCTCTGGATGTTTTCGCGAGGCCTACGTGAAGGCTCTAGAAGGAGTATTCACCGATATAAAAGCCGCGTCGAAGAAGGGATGAACATTCATTGAATCCTACAGTCTCGCGAAGTACACATAAATATAGTTACATAAATATAGAATACATAAATGTACTTATTGTTGTTAATAGTTAGTTTTATATTGTTATACGTTTTAAATATTAATATAGTGTGTGTGTCTAAAGTTATTGTTAGTTTTATTAAAGAACCCGAAAAGACAAACATTACAGTGGTGTCAGATGTGGACTAATTAATAAATAATAAACTAAGTAGACAATTAAGTGTTAATTAAGTATTCGTTTAAATAAATATACAGTGCGGAAAGACGTTATTTTAAATATCGTGATGGCTAATAAAATGAAACTCACGGAATTGAAAGTGTCCGAGTTAAAACGAGAATTAGAAGAGAGGGATGAGGATACAACTGGCAAAAAGTCGATCCTCCAGCAACGGCTTCGCAATGTGTTGATCCAAGAAGGCGAGGATCCAGAGAATTATGTCTTTCAAGTTCCAGGCGGAGATGCTGACGTGAATTTGCTGTTAATTCAAATGAAGCAAATGGAACAGAATAATCTGGATAGTGCGAAAAATATGGAACAACGATTAATAGAGAATGCGCAAATTCAAATGCAACAAATGGAGCAGAAGAACCTGGAAACTTCTGGAAACTTAGCGAAAACTCTAGAACAAATGGAACAGAAGAATCTGGACAGTGTGAAAAGTTTGGAACAACGATTGATAGACAATTCGCAAACTTTGGAACAGCGTCTAATAGATTCACAAGCACAGATGGAAGAAAGAAACCTAGAAACCGCTAGAATTCTCGAGAAAAATCTGGAAAAGAAATTACTAGAAAATTCTAGAAACTTCGAAAAAGTTCTAGAACAGCGACTAGCGGAAAAATCAGAAGCGTTAAAAGAAGAGGTTTTCACAGCTGTAGAAGAGAAAATTGGAGAACATTCTAGACTTTTAGAGGCAATAATGATTGAGATGAAATTACCCGCTACCATGAGTCATTCTGATCCCAGGCAGGTCAACGAAGAAGTCATACCGCGGCCCATCGAAATAAAAGAAGAACTTGTGGCTATTTCAAGGACCAGAATCAAGCCACCAACCTTTGATGGAAAGACGTCATGGGCAACTTACCTGACGCAATTCGAAGCGGCCGCAGAAGCAAACGCATGGTCTTCTGCCGAGAAGGCGACTGCTTTAGTCATAGCATTGAGGGGTGATGCTAGTGATATTTTGCAGACATTGCCTCCTGAGGAACGTAAAGATTATTCTCAACTCATTAAACGCTTGGAGATGAGATATGGCCATGCGCATTTGGAGCAAGTATACCATACCCAACTGAAGAATCGATCACAGAAGAAAGGCGAGAATCTTCAGGAATTTGAGGCAGATATTGCTCGTCTAGTTCGACTTGCATATCCGATGGCACCAGATAATTTCATGGAACACCTAGCGGTCCAGACATTCATAGATGGTCTCCGGGATATTGATACGCAGCAAGCATTAAGATTGGCAAGACCGAAAACCTTGATCGATGCTTTGGCGCACGCGCTTGAGTTTGAGACTGCAAAACAAGCCTCTCGGAACAATGCTCGTGGCTGTTCTGTCGGCGAACAGGAAAATGAGGAGTTCATGGAGCAGGTGGTTAGTCAAGTCCTAAATCAGATCAAATCAAATAAAAGTGCGCGGCCATGCGGGAATTGTAGAAGAAACGGTCATATCCAGAATAAATGTGATAAAAGGACCAAGAAAGAATCCGCTGAGAATCCGAAAGTCCCAAGGACTGCCCAAATCGCATCCTTGCAAAATCAAACCAATGGCCTGTATGTGGATGCTATTATGGAAAGAAGAACCTATGCTTGCTTGCTAGATACTGGATCGACGAAAACCATTGTACGACCCGATTTAATATCCAGGAATAGAGAATTACTTTCTAGCAAATGGAAACTAAGGACAGCTACTGGAGAAGCAGCTTCTGTGGAAGGTGAAGTAGATGTCAATTTTGTCATAGGACCAACATCAATCCGACATCGTGTTCTCGTAGCCGACATAGAAGAACAGATAATCTTGGGATTAGACATCATGAACACCTACGGCTTCCAGTTAAACATGAAAGAAGGCACTTTAAAAATAAATAATGAGGAATTGTTTCTTCATGGGAAAAATTGTGGGAGTGTACAAGTAATTACAGCAGAGAATGTTGTTCTGGATGCAAGAAGTGAGACATTTTTGACGGCGTGTACGGAAGGTGATTATTTGGACGGAAATGTTGCAATGTTGGAACCAAAGGCTGATGATGACGAGGTGGGCCGAGGAATAGTAGTTGCCAAAATGCTGGTTAAGACTCAGAAGACTGTACCGATAAGGGTAATGAATGTGAACCATTACCCTGTTTCCTTGAAGAAGGGTACCATTCTGGGGTGGTGTTCGCCAGTGTCGGCCGTCGTTCATCGCATAGAGGCGAAGAAGAATGGATTCGTGCAGGTTCCTGAGAAATTGTCCAAGATAATCGACTCCGCCTGTCAAGGATTGAACAAGAAGGAACAAAGCCAAGTTAAGGATTTAATCAAACATTATGAAGACGTCTTCGAAACCGAGACTGGTACGAAAGGTAAAACCAATATTGTAATGCACAAAATAAATACCGGCGATGCAAGTCCAATTCGACAAGGACCAAGAAGGTTACCACTGGCAAAACGTGAGGAAGCCAAGCAAATTATACAAGATATGGAAGGCCAAGGAGTAATTGAACCATCGAATAGTCCATGGGCTTCACCAGTGGTCCTTGTCAGGAAGAAGGATGGATCTACCAGATTCTGTGTGGACTATCGTCGTTTGAATAGTGTGACCAAAAAGGACAGCTATCCTCTCCCAAGAATAGACGATACGCTAGACACCTTGGCAGGAGCAAAATGGTTCTCCACTCTCGACTTAAAGAGCGGTTATTGGCAAGTGGGAATGGATCCCAATGACAAAGAGAAGACTGCCTTCAGTTTAGGTACAGGACTCTGGCAATTTACAGTCATGCCATTTGGACTGTGTAACGCCCCAGCTACTTTTGAGCGACTCATGGACACTGTACTGAGGGGATTGTCTTGGAATACCTGCCTGGTATATCTCGATGATGTGATTGTGGTAGGGACGACCTTTGAAGATCACATGAAAAATTTGGAAGTAGTATTCCAGAGGTTGCGAGATGCCAACCTGAGATTAAGTCCAAAGAAGTGTCACCTTTTCCGCAAGGAGGTAAATTACCTTGGACATGTGGTTTCCGGAAAAGGAATTGCTGTGGATCCAGAAAAAGTAAAAGCTGTGGAAAAATGGCCGGTACCCAAAGACAAACATCAGCTAAGAAGCTTTTTGGGATTATGCACATATTATCGACGCTACGTTCCTGGATTCTCCAACATTGCAAAACCACTTACTCGCCTAACAGAAAATCGAGCATTCAATTGGAACAACGAATGCCAAGCGGCCTTTGAGTTGTTAAAAGGTACGTTGATCAGTGCACCCGTTTTGAACTATCCGCTGCCATCTGGGAGGTTTGTTTTGGATACGGATGCCAGTAACGTCGGGATTGGTGGCGTGCTCTCTCAAATCCAAGATGGCCAAGAAAAGGTCATTGGATACTTCAGCAAGACCCTGTCCAAACCAGAGAGGAACTACTGCGTAACCAGGAGAGAACTATTGGCAGTAGTTAAGATCATTGAGCACTTTTACAAGTACCTGTATGGGCAGAAGTTCCTGATCCGCACTGATCATGCCGCCTTAAAGTGGCTCTTGCAATTTAAGAATCCAGAGGGTCAAGTAGCTAGATGGATTGAGAGGCTACAGGAGTACGACTTTGTCATTGAACACAGAGCAGGCCTCAAACATCAAAATGCAGACGCCCTTTCCAGAAGGCCCTGTCCAGAAGACTGTCGACATTGCAACAGAATCGAAGACAAATCGGCCAACGCTCTTCGAACCACCGTTGTTGATGACCAATGGCAACCTGACAATTTGCGCGCGGATCAAGAAGCTGATCCGGATCTTGCAGTCCTCAGGGCTTGGAAAAGAAATGGGCAAAGACCGACCTGGCAAGAAATTGCTTCCCATTCACGAGAATTGAAGTCATACTGGGCACAATGGGATTCCTTAACCATGGATGACGATCTCCTGGGACGTGAGGTCGAAAATCACGATGGAAGTGAGCGCAAGATGCAAATGGTGGTTCCCAAGAAAAGAATACCAGAGGTATTGCGAGAACTCCATAATGGTGCTTCTGGGGGACATTTTGGAGTCCATAAAACACTGGAGAAGGTGCGCCAGAGATTTTACTGGGTGAATTGTTCACGAGATGTGAAAGAATGGTGCCGAAAGTGTGCAAATTGCGCCGGAAGCAATGGTCCCCAGAGGCGTCGACGTGCACCCATGCGGCAATACAATGTAGGAAGCCCATTTGAAAGGATCGCCATAGACGCCGCCGGTCCTTTTCCAGAAAGCAGCAAAGGAAATAAATACATAATAGTTGTCATGGATTACTTTACCAAATGGGTTGAAGCATATGCTCTACCAAATCAAGAAGCTGGAACTGTAGCAGACGTGATTGTGAAGGAGTTCGTCAGCCGTTTTGGTGTACCCTTGGAACTTCATTCCGATCAAGGGCGAAATTTTGAGTCCAGTCTATTCGAAAAGATGTGTGGACTTTTGGGCATACGGAAGACGAGAACAACTCCCTTGCATCCACAATCAGATGGGATGGTAGAGCGAATGAACAAGACCATGATCAGACACTTATCCAAAGTGGTCTCCGAACACCAGAGAGATTGGGACGAACATTTACCATTATTTCTAATGGCGTATCGGGCCTCCGTTCAAGAGACAACAGGCCAATCACCAGCAAACGTGCTATTCGGGAGGGAACTCCGATTGCCCTGTGATTTAAAGTTTGGGAGCAAGCCTGGTGAAGATCTTGCCGGAGAAGATTATGTCAGCACGCTCAGACGACGACTAGATAATATCCATGAACAAATCAGACATAATAGCCAAGATGCTAGTGACAGAATGAAGGAGAGCTACGACATCAACGCCGAGAAGAGTGGTTACCATGAAGGCGATCGAGTTTGGTTGTATAATCCACAACGTCGACGGGGCCTATCTCCAAAACTTCAAAAGAATTGGGAGGGGCCATACGAGGTGTTGAAGCGGATCAACGATGTAATATACCGCATCAGGCGAACACCTCACACTAAGCCAAGAGTCGTACATTTTAATCGATTAGCCCCATACTCTGGAGACAATGACGAAACCGTTGACTTGCGCCGATTGGATAGCCAATACCATGAACTAACCTTCGAAGACTTTATGCAAGAGTATTCTGGTTCGAGAAAAGCTCGATTTGGGGTAACCATCGAGAAACAGCAGGATTTGTTCACGGTGCCGCCAGACTACGCGCTTGCTCATTGCGTAGCCCGAGATCTACGAATGGCCAAAGGAATTGCCTGGGAATTTAAAGAGAGATTTGGCAGAATCGAAAGGCTAAGGCAGCAGGGACCAGCAATTGGGAAGAGTCTCCAAATAATAAATGAAGGACAGCCCATATTTTATTTGGTCACGAAAGAACTGTCGAGCCTAAAGCCAACCTATCGAGCCTTATGGGAGGCCCTGACCCACTTACGCGAACAAATGTTACAGCAAGACATTCTGAAATTAGCAGTTCCAAAATTGGGTTGTGGATTGGACCGCCTGGACTGGAGAATTGTAAGGAGCATGTTGGAAGTAATCTTCCGACATACTGGTATGGAAATTCTGGTGTGCAGTTACCGGCTTGAATATTCCTGTCCATCCAGGCAAGATAAGACCGTGGACTGTTATTTCGATATGACGTCGCAATGTAACAAAGGCCCTACCTGTCGATTTCGTCATCGTTTGAGGAGACCAAAGCATGACATGTTTCGGGACGAAACTTCATTTTTAAGAAGGGGGCAATGTAATGACTCATCCGCTGACGCAAGATGCGTCATCCCTCTGGATGTTTTCGCGAGGCCTACGTGAAGGCTCTAGAAGGAGTATTCACCGATATAAAAGCCGCGTCGAAGAAGGGATGAACATTCATTGAATCCTACAGTCTCGCGAAGTACACATAAATATAGTTACATAAATATAGAATACATAAATGTACTTATTGTTGTTAATAGTTAGTTTTATATTGTTATACGTTTTAAATATTAATATAGTGTGTGTGTCTAAAGTTATTGTTAGTTTTATTAAAGAACCCGAAAAGACAAACATTACAATACAAAGGTAAAGGGACATTGGTAACCATATCCGACAACCTAGGCAAGGTAGACATCGTGCCACAAGCCATGACCAAGATCGCTTTTTGAGACTTTTCTGTTCCAAACCAACGATTCGTTACAAGCAGGTGTTTGCAATATCAAGTACATGAAATTCATGGCACTAGAATTAGCATAGAGACAGTTCGTGAACGTCTAATAGAAGCTAATTTGGTATGTCGTGTGCCAACCCGAGGTCCAGCCCTGTCCGTAGAAGGTCGGAGACTTCGCTTGAATTTTTGTAGGAATCATGTTAATTAGTTGAAGGATGACTGGCAACGAGTTCTCTTTACAGAGGAATCCAGATTTTGCCTTTATAACTGTGATAGACGTGTTGGTGTATAGACGACCAAATGAACGTTAAATTCTGAATATCACATTATTTGATGGAGGTTCTGTAATGGTGTGTGAAGGAATTCCTTTGGCAGCTCGTTCAGACTTGGTAGGTTAAACAATGGAAGTATTAATGTTGAGAGGTACATAAATAACATCCTACAAGGCCTTGTTGTGCCATTTGCGCCTTATATCGGACCAAATTTTGTTATTAATGCAAGATAATGCACGACGCCACAGTGCTCACACAGTTCAAAATTATTTTGAGGAGTTTGGAATCGACACCATGGATTGGCCAGCCAGAAGTCCAGACCTTAATCCAACAGAGAATGTCTGGTACATGCTTGGTAAGCGTCTGCAAGATTATCCGAACCCAGCCAACAACCTGGATGAGGTAGGGCGCCGCCTCGTGGAAATATGGAATAGATTCGAGCAAAATGGCATATAAGCTCGTTTATTTTAAGTATGAGTCGTCGATGTCAAGCATCAGAAGCAGAGGT
Source organism: Melolontha melolontha (assembly GCA_935421215.2). NCBI lineage: Eukaryota > Metazoa > Arthropoda > Insecta > Coleoptera > Scarabaeidae > Melolontha > Melolontha melolontha. Next base: position 142,084,858 of record OW285237.1, on the reverse strand, counting down.
GGAAATACTCGATACTGAGGCCATTTCATTAAAAATGTTTATTTTTTTTCGGAAATTTTCCCTTTTTCTGTGTATTAATTTGTAAAGGCTAATTTATTAAAAGAATGAACAACGTTTATTTATTAAAGGTTGTTAATTATCAAACAATCGAATATCCTTCTCTATCTAGTCATATACTATAGTTTTATAAAGGATTCCCTAGTGATGTGTTAATTTCTTGGAGCAGTGTATATCTATCGGAGGTGTTAATTTAGAAACTACGGAAGTGTCGAATTGAATAATACGACTAGTTATATAAATCTGTGTCTCTCTTTATATTTTAATAACTAAGCCATCGTTCTTTTAATAGTCATCGTATTTTTCAAAGATATTGTTTGTTGTTTATACATCCACAATCCAAATTCTATGGTATTACACATTCTTGGTGCATAATCAAGTGTAAATTAGTTACAGATAAAAGTATATGTAAATGTTAACGCCTATTTATAAACTGCGTCATATTGATGGATCACTTTATATAGAATGTAAATATGGTCACTCATAAAAAACATACAAATTTAGTAACATAATAAAGTAACTTACGTATGGCCAAAGTAGTTATAATTTAATTATACGTTTATTTGTATCTCATTTATATAAAATATGGACAATTCCAATAATAATTAATTCATGTCTCAAAAAAATGATGTCTTTTTCATGAATCTCGGTATGCAAAGTGTGTCATTTTTTAATCGTTAAAAAAAGTTTTTTTTCATAGGTAAAAACACAAGAACAGTTTTTTATCGGATAAATTTCTCTTTGTAACGAAATTATTTTGCCAATCAGTAATTTGACGAGAAAAACTTACATGAAAAAATTTGTCTAATGTAAGTTTTTCGAGCAAAATTACTGAAAATCCGTGAAAGAAAAGCTCGAGTGTTTTTTGGCAAGATAAATGAACGATATGAATAAAACTCTTTAAATTGTCTCCATATTAACGATCTTGTATTTCTTGTGGATTGCGGTATTGACTTTTTTATGTTTGTTGTATTTTCTCCAGTTGAAATTTCCCCAAACCGACTCATATTATACATTTTACGTTCAACGATACTTTATAGTTATTGTAACTGCCAGCTGCGAAAATAAATTAAGTGATGCGGGGGCTATCATTTTTCGTCACCAAATACTGCAGCGAAAATTTGATTTCCGTCACTAGTGAGAGAAAATCCCATATCGTTAACTTTGGTCTCTAGTTATGAAAATTACCTACTAATTTTCACCTGCGTCTAGTGATGGGATTTTTTAAATTTTTTCCATGACAATTACAGATATATAAGTTTGACATTGATATGCTGTCGTTTATATTTTAAATTTCTTTGAGAAAGGGACTGTGTGTCGAAACATGTAAGAATATTTTAAATATATACATATCAAAGTAAAACAGACCTTAGATCGCCAACTAATTTAATCTACTATATATATATATATATATATATATATATATATATATATATATATACTACGTGACTATAAATGTTTGTAACATATATTTACTTTGGCAACACTGAAAAATTGGCTTGCCTGGTTATTCGTATATAGGTACAACTTTGTAGGTTATGTTATTTGTATCATATGAATGCGTTAAAAATCAGGCGTGCTAACATAAAATTACAGAAGTGTTGCCAACTTAAGTCGAAAATTTACAATCATTTATAGTCTCGTTGTATATATATATTATATATATATATATATATATATATATATATATAAGGTAAACTTAATAACAACATAATTTGAAACATACTTGAGTGGGTAAAACCTCACTAAAGTCGTATAATGCAAAAGTATTTTTAATAATATAAAAAATATTAAAAATGGGGTGTGAAGAACACAATACAAGTTCATTTATGTATTTTTGAATGTATCTTCTCCAAAGACGTAGATACGTATTTCACATTTCTACATGTTCGTAGGTACGGCCCTGTTGGAGAAGAGACACATTCAAAATAAACATAACTACGTTACTATCTAGCCGAAATTATTCAGACAGAGCGTGGAGGAATATTCAGCGCTGTCTATATAATAACAGCCGAACTAGACGTGTTTTTTATAGTCGGTAACCACCGTATCTATAAAAAACTGTATTCTCGTGTCTTCACTACTTGTCGGCGTGAGCCGAATGTGTATATGACAACATAATTTGAAACATACTTGAGTGGGTAAAACCTCACTAAATTTGTATAATACAAAAGTATTTTTAATAATATAAAAAATATTATTAAAAATGGGGTGTGAAGAACACAATACAAGTTCATTTATGTATTTTTGAATGTATCTTCTCCAAAGACGTAGATATTTTTAATAATATTTTTTATATTATTAAAAATACTTTTGTATTATACAAATTTAGTGAGGTTTTACCCACTCAAGTATGTTTCAAATTATGTTGTCATATACACATTCGGCTCACGCCGACAAGTAGTGAAGACACGAGAATACAGTTTTTTATAGATACGGTGGTTACCGACTATAAAAAACACGTCTAGTTCGGCTGTTATTATATAGACAGCGCTGAATATTCCTTCACGCTCTGTCTGAATAATTTCGGCTAGATAGTAACGTAGTTATGTTTGTTTTGAATGTGTCTCTTCTCCAACAGGGGCGTACCGACGAAGATGTAGAAATGTGAAATACGTATCTACGTCTTTGGAGAAGATACATTCAAAAATACATAAATGAACTTGTATTGTGTTCTTCACACCCCATTTTTAATAATATTTTTTATATTATTAAAAATACTTTTTTATTAAACTTAATAAGTCGGCGATTAAAGGTCTGGTTCATTACTTCAAAGTATATATATTTAAAACAACCCTATCGCCGACTTATTAAGTTTACCATATCATACCAAGGTCACGAAAATATTATATTTATATTTATATATATATATATATATATATATATATATATATATATATATATATATTTAAATATTTTTGAAATCGTAGAAATTTTCAAAAAATTTTTCAAACAAAAGTTTTTTGGTTTTAAACAATCTATTGTAAGAACATATTTCTAATCTACATATTGCTCGTTTTATCATAGAGACTGTATTCAATTTGATTTTTTTAAATGAAATACCCTGTATATCTTTACATAGCTAAAATCCTCGTAAGATTTTGTGCTTTTATGTATACAATTATGTCTCTATTTTGCTCGATTCGTGTTCCAAGCGTGTGTTCTAGTTAGCTATGAATGATATACATGACATTTGTATTTAGACAGTAGCTCAATTTTATGTCAGAATTCTAGGTAGTTAAATTCTAACTAGAACATTTTCTACCAAAAAAGGATCTCATCTTAAGATAACTAAAAATATGAAAATAATAAATTGTACAGAATGAAAGTGTCTACTTAATTTTTATCTAGAATGAATCAATTGACGGAATACGAGCGGTTGACTTTATTAATGATTATTGGAATTGGTGATAGATGGAGGTCGTTTAGAGATGCAAGAAATTTCTTTAACGAAATGTTTCCTAATAGAAATCCTATAAGTGTCAGTACCGTGAAAAAAACCTTAGATCGTTACGAAAATTTGCAATCTATAAAAGATTCGACGAAAACAGGTCGGCCAAAAACTGCTACGACTCAAGAAGTAATGGAGAGAATAGTAGAGACTCCTAAAATTAGTTCAAACCAACTAGCATTAGATCATGAGGTGAGTCTATCATCAGTTCATAAGATTCTCAAAAATGAAAAAGCACATCCTCATAAAGTGCAATTAATTCACGTATTAAAGGAAGATGACTCAGATAAGAGACTAACAATTTTGTAAATCTCCCAGGGTTTACAATTCGAACATTTAATACAGTGATTTCAACTTTTTTTGTTGATTTGTTTGCTTTTTGTTATTGTTTGGTTAATTTTTTGTGAGACTGTAAGTAAACGTACTGAATATTGGTGGCAGCGTGGTTGCCGAGATGAGTATTTGCAAATAACTTAAAAAAGTCTCATTTGAAAAAATTTCAAATAATAGTAAATATCTCAAGAATGGAGCAAAATAGAGACATAATTGTATACACAAAAGCATTTTAAAATCTCACGGGGATTTCAGCTATGTAAAATTACTGTGCTTTACTAATTTAATGATCAAATACACAGTTTGCGGAAATAATTATTAAACAAAATCGTTGTTAGTTCCAATTATTAAGCACCACGTGAGAATCTCATTAGAAATTAAGTCCACATATTGTTTAAAATAATGAAATTACAAATACGTATGCTTTGCCTTTTTTTAGTTACTCAACTTTCTTCTTACAGAAAAACAATAAAATAACACTGTCAAGTTTTTTACATTGTTTAACAAGAATTAACCTATAATTAACGCAAATAGTAAAATAATACACTGAAACAGATACCTATATGTACCTTTTTGCCAGTATAGAAACCAATATAATTTAAAAAACAGGTATTTTATGAAAGACCCCAATGACCGCGATCACCTTGACCGCACATATTTTTCTTATTAGGTAACGTATTATTCATTCCGTTGTTTATCTGTGGATGTAACAAAAAAGCATATGTGCTTGAATACTGAAAACAATCACTTCGGAAGATTTACAAGACGAAAATAGTATGTAATAGTGTGTCGCAGAATAACTATTTCTAATTTTCAGAAATGATAGAGGGCACTTAAATAAACATTTTTTATTAATAAACTAGTGTCCGGAAATTTTTCAGTATCGAGATAAAATTTAAAAAGTAGGCTGTCACTACCCCAGGACTTTCCTGGGGGTAACCAAAACAAAAATTTAATCATAGCAACCTTTGAAAACCAACAACCATTTTTGTAGTCATTTTACGTCTGTCACAAATTATTCCTTATTAGAGAAATGTGTTTAATTGTCATTTTAGGTGTCACAAATTAATCTTTATTAGATAAATTAGTGTTTGATTGAAAATTCATCATTTTACAAATATGTATTAAATTAGTAGACATGGATCTTGCCTACGGAGCAGTTTACGGTAATGCTAACGAAGCAAGGCGAATTTATGCGGAGCAGCATCCTTAGCGTTACATTCCCTGTCATAAATCATTTTCAAAATTAAATCAGCGTACTCGAGATACTGGTGAATTCCAAGTAGAGAACATAGATTCGGGAGTTAATCGTACTGCCCGAAATGTTAACTTTGAGGACCAAGTTCTGCAACAATTTGAAAATAAGACGAAAACAACCACTCGTGCCATTGTCCATGCGATGCATACGAGTCACACATATGTATGGAGGGTATTGAAGGAATACCGGAAGCATCGGTTTCACATTCAAAAAGTGCAAACGCTAATTCCATCTGATTATCTCAACAGAGTTCAATTTACCGAATGGTACTTTAATAAAATTAACGACGAACCAAGATTTTCTAGGAGTGTATTATGGACAGACGAGGCATGTTTTACAAGACGCAATAGTCACATTTGGAGCGAAGAAAATCGTCACGCCGTTGACAGGTTACATCATCAATGGAAGTTTTCTGTTAATATTTGGACTGGGATTGTTGACTATTATGTAGTGGGACCATATTTACTGCGATTGTCATGTGTTTGGGATTTTTCTGGAATATACTTTACCAGAATTGCTTGAAAATGTCCCACTTAATATTCGAAGAAATATTGTTTTCCAGCATGATGGTGTACTAACATACTTTGGATTAAATTACCGAAATTACCTAAATGCACAATTTCCAAATGGATGGATCGGAAGAAGAGGGCCGATTTCTTGGCCTGCACATTCATCAGTTATGACTCCTGTTGATTTTTATATTTAGCGTCATATTAAATCACTGGTTTATGAGACACCTGTTAATACAGAAGAAGAGTTAGTGGCTCGAATTATTCTAGCATTTGATGATAATCGTGAACGTCTGCAGCTACTTTGAAGAAGGCGGCAGTCGATTGCATATCGTTACAACTTGTGTATCGAAAATAGTAGTCGTAACTTCGAACAATTTTTATAAAGTTTGATCCAGTATTATTTCTAATAAAATGTTCCTTAACTTAACTCTTTCCTGTTGTAATAGACATAATTTTTAAATATTTCTAGTTTATCTTGACACCGAGAAATTTCCAGACACTAGTTTATTAATAAAAAAGTTTATTTAAGTGCCCTCTATCATTTCTGAAAATTAGGAATAGTTATTTTGTGACACCCTGCATACAAGGAATACTTTAAAATTAAAGAGACGCAGGGAAGCAAAATAATCCAAACACACAAAATTTCAGAAATCCTTAAAGTGGTCATGCCTTCTAACATCGGCTAATTTTTTACCAAATTTTCCATAAACAGAAAGCGGCCCAGCACTGATTTTCTGAAACGGAATCAAAAAAGTATTGGGCTGGTGCCTATGAAATGATGGATTTTTACGTAATAAAGTAAAACATTGGATTTTGATGAAAAAATATTTATTTAATCAAAATAAGCTCCACCGGCTTCAATATATTTTCTGCCAACAGATTAAATAAGAAACACAATTGTGTGTTTTAATTTTTACATTGAATTTTCATCAAGTAAAGGCCACATTAGTTAATTAATTTCCAGATCGTAAATGACTTTTTTAAAAAAATCAAAATTTTTAAATGCAGTAAAATCAACAATTCACATTATGAAGGATATTTCCTCTCAAAAAGTAATCCAAATGTTTAAAACAAGTGATAGTGTTTACGAATCAAGTTGATGAGTACAGCGTAGAGAATTTTAGTAGTGACGCTCATACAGCTTCATTATTGTTGCCTGAGAGGTATGAGTCTGCACGTTATAACGGGCAAGATAGTTTACGAGTGCATAACATTGCAACTATCTTTTCACGCATTTGTCGTACGAGGGATATACAGTATTTATTGTCCCTAATATATAAAATAATATTATTCTTCAACATAGTCACCCAGCACTTGAAGACACTTATTCCATCTAAGTTCTAACATATTTCCACCCTTTTGAAAAAACTCGTGGTCCTTGATCACAGAAGAATTCTTAAACTGCTGTCATAACCTCATCATCGCTATTAAATTTGGCCCCCGAAGACTTTCCTTTAGTTTTGGAAAGAAATAAAAATCACTAGGAGCTAGGTCAGGTGAGTATGGTGGATGGTCCATCAGCTCGAAACCTGCATTGTTAATTGCACTTAACGAAACAAAGCTCTTATGCACTGGAGCATTATCCTGATCAAACAAAATTCCACGCGCCAACTTTCCTCTTCTTTTTTTCTTTGATGCAATCACGAAATTGATTAATTAGTGTAGCGTAACACTGACCCATGATTGTATGGCCTCGTTCCAGGTAATCAATTAATAAAATTCCCTTGGCATTCCAGAAAATGGTGGCCATAATCATACCCGCCGAGGATTGGACCCTAAACTTGCGTGGTGGTGGATATCCTCGATGTCACCACTCCTTGCTTTGGACTTTCGGCTCGGGATCTAACTGGTGAACCCAGGTTTCATCAACGGTAACAAAGCGATCCAGAAGTTTTTTTGGATCACTGTTAAACAATTTTAAATTCGTATCTGAAGTCGTGACTCTCTCTCGCTTTTGTCCAGGTATCAACAGTCAACATTCGGGGTACCCATCTTGCAGACACCTTATGAAGTCCCAAATAGACATTTATTATTGTTCCAATTGTACCGTTTGAAAAGCCTGTTATCTCTGCTAAACGTCTACTAGTTAACCGACGATCTTGTTTAATCAAGTCACCGACACGATCAACATTTTCCTGAGTGCACATAGTTTGGGGCCGACCAGCACCTTTTACATGTTCGCAAGTTGTTCTTCGACATCGAAATTCTCGAGAGCAATTCTTCACCACCTGATATGAAGGCGCATCAACCCCAAGTACACTAACCATATCTTCATAAATTTGTTGTGGCGCTAAACCTTTCTTTTGCAGATATTTAATGACAGCGTGAAGTTCGTTTTTCTCCATTTTTCAAAATCTTTGAGCAGCTTCTATTTTAACTCAAGACAACTTTTTAACAAATACACCTACACGACTCAACTTTGGCACTTTGTTTGACAGATAAACAACGAATGAATGGTGTTGTTGTGTAATATTTATTTCAACGCCTACTGTAAATACTGTACATTCCTCGTATGTATTGACAGAATGCCAAAAATCGAGTAATCTATGACACCGTATATACTCTACTGCACTGTTATCATTATCTTCAGTGGATAAAGGAATGGTTTCAGAACATGTCTTGGTGATTCGCTTTTATTGAACCACTGAGAAACTCGCTGGCAATTATCACTGGTCAAGACAGTTTAGTCTTCTTATACAGCAATACGTGCAGTTTATGGATTGTGTCATGCTGATTCTGAATCCGATTTAAAATTTGCTTCATCACGTCAGAATTTTGAGATGTTTTCTTAAATAGTTTTTTTCAAAACGCCCATTAAATTTTACAAAATTTCAAAGTTACTTTTACATAAAAATATACTACTAAAAATATTGTTCTGTCGAATATTGAGTAGACATGTCTGAACATGTCCTTGAATGTTTCCTACGTCAGAGAATTTAAACCACGCCAATTTTTGCTCTGGAACCAAATTAATAATTGATAGATATCTATGTATGTATATAAAGAGCTATACACGGCTCTTTCGATTCAATGTAAGTTTTAATAGAAAAATTATATTTTCACTATTTTAGCTTAACCATTGAACATTAAAACACGCGATGGGTTCCTAGCATTTGTTGCGCACGCTCTGCTATTACTCTGAGGGGCTGGTCAAACGGTAAGAAAGGCGCTACGCCATTTGACGTGAACAAACGGAGCATTCGGCTGATACGTTTGCTGGTCGAAAACTTTCATGTTTTCCAACAAAAGTAAGAAAAAGATTAGTTAAGGTAGTCTCCCTCTGCTACTCGTCGATTACCTCATTAGGCAAAACAACATGGCAAAAGGTTTTCTCAAGACATTTCTGTTATTGAAAAACGTTATCAGGGCAAGTGGAACAGTGAAATGTTTACTGATTATTGTTAGAGATTGATATCAGCAAGCGTCGAAGAACAGTATAAAGGAAAAGTAAAGAGAGAAACATTTTAAACAGGATGATACCACGTAGCTCTATATAATGCACATACCTAATTAATATTATTTAATTTACTTTTCATTTTTTTTTTTTTCGAAAACCTGACGTGCCAGAATAAATTGGTTGTTATTACCATTGTTAGAACTATAAAAGAAACGAAAATTGTTCGTACTTTCTAACGAAAAATTTTAAAAATGAAAATTTGTTCACCAGTGTTACAGTATCTATTTCTTATCACACGTAATAATTCAGTCGAGAAATGGATCACGTCTATTCCTGCAAAGATGGGCAAGCAAACATGAAGTCGTTCCAATTTATTGCGGTTAATAAATGCCTAAAGTATCCATATATACATCTTCTTAACTTTTCCAATCGCTGAGAATCGACGCAACACAATTGTAGGGTCAACTGACATCATTGTTTAGTACAAATTTGGACCTTCAAAGCATTCGTTTTCAAGTAACATGTTTCCTCAACGAAATTTTTTAAACCATCGTTGCATTATTCGTTCTCTTGTAAAACCTTTACTTAAGGTGCGGTTAATATTCATCCAAGCCTAAATTCATATATAATCTCAACTTGAGTTTTGTTAACAATTCTTACCGCTTTGTCGGAACGAAACAGATTTAATTATCGACCGACTTGTCACTAGAGATGAAATTTGGATCCATCATTATGATTCAAAATCGAAACAAAGGTCAACGCAGTGACATGTTAAGGGCTCGGTCCACCTCAAGAAGTTTAGTCACCCCTTCTGCAGGAAAAATAATTGCAACTGCTTTTTGAGACTGTCAAATAATTTTGCTGATTGATTATTAATTCAGATTTAGCACCCAGTGACTACTTTTTGTTTCCGAATCTCAAAAAAAAAATACTTAGGAGGACAAAATTTAGGAACGATGACGAACTAATAGCAACTCCACTTCTTTTTTTTGTTGGTACCCTTATAAATTTCCTATCTTCTTTTACATGCTCCTTGTTATGCGCGCCTTTCCTACACAAACGTAAAATCTACTGGATTTACTACCTTACCCCAATAATACGATATCCCCGGAGATATGCGGCTGAGAGACCAGCTCAGTTAAGAGGCGAGTGAGAGGAGGTTCTTTATAAATAAATAGACGCCACCGTGAAGTGTTATCCCACTAGCGATTTGGTGAAGAGCATATCTTCTTCTAAGGTTTACCTTAGCCAAAACCGCTATGTTTAACATTTTTTCAGTTTTAAGGTTATTCTACTGAAGATGGCAACTTAGTTGCCGAAATATGTATATAGTATTTATTGATATACAGGGTGAGTCGTGAGGAATCGACCAAACCGTAGGAGTGTATTCTACAGGTGAAAGTAATGTAAAAAAACTCAAATGTTGCTATCCGATTTTTATTTGTTTTCGAGTTATAGCGTAATTAAAAATAAACAAAATTTCATACATTGAAGTTTTTGTATTTTATTGGTATTATCGTTCTTTATAATATATTTTCAAAAATACCGCCATTCATTTTAAAACATTTTTTACATCGTCTACGAAGGGCGCTGGTTGAGTTCCTGATTGCGTCAAGTTGATGTTTGATATTGTCAGCAGCATTCATAATCCGTTGAATTAGTGCATCACGAGTGTCCACTTTTACTTGATACACTTCATTTTTTAACCAGCCCCATTAACAATAATCGAGTGGCGTGAGGTCTGGAGACCTAGGAGGCCAACCAATGTGACTACCACGTCCAATCCAACTCCCTGGAAACCTTTCAGCCAAATGTTGCCTGACTGCACGAGCGTAATGTGCAGGCGCTCCATCGTGCTGGAAGAAGATTTGGATTCTGATATTTATGGGAACATCCTCTAGCAGTCCGTGCAGTTCATTTTCTAAAAAATGTAGATAGGTGTCTCCCGTGAGGCGATTCTCAAAAATGTAAGGACCAATTAAAAAACCATCGATCATACCACACCACACGTTTACCGAAAATTTATGTTGAAAGTTACTTTCGACTGTTGCGTGTGGATTTTCGTCTGACCATGCATGCTGGTTATGACAATTATTAATACCGTCACGGGTGAATGTCGCTTCATCCGTAAACAGTATACGCGATACAAAACGAGGATTATCATTTATCCATCGAAAAAATTCCATACGTCTACGATTATCATCTCGTTGTAGGTGCTGTACTCTTTGTACATGATACGGACGTAAGCCATTCTCGTGGAGTGTTTTTATCACCCTTGTTTGTGGAATGCCCATTTGAATACTAATTCTCCGTGAGCTGGTAGTTGCGTCTTCTTCTACTACATCCAGAATATCTTCTACTTCTTGTAATTGTTGTCGACTGCCTCGTTCAGATATTATGTTTACACTGGGAAGCTTGCCAGTCGCGCACAATGTGTTGAATACACTAAAACACTACCGCTAGTTCGGAAAACCACGAACAGGTAGCGCTTCAGCTAGGAAGACTTCCCTATAATGAATTGCTACCGGGGTTTCACTGTTTTTACGAATACATACATAAACATGGTATACTAAATCTACATTTTTAATTACGCTATAACTCGAAAACAAATAAAAATCGGATAACAACATTTGAGTTTTTTTACATTACTTTCACCAGTAGAATACACTCCTTGAGTTTGGTCAATTCCTCACGACTCACCCTGTATATTGTGGTTAGGGTGTTTTTATTATTTCTGTTTCTAATTCAATAACAACGAAAATAAACAGAATGGTTATAAATAAACTAAAAAGACAGTACCCAGACAGGATTGAAGTTAAGGTACATATTACACAGTGTCAAACCAACCCTCTAATTAAAATAGAATTTCAGATAATTTCTACGAGATAAGTAACTGAAAAAATTAGAAAATATAAATACACACTCTAATGTTTATGCTGTGGAAAAATACGTAATTTGAAGCTAACCAAAAGAAAACTACGATAATAAATATTATCCTCGATGTGCAATGGTATCAATAACGATCTAGAATTAGTACGTATTAAAATTAACTAAAGCTAAAACAATACCCCTGTTTGATGACATATCAATGTTACAGATAGCAGAATCTAAATACTTATACAATATATCTCCTAATGTATGTTTTAAGAGATTAAATAAAAGCAGAAACGACTCTTAGATGTAAAGGAAATAATTATCATATGTAAAATTCCCACGATATATACCTGATCGCTCAAAGTAAATGACAACAAAACCAATTAATATAGGAAGATTTAATCTAACGATCTTAAATATACTAGACAGTTCAAAAATATTAATACGCTGTCCAAAAAATACAGTTAAGCAAATCCTGCTAACGTCCTGCTCATATTCCTGCGCGGTTTCACTCTCTTCTTCTTCAGTTTCATTAAGTGGTTCTCTAACATACTCGCCAAATCTTTTTAGCTTTTTTCGCTTTTTTTGGATTCTGATGTTTATGGGAACATCCTCTAGCAGTCCGTGCAGTTCATTTTCTAAAATTTTGATTATCTACTAAAAATCCCTTTTCGCATTTCAAATAGTAAAGGCTTCTAAGGCTCTGTTCTTTAGTTCGTTTTGTTTTTTTTTATATAAGTTTCTCAATTCATTGTTTTTACATGTCTCTTCGATTTTTTTTGAATTCTTGCTCTAGATGTCTTCTATTTTTACTATTTTTACTTCTTTCCTTATCTACTTATATTTTTTCTCCTCTTCTTCATTCTGTTCTTCCATCCTTGCTTTATTTCTCTTCTTTAGTATTTGTTTGCGATTCTCGTCAAACCATTTGTTTATTTATCGTTTTTTTGGCTTTTCCTGACATTCTTTCAATTACGTCTTTCATTACTCTTTCAATTAGTCTTCATTCTTCTTCAATCTGCTTTTTATGGGATTTGACTTTAAATTTTAGGTGCTTTTTCTTTCGCACTTGCTTTTATTAATCTGTTAATGATTGTCATCCATAAAAAATGTAATAAACAGAACGAATATATTTAAAGAAACGTAATTTCGATACTAAATTTTATTTTCTACATTGAAGTTTCTAATTAGAATAATATATTGTATCATAGTGTATATTTATAGTTACAAGTAAAAATAATTTGCTACATTTTATTAAACATTCATATATTCACATTGTTCATTAAAATAAAAAGAAACAATATTTAATTAAGCTTTCTTCATTTGTGTAGGTGATGTGGTATTAATAGAAAGCCTTAAATAAAAGTAACTTGTTTATTTTCTGTGACGTTTACATTATGATCGTAATTATCATAATTTTCTCTTAACCGCTGTAATAAACTAATAATATTTCATTGCGAATAATTTGTATTGCATGTAAACAAGGATATTAAATAAACAGAAAGAAACCAGTTAAGATTGATTAAATTACCATAAAGAAAAATATCATATAAATTCTTGTAATATCAAGAATGCATGATTAACTCACTAAGATCATTATTTTAATAATAAAACTAAACGTTTCTATCTGCAAGATCTATTAATAATTATTTCGTCAAAATAATAAACCGCTTAAACTATAATCGCAGAGATTCTCTCAACTACTATTGCAAAAAGTGGAGAATCAAACATTCGAAAACGGAAATTCATTAATATTACATCACATATAATTATTTCTAATAATAACTAGTTTCCAAATAATTAAATTAGATACGCTGATTGTTTCACTAGCACACAATTATCTCAAGGAAGTCAAGAATCAGCAGAGTAACATTCTAGTATATGTGCATATCCTATCTCCTTTGAACATTTATATGAAGTAGAGGAGAATAATTTAATATAGCCTGTATTTAGTTATTAATAGTAATATAATGTACTCTTGAATTTTAAATCAAATATTTTCGGAATATTATTAACAAAATTTATAACTTTTTTCTAGCCTGTTTAGCTGATAAGTGAGGAGTCCATGAACTGGAGAAGAAGCCTCAGGAAAAGCCAGTATGTTCAATCAGAAAAAATAATCACGACAATAGTTTTCTCGGATTGTGAGGAAATATTGACTTATTGTCGTTAATGTGAAAGAAAAATTGACTATTGTGCACCTTCTTCACCAAAATGCTCCTGTACAAGCGAGTTCGATAGGCTCCTCCGTACAAGAACTAGTAATATCTCTAGTCATAGCATTACAAAAAAAGATATAAATACAACCAACACATCATTGAACTAATGAAATACTGTTTAAACAACACCTACTTCATTTACTTGCGATAATGCTACAGGCAAACCGAAAGCGCACTAATGGGCTCTCCGCTTTCTCCAATGTTAACCAATCCATTTTGGCTAATTTTGAAACATAAACGCTACGAAGCGCTACGTACAAACCAACCTTGTGGCTAGGGTATGTCAACGACACATTCGTAATGCCACACGTGTAAACAAAACGAAACAAATTCCACAACCACTTAAACACCTTTGATAACAAAAAAAAAGAATGGAGTTTTGGCCTTTCTAGATACACACGTCACACGAAAAACGGATGAGACATTAGGCCACTCGATATATAACCAAAAACACATACCAATATACGGTATGCGCCAAAATAAACAACACTGAAATTGCTGAAGTATATTATTTATTGAATAAAAGAGACGGCGGATAGAGATTGCCTAATACGTGGAAAATGAATTGACCATGCAACAAATACAACGGCCTAAACATCACACATACAAAGCGCAAACACAACGCTCGATTAAATACACCAGCTACGGTCACCCTCGCACCCTCGCAACCCGAGAGCATCAGACAAATACCGGCACATGGACGAATAACAGGCAGTACCTATCGCTCGAAGAACGACAGCAGCAACTACGACAACCTGAGTATGGCAGCAGAGACACTGCCGAAAGCTTGTTCAGACATCCGCCCTTTAGAGAGCCACAGGAACATACACACGACAAGATACTCAAAATAAGGCTTCGACAAATTTTGACCGTGAAAACCTACTCAACATATTTATTAAATATATATATACCGCCTGATTCTGAGCAAACGCAACGATCCGAACGTATGAATATTTCTCCCGCTTCGAATACAATTCCCCTGAACGCGTTTAGCCAATCACAAACCAGTCTGTCGCGCAAATTTAACAACTAATGTCACAAATTAGTGTCACCACTGTCACCCTATACGGAGTCTCTTAAGCGTTTGAATAGTGAAAATAAGAAAATAAGAAAAGAAAATAGACATTACTGGTTCTGTACAAAATTTAAAACCATTATTCCCAAATCGCAGAGTTCCTAATGATACGTTCATTTTAGTATGCGCTGCAATAGAACTAAATTCAAATTTGACAGTTAGCGATATTTCCAACGATTTAGGCATATGCTGCTCTTCCGTTAACCGCATACTAAAATTAAATGGTTTTCGTAATTATAAATATTCCAAACATCATCAATTATTTTACGGTGATGAGTTTAAACGGATGAATTTCCGTTATTATATAATTAATTTCTCATTACGAACAATTTATTTTATTATCTGTAAGAGTAAATTTTTCTTAACATTACTAGAATTTAATTTAGTTTTTATTTATTTCTGAAGTTTATTTAGTTTACTATGAACAGTTTTTGTGACCTTTATTATTAAAATTTAATTTATTAAATCTCTTGATGCCTTATTTGCAATTTTCTTAACCGCTTATTAATAATTTCATTACGCTTTGTAGAATAACGTATTGCAATTAACTCATTACCATAACACAGGACTAAACAATTTATAGTCCTTTAATAGTAATTTGGTAATCAGATAATTTTTCTTATAATATGTAAGTATGTATGATATATGACATTGATGTTGACACGCCTACAGCATTTAGGGGAATTGTATTCGAAGCGGGAGAAATATTCATACATTCGGATCGTTGCGTTTGCTCAGAATTACCTATACAACATATATATATATATATATATATATATATATATATATATATATATGTTGTATAGTTTTTCACGGCCAAAATTTGTAGAAGTTCTTATTTTGAGTATCATGTCATGTGTATATATATATATATATATATATATATATATATATATAGCAGATTTATATTTAGATAGTTGACGATTTCAGGTCTGTTTTACTTTAAGATGTATATATTTAAAATAATCTCTTACATGTTGCAGCAATAAACCCACAGCTTCTTTTCGATATATGAATTACCACTCAAATGCACCTACAATGTTCAATAAAATGATTATAAATAAGCTGACTTATAGAGCAGTAAAACTATCACATACTCAATACAGAAAAAATAACATCAAGAAAATTAAAACGACCTTAACAGACAATAACTATCCAGTACAACTTATAGAACAAACAACTAAAATAAGAATCCACCAAATATACAACACTGCACGATGTACCACAATTATCAGAAAAAATACATTCTTTACAAAAATATGATATATCAACAACATATAAACTTTGCAATACTAATAAACATCTATTTTAAAAATTAAAACCCAAAATAGAAAAAAATCAAGAATCAAGTCATCTATAAAATACCATGTAGCGATTACGATACTTACTGCATAGATCAAACTAAACAATATTTATATAAAAGAATACAAGCCCACAAATACTCCAAAACAAACAAAGCTGCTTTATTCACACACAAACTGCAACACGATCACCATTTCGATTTTGCAAGCATACAGATAGTCGATAAAGAACAACATACAATGAAAAGGGAAATTAAAGAAGTGATAAAATTACACAAGAAAAAAATTCAATTAACATCTGGAACTAGGCTGTCCGAGTTTTTTCGAGGTTTTCGGTTAAGCACGGTGTATATTGAAAATTAACAGCCCCTACTATCTTTTATTAGTATCTGCCAAGTAAGTTTGTTAATGTATTCCCTTACTTTTTAAATCATCCTCATATTAATATGAATATGAAAAATAATAATACAATGTGAATCAAATACCTTATCCAATTAATTGCATTATCCTTGACTTCGATAAGTGCTTCATTCGCTAATTTACTTAAGTACACATTCATTACTTGTGCAAATTTTATGTTTATATTTAATTAAAATTATTTACGCGCTAGATCGTTTTAATTAGTAATAATATTAATGAAAGTTTGAAGGAATATAAAGTACAGTTTTTATATTTTATACATATTGCTATGGATTTTTCTAAAATAATATTTAAAAAATAATTTAAAATAAATGTACATATTTTTTGACTTTCACTGTATTTTAAATGTTACTTTAATGTGCGAATATAAAAACTGTTTTTTTCCGAGGCCAATGTGTTCGAGAGGCCTAGAGATAAATTCAAGGAGACCAGTTTAATATCTCGTACTAGAAGGTAGCTTGGTGTGATATAATTAATTATATTGAAAATCGGTTAATTATTTGATTAGTGTTTTTATTGATGTATTAGAGAGTTGTAAAAGTTAAATTCTCGTTTGCAAATTGTTGATTAATATAGAAAAAGCACCTTGTTTGTTTGTCTCCAGTATTTTAGTAAGTAGATTTTTTTTTATGATATAAAGAATATTTAAAATTATAAAAATATTTCTATTGTATCCAAGATTGCAAGATTAATTATTTAAGAGATTTATTATTAGAAATATAAATAATAAAGCTTACTATTAAAATTCTATGTTAAAATTATAGTAATTAGAATTTGTTCGAGAGGATTCAGGTTTTTTTTTGCATGTTGTTTGCGCATGTGTAAATTTTGATCGTGTATCAGTATCTTATTATACAGTGTGGTTCTCTGGGGAGAAATTAAAAATAAACTTTATTATTTTAGATAAGTTTGATCGGAGTAATTAAGAGGAAGTTTTTTCATTCACTCAGCTGTCAATATTTCAGTGAATATATTTTACCTCATGTATTATTGTAAAATACAGAATCTTTATACTTTATAAAGATAGATTTTTTTTATTTTTTTTTAATTTTTGTATTAAATATTCAGTTTAAATTTTATCCTGTGTTTCATTTAGTTTACACATCTATACTTCTGTTCAAACTCAATATATAAAATAAGTAAATATTTGTGTGAACTTTTTACTGGCACCTAACTCATTGTAGAAATTACACGAGTTTCCGAATTGGAACCCGCGAAGATAGAAGTTTCATTTTTGAAAATTCTCCGGCTGAGAAACCTAGTTGGGAAAACAAGTTGTGGATAGTGGGGTGCCCAATTCTCAAACCACTATTCATAGCAATATGCATGTAAGCTGTTTCAAATTAGGAGGCGTAATTGCTTCTGCAATATTTTTGGAACTACAAATGGAGTTATTTAGCTTTCATTTTTTTTTTATTCAATCCCTTTTCATAAAGTTAGTTATTCATTGAACTGCATTCGCCTTTTACGTACTCCATGAAGTTACTACTGGCTTTCTTAATAAGTTGTTAATTACAATTTGTTTTTTTTAAGTATTGGCTTTTAAAGTATTGGCTTATAATGCATTTCTAAATAGCTTGAACCAAGGTCTATCGTGGCTTAAGTGGTAAAAGCGACAGTCCAGCAAACTGTAGACTTGGGTTCAAGACTCAACGTAGACAATATTTTTCAATTAAAAATTTCGTATGATTTGCTTTGTAATTTGTAGACAGCAATGTTTACATCCCCATTTACTTTGCAATTACAAACATACTAATTTGATATTTGTAAGTATTTCAAATAAAAGCCGAAAAACTCCAATAATTTATCGATATATATATATATATATACATATATATATATATATATATATATATATATATATATATATATATATATATATACAGGGTCCGGCAACGAAGCGGGGACGGAAGATTACACGCGTATTTGAAAGTTAATCAAATATTTAGTCATCGGATATCCTTCCGTACCATCAAGCGCACGTTTTAAAAATATTTTGTTTTATACAGGGTGTTCCAGATGGAAATGTCAGACTAAAGTTGCATTTTTTTAAATGGAACACCCTATATATTAATAGATAAAATGATCCGCGCTTGAAAGCTGGTTACATCGATATAATGTTGTACGGGTCTAAAGTTGATAGTTTCTGTGTAAATAATTATTTTACTTGATAAATTGATACATTTCAGTAGGCTATTCTGCATAAGGAAAATCAAAAGATCCGAAATCAATAGAATAGAATATTTTCTACTAGTATGCACTTTCGTTGCTACGTGAAATAAATTCTGCAACTGCTCGCGTTATACAGGGTGTTCACAATTTCGCAAAATCGAAGAAATCTCATAATTTTTAAATGGAACACCCTGTATATTTTTAGTTCATTGAAAAGCCCTTTTACTACGCTTTCTATTGATACCTCATTTGAAGCACCTAGGATGGATCATTTGCTAATTATTTCTTTTTAGAGTTGAATTAACGAAAAATGCTTGTATTTTTAGTAGCTAATTTGCGTTTTTAAACCTACTGTAAGATCGGATATTCAACAAATTATCCATAAATGGTCTATAACAAGAAGAAACCCCATTAAGTACGAGAAACAGTTGATTTTCACTCAGCAGTGAAAGCAAACATTAAATAATAATAAAGTAATATAGCATTTTCAATAGATTCACTGCTGATCAAGTTATCTGGTGCTAGTTTAATAAAAAAATTGCACGAATTAATTTGTATTTTAAAGAATTTTGTAAAACCAACTATTTTACGAATACCTAATATGAAACAATACATACCTAATTAGCTTAACATAAATCGAAATCATGTAGGAAAGAAGTACGAGTAGTATTAAAAGTTTGCACTATTTTAAATAAATACTAATTATTAACCACAACATCAAATTTATTTAACAAAAGTAGTAGCACAGTAAATAAAAATAAAGTAAATGTAAATAGTAAATGCAAATAAATCAAAGAAAACTTTCAAATGTCCTTCCATGTCTCTCAATACATAAATGAAGCCTGGTGAAATTCTGTTGAACATGCTGTACTGTTTCTTGGCGAACATTTGTAAATGCCTCTCTTATGCGTTCCATCATATTTTCCCTTGTTGTAGGAACTTCCACATAAACTAGAGCCTTGACATATCCCCAAAAGTAGAAGTCCGAGACAGTAAGATCTGGACTTCGTGGAGGCCAAGCGATTGGACCACCTCGTCCTATCCATTTGTCTTCCTTCCATCGCCCTAGAAACTCGCTAACGTTAAGGCTGTAATGAGCAGGTGCACCATCGTGTTGCAACCAGAAAATTTGTCGGGTGTCAGCATCCACATGCTCAAGTAAATTAGGCAGTTCGTTCTGCAAAAATGCCAAATACGTATCGCCTGTAACGGTTCCATCGAAAAAGTACGGGCCAATGATATATGGACCAAGTATACCTCCCCAGACGTCAAGAGACCATCTATTCTGATTGTCTACATGACGTATCCAATGCGGGGTTTCTGTTGCATAATAATGCATGTTATGTTTATTTACCGCCCCATTACTTTTGAAAGTAGCCTCATCGCTAAACAAAATCTTTGTTAAAATATTTGGCATTTCTCGCATTTTATTTAACAACCAACCACAAAAGTCTGTTCTTTTAATGAAATCATCACCATGCAATTCCTGATTTAATTCCATATGGTACGGATGATACTTATGACTTCTTAAAATTCTTCGTACGCTCCTATCTTCAATAGCTGTTACCTTTTAAATACCGTCTATACTTATATGTGGATTTTCCTGTATTGTTAATAATACGGTCAATTCGCTTTTTTCATTGATTACCGGCTTATTTATTTCTCTCTTCCTGTAGGTTACACTACCAGTTTCTATAAATCTCTCTAATAACCTTTCAAATGCTTCCGGTCTTGGCTTTCTTTCAAGGTTTGGAAATCTCTCTGCATATACTCTACTTGCTAGGAGACAATTTCTTGTACACTCCCCAAGAATAAATATCATATTCACCATTTCTTGAATACTAAAATTAGTCATTATAGCAATTTCTTTTAAAGATTGAACGAAATACTGTGTAAGATGGAACGAAATTTTTGACAACTTGGTTATTAAGTATACAAGCTTAAAATTGACACCAGATAACTTGATCAGCAGTGAATCTATTGAAAATGCTATATTACTTTATATTCCTTTAATGTTTGCTTTCACCGCTGAGTGAAAATCAACTGTTTCTCGTACTTAATGGGGTTTCTTGTTGTTATAGACCATTTATGGATAATTTGTTGCATATCCGATCTTACAGAAGGTTTGAAAGCGCAAATTAGCTACTAAAAATACAAGCATTTTTCATTAATTCAACTCTAAAAAGAAACAATTAGCAAATGATCCATCCTAGGTGCATCAAATGAGGTATCAATAGAAAGCGTAGTAAAAGGGCTTTACAATGAGCTAAAAATATACAGGGTGTTACATTTAAAAATTACGAGATTTCTTCGATTTTGCGAAATTGTGAACACCCTGTATTACGCGAGCAGTTGCAGAATTTATTTCACGTAGCAACGAAAGTGCATACTAGTAGAAAATATTCTATTCTATTGGTTTCGGATCTTTTGATTTTCCTTATGCAGAATAGCCTACTGAAATGTATCAATTTATCAAGTAAAATAATTATTTACACAGAAACTATCACCCTTAGATCCATACAACATTATATCGATGACCAGCTTTCAAGCGCGGATCATTCTATCTATTAATATACAGGGTGTTCCATTTAAAAAATGCAACTTTAGTCTGGCATTTCCATCTGGAACACCCTGTATAAAACAAAATATTTTTAAACCGTGTGCTTGATGGTACGGAAGGATATCCGATGACTAAATATTTGACTAACTTTCAAATACGCGTGTAATCTTCCGTCCCCGCTTCGTTGCCGGACCCTGTATGTATCCCTAGCTTAGTATAGCGACAAATAAAAAAAGGGGTGAAAGATACTTATGAGTGATGCCTTCATTTCAAAAATCGCAGTCCAATGTTCACGTAGTAACGAGAAACTGATTTTTCTTTATTCGAGTCCGGCTCTGTTGCAGTCAATATACGAGCAGTAATACAAGAATCCACCGCTACCAACAACGCTGAAATTTACATTTAGTATAGACGTAGTCTTCGTGGTTGCTAGGTGCGTTCGCACTAGCATCCTACACGAATATCGAATATACTGATATGATTTTAATTTATGGCAAAACAGGACAAAATAGTCTTGGGGTAAAAAACTTATAAGCCGAACGTTTCCCAAATCGACGTCTTCCTTCGACTAAGACAATTGTGAGAGCCCTGTATCAACTTCGGGATACAGAATTAGTAATTCCACGTTTCGAAGGTCGTGGCTCTCAAATATCACGCAGAATGTAACAAACAGAAGAGGATATTTTAAATATAGTGGAAGCGGATCCCGGCGTAAGTACAACAACCCTACCACAAAAAGTAAATGTGTCTCAAACTACGGAACATCAAATTGGTGTATGATCGTCGCCCTGATATTGAAAATGCCGCAAATCTGTAAATCGCATTTTTGTTGCAGCTCAACGCATTCGCGAGACCATGCCAAATTTTAGTCGCGTTCACAATAACTTTCGTCGCCGAATTGATGCCTGCACTCATAGTGAGCATTTCGAACACTCTTTCTAAATTATTTTGTCCTGTTTCGCCTACATCAGCATTTGTCAGTATCACCACAAATTAAAAATATAAAACAAATGACTGCAAACAAATAATTAAAACCCAGGTATTTGAGATTAAAAAGACACATTTTTGATTCATTATAAACATAATAATTTTATTTTAAAAGAAAATTAACGTTCAAAATATACTTATTGATGTTCTCAAAAAAAACATCACAACAAAGAGCCCTATTGGCTGGCTATATTACACAAACTCTTTGGTAAAAAAAACAACAAAACATTCACTATTCATAGTGTCTAACAATAACTCTAAGAATTTTATCGAATCTTTTTCAGGTCCATGAATTGAATTATCAGCTGTATTTTGGTAAACATAAGATATACACAGATATGGGCCGACTTTAACTACATTTTGGCCCTAAAAATTTGGAGATTTTTTTTATGAATTACAAATAAATTTATTTTTTGATTTTCAGTTAAACATTTATACATATTATTCAAATTCGCATAGCTGGGCGCTCTTGGGCGGTATATATACAGGTTGTCCTTGAAATAAAAGACAACGAAAAATGGAAAGATGTAATTATATAGAATATAAATCCAAAATATTGTGAGTTAATTACAACGCAAATCGCAAAATTAGAAACTCCCTGAAAATTGTATCATGTTCCACTTATGAATTCAGAATGTGTATAAATCAAAGATATGTATAGCAAGCCCCAATTAAGTTGGCGCGAGGAGGGCGTGCGCAGAAGCCGTTTTTAAAACCGTCCACCCCCACTACTGAAGTAATTGTCAGAATACATTTGTCATTGACGTTTGACGGAACATAATGTCTTTGCTAGGGGATCATAAAGTGATACACGCTCAGAGGTTAGAATTATCTGACATTTGATGTAAAACCAAATACAAATCTCCCCACTACTTCTAATCCTGCGCGAACTTACCCCTCCTCGCGCCAACTTAATTGGCGTTTGCTATACCTCTATTGAAGTTACACACCGTATGTTTATATACGTAACAGCCGTCGATGTTATAAAAACTATAACATCTTATATGCTAAGTCAATTATTAAAAATTAAGATGTGTGTTACATTCATTTACAAACCCATTTTAAAAATAATACTAAAAACAGTTTATGGAGTTTTAGAACTGACATCATTTTATGTGTATTACGAAAATGTTTCTTTTCTTTTATTAAGAGAAGTAAGAAATAGAATGCCACTATTGAATTTAAAGGCGGCAATGTTTATGTTTATGAAAACGTGACAAAATAACATTGCGTGTAAATTTTGTTATGGCAAGGGTTCGAGAACTTGGTATGAAAGTCGACAAAAATTTATACAACCTTGTGAATTTTAAAGATGATAGATTAAAAGAACATATAAGATGTATGCTCTACGGGCATTTAACGTCCTATTTGGTAACACTCTATTTTTATCGAAAAATTGTATCGAACGTACATAACGACCGACAACTGAACGAAAATTAAAGCGAGATGGACAATAGCACAACTATTTCTTTGTTGTTGTTGGCGTTCAAATTTAAGGTATCGTCTTTTATAATATAGTCTATCGCAGAGTGGCGTGACAAAATTTTTTAAAAATATTTTTCCATTTTTCATACGTTATCTTTTTATCTTAAGAATCCCCAGTATATATATATATTGTAAAAATGTCTAATGGCCCCACGTTGGGCGCCAAATTGTAAAAACGCTGATGAGCTGATAATAAATATGTAACGAGATAATTTTAAGTATTTGAATTGTACTTTGACTGTATTTGAGTTGGGCGCCTTATTTTAAAAACTGGTAAAGTTAGATTATCAGCCAATCGTGCGTAGTATCTCAGGTTACGACTAGAGGTCGGTAGAACATGACTAATATATTAAATAAATTATATTCTTTCTCGGATCATCGTCGGTAGGTTTATACTCCTATAAAACTGATGGAAAATTTATTAATAGTATTACAAAGTTATATCTAGCTACGCAATGATAAATAAAAGAGCTTCTTTAAAATAATAGGTATAAATATTTATTGAATGCAAGTTATCTGTATACAATGAATAAGCCACGTGACTAACGGCAAAACAAGGAATTATAATAATGTGCACGAGTGAAATTATGGTTATGTATCAAGTGCAATGCTATCGTAAAGTATATTATAATATAAATAAATAAACAAAGACAGTGATGGTAAGTACTACAATTCTTAATAAATAGTTTTCTTTTCACAAATCTAAGCAAAATAGTATTACATATGTTTAAAAGTAAAATCAAGAAGTAATGAATTTAATAACATTTTGATTTGTTGATAAATAGTTCTTAATAAGACTTTTTCAAAAAGAATTGAATTAAATAAACCTGTGTCTTGCAGGGAGCGTGCAGGTATTAAGGATGGTTTCAGCTATTCAGGATGTTCAGTTGTACGGGATCAAGAAAGGTGTTCTTGGGTTCTACGATGCAGGTATGTGGGCGCTTGTTCTAAGGTGTAGGAATCGGTCGTAGCTCGGCGACCAAAAAGATGCTTGCGATTACTTGCCGGTCTCGGGTATTGTTGTCGCCAAAAGTGTTTCGGAAGTTGTGCCAATATTAATTACGTCTTTTCTATGTAATTTTACTGTTTTAACACTAGTATTTTAGAATTTAATAAATTTTAAAGACGGAGTATCATTTTTTTGGGCGGCTTCTGTGTGAAAATTCTGCTACTGACCCTAACTATAAATTATTTCTTTCCAAAGCCTTATTAGAAATTAAAAGATTGACTTGATTTGTACTTTTATTACTATTAATAATAATTAAAATGTAGATGAAATGTTAATTTGGACAGGAAAAAAAAATTAAAATATTAATTTACAAATAGATATGACTGGCTTTTCAATGTTAGGTTATGTATAATATCTAATACAAAAATAACCTGTTCGCGGGTTTTTCTTATAATTTAAAAAAGTGGGCGTGTTCAATTAGTATCGATATAAAATTAGAATGTCAATAAATTAACTATCTTTTTAATTTCGCGTAAATGACTTGAATGATGAAAATGAAAATTAAAAATATGAAAAGTAAATTTTGAAATAAATATAAATTAATCTGAAATATACAAAGTTATCGTAATATTAATTTATTAACATTTCGATACTAATTTTACAAATTATGTCCGCCAAATGTAACTATACCATTGAGTGAATTCTTGTATTAATTCCTGCTTTTTCATTTTCAGATAGCTGGAATAACTGTGCTATTTGCCTCATAACAATATATGTATATATAAGTAGATTAAATTAGTCGGCGATTTAAGGTCTGATTTACTTTAATATGTACATCACCGTTTAAACAGTAAGGTTTAACAAAAATAGAAAAAAAAAAAGTGAAGGCCGCCATATACAGTGTGTTTCACTTTTCATGAGGACACCTAAATAGCTTTTATATTTTGAAAGCAATCAATATAAAATTTCTATCAGTTGTGTAAGTCCGGACAATGCACCTTTTTGTATGAATAGAGTTTTTATAAAGTCAATATCTAGCCAACTATAATTAAAATAAAAAGTAGTGTTTCAAGTACTAGCGATTAAGATAGAGCAAAAAAAAAGTATGTATTAGGAAAGGTTTTTACAAATCACTCAAGAACCCTTAATACCAAGTTTCGCGGAAAAATTTTCATTTTTAAATTCTTCTACATTTTTATGCTATCAGTAGATAATAAATTTTATATTGATTGCTTTCAAAATAAAAAAGTTATTTATGAAAAGTGAAATACACTGTAAATAAATGACGACGTCATTATACAAAAACGAATGATGTCATTCAAAAAAATAATTCCGCAAGAGCATTTAAAAAAAACAATGACTTATCCGGGCGATTTTCTAATACATTATAAAACGCTTTTATGAACTTTGTTCCAAACTTTCACCACACTGTATAATATTTACATAAAAAAATTATGTATGAATGTCAATTCTGACCATTTTAGTTTCAATATTTGTATACAGTGTTTGTGTAAGTTGTTCAAATGAAATGACAAATCGTTCTATTTTAAAATGCAACTAGAATAGCAGAAAACAAATTAGCTGAAAGGCAAAAAAGGAGTTGATTTGATTTAACAAATTTTTCATATTCTTGCTTACAACGCCTCAAATATAGAGATGGAGGACAAACCTCATATATTTGCAATCTATGTTCGACACAATTAGTGAAAACATCTTATAGCTCTAGAAATACTGAGTTGATAATTTAGTCGAAAATTGATAACGCGTCGATAATCACAATGAATTTTACCTTATTGTTAATAGTAATGATAATAAAAGTAACAAGAGAAAAGTATAGACACTATAATACTTAATAATGTTGTCTCTAAATGAAGAAATATGTAATTTCATTTTAAGAATATTTTTTTAACTTATTAATATACAATCTTATTAATAACTTTCAGTGGCATATCAGTTGCAGAAATATTGTAATACGTTAACTAAACGCAGACTGAAAAACTTAACTATATTCTTCATTTGTAAAAATTTTAATTATAATGGTTACGAATACCAATATTTTCAGTAGAAATTTAGTTTATAATTTTCAGATAATATTAAAAACCAATTGTGACGTATTTTATGCTATATATTCCTATCCTAACAAGTATAGAAATGAGTAATTAATACTTTCTTCTGACAATTACCGTAACTAATCAATGATTAGTAATCTGCAACAACTTATATGCCTTGTATTTCATGTAAAAATGATAATTTAAAAAAAAAATTATAGTCAACAGAATTACTAATGTTGAAAAAACATTTATTTATAATAGAATGTATATATGAGTATGAGTTTAGATACGCGTCATAAAGAGGTTAGCATTAATTCAAAAAAAGTAGATTTTATTCTAGATGCCGATAGTATATTAATAATAATAAATAATCACCGTTTATTTCTATCAGGTGAGAAAAAATAAAATTATAATAAAAACACACTTGGCTATTTCACAATTTTTTATTAGATCTATGTCTAACATATGTTTCGGCTGTTATGCCATTGTCAAAGAGTATCTTAAAACTAACTTAAATACGGTCCTTTTAACTTTTATACCTATATTTTAGTGCTAGGGTGCTGGTTGGGACATATTTACAATCACGTCTATTATGGGAGTGTTAACAAATTCTAACTGTGTATTCGTAATTATTCTATTTTGTTTTTGTGATTTTTTAATTTCTAGTATTTCTAATAAATCTAGTCTTCTACTTTTTATTACGTTATGTAACACGGTGGAGCTATTCATATCGGGCAAATGGTTTTGTTCGATACAGTGTGTCGAAAAACCTGTGTTTTTATTACTATACTTTATATCTCTTACGTGTTCGGATATGCGTTTTTTAATGGATCTTCCACTTTGCCCTATATATATAGCTTCACAGTCATTACATTTTATTGTGTATACTCCTGATTTTTCTATATTTTCTATTTTATCTTTGTTAATATTTAACATTGTACCTAATTTTGTTTTATTGCTACATATGATGTGAATATCTAATTTTCTTAATATTTTGTTTACTTTGTCTGTGATTTGGGGGATATATGTAATTGCGTGCCAAATATATCCCCCAAATCACAGACAAAGTAAACAAAATATTAAGAAAATTAGATATTCACATCATATGTAGCAATAAAACAAAATTAGGTACAATGTTAAATATTAACAAAGATAAAATAGAAAATATAGAAAAATCAGGAGTATACACAATAAAATGTAATGACTGTGAAGCTATATATATAGGGCAAAGTGGAAGATCCATTAAAAAACGCATATCCGAACACGTAAGAGATATAAAGTATAGTAATAAAAACACAGGTTTTTCGACACACTGTATCGAACAAAACCATTTGCCCGATATGAATAGCTCCACCGTGTTACATAACGTAATAAAAAGTAGAAGACTAGATTTATTAGAAATACTAGAAATTAAAAAATCACAAAAACAAAATAGAATAATTACGAATATACAGTTAGAATTTGTTAACACTCCCATAATAGACGTGATTGTAAATATGTCCCAACCAGCACCCTAGCACTAAAATATAGGTATAAAAGTTAAAAGGACCGTATTGTAAGTTAGTTTTAAGATACTCTTTGACAATGGCATAACAGCCGGAACATATGTTAGACATAGATCTAATAAAAAATTGTGAAATAGCCAAGTGTGTTTTTATAATAATTTGTTAATTACAAAATGTTTCACCAAGAAGTGTCTGCTACATCAATTAATGAAAAAAATAAAATTATAATTACGTATTAAAGATATATGAATAAAAGAAAAAAGATACAAAAACAGTAATTATAAATTTCTAATAATATCAGTAATTACATCCAACGTATCATAGTTAATGCTATACAAGTTTGATAGTGAATTGAAATTACTGCACATGATAGAAACGTGTGACCCCAACATTACATTAATTCTGTTTGGTGCGCAATAAAATAAATTCTGTTGAGGAATATTCACTCATGGAACATTAAAATTCACTTTATTTAATAAGATACTGCGGTCGATGTCATTGTGAATAATTTTATATAATCCGAGAGATGTGAAATGAAACTTATTGAGCATAATTTTATAGTCAGTTCCTCTCTCTGAATAGAAACCATGTTCCAAAAATATAATATAATGACGTTGTATAGATTCAATGCGATTTATATGAATAACTTAAATTGGATTATAAGGTTATCATTGTGTGTATGTATATTACGAAAGTCCTTGCAATGTCTACAAATGAATCCGTAAATTTTATATGGACTAGCTATCATCTCATGTTCAATAAATTCCAATTTGGTGTCAAATACAATCCCCAAATCCTTTATGCACAAGCAACGATCCAATATTTCGACATAACCATAATAACGTACTTCCTGTTTTCGTGTGTAAGATACCAATTTGCATTTACTAATATTTAAGGGAAGATGATTGCTTGCATACCAACTACTAACAGAGGAAAGGTCCGTTTGTAGTCTCTCACAGTTTTCGAAAAAATTTACTTCGCAAAAGATTTTCATATCATCAGCAAAGAGAATATGTTCACAAGATATAATCGATATATCATTTATATAGATTCATAATAATAGCGGACCAAGACTTTATCCAAATGGTACGCTTGATGTTAGTCTAAACACAGTAGATCTGACGTTGCGATATTTTGTTTCCTTGCAAATAAATATGTTTTTAGTTTCATAATAAAAGGTGGAAATCCTATCAACTTGAGTTTCTGAAGAAGTTTATAATTCTCAATCTAGTCAAAAGCTTTTTAGAGTCCGGGTATATCACGAATACTTGGCCTTGCTTATCTAATACATACCGGGCGAAGCATGGGGTATTTATTGCATTCGATCGCTTGTATATAAATCCATGCTGCGGATTAAGTTATCATGCCCTTAAAAGAGGTATATACATCTGTTAATATGGTCGTATAAAACTGACTCAAAAACCTCAGCAAAGTTTACAAATGATTGATATCGACCTGTAATTTCTAAATTGATGGCCTTTTTTTTAGAAACTGGACAAGTTCTAGATGTTTTCCACACTACAGTAAATTTGGAATGTTACGCCAGATCAAATTAAATAAATAACATAAAAGTTTAACCAATAAACATGCTGCATCTCGAATAAAAAACTGTGAATTCTGTTGATTATGAAGAATATATAAATTCGTTCAAATTGATGTGATGAAATACCTATTCTAAATCACTAAAAACATCGAAATACTATTTTAGAAACAGTATTGGAATAATAAAACGTTCACAGAAGTAATCTGATCAAATGGGACGACAAAATAATAGTAATAATAATAATCTTTATTGTCTAACACATTTCGTCCGCAGGACAATACATTTTTATGTAGAGATAATTCGTGCAGTAATAACATAAATTTGGTAACTAAAGAATAAAATAAATAAAAGTAATATAAGAAGAAATTTTTCTATTTTGCGTTCTAATGAACTCATAACAGTATCGAAATGAGTTTAATTTCGATACGTTTTTTTTTATTTTTGAATGTTGGCGTTGTTCGAACGCAGAAATAAATATCATTGTTGTCATTTGATTTTAAGAATTTAACTACATTTGACAGATATGATTTATCTATACATATGATATGTCATTTGTTATCGTACATATGATATATGTACGTAGGCTACACAAACAGCGTATATTGTATACAATTAACAAGATATAATAGTTTCTATGTCACTCATGCTTATATTTTTAAATAAAATATCAAGTAATGTTAATGAAAATTAATAAATAATATGTAATATCGCAGATAGCAAGATTTAAATTTGAAAATGTCAAGTATCAATGTGACCAACTGCATACTTTACATAAAAATAAAACTCTGAACTTTCAAATTAAATAATTTCAATTTGTTAATGTAAAAAAAGCAAAATAGTATAAAAAACTCGTTTCATAAGGCCTTTTGTCGCACTAGTTCTTTAGAAAACTTGTGCGGCAAAATAGTGCCTTATGAAACTTGTGTTTTAATATACTATTTTCTGGTTTGCGTTCGCAATGAACTCATTATGAAACCCAAAACCGTATCGAAATGAGCTTCATTTCGATACGTCTTTTTTTTTCATTTTTCAATTTTGGCGTTATTCGAACACAGAAATAAATATCATTGCTGTCATTTGATTTTAAGTCTGATAAAGTTTTTTTTCTGATAAAGTTGTGGTCTAGTGTGCCATATCTGAATTGGGAATATCTAGACCTTATGTAAGTCATGGTAACAGGGCCAGCAATGGACGCGGAATTATATATCCACAACTGTCCGACAAACCTAATAAATTTAATTAATGTACATCACATTAATGATAATTACATGTTCTTGCCTGACCTTGCATCAACGTATTATGCTAGAAGAACCCTAAACTGGTTAGAACCTATGTTCCTAGAATCGGCAATTCTCCAAATGTCCACAGGCAGGGCCAATTGAAACTTTTTGGACCTTATTAGCTAAAAAGGTATATGACAATGGTTGGGAAGCTCAAAATGAGCAACAATTACGACAGAGGATATTCCAAAAACTTAGAGAATTTAATTTAGAAGCTGACCCCAACATTAATGCGAGATCTAAGAAGAAAACTCCGTACAATTGAAGATAGAGGGCCCCTAGCGGCAATATAATATTTAAGTGTTAAGGTCTAAGGTTTATTAATTGGTGTTATAATATTATCCATTGTGGAAGGTTTTTTAAGTTTAACTAACAAATGTTAAAAAATTTTCCCAAACTTTTGTAACAGGTGTTATTTGATGCAAGTCAAGTTTCCTTATTGTTACTACATTGTTAGAGCCTAATATTTTATGATATCGCTACCATCTACAATATGCTCGTGTTGCAGCATTAGATGAAAATGTGCGATAATTTGAGAACTATTTCATATCTTAAATAGCAGTATGGGGACTGTTCTTTTCATTCCACTACGAACCAGAATCCAAACGCCAGAGTATGCAGTGCTAGCTTGTAGAATCTCCAAAAGCTAAGAAATGTCGATCTCAAACTTCAGCAGGAAAAGCAAAGTGTACTGCTCTTAGATTTAAAAAAAAAACCGGTACTGACCGACATTTTGTTAAACTGTTTATGTACTAGCATCAAGAAAAAACATCCCTGAAACCACATAAAAAGTGTCATTCTTTCCAAAGCGGTTCAAAATGTTTACAAGCCAGTATCATGAAGAAATGTTCGGGAAACCTTGCAAAAGGTATCATCCTTCTACATGATAATACTCGCCCACGTAGGCCGAACCTTTCAAGATTTGCTTGCTCGCGTGCCTTAGAAAGTCTTAGAACAACCACATTATAGTCCCGACATATCCTAGTGTGATTTATATGTGTTTGACCCATTAAAATAAGCTCCAAAAGGATTTGTAATAACCCTATTAAGTAATGCAGTGTACCTTTTATCTAAGTCAAGGCGCGGCCCCGTGTTTAATTCATATTATATCCAAACATGGCCTCGCCCGACATAACTTACATACACAAGCATTCTCAAGGTACGTTACACACTTTCAACACTCATGTTTATTTAGAGTAAGGACATGTAGTCGAAATGAGATCACTCTAACAATATATAAGACATCCCATCCGAAGAAGAGACAGTCTTAGCACAGTCATAGCAGAGTCACAATACTCAGACGGTACGACAATAGTGAGAGTGAGTTAGAGTCTCCTTTCGACTACCGTCTACATTGTTAACTATGTAATTACCATCTTTGTTGAATCGTTATAAGTGTTGTTTAATTAAACTATGTTAAACCTATTATACTTGTGCATTATTTAACGCTACCACGATATCTGCGTGAAGACTCACCTATGTGGCCCTCAGGGCCGGGCCCACATCACAGATTTAATTCGGCCGTTGAGAGAGTTTAGAAAATTGTTCTGAAAATACCCGCGTGAATTTTACCAAGAGGGAATGTATAAATTAATGCACTAGTGCTCTAACACTTTTAATATTATAAATATAAATTTAATATGAATTAATTATAAATATGTTACCCATATAATGAGTGTGGAACTAAAAGAAAGCCTCCTCTAATAATGTTTAACGCTCTCTGCAGGTAAAGAAAATTTCTCACCTTAAAATATAGTCATGTAAGAAAATCTTTTCAATGAGAGTTTATCTCGGTCAAGTAAAAGATAACTTACAAATTAAACATAACTTCGCCAATTCATTTTTTTATTTAACACCTAAATGAAATAGAAATTTAAAATCAGCTCAGAAATAGTACAAACTATGCAAAACTCCTTAAAAAATTCTTGCTCCCATTAGACATCTACAAAAACTCAACTGTGTACTATTCTTTGTTTTAAGAAAATCATAGCCCCGACTGAATTTAAATTATTATATTGATCACCCAGATAGCAGAATAATAAGAAAACTTAAAGAATACTGTAAAAAAATTTAAGAAAAAATAAGAGTTTTTTCTTACAGTGAATGAAACTAATAGTCATGAATAGGGACCGGACACGAGAGGCCGAAATTACGGTGGACCATATAACCATATAAATTGTCTATAACATCGCCAAGTACAACACGTTACTGAATAACACTACTCATTCGGTTAACCTGTTTTTTTGTCGTTGAATTGTGACGCAATTACTTCAATTTTACAGTTACATTCCTTTCTTCATGAGCGTAGATAGAAGCAGGGGGGGGTTTTATAATTTACTTTTTTCATTAGTTTATATTTCATAAGATAAATAAAGTACGGTGAGTTAGTTTTTTTCATTGTTTTAACTGTTAATTACATAATTACATACTTCGTAATTTTTGTAGTAGATCCTGTTGAATATCGTTTCATCGAATCTACTTCTCCCTATTATTTTGACGTAAGTGTCCAGTGAATTTCCTTAAGTTTCAATAAGTTACACATACATTTTTAATTCTCATTTATTTAGATCTAGAACATTGTTAATTAGCATTGCAAACACATACACAGAAATTAGAACCGTTGGAATATGATAATTTTAGCGAAGAACTCTGTGAAACTTTAATGGCGGCGAATATTCCATTAAATAAACTTAACAAAAATATTATTCCATTAAATAAACTTAACAAAAATATACTGGTCGAAATGTTCCTGATGAATCCACCTTGCACAAATACTATGTTTCAAAGTGCTACACGAAAGCAATAGAACGCATTAGAAGCCATCTTTCAAATCAGTACCTATGAACAAGTGCCGACGAAACTGTCGATATATTAGGACGCCGTGTGGTAAATGTTGTAGCTGATGTACTTCATCCAACTATTGCATATAACGTATATGTAATAGCAACAAAAGTTATAAATACAGTTGATGCGGAAACAGTAACTAAAACCATTTACGAGAATATGCACCAACTTGATTCGGACGACCGGCACAAACAAAAATACTTTTATTTGTCAGTGACAGTGCTGCATATATGTTAAAAACGGGGCGACTATTAAAGGAAACATATCCTAATATGGTGCATATTACTTGTGTAGCACATGCTCTCCACAGAGTCTGTGAATATATCAGAGACGCCTTTCCGGAAGTTGATAAACTTGTATCCGCTTTTAAAAAGTTTTCAGAAAAGCACAATTGAGAGTAACTCTTTACAGGGAAGAACTTCTATGTTTGTCACTGCCTCCCTCAGTAATAACTAGATGAGGAACATGATTGGAAGCTACTAATTTTTATGCAGAGAATTTCGATTGTTACAAAATTTCGTTACATGTTTAAATGACTATGCTCGAAGTATTCTAAGTGCAAGGAACTAATACAAATTCCAAAATTTAAAAAACCAGTTGTACTTTCTTCAGGAATACTTTGAAAATTTGCCAAAACTAGTAACTTATTTTGAAAATCAAAATCTCAAATTAAATGATGGATTAACCACATTAGACACAAGTGACTTCGGATGTGGCCTTCGGCAAGAGTTAGACGCAGTTTTTAATAAAAAACAAATTTAATAAAAATTGTGTATAGGAACAATGCATCAAAATCTAACTGCTAAATACGCTGAAATAAAGCAATATTTCCAGTATGCGCCTATAACCAGTTGCGATGTAGAAAGGACGTTTTCTATCTACGAGGATGTATTTCATTCAAAGAGAACAAATTTTACAGAAGAAAACCTTAAAAAGTATTGCTAGTTAATATTAATACTCTTTTAACTGAACTTGGACTACAAAATGAACAAATAAAAATGTATTTCGTATTTTATAGATCACAACCTGTTTGTTTTCCGATTATATAAATACAATTAAAAACTCTTTAAAAATACAAATTTTCAATAGTACGCCTGTGAGCGATGAGTCATCGGCCTGTTATGTCCGGTTCCTAGTCATGAAACACTTGCAGTCCACAATCTAGACAATTGGAGTTTCCACCATTTGATAAATTTACAATTAAAGATCCATTTAAACATATTGTGGTAAGGGGTTATATACCTTTTTTCGTTTTTACTTAACCACAGTCTCCAAAGAAAGACTTTTCACAATGACTTCCCGGTCAAAGGAGTTTAATAGATTTGATAAGTTATATATTAAAGTTAAACTCATAAGTACAGATATTAATTTCCTGAAACGGTGTAAAAGTAACAATGTTTTCCCTAAATTCATGAACGTAAATGTGACGACAAATTGTAGAAATAACGATAGTCATTTCATATGCAAAAATGAAATGTTTGAACCTAGAAATGAAATATATGTACAGTAAACGTAGTAAATTAGAAATAGAATTATATAATTTGCATTTAAAGTTAACTAAAAACATGAAAAATAAGGAATTTGAAGAGTTAACGGTTAACGGAAATTAAAGACCATAAATTGAAAAAGAAATGTTTAAAACTAAATAATAAATTCAGAAAGTTATATCCACCAAAAAAAGTATATTAAAGAAAGTATGTTAAAGAAATTTCCAATTTTAATAACTTCTACCCAAAAGTATAACTTAAGTGTTAGTAGACGTATCGTTTCAGGTATTAACTCACCGACTTATTTGATTTCCAAATGGTTAAGGAGTGAATTTAAAAATTTACCGGTAAAACCAGAAAGTTTGTCAGTTAGTAATTCCTTAGAATTTGTTCAATTAATTAAAGATTGTGAACTGGAAGCCGGGGAAATTTCAGTAACATCATTATTCCCTTGGGTACCTATTCCAGAGACTATGAAATATATAGAAGGCTCGCTCCATGAGAATAACATTGAACCTACAAAAATAAAAGAATACATGAGATTGACAACTCTGTGCATGACGCAAAATTGTTTCCAAGTTGGAGAAAAATTTTATGAGCAGAAAAAAGTCACAACAATGGGTAACTGCCTACTCTCCTTTCATAGCCAATTTATTCATGAGTCAATTTGAAGTAGAATTTAAAGCCAATTTGAAGTAGAATTTAAAAATAACGCGAGAGCCTGGATCAGGTACGTAGATGACATCCTCGCGATTTTTGATATACGGAAATGCGAATTAGACATGTTCGTTAATCAGTTAAATATGAAATTTCCGACGATTAAATTTACGGTGGAAAAGGAAAACAATGACAGGATACCATTTTTAGATACTTTACTGATTAGAAATAAACATAAAATAGAAGTCGATATTTTCCGGAAAGAAACCAATGTTAATAGATTCATCATCGCGGATTCAAATCATAGTTTTCAACATAAGACAGCTTCTTTTAATTTCTTAGTCAATCGGTTACTAAATTTTCCGTAAACAAAAGAGAGATATAAAATAGAACTAGATTTCATTAAAAATATCGCGAAATATAATGGCTTTGACATAGAAATAGTGAATAAATTAATTAGAAAAACAAAATTAAAAAATACAATCCGCGAATCCACAAGTTTGGTATCTCAAAGTAACCAGGAGAAAAAGTACATGTATTTACTATACCACCCTATCACGAAAAACATTAATAAAGTTGTGAAAGTCTCCAAGTTGCCTTTCGGTTCGAAAATACTATCAAAAGTATTATTAAAAATCTGGTGTTAATAATATTTTATATTATTAAAAATACCTTTGTATTATACAAAACTGGTGGGGTTTACCTACTCATGTATGTTTCAATTATTCTGATACTATCAAAAGTCTCCTAGAGAATACCAAAGATAAAGTTAATTTTGATTCGAAATCAGGTATATACGAAATTAATTGCGATGATTGTAATTTGAAATATATAGGCCAAACAAAACGATCAATAATAACCCGGTTTAAAGAACACATATCACATATTAAATACAATAGACCAGAAAAATCTAACATTGCCAACCATGCTTTAAATACACTACACAATATGTCGATTAAAGGGTTAAAACTTGTCAAATCCATCAATAATCCCCGCGATCTTGATGGCATACGAAAGCATTCATATCGCTAAAAAAAAACAGAACTCGATGAACGGAGACAAGGGACCGATCGCCTACAGTTGTATGATTTCATTCTTGGAAAAGGAG
This sequence comes from Melolontha melolontha, assembly GCA_935421215.2. Taxonomy (NCBI): domain Eukaryota; kingdom Metazoa; phylum Arthropoda; class Insecta; order Coleoptera; family Scarabaeidae; genus Melolontha; species Melolontha melolontha. The sequence goes on along the minus strand of OW285237.1, from coordinate 142,047,333 downwards.
GCAAAGGGTTGTAGATGGTTCAAAAAGAGTATAAACACATGTGGGTGCCGTTTCCTTAAGAGAGGTATAGCAAACGCCAATTAAGTTGGCGCGAGGAGGGGTAAGTTCGCGCAGGATTAAAAGTAGTGGGGAGATTTGTATTTGGTTTTGCATCAAATGTCAGATAATTCTAACCTCTGAGCGTATATAATTTTATGATCCCCTAGCAAAGACATTATGTTCCGTCAAACGTCAATGACAAACGTATTCTGACAATTACTTGAGTAGTGGGGGTGGACGTTTTTAAAAACTGCTTCTGCGCATCCCCTCCTCGCGCCAACTTAATTGGCGCTTGCTATAATTCTGTCGTAATTTTTAGTCGATATATCTGTATTTTTAAGTTAGTGTATACGTGGACGCTGTGTAAAGTTGTTGCGTGATCAGTTGTGCTCGCTTTACTGTGCCCCATGTGCGACACCTTGATTAGTGGTTTCACCTACTACTGATGACAACTTAGTTGTCGAAATACGTATTTAGGACACGATTAATAATTGTGGTAAGGGGTTATATACCTTTTTTAGTGTTCATTTAAACCTTGCGCAAAAAAAAAATTAAATTACTTTCACTATTTTAGCTTTTGAAAACATAAGCTTTTATAAACAATGAACATGTAAGACGTTCTATTTGTCGATTTTATTTTAAAATTAATAAAGTTATGTTTAATTAATAAATAATCTGAAATCTCGCATTCTTTTTCCTACATGGTTAGGTCCGTCTATCTATACCGGGTGGTTCACTTAAAGTGACGACTTCAAATTACGCAAAACTGAAAATAAATCGAAATGCAGGTCAGATAATACCCATGACTATTAATGACTGGAAATTTATTTCTTAAGCTGGCAACAATTCTTTTAAATTCAAATTTCTCAAAAATTTTACAAAAGAAAAATAAAAAATTCGAATAAATCAAACAATTTCTTGTTTTTACTTTCAAAATTATCTTTACTGTCGAGAGAAACACATTTATTATTATGGCTTAATGTGAAAGCAGCTTATAAAATGAAAATGGTAATTGGATATCTTCCAAGCAGTTAACTTATAATGAATTCATCGAAATGTATCCAGAAGAGCAAATTGAATATTGTTACTTTTCACAACGTAGTGTCAGAATAATCGAACGGTTTTTAAACACTGGTAACGTGGCTAAAGTTAAATTTACTAGCCATCCCACTGTTGTTACCTCAATATTTTCGAAATTGTTAATCAAATTATTGAACAAAATCCTTATGTTTCTGTACGTCGTCTATCCCAACTAATAGATAAACTCCACTTAACAATTAATTTGTTGTTTTAACCTTTCCAACAGCCATTCTAAAACTTTCTTATGAATCCTCTAATAATATCCTGAAAAACAGCTACATTTACAGCTATATAAATTTTCGCTTGTCCATCAAAATCTCCCACATAATTTTTTACAATGAATCCGATTTTATCAATATTACTTTCTATAGTTAATTGACGAAGGAGATACTTGTTGAAACTGCATTATAACACTAAGAAATAAGTAATTAAACTTCTAGTTTCAAAAAAGTATTCAGTATTCATCCACCTGATGAAGCCATTGTATGGCGAAACAATATTGTAGTGTTTACAATAAAAGAATTTTTTGAAACTAGAAGTTTAATTACTTATTTCTTAGTATTACTTTCTATTCCTATGAAGCATGATTTCACCTGTTTGGTTATGTTGATGTACAGGATTATATTGTGCGTTCAAAGAAAAACTGCCTCTAGTGAGCCATGATTTCTAAGTAACATCAAAATACATGTCGTAGCTTTACTAATATGAATTTCTTAAATGACAGTTACGTCTAAATGACAGACGGCTTTAGAAAATTGAAAGGTTAGAAAATTGTAAGGTTAATTGCTAGGTTATAATCTTCCTGTTAGGAATAAATAAAATTCCATGTTATTGATGTCACTAATGACATTAACATTTGACAATTCAGAACGGTGCGGTAAAGTTACGACACACCTAAAAATTTCATGGCCAACTCTGAGGCTGTTTTTTTTTGAACGCACGATAGAACATGGTTGGCAGATAATACTGGTCAAAAGATTTTTATTTGTTTAATTTTTCTTTAGAAACTATGTACAATCCTCGTGTCTTTTATAGATCTAGCAATAGTGACATATAATATAAAATATATATAATATAAATAATGGTATAGTATCGTCCTGTTTAAAATGTTTTTCTTGTTTACTTTTCTTATATACTGTTATTCGGCAGTTTCTGATATTAATGTCCAACAATAATCAGCAAGCATTTAGCTGTTCCACTATAACACCATATTCTTCACTCGAAACACCTATGGGTCTTGGCAATCAGTTGAATTGCCCGTTTATTCACGCCAAATCATAAGTCGACCAAATGGCATAGCGCTTTTCTTACCATTTGAACAGCCCCCCAGAGTAACAGCACAAGTGCGCAACAAATGCTGAGAGCCCATGGCTTGTCCTAATTTTCAATGGTTAAGCCAAATAGTGAAAATATAACTTTACCATTAAAGGTGTAATACTCTGCTCATGCTGGTGGGTAGTAAAACTGTACACACGTGACATTATGAAATAAAAAGACGTCCAGCTGTCACAAACCGACTTATAATGAATCCAAAGAAACCTGTGTAGCTCTTATATATATATACTTATATACCCACATAGTCAGATATCAATCAATTCTTAATTTTATTGATTCCAGAGCAAAAATGAGCGTGGTTTAAGTGCTCTAACGTAGAAAGAACGCAAGTACATGTTCGAATATGTCCACTCAATGTTCAACAGAACAATATTTTTAGTAATTCCTTTCTTATATAAAAGTAACTTCGAAATCTTCTTTTGATTCCCTTATTTAGAAATCGTAATATTCCTGAATCCCATAAATGATTTGCAAGAACTACGGTACTATACTACTACGGTACGGTACTACGGTAATATAGGTTCGTAAAATTTGTTTCAATTATCATTTTGTATGAATCTCATTTCTGATATCAGTTAATATTGATTTATTAGTAATTAATAAATTATATTTTTCGTCTACTAATGGTAACTCTCAAATTGGTTCTCTAGCATATTTTTCAACAAATCTTTCACCATTTGATGTCTTTCGTGCAAAATTCTCTGTAGATGCATCTACATTTTCCCAAACTTTATTTACTTCAAATTTTAGTAAAAAATTCTTCAACACCCAAGTCTACCTCAATATCTCCAACCACTTGTAAACCTCTATCAACACTATTATCTTTTACCACTATTATCTTTTCCAATTCACTTTCTTCCACTATTAAAGAACATAAAGACATCTGTGGTACTTCACTAAACTTCTGCTTCAACATATTCTCTAATACTAGTATCCATTTAACCCAAGCAAGCTTTATATACCCTAACATTGTCCCCACCCTAACATTCTTCTTCATTTTTCTCACCCTTATTTTGTCTTTGGTTTAACCTGGTGTGACCATAATCTTCAAATGAACTTGGTCACCCTCAACCAATTCTAAAACCTCTTCATCGACCTTGATCACCTATATGATTTTAGAACCTCTTATTTAACCTTCACCTCATATTCCTCCTCACCCTGTATAAGTATATATCGGTCATCCTCAGCCGATTCTAACACCTCCTTATTGACCTTGATCGCCAAGGTGTTAGAATCGGCTGAGATACTCTACTAGCGGGGATATTTAGACAGCATAACATAAAATATATTGCTTATTACTATTTATTCATACTGCATTGCAATATTTATTGTACACCTTTCGTGTGTCTCACGGGACATCCATACCAGCTTCGCTCGCGGCCCATACAAGCTGTCTAAATATCCTCACTTTATTTATTAGTAAGTTTATCCATAAGTTATTCAACAAATTATTTTACTTATTTGCTTGTTTGAGTTTTGCTTTGTCAAACTTTTAACAAATTTAAATTTAGAAAGCAAGCATGTCAATATAAAGTTGCAGAATTGTTGCCAACTTAAATAAAAAAATTCTATTTACTAAAATTCTATGAACTCTAAATTAGACTCTAGTAATTAACAATATTCACTCTCTTAAAAATTTAAAATATAGACGGAATTTTAGAAAAATTGTTTTTTGTTTGTTATTGAAACCAATATCATATCATAAGAAAGAAATTTGCTATTTACTATAAATTAAAACGCAACCATATTCCATTTAAAAAATCTAAGTTGTGTTCGGTGTAATGTAATAGAAAATAATGTCCCTTTGTACATTATAAATTTACCTAAACCGAATTTTAGATTTCGATTTGGTTTGATCGCAACTTGAAGTTCAGTTCAAGTAGACCAGCCTCTACATATGCATATATTCAAATCATACAGACTTATTATTACCTATAAAGCTAACAGAAAACAAATATGCATCTCAAATTTGACGTAGTTACCTTGAGTCGTTAGACGTGGGGAGCTACTTTTTAAACCCACACTGTATACATTTTTAATTTTTTAAACGAAACCTTGTTGCCTTACCAATATTCACTAATTTTACACCGTCTTGTTCGATAGCATTAAGGGCAGCTGTAACATTTTCTAAGTAATGGTGTTGATTCATAGGTCTCTTATTCCAAGCGGGCCTTATTGGGTGGCCTTGAAGGTTCTCCACCAATATACACAACCTAACACCTGTACACAAATCCTGCGATAAATCGGAAACCCTCATGTTAGCGGGTAAATTCTCATTAACCCAATTTCTAAATGTGTTTGCCTGTATTTCAACCCACACATCTTCGTTGCCCTTTATCTGCATACCCCTAGCTGCGTGTCCTTCTGTACTCCTGGCTAATAAACCGCTGTGTGATATTTTTCCTTCCATTTTTAGTCACGAAAATAACAACACAGTCTATAACTCTAATAAAACAATCTCACATTCACTCACTTGACTTTAACACACCTTAACGCTAAAACGTACACGACACGCGAATTAATTAAGAATGACTGTTTTGTTTTCGAATCGCGATTTGTTTTTAACCAGCATTGAAGTCACCTATTCTAGATACCGAACGTACGAGCTCACTGTAGAAGTTAAATGAGAGACTGGCGCTGTGTAGACTGTTTTAAAAAATTAGTTGCGTAATAATACCTGTGTATATGGCGATTCAGATACCTGCAGAAAGTGATTTTGATATTTTAAAAAGCGTGAATGACGCGCGACGTCTTAGTTTTTCTTGAAATTAAACGAAAACAGAGTACACACATTTTATGGTTTTATAAACATACGCGGTGGAGTATTACCGTTAAGTTTAAATTCCTACGTACTTCTTTCTTTTAATATTATAAAAACGTATAAGGTTTATCTGAATACTATTGTAAGATCTTACAGAAAACAGTTTTTACTGTATTTAATTCACTTTTATTTTACAGTACGGTATATTTCAACTTCAATTAAAATATACTTTAAGTTTCAAGCTCAGTTCATAAAATTTTTCTTAAAATAATTGTTTTTGTTACAAGGCTAAAACATGTATTCATTCAATGTTAATAGCATATATTTAACGGTCTAAAACGTTAATTACGTTATGCGAAATTAACGTAATAGATAAATAAGTAATAGATACAGCTTTGATTTTCAAACAAAAGAATTCGCTACTTCAAATAATAGAAAAATAACCACTACATAAGAAGACTAAAGGACTAAAATACTGAATTTTGGCAATTACTTTTTTGGTTTGATTTGTATGAAATAAATCACAGTTAATACCCTCTGAAATAAACCCATAATTTTCAGTCAAATCAAGTCTATATTCATAACATAATTATTAGAGATAATCATTAATATTCACACTATGCCAGGCATATATTGTTATACTAGGTATATTTACAAATTTTCCTTTTTTTAATTTTTCTTTAGAAACTATGTACGATTTTCGTTTCTTTTATAGTTCTAACAATAGTAATAGTAACAACAAATTTATTCTGGCACGTCAAGTTTTGGAAAAAAATATTGTAAAGTAAATGAAATAATATTAATTAGGTATGTAGGTACATTACATTACATTGTTTTAAACTGTTCTTCGGCACTTTCTGATATTAATGTCCACCAATTGTTACGCTCGAAAATTTCCTAGAGACCAATCGGGAATTTTTATTGAATTTATTTCGTTACTTGCTTGCGTTAAGTCAACATAGGCCTTTCATATTTCACCTTTTTCGTTTATTATTATTTTATTTATTTTGTTATTAATTATCAATCGTTTTAGGCATCTTCAAACTTGGTTTATTCTTAAAATTTATTTATGTTCTAATATTTTGGTTGTCACTATATACTTGATATATTTTCCCGGTTTTTTTTATATACGTGGACGCTGCCCGACATCTTGGAAATTAATATGCTTAGTTATGGTCGTTTATTTCTACCTTTAATTCTATTTTTGTTACTCTGTAATCAATTCTAATATTGTGGAAATTTTTATTAGAATTTTGTGAACCTATTTGGGTGTTTATTTTATTTGATTAAACTTTCAATTATCGTAAATCATGCGTTCACCTTTTACTTTCGTTTGTAGCGCCATCTTTTCAACTTTTGGTTTATCTTTCAAATACAGTTTTCTTGACGTTTTGTTTAGTTAATTAATTTGTCTTTTAACCTTTATTGCGGTGTTTTAATTATCGTATTTTAACTTAATAGCTTTGTTGTTCTCTCTTACACCTTGTTAGGGTTTATGGAAAATTCATTGCTTGTTTTAAAATTTACCGATCAACGGTCTTGTGTGACGTATATCGGACGTTGAACGTTTCATGCTAACTCTATCGACCGCACTTCGATCGTCAACTTCGACAGTGTTAGTCGTGTTTTGGTGAGTGAATTTAGACTTGCGGTAAGCGATAGCATTTTCTTTCAAATTTTTGCTTATGCGTTTCTTTATCATCCTTAGGATATATTTTGGGGTTACCTCCCAACTTTGAAGTATTTAAACCAATTTTACTTCGTAACCTCAACGAGGACCACACCAGGTGGTGGGCTGTTTCTTTTGCACACGCAATTTTTCCACGCAGTGGAGCATCTTTACCCATCGTTCTTCTTTTGGAGGAAATCCGTGCAATAAACCACTATCCACATACGAGGGTGAAATTGGGAACGGCGAGGCTACCTTTTTTTTTGAATTTTCAAACAAATTTTCACGACGATTCAAGATGGCGGCGGACCCACGCTACTTAGCGTGCCTTATGGCGGCGTAATCGCAGTAATGCTATAGTTTGCGAAATATTGGAAAAGGACAGTACGTACAACACCTGAGAAGGCAATCTCAAATAAGGTTTGGAAATTTTGGTCAAATTAGGGGACGATATCGAGAACATATTTAGAAGTAGGTTCAGATAATCTAATTTTATTTTTATATTTAAACTTTAGCAAATTCTATTAATTAATCTAAATTTCAATACGTTTACACCTAAGTAAGGTTTTAGAGAAGCCGATCTCTCAGTCTGAAGCAGACGTTGTTTTGTATTCACTGGATTTAAATTGGTATCGTAGAACCCTATTGTGTTAACGGGTTAGTTTCTCTCGGGAATAATTCAGATGACACGCATACGTAGATTATCGCGCCATCTCTGTGTCAGTTACCTCAATCATCAGAACCCCCTCGTACCATTTGTACGGTCAGTTAGTAAAAAATCTTGGGACATAGGAATTTCTCCTAATGTAAATTTCATTCATAAAATGGAAGTATAATGGTAAAAGTGACAGCGGTTAATTTAAAGCTAAAACATGTCGAACTCGAGTGCCTTCCAACAAGCGATGTTACAAGCCAAATTGGTCGATGGGGTCTCAATAAGGGCTATAGCTACCGAATTATAAATCAGTAAAAAAGTAGAGAATACTTATTGAATTTGAATCAATTATCAGGAGACGAGGATCTGGGAGGCGCAATGTTTCAACTCAACAAGAAGTTACAAATTTACTAAATTTTCTGCGTGAGAATCCATTAGAAACAACAATTAGTGCACGAGAACAAATAAATTTCCCTGCTGCGCGTCGCCGGATTAAAAATAGAGAATTAAGAAATCGATGTGCAGCTAATAAAATATACTTTACGGAAGTTAACAAGCAACAAAGATTAGAATTCGCCCAACAATTTGTAAATAACGTAAATTTGTGGAAAAATGTGATATTTTCAGATGAAAAGTCATTTCAATCATGTCACAATGGGCGCCTTCGTGTTTATAGACCTAGTGACGCAAGATATAATGACCAATATGTGCGTACTGTAAACAGAGCAGGGCACTTTTCTGTGAATGTTTGGGGGTGGATAAGTAGTCGAGGCCCAGGTATGGTCGCGATTATAGAAGAAAGGTTAACTGCTAGAGTGATACTGGCAAGGCTTTCGAATGAGGTATTGGACGAGTAGCAGAAGCGGACTAGTATAACTAATATTTTTCTTATTTTTGTTAGAAAAAAGTTCTCGTGCAGCAATAGCAGCAATTAGTCGAATGGTCCGCTTGTTCACGCCAAATCATAGGTCTTGCAAATACCGCCTTTCTTACCGTTTGACCAGCCCCTCAGAGTAACAGTACATCGTGTGCAGCAAATGCTGGAGCTCATGGCCTGTCATTATGTTCAAGAGTTAAGCCAAAATAATAATATTGTATTTCTATTCAAGGTGTAATCTTCCACTTATGCTGGTGGGTAATGAATTCTCCACGAACATAACAGAAGCTGGTTTGAATTATTTATACACGTAACGCGACATTATGAAATAAAAGACGTTCAGCTATCACAAACCGACTTAGATTGAATTGAAAGAGCCGTGCGTAGCTCTTTATATACCCACAAAGCCAGATATCCAGGTACTAATTCTTAATTTGATTGGTTCTAGAGCAAAAAATGGCATGATTTAAGTGCTCTGATGTAGGAGACATGCAAGGACATGTTCAGACATGTTCGACAGAACAATATTTTTAGTGGCATATTTCTTATATAAAAGTAACTTTGAAATTTTGTGAAATTTAATGCGTTTTTTTAAAAAACTATTTAATATCTCAAAATCCTGACGTGATGGAGCAAATTTTAAATCAGATTCAGAATCAGCATGACAAAAGACATAAACTGCACGTATTGTTGTTTAAGAAAACCAAACTGTGTTGACAAGTGTAATCCACACAATTTAATCGACGTACCATTGGGTCCAGTTAAAATTGGTATTTGTTTGGCAATATCAAGACAACGAATTTTTGAGCCAATATTCCTTCAAGAAACAATTAACGCCAAAAGATATAAGACTATTATTTTGGATTCATTTGTAAATCAGTTGGATAACATAGATTTAACTGATGGTTATTTCCAACAGGTGCCACATACACGTATGAATTGTTTACAATTTTTCCCAAATCGTTTTATAAGAGTAGGTTTCTGGGCAACTAGATCCCCTGAGTCATCTTTGAATTCCTTTTTATTCCCATATTTAAAAAACGTTATAGGTATTCCGGAATCTCGTAAACAATTTGCGAGAACTACTCTACGCAATTGAAGAGGCATTTGCAAATTTGCAATTTATCAGGATGAGTTCAGTGTTGTTTGCAAGTAGGAGGCCAACAATTTAAGCATTTTCATAAAATGAATTTCATAAAATTTGTTTCAATTATTATTTTGAATGAGTCTCATTTCTAATATGAGTTACTATTGATTTATTAGTGAAGCGGGGATTATTTTTTGAAAAACTTATTTAAGAAAATATCTCAAAATTCTGACATGATGGAGCAAATTTTAAATCAGAATCAGCATGACAAAAGACATAAACTGCACATATTAGTGTATAAGAAAACCAAACTGTTTTGACCAGTGTAATTTATATTCAATAATGTTTTTACATTCAATTAGCACTAAACTATTAATTTAGTTCACATAACTATTAGAACATGAAATATTTGAGTTACAGAGCATATATTAGATGTCAGTAATATTTAAAATAAACAAACACATCACTAAAAGTACAAATGTTTTATTTCAGGTTCGGTATGTAGTTATACTGACATTTTTTACGGAATACGTACTCAGAACGTTTTGTCATACGGACGCTATTTGTGTTGTTCAATGACTTCAAAATTTAATCATTTAGAAAATGGAATTAACTGATTTACTACGACTTTCGACATGGATTATCTCAACAACAGTGCATCGATAAATTCACTTCGACCCTTGATAGTTAAGCACCATCTAAAGCCACTGTATGTCACTTATTTAATGAATTCAATCGTGGCTAAAGAAGGACGTCCAAAATCGTTTGTTCTGACAGAAAAAAAAACATCGATGCTGTGCGCGAACTGAATATAAGATGATCATCTGACATACTAATTCAGGCATCTCTGACCAAAAGTATGGCAAGCATACATAAGATATTCGATGACCATTTAGCTGTGAGAAAGATTTGTTCGCGTTGAATCTCGTGTAATATGTCAATCGCTCAAAAACATGCTCATGTCGATTGGTGCAAGGAAATAAATACAATGACGGTGCATCAAAAGCCGTATATCATCTCACGTGACTTCCAAAACTTTCGTCATTAGAGACGGCCATGCTTTTTTTATTGGTTGGTAAAAGTGCACATATTCTATCACAAACGTATAAATTGATCGTTTGGTTATGTTATGTAAAAGTGTGTAATAATTAGTAATTTAGTTTTAGTTTTGAAAAAATGTTTATTGCAACAGTCACAATTAAAAGAAAATAATACTGAAGTTGATGTTGGAACATTTCCAACATTATTTTGGAGACAAAGTTGCTTCATGCTTTCAACGCCATTTATTAGGATTTCTTTGGTTGTGTCATACTAGCACAAGAATTCACAATAGCATTACGAAGCTATTCGATTGTGTGATGCCGGGTGAAAATGGTATTCTTTAAATATAGAAAAATAAAATAGTCTAAAATTGACAAATCGGAGGAAAATTAATAATTCTTGCATCGAAAAATTCTTGCAAAAAAGCTATTGTTTCTCCAGATTTGTGCGCTGGTGCATTATCTTGTTGGAATTATCCTTCCGTAAGTTCATCATCATGAAGTTCATTAATAAATGGTCTTTCAGTTATGGTTTGCTGATTAAAAAAATATAGGCCCAATAATTCGTCTTCTTGAAATTGCTAGCCAGACGCCTATTTTTTTGTAGATATCGCGTAGTTTCCACTAATTTATAAGAGTTTTCTCCAGACCAAATTCTCATATTTTGCTTATTTAAATATCCCGAAAGATGGAACCAAGCCTCATCCAAAAAAAGTCGAGAATGTCATTATTATTTATGTTATTCAAAAACCATAGAACAATACTGTGTTCTCGTAACAAAATCTACCTGTTGGAGTTCCGAAATTGCTTGAATTTTATATGAAAGCAACTATAAGTCCTTTTTTTAAATAGTATGACATGTTCCCACTGACAAATGAACTTGTTACGATTGATTTTTTGTTTTCATCAAATTTAATAACACAAGCTTAAATATGTTTTTGCAGTTGTGCGTAAGTAACTGGCAGATTAGGATACTGTTGTCGGAAATCCTGTAAGCACTCATTACTGGAATAAACCCAATCTCCACTTTCTAATTTTTGGCAAGTTCTATAGTAACTTTGAATAATAAATATTTTATGTTGTAACTCTAACATAATAATAATATAATTTAAATAACATAAAATAAAATAATTTAAAAAATATAAGCGTTGATTAGAGCAATATATAAATACAAGCAATGCTAGATGCTACCACGTGTCTTACCCCAATGTACCTCCACACACCTCTTGCCAAGTAATAGTTTTTGCAACAATTGCGTTTATTTGGATAACAGCGATAATACGAGAGAAAAACTATCCACGTATACACTGCCAGTATATATGTGCGACACATTGATTAGTGGTTTTACCTAGTGATGATGACAACTTAGTTGTCGAAATACGTGTTTAGGATACGATTAATAATTGTGGTAAGGGGTTATATACCTTTTTTAAGTTTTTACTATGAAGCAGTTAACTTAACCTAGTTAGAAAAGTAAACTTGGTAGATAAAGTGAAAACGTGGTTGAATTTGGCAAAAGTTGAAGATTTGATCCAATTTTAAGGTAACCAAACGATCATTACTATTTTTTTTATATTACTTAATGCGCAGTCTATGTAAATATTATTAAATAGTACACAAATAGTTATATAATACAAAGGTATTTTTAATAATATTTTATATTATTAAAAATACCTTTGTATTATACAAAACTGGTGGGGTTTACCTACTCATGTATGTTTCAATTATTCTGATAAATAGTTATATACACATATATAATATATAAATTTTATATTTTTATAATTATTCCACGTGACATGGTGTTACGTAGCAAATTGTATACAAGAAGAGTCTATACTTCATGAATGTTCAGGTTTCAACAGTTGATTAATGCCTCAAGAATATGTTCATTTAGAATAGACAATATTCAGTTACTATTTGTAGAAAGTATTTTGAGGTACAATATTTAACAAGGAAGAACTAATATCAAAGGCCATACCAACACTTTATTTACCAAGTAGGTAATCGCTTGCAACATATTTAACTGATCTATTAATATATGCTGTTTCCTGTAATTTAGAATCAGTTGACGTATCTGCTGCCTATAAACCAACAAATCTAATATTAGATGACATGCATAATGTTCCAACTAAAAAAAAAAAAGTACGACCAACGAAGCGTGACCCTTCAAGCAGCACTGTCGGTTTGTTGTGTACATTCCCAGAAAAAAACTGAACGCGCCAGTATTTGAATCAGTCGTATCGTTAATGTCAAATGTTAATGTAAAGATTGCAGTTAAAAAAAGGTAGAATGTTGTAATATTAATATGCATACACATTTTTAAAACATTTTGGAGAAAACAACAAAAATATATATGATTTATTCAAAAATAGTAAAGTAATACAAGAAATAATTAATATAGCATTATAAATACACTACAAAATTCTTATTCATCATCCGATTGTAACCAATCCGTTCCTGAATCTGATTCGCATAATCTAATAATAAATTCTTCGTGTATATCCATTAATTGATCCCTTTCGATATATTCTTTTTCTATTTTGTGAACATGTCTGCATTCTGCTTGCCATAAATTTGGAGTAATTTCACTAAAAGCCTGCAAAATTAAACCCTCAACATCGCAACTACCATCAATATTTCTAGAGGCCACCTTCCTTTTCACCATGCTCCAAATCATTTCGATTGGGTTAAGATCGCAGTGATATGGTGGTAATCTTAACACCGAATGACCTAATGTTGCTGCATAATTGTCTATTTCATATTCAGGTTCTGGTTTATTACGTCTCACTAATTCAAGCAATTCACACTTTAACATCTCAGGGTGATATTGTATATTCTTCACGTAACTCTCATCAAGATATACCAGGGGTCTCTTGTTTTCACCAAGACTATCGTTATACATTTTTAATCGTAAATATCGTGCTCGCCAGGCCACAATATCTTGTCATTCCATTAATACTTTTCTGTTCGATTCACATTTTTTGTACTTGTAACCCATACCAATAATAATTTTCCGTAAAGTTTCTTTGCTGCCGGGAAATTTTGTTTCAGATTTCATATATGAATGTAAACTTTGTAAAGTAGGTACAGTCTTACTGACAGTGTACATAGATGTGATCTTGTTCCGCAATACAGATCTAAGATTTAAATTGAAATAAATATAAAGTACGTTAAATATTTATATTGATATATTACTTGTCCGCATCATCTAATATAATTTTGGACTTTTTCTCCTTTCTTGGCTGTATATGGATAGTAGAAGATGAAGGTTGGTCCTCCAAACTCTTGCGTAAATTGGTTTTGATACGCTTAATACTTTCTTCTGATTTTCCTGTCATTGCAGCTACTCTTCTAATGACTTGCTCTACAGGAAAAGCATAGTAGCCTGTTCGTTTCTCTTCCTCACAAAACTCGATAACTGTCTCCAGTATAGTCAAAGCGTCATCTTTCTCCGATTTTCGTTTAGCCATAATGATGATGGATAATCTACAACATATTTGTAACATAAGTAAACGCGTAAAAATAATTGAGGTTATATTATTACTTACCTTTAGCTAACAACAGAAAATGAAATACTTTTAAGAAAAACTGTTCGGATATTCAAAAAGAAGCAAAAAATAATAGAAACGAGTAAGAACGCAAGAGAATATGAAAACAACGATTTAATAAACAAGTAAACGAGCACTGTAAATGACGGAGCATGAACGGGACTGTACACAGCTGTCGAACGTGTAAAGTATTGGTTAGAGGGTGTGCGGAGCAAGACGTTGGTAAATTAGTTCGCATATTTTCCGGGGGTCAGATTTACTTGGTCGTAGTCTACATCAAAATATGCCATAGAAGATATTTCAAAGTAAGCAGTTATTATTATTTCTACTAATATAGTATGAGAAACCCCTTGCTCCAATATTAAAAAGGAAAATATATTGACAGGTAAAAATATTTTTTTACGACTAGATATTTTCTTCTTTATCATTTTTGTATAGTCTCTAGTAAATTCACGTTTTGCATATCATTTGTAATGCTTTTACTAATACAAGTTTAATGTATGAATTTTTTGTCGTATGCTTAAATTTTATTTGGCAACTTTGTCTGTCTATACATAATAAAGGCACATCCATATACATATACGGTTATGCGCCAAAATAAACAACACTGAAATTACTGAAGTTATTTATTACTTATACATTATTATGTCTATAGAATACCTACAAGTTCAAAATGTGCGCCATGGCGTTGTAGGCACTGCTCATAACGGTTACGCAGTTTGTCAAACATATTCGAGAACACAGGTTGCTGCATATTCCTGAAAAAGGAGACAATGGCACGCATTTCAGTGTTGTTTATTTTGGCGCATACCGTATTATGTTAAATATTGAATATAGCAGTTTCCTTTATAGCATGTACATACATATAGTACGTACTTTATATCGATATGTATCAAATATACTGATTTCATATCATGTCTAACAGTTTATAGTTATATGGAAAGAAGATTCAACATAAAATACGCTAAGATAGTTTACGTATTAAGTGCCCTTTACACTATGTGATTTAACACATGATTTGCTCACATAAAATTCGTATGATATGATGGTCTCAGTCGGGCCCGTGTGATTTTGGCCATTTTACGTTTACACTGTGTGACTTGCTTGCTTGGTTTCTCTGTGATTTGAAATTAGTAAACGTCAAAACTGTAGGGTTTGAGGTTAGATGTGCAGTTGTTTGTTATGGCTGAAACTTCGCGCCTGAGCAAGGAAGCTGCTTTTAGAAAAATGATTCCAAACGAGTATTTTTTTATTACAACGTCTATCTGCATCATATTGGTCCAAAAAAGACAACAACGGGGTAATTTAGTAGAAAAAGTCAAGAAAAAAAGAAGACTTTGGAGCCGCAAGTGGCTGCAAAGGCGAGACTACGGTCGAGGCATGTCAAATCTGTTATTCAAAGAAATAAAATATGAAGATCCAATAAGTTTTAAAAACTTTTGTCGTTTGTCATGGAACTCGTTTGATAATTTATTGAAAATGGTGGAACCATTAATAAAACATCAAGATACTAATCTCCGCGAGTGCATATCAACCAAAACAAGGTAAATACGTTTGTAAAGCTAGTTAAAGTAGCTAATAATTCTTTTATTTCAATTTTTATAGATTATTAGTCACCTTAAGATTCTTAGCAAGTGGAGAAACATACCAAAGTTTACATTATTCATTCCGCATTTCTGTCCCCTCACTTTCAACTATAATTCCCGAAACAGTGACTGCTATTTATACTGTTTTAAAAGCTAAATACCTGAAGACACCAACTACAACAGATGACTGGTTAAAAATCGCTAATAGGTTTTACAAAGAGTGGAATTTCCCCAATTGCTTGGGTGCTCTCGATGGAAAGCATGTAGCATTTCGGGCAAACAAAGTGGATGGTTCTTTCTATTTTAATTACAAACAATTTCATAGTATTATTTTGATGGCGCTAGTAGATGCAGACTATAACTTTCTATATGTGGATGTAGGTTGTAACGGTCGTGCTAGTGATGGAGGTGTTTATAATAATAGTTCATTATGTAGGGCTGTAGAGAGAAATTTACTTAATTTTCCCGAAGATGCTATTTTGCCCAAATCTACCACAACAGTTCCATATGTTATTGTCGCAGATGACGCTTTTAGGTTATCCAACCGTATAATGAAACCTACTGGACAAAGAACTAATGAGGCTGAAAAAGTTTTTAATTATAGGCTAAGCCGGGCTAGACGAGTTGTAGAAAATGCTTTTGGAATACTGTGCAATCGATTTCAAATATTACAAAAAGATATAAATTTGAATGTTGACAAAGTTCAAGATATCACATTAGCCTGTTGTGCTCTTCATAATTATATTAAAGAAAAAGATGGAAAAAAATTCTATTTAAATGGTATTGACTGTGAAAACACAAATACTGTAACACTAACTGAAGGTGATTGGCGAAGCAATGTGTACATGACAAATTTAGATAGATGTAACATCAACAGATCTGCTGATCAAGCGATAGCTATCCGAAAGAAATTGATAAGTTATTTTAATAATGAAGGTTTTGTACCTTGGCAGTGGGAGGCAATAAAACGCTTCAATTTTTAATGAAAATCTTTATTTTCTCATCCTAAGTTATCCTACAAAAATTGTCAAAACAAATGTATGTATTAACACAAATAAATTTTATCAAAATATGAAAAGGAGTTTTACATGTTGGCTTCATTAAAAGGTATAGTTATAATATCCAATGGCTGCAATGGCTGGACGGTTAGCCTGGCTCTTTTGATAACTGCCCACTGTTTCTTTGCCTCATAAATCATATTATTTATTTCATGCTTCACGTTATTAATGAGGTCATCATCGTCAATATCTTTCAATTCATTGGCAATATACTCTGCAAACACGTCCCAGTTAGATTTTTGTTTGCTGATTGAACTTTCCAATGTCTGTAATGTTAGAAAAACTTTTTAGATAAATCTCAAGATCACAAGCCAGTCTTACCTTCAATGTAGACACTGCTTGGTTTATAATCGGGTCCTGCTCAGTTTCATGCATTTTTCTTTTTTTGGAAATGGCTTTTGGCGTCTCTTTTGGGTGCGACGCATTGTCATTGTTACACCTTTCATTTTCTTCAGATAAATCTGTCTCGACAGCGTCGTCTTCTGGCTAGTCACACAAACAGAAAAAATTGGTCAAGCAAATAAGCTATAAGTATCATTATGTACAAATCCTTACCGATGTATCCGTACTGTCCAAAGTACTTATAGTTTTTCTGGTTTTAATATAAGGCGTAAGAAACAGAAGTTTCTCATACCACCATACGGTGGGCTGATACAGTTCTTCTGTTTCCATTCCAGAGTGATGTGCCCCCACTTTGGCTTTTTCGTGGGAAAACTGTTGCCTTAAATTTGTTATTTTCTTTTTTACATCATCCACTTGAATCCCAGCATCTGATTTCTGCAGTTCAGCTGTTATGGCCAAAAGTGCATCGTTTCTTGCATGCTTATTTGAATAAAAGTTATGTTTGCTATCATATAAGCATGCATGGGTCTCATACATTTCTATGAGATTACGCGTGATTTCTTGAGTCCACTCAACCTACAAAGTAGAAAAATAACTTCAGTGTGTTCCAATATTTATTGCTGGACGATACAGATAATTTGTTCGAGAAAAATTATTTATTTACCTTTCTAGCCATGTATAACCTCAAAAGTGTAATGTCGGTTAAGCAGATTCATGATATTATCGGCAATCATTCGAAATCTCACATGAAAATAGACACCGTTCTATTCTGGATGAGGACGTATGATTCGATTTATTTTCTTTGTGACTGGCCTCATGAGTAACTTTGTATGTTAAAACACATACAGCCTTATGCATAGTCGTTTTAGTGGCTACTAACACGCTACTAAGACCATTTTAACATCCTACTAAGAATTTCCGTATTCATAGTCGCGTTTCATGCGTACTAACAACGTTTTAACGTTAGTAGGCTACTAAATCCTTAATAGCGTTTGAGACCGTGTTTAAAGTGTCTATTAAAGCGCAAACTGTCAAAACTTAACGAAATGATACAAAATTGAGAGTAAAAATCATAACAATGAATTCATTAACTGTAAGTATACGGATAATCGGCATACAGCAATTTTAATAATAATGGAAGTGCATGGTGTCTCATTATAATTTCATTATCAACAAAATTTTAATCAATTTTAATTATTATTTTTTGAATGCTGTTTCCAAGTACCGATGAGATGCAATGAAGCAAACTGATGAGAAAAAGTCTGTTTAATATGTATTTATGGTATGATGAATGATGTGGGCTTTATTTGCAAATATTAGTTCTGTAGCAGGTGGATGGTGTGATTTAAATGTATTTATGTAATATATTTAATATATATATGTCACTTTGTTGGCTATAAATGAATCATTTATCTTAAGGGAAGTAATATGATATATTTATTACAGGATTTGTTAAAGATTCAAAGCGCCTTCGAGAACATTGGCAACAGATGAAGATGCAAGCACCGAAAAATATCGTTAGTATTGGAAAAAGTTTACTTGAAACTGGAGCTGAAGTTATTGAGTGAAAATGATAATTGAATATGATATTATGACAATAGGATGATGTAATTTAAAATATAGAATAAAGTAGGTATAATTATATCTAAGTTACGTGTAAATACTGCATCATGTATAAAGTAGGTATGAATATTTGTTACATGTGGATACTTATAAATGTATATATTATATTTAATACTAATAAAAATTATATCAAAATATCCCTAAAGTATTTCAATAAATAATAAATTATGTATTAACATTGTTAAAGTCTACTAATTAAAATATCTTCATATATAATTGTTGTCGGAATAAATTGCTGTGGATATTGTCATGTGAATCCATGTTGTTCCGCTAAAATAAATTCAGTAATAAATATGTTACAAAGGCGGTTAAGTATGTATATACCTATATCATCACCATAAGCTTTGGGATTTTGTATGATATCTACCTGTGCTTCCTTAACTTCTTGCAACTCAGCTTGTATATCAACTAGATCTTCCATACTTTCAAAATTATATAATTTCAGTAATACAAATTTTAAGTAAGATTATATATTACACTTACATTTTTCTTATATCAAATTTAAAAGCAAAAAATCATAAAATTTATTAAAACAAATAAGATTATTAAAATAACCTACAATTCCAATAGGTAAACTATTTTAAATGTCTCCTTCATGCAAAATGCGCATGCCTGCGAACTCCGTTTTCACGGTTGCCACATATTTTTTTCTATTAAGATCCTATTAGTAGCCACTAAGTATGATGAAATACGCGACTATGAATACGAAAAGATAAAAGCATCTTAGTACGCTCTTAGTAGCTACTAACTAATAGCGTACTAACACCCTATTAACTTCGCGACTATGCATAAGGCGGATAGTGTAAACAGCAAAATTCTTGCTTGTGATAAAATCATGTGCAAAATCATGTGATAAATCACATAGTGTAAAGGGCACTTTAGACAATTTCATATTATTTTGTAGTTGTTATTAATGGTTAAATATCACTGCATTTAAAGTGACATTTAGCCATTAATAACAACTGTTAATCTAAATCAAAAAGTAATTTCAAAAATGCCGCCATCTTCCACAGCGTCACGAGTGTTAGGATCCTAAATTAAAAATAAGGCATCGCATTTGATTAAAGAGCATGGGGTTATAAGTAAAATAGCAAAAATTGGGCCGCAATTTCATTGGTCAATTTGAATCACGTAAACTGTCCCCACAACAGATGTCGCTGTTGATGTTGTTTTTGCATAGTCGTTAACAACTAATTCTGCAATAATAGCTAATTTTCACAATTTTCGATTTGTTGTTTAGGTGTTATTGGTTATGTAAATGTTATTTACTATTTTCAATATTTTACGTTATTTAATTGTTATCACTCCTTTCTTTGTTGGATATATCTAATACTACGAGTTTTTTGTTATCGTTATCGTAATTTTTTAAGTGTGTAAAGTTCTGAAGTTTCTTTTATTTCTTTATTTATTTTATATATATTTATAATTAGTGATTAATATTAAGGCATCTTGAAAAATATGTAAGTATGAGAATAATTTAACGTTTACATCAGTGTATCTTCTTTAAGTCTTTTGTAGCACAATGATTCGTCATTGTACATTTCATGGTTGTACTTCTAAAAGAGGAGATACAATTTTACATAAATTTCCAAATTATGAAAAGGCACTAGATGAATTTAAGCAGAGGGTTAGCTTATGTGGCAATGCAACTTTATTGCAAGAAACTCCCAAATCAATACTTAGATTAAGAAGAATTTGTCATAATCATTTTGCTATGGAGCTATAACTGGGGAAAAAATTAAAGTTGGTGTAATTCCAAAATTTAACTTGCCAGGTAAGTTAAAATGAAAACATACTTATATAAGAACCAGTTTTGATATAAATTGTTTAGATTAGTATTGTGCTTTTATGTGTTTATTATAGAAGGTGAAGCAAAACTATACACTTTACTTGTTTAATTTGTAGATCCTGTTTTAATTCCAAATTCTTGGGGCTTTGAAATCTTAGATTTGCCTGTGTCAACAACAAGTTAATAAAAATCTCGTACAACCCAGTATTTGTGAAATGTGGGGAACATCATATACTTCTGTAGAAGAGACAGGAAGTCCGAGGAAAAAAACATTACCCAAAAACCGATTTATTACTACATACTGGTAAGCTACAAATTCAAATACATAATTTTATCCTTATATATCTTATAGATTTTTATAATTTTTATATTTTTCCATATGGAAAAGTGTGTAAGACAATGAATGAACATGTTGAGCCAACTACGACAGCTATGGAAACAGAGCCATCAACCTCATTCAGTTTTGTGGAACAACCTATCTCACATATGATGCCAGAATCATTACTTTTAGCTAATAAGAAATATGTGAAACCAAAACGGATACATTCTCCCAACGAAAATAAATGTATGACAAATTTAATTAGCAAATATAAAAAGTGTAATAGTACAAGAGGTAAACTTTCATTTTAAATTCTGTGTCAATGAAGAAAATTTGAAACAAATCATCTTAGAAGAATTTGTCAAGTTGGTAGTGTATAATTATATTAAAAGATTAAATCATTTACTAATTGGAAAAGAAAGTGAAGTTAAAAGTCTTGTGTATGATATCATGCAGTACTTCAATATTACAGATCAACAAGACATACATAAAATGTTTCAACCAATTATTTATATGATTTTATTTGTATCGATACTATTTTTGTTGTGCATGAAATTTGTTGAGTGTTTACTTAATTATATTTCGTATTTGTCTTGTGTCTTCATTAGTAAACTATATAGCTTACAAACTACTACTACTATTACTTATTTATTATTTAATAAATTTAGTATAATAGTTTTGTAATGTTAGTAGATACACCATTAGGTACTTGTTAAAATCGCAAATTTAGTTTTATTTTCTTGTAATTTGAGATGGTATGAATAAAATTGTTTAACTGATATTCTAATTTCATTTTCGTTGTTTATTTCGAAGTAGATGATTAATTATGTTGAATTCTTTGCTTATGATTTAATCTTGGTAATTTATTTTGAAATCATAAGCAAATTAACGTTAAAAATAATAATTAATTTTAAAACCGTAGTGCGTTTACATAGAAGAGTTTCTTTGTCCCCACGCTAGATGGCGCTCAGAAGCAATCGAACAATTTTCCATTAGCTTCACAATCTCTATTACGATAGTAATTTTCTATGGTAAAGAGTTTCTTATCTTTAATATGTTATCTATGGTTCATGTTTACGTTCACTTATAGTAAATAAAGAAAGTATATGATAAAAATAATAATTATTGACTTTAAGGCCGTTTGACATGTCATAAATTTTGTTATAAAGTTTACAATAAAAAATATAAAATACTATGCAATTTGACCTTCAAAGTTGTAAAATAAAATTGTAAGAGAAAAATAAAACTGTCTGACACGATTTGAAAAATTTATTGAAAAATTTGTGACTAAGCATGCACATTTTAAGTTCCGTGACATGTTTTGGATAATATTATTTCTTTAATGTTCGTTTTACTGCGCACTTTTTATTCTTTATTTTATAATTTATGGAACCAATCCTATAAATTTTCTAATAATATTTTATATAAAATAATTGTGTGTGACAAGCTATTAATTTTACAAATAAATTTTATAATGGCTTCTGCTTCATATTGTGTTGTTCAGACTATAGTGAATGATTATAATTGTGGTTAAAAATTAGTAGCTCAAAGTTATGATGAAGCAACAGTAATTGGCAGGTGAATTAGAGGGGTTACAGTTAAAGTAAAACCGCATCCAACCGTACTTTTTGTACATTGTACCTATGGCACATCGCCTAAATTTGGTTTTACAACAATCTCTTAATATAATAAAGAAATGCAAGAGTTTGTTTCAAACTTTGACGGGAGCATCTTTTTCCAAATCTTCAAAAAGAACCATTGTAGCCCCCACTCGATGAAATGACTACGGTATGTTAGTACAAACTGTATTTGAATATCGACAACCACTTATTTTTTTTTTCAAAATATTATGCCTAACCAGGAAGAATTGAACAATGAGACTCGAGTTTGCTCTAGAAGATATTTTAATATTTTAGAAACTGAAACTAATTTTAGTCTTTTATTATTTCTTTTTTCCGAGATATTTCCACTTTGTGACAACTTATTTTCTGTGTTAAATTTCTAGAATTAGTTAATTTCTGCGATAAACACAGTTTCTGAAGGAACCTTTGAATCGCTTAAACAAAATTATCCAGAATATTTTGACTTTTATCCATTACGTTCCGAACTCACAGAGATTTACAACACATCAGAAGGCTTAAATAAAATTAGTGTTAGTGACATGGAAATCTCTTAAAGACAGCGGACTAGATCGTGGTTACCCTGAAATTCTTAAACTATGTGAATTAACACTCACTATGCCCGCCATAATTGGCTATGCAAGAAAGACTATCTGCTTTGGGATTAATATCAATTGAAAAGGTATTAGTGCAAGAATATTCTCGCCAAAAATGTTTTGTGATGAGGCATTAGATATGTTTAAATACAAAAGATAATAGACGTATGGCACTTCATTTTAAGTAAGGTAGGATTCTATTGTAGGTAGTTTGTAACAAGTTTTCTTTTTTGTACCTCCACCAAAAAAAAAATTGCTTAGGTGTTATTTAACTCGATAGCTTCCCCTTTTGTGATGTTCTGAACACGCCACTGGTTTTTACAACTTCATACATTGTTATTAACCCCGTGAATTATATTCGTCAAAATCTTTAAAATACATAAACTATTTGCTAAATAGGAAAAGAATTCATTAAATAATTAAAACAGTATACGCCACACTCATTACTCATTACAGTCAGTCATTACTCATTAGTCATTAGTGTCATTACTCTCATTAGACATAGGTACCCGTAAGTTACATTTGAAATAACCTCCACCGTTACTAAGTTATCTAACATATAGCAATATGTATGGGAATTTTACACATGCAGTCAGGTAGATATTATATACAAGTATTCGTTACTTAAGAAAAAGTTGAGAAAAAGTTTTCTGCAACAGTTAGATTCCCTTGAGACAAATTTATCCCTACGTTAGGAGTTCGACAGCGATCAAATTTGCGTCCTTTCTGTTTGTTTTCCTCAGAAATAATTTATTGTTTTAACTACTCTTGTCAAGTTCTTGCTAATGATATATTTCGTTCACTAAAAACCAAGACACGACGCCATTAAATGACAAGTAAATAAAAAACAAAGAATCAACACTCAATTTTGTATTTACAACAGTCCAAGTGCCTAAATTGTTTATGGAAATAATGGCATAGAAATGATGAAAAGTCAGAACGATCAGCAACGACCGAAAACAAATCAAGAAAAAAATCTTTAGTGAGTGAGATTCATGGAAATGCAATTTGGAATTCCCAAGACATGGTCTTCAAATCTAAATTCAAAGTTTGTTCAATATTCATCGACGAATGATAAAACATTGTACTGAATTGGGCATTAAAAAAACATCATTGGAGGAATTCGAAGAGGCGAAAACGATTGTAACTGGCGATGAGACATGATGTTTTTAATACGATCCAAAAACCAAATATCAAAGTACTGAATAACGATCACCAGATGCATGAAATCCAAAAACATATTCTCGTTTGAAGGAGTCAAAAATCAATTGGTACAACGGTAAATGCTGATTAGCTTGTTGGTACAACGGTTAATGCTGATTAGCTTGTTGGTACAACAGTTAATGCTGATTAGCTTGGTGGCTGGGAGGCCCTAGATCATATTCGACCTGAATATCAACAATCAAATAATTAGCGATTGTTGGACAATAATATAATCGTAATCCTCATCATCAATTGTCATTGATTTTTTGACAGAGAAACACGTAATTGCCTCCGTGCAATTATTTTCAATTCCTGGATTTGTCGATGAACCGAAACTGTTTTACGACAATTGAAATATTCAACGGTCAACGACGAGCAATCTCAACACCATTGCAATCAGCAACATAAAGTTGTTTGATGCAGTTCTTGAATTTATAAGTCGTTGTATTTCTGCTGAAGATGATTTCAAGCAAATAAAACGATTTTAGTAAAAATTTCCGAATTATTTTGTTTTTTAAAGACATTCCGGTTATTTTTGGGACAGAGAGTATAACACTTATTTTAACTTTATCTTTATACTAAAATAATTCTGTTTGCTTACTTGACTTCGAAAATATTAATCTCTGTATTTAGAAGAGTAGGTTAAACATGATTGTATTTCTATAATTTATAATTTAGTTATAATAATCTTCGAATTTTAATTGAAAAGGTAGAAATAAGATCACAAACACCCTACGAAGTATGTAGGTTTAATATTATACGCACAAAATCTGTCAACGCCTACTTTCTTCTCACTTAGGTTAATACAATATAATTTTCTATAATATTAAAAAATTCATGTTTATTAAAAGATGCCAAGGATTGAAGCAAAATAAAATACTTTTTGTTGGCTGGTGATTAAAAAATATAAACTTTTAGACAAAGAAAATTAAAACAAACTATGCACCTATACTATAACCAAAATATTAAATATTTTCCATACAAATCTTCAAGATAGTTATAACTAGAGAACGGACACGCTTACCACCCAGTGCACTGGCGAAAGGCTGTATTTCTAAAATATTTAATTTTATTTATATAATTGGAAAACGAACGGGTGGTGATCTATAAAATTACGAAATACATATTTATTTGTTGAAAAGTTGTATTTATAAAGTTTTTAATTTTATTTATATAATTGGAAAACAAACGGGTGGTGATCTATAAAATTACGAAATACATATGTATTTGTTGAAAAGTTGTATTTTTAAAGTTTTTAATTTTATTTCTATAATTGGAACATTTTTATTTGTTCATTTTGTCGTTCAAGTTGAGTAAAGGAGTATTAATATTGACTAGCAATAGTTTCTCAAGGTTTTCTTCTGTCAATTTTGTTCTCTTTGAATTAAGTACATCCCTATAAATAGAAAACGTCCTTTCTACATCGCAACTGGTTATAGGTGCATACTGGAAATATTCTTTTATTTCTTCATATTTAGCCGTCAGATTTTGTGGAATTGTCTCCATACATAATTGCTGCAATGTAATTAAATCTGGATTTCTATTAAGAATTGCTTCAAACTTTTGCCGAAGGCCACATCGGATTTCTATTAAGAATTGCTTCAAACTTTTGCCGAAGGCCACATCGGAAGTCACTTGGAATAGTTTTCAAATTATTAACAGTCACATCTAATGTGGTTAATCCGTCATTTAATTTGAGATTTCGATTTTCAAAATAAGTGATTAGTTTTGGCAATTTTCCAAAGTGTTCGTGAAGAAAGTACAACTGATTTTTTAAATTTGGGATTTGTGTGAGCTCCTTGCACTCACTAATACTTCTAGCATCCTCCTTTAGCAGTATTACGAAATGTTTTAGACTATCGAAATTCTCAGCATAATAACTAGTAGCTTCCAGCCATGTTCCCCATCTAGTTATTACTGGAGTGGGAGGCAGTGACAGAGATGGAAATTTTTCCCTGAAAAGAGCTACTCTCAATGGTGCTTTTCTGAAAACTTTTTTAAAAGCTGATACAAGTCTATCAACTTCCGGAAAAGTGTCTCTGATATATTCACAGATTCTGTGGGGAGCATGTGCTACACAAGTAATATGCAGCATATTAGGATATGTTTTCTTCAATAGTCTGCCTGTTTTTAACATATACGCAGCACTATCACTGACAAATAAAAGTATTTTTTCTTTGTACGTGGCGTCCGAATGAAGCATTTTTTTGCATATTCTCCTTAATGGTTTCAGCAACTGTTTCCGCATCAACTCTATTTATAACACTTGTTGCTATTACATATGAGTTATAGGGAATAGTTGGATGTAGTACACCAGCTACAACATTTACCACACAGCGTCCTAACATATCCACCGTTTCGTCGGCGCTTATCCATATGTATTGATTTAAAAGATGGCTTCTAATGCGTTCTACTGTTCTCGTATAGCACCTAGAAACATAATATTTGCGTAAAGTTGATTCATCAGGAACATTTCGACCAGTATATTTTTTCAGAAATATTTTTAAAGTGGGATTGCTAAGTTTATTTAATGGAATATTAGCCGCCATAAAAGTTTTACAGAGTTCAGATGTGTTTGCGATCCTAAGTGACGAATTTTTGACGATATTTTACGGATTTTGTAATAAATTTCGGAATCACTGACAATGGACATACAATCAGTATGACCGTCAATCCAACTCGCCATTGTTTTACAATGCCGTTCTCGACATTCTTCCATATCATGTCTGAAAAAGTAACTTAAACAATGCTCTAGATCTAAATAAATGAAAACTAAAAATGTGTGCGTAAGTTATTGAAACTGAACGAAATTCAATGCACACTTAAGTCGAAATAATTGGTAGAAATAGATTCAATCAAACGATATTAAACAGGATCTATCACAAAAATTACGATGTAATTAACAGTTAAAACTATGAAAACAAGAAACTTACTCACAGCACTTTATTTATCTTACGAAATATAAACTAAGAAATAATACATTATTAAAACCCCGCTTCTATCTACGTTCATGAAAGCACTTTAAGAAACACTATATTCTCCGAATACAATAGCTGGCTTGTCCATTGTTATGTCCACCGTTTCGTCGGCGCTTATCCATATGTATTGATTTAAAAGATGGCTTCTAATGCGTTCTACTGTTCTCGTATAGCACCTAGAAACATAATATTTGCGTAAAGTTGATTCATCAGGAACATTTCGACCAGTATATTTTTTCAGAAATATTTTTAAAGTGGGATTGCTAAGTTTATTTAATGGAATATTAGCCGCCATAAAAGTTTTACAGAGTTCAGATGTGTTTGCGATCCTAAGTGACGAATTTTTGACGATATTTTACGGTTTTGTAATAAATTTCGGAATCACTGACAATGGACATACAATCAGTATGACCGTCAATCCAACTCGCCATTGTTTTACAATGCCGTTCTCGACATTCTTCCATATCATGTCTGAAAAAGTAACTTAAACAATGCTCTAGATCTAAATAAATGAAAACTAAAAATGTGTGCGTAAGTTATTGAAACTGAACGAAATTCAATGCACACTTAAGTCGAAATAATTGGTAGAAATAGATTCAATCAAACGATATTAAACAGGATCTATCACAAAAATTACGATGTAATTAACAGTTAAAACTATGAAAACAAGAAACTTACTCACAGCACTTTATTTATCTTACGAAATATAAACTAAGAAATAATACATTATTAAAACCCCGCTTCTATCTACGTTCATGAAAGCACTTTAAAAAACACTATATTCTCCGAATACAATAGCTGGCTTGTCCATTGTTATCGCGGCGAGACCAGGTGTCCGAGTAAGTCAAACAAATACTTCATTGAATTACGCCGGGATGTACTGAGCGACGTTATACACAATTCCAATTGCCGATTGCGTTTTATGGAAATTGCGTCCGTTCTCTAGTTATAACTTTATGATAGATAATTGAGACAGCGTTTAGCCCCATCTCGAATCCATAACCGCGAACTAAAATAAAACTGAACTATCTCAACTTAAATTTTGAAGTTTTTATATAAGATTTCCTAAGTTTTTATTATTCATGTTATAAGAATAAAAATAAAATGATAAATAAATCTGGTTAGATTAAATATTGCATTTTATTTTTATACCTATAAAAAGAAATTAGTGTTCAATATATTTAGATTATAAAGTAATAAATAATTAATTTCTTTGATTTATGTATACATGGGAGATAAATTTAAAAAAACAGCTATATTTTTTACACATTGGTTGTATTTCAAAAGTCTAGCCAATGACAAAAAAATTCATAGATTAAACTTATATTATTAAAAGCATTACAAATGACAAACAAAAATAATAAAGAAAAAAATACTAGTCATAAAAACTATCTTTACCTGTAATATAATCTTTCCTTCTTAATTAATATTGGAGCAAGGGATTTTTCATACTATTGTTACAACTATATTAGTAGAACAAATGTCTGCTTCCTTTGAAATATCTTCTATGGCATATTGATGTAGTTGGAACATTATGAATGTCTTCTAATATCAGATTTGTTAGTTTATAGGCAGCAGATACGTTAACTGATTCTAAATGACAAAAAAACAGCATATATTAATAGATCAGTTTAATATGTTGCAAAAGTAACCTGGTAAATAAAGTGTTGGTGGCCTTTCATATTAGTTCTTCCTTGTTAAATTTTATGCCTTAAATACTTTCTACAAATAGTAAGTGAATATCGTCTATTCTAAATGAACATATTCTTGTGGCATTAATCAACTATTGAAACCTGCATGATGTTGCTTTTGGAGTTTCATGAAGTATAGACCCTTCTTGTATACACACACCATGTCACGTTGAATAATTCTAAAAATATAAAATTTAAATATTATATACATGTATATAACTATTTGTTTACTATTTAATAATATTCATATTAAGTAATATAAAAAAAAATAGTAAGCATGGTTTAGTTACCTTAAAATAGGCTCAAAATCTTATTTGGGCCAAGGTAAAGCATACATCTGCCACCGATTTTGGCAAAAATAATTAGGGGGGGGGGCGTTTAAAGTACCTTTAGGAAAGTGATATATCCTAATGAAGTTTACACAGTTTTAAGAGCAAAGGCACGGCTAAGCTATCAACAAATCAAATACGTTCAAGATGAGAACTGACCTCGAACGTTACGTTTACATCCAAATACACACATAATAATAATAATAATGGCATTATATAGTATCCTTGATTTATACTAAAGCCATTGGCGTTTATATTTTCTGTATATTAACTTTGATTAGCGTATATTTTGTAAATAAACGCTATGGAAAATTCCACTGTAAAAAGGACATTTGAGCGTATTCATTTTTTTTGTAGCTCAACGGTGCCTTTTCTCCTAAGACATTGTAAACTTTATTGGGATAAATTGCTTTCCTAAAGGTCATCTAAGCGCCCCTCGTTAATTATTTTACTTCCCAATAATTATTTTTGCGAAAATCGGTGGCAGATGTATGCTTTACCTTAGCCATTTGAACAAGTTCTACCACGTGTTCATTATATCTAGAAACTTGAATTTACTGGTACTTCGCTCCCAACCGCTTGGCGTATATTGATATGGGCGTATAAAATAAAACTAAAAGAAACGTCGTTAAGGGTCTACTTTAGTGCCCGAAAAATTACCATTTCAGAAATATGCAACCCACATTACAGCATACTACAACAGACTAGGCACCAAGACGCCCTGCTGAGAGGGTCGAAGGATTATGTAAATTAGCAAACAAATTTGATTATTGACACATCAGCTACTTGGGATGTATTTATGCCTTGTTTTCAGCAGATAGATGATCTGTGTATTTCCGCCTAAAATTTTTTGAATCGTAGATAAAGAATAGATGTATTATTATAACAAATGTAACTTAATAGGTTCTAATATAAAATAAGTAGTGTAGTAAAGCTACACAATTTTACCCATACATACCTAATTGAAATACTTAGATGCTTGCGTAAAGTAAAAGACAAACAAATGTATTAACTTGTTTTCCTCTAAAAGTGGTTACGGCATTACCTGGCTTTCTAATCCTTCTTAGTCATTTAAAGTTAATCACCTGGTTACTTGGAAAAATGTATATAATTCGATAAAGATATGACCATATGATATTAGTGTTGGTGACCGTTGTAATTTTGAAATATAAACAACAATGGGACTTCACTCCAAAAAAAGATTGACAACCGCTGCAAAACGGAAAAGTAGAAAACAGTTGATGAAACAAATTCGGATAAAAAATCGAATAGTGTCTCAACGTGATAATATTGTAGATAATGAAATTGTTTTCACTGAGACAAATTCGGCACGCGACGACAGTTTTGATTCGGATATATCAGATGAGGTTTTTATTGAAACAGGAAATATAAACAATATTGCAAATTTTACTCTTGCTGGACGTAGGATTGTTGATATAAATCATCTGTTTACTGTTCTAAAAGGAATACGACATGATATGTTTGGCTGTACTTTTCAAAATGTAGAAATAAAAGCGGAAAAACATTTTGGTTTTAAAAGTGTTTTTACGTATAAATGCAACATGTGTGGAATAACCGATACATTCAGTACTGAAAATGAAAATAAAAAATGTGGAGTAAATGAAGCAGCGGTGTGTGGAACTGTTGCAATAGGGGCGGGTCATTCACAATTAACAGAATTTTCCGCAGCTTTAGACATTCCTCAAATGTCTTCAGCAACGTATGCGCGTATAGAAAAAAAAGTGCTAAAAAATACAGAGGAGTTAGCATTAAAAGAAATGCTAGCTGCAGGAAAGGAAGAACGTAAGTTGGCAATTGAAGCAGGAGAAATTGATAGCGACGGAATACCTTTTATAACTGTAACAGTGGATGGAGCTTGGTCAAAACGAAGTTACAAGTCTAATTATAACGCTCTCTCGGGCGTTGGGTGCGTAATTGGGACCAGAAGTAAAAAAGTTATGTACGTAGGAGTAAAAAATAAAATGTGCAAATTTTGTAAAAATAAGGATAAAAAAATGTTCCGTCTCATAAATGTTTTCAAAACTGGAACAGTTCATCAACTTCTATGGAAGCAGTTATTATTCTAGATGGGTTTAGAATGTCAATAGAAATGCATAATTTGCGATATAAAACTATTATTGGTGATGGGGATAGTAGTGTATATAAAAAAATTCAAACAGCAAAACCTTACGGACCAACATATTTTATTGAAAAAATTGAGTGTCGAAATCATATGTTGCGAAATTTCTGTACGAAAATACGAGAAATTTCAAAAACTCCTCGATCAGATATGTGTATACGAATTTTTTTACGGCAGAATATTCTTAAATTTAGGGCAGCTGTAGTTAGTGCCATAAAGTACCGCAAAAATGAAAATGTTTCTTTTCAACAAAAAATTGAAAACTTAAAAAATGATATTCTCAATGGACCTGCCCACATATTTGGAGAACATAGTAACTGTGCTAGCTATTTTTGTAGTAAAGATGGTAACAATGGTAACAATTAAAATACTATTGATTACAAACATTTCAAGATTCAAGATTTGTAAAATGAGAGAAAAAACAGACATGGCTTGTACAATAAAACATATGCTGTATACTAATAGATTCAATAATAAAAAACTACCACATTCTCTACAGTATGGCATAGATAATGAAGAAAGGGCCAAGCAAAAATTTATGGAAGGAAATTACAAATTTGAAAGTTGAGGCATGCGGTTTGTTAATTGACGAGAAGAAAAAATTTTTAGGTGCCACTCCAGACGGATTAATTGGATTCGATTCTATTGTCGAAATAAAATGTCCTTATTCAGCGCGTGATAAATTAATACATGAAGCCATTAACGAAAAATTAATTAATTATTGCACCTTAGATGCAAATGATAGTAACAAAATTTTGCTAAAACCTTTTGATAATTGTATGTATCAAGTGCAGGGACAACTCCACATCACCAAAAGAGAGAAATGTTATTTCGTAGTTTATACTAAACACGATTTGAAATATATAGTAATAGAACGAAATGATGGTTTCTGGAATCATCATATGATTGAACATCTGGAAAAATTTTATATCAATGCAATGCTTCCAGAAATAATTGACGCGAGGTATCATAGAGATCAATCTATAAGAAGTATTATGAAAAAAGATCTCTAATTATTTTTTATTCTAATTTTTTTTAAATACAAACTATTTACTTATGTAAATACAGTAATTTATTAGCTGCAAATTAGTTTGTTAACATATAAATGACTAGAAAATTCATCTTTGATGTTTAGTCTCCGATCCGCACTTAATTTGCGGTGATTATTATGGATCAAAATTCTCTTAAAACTCAATCAAAGGTAATTTAATTAGCCATTGAACCAGTTGCAGCATTTATTTCAATATTTACGCCGATTTATTGGTTGATAAGTTAATATTGTTATAGGTAGAAGCCTGTGGAGCCAATTTACATAATCCTTTGACCCCTGATCAATCTATAAGAAGTATTATGAAAAAAGATCTCTAATTATTTTTTATTCTATTTTTTTTTTAAATACAAACTATTTACTTATGTAAATGCAGTAATTTATTAGCTGCAAATTAGTTTGTTCACATATAAATGACTAGACCCTCTCAACATGACGTCTTGGTACCTACCTACCTTGTACTCTATTTTACCGTGTGCTGTAATGTGGGCTGCATATTTTCAGGGACGTTGAGTATCGGATGCCTGTTTTTTACTTTTATTTTTATTGATAACTAAACAACTTTTACATCTAGACAAAAACGGGCTGTATAGCTACCTAGATATTATAAATACCTACAACACAAACATTTCATAACTCCATTAGCTGGCCTGGTTATCTCTAAATTTGTCCGGATAGATTTTCTGTTTTTTATCGATAAAAGTCAAACCGTACAAAAATTTTGAAAAAAACGTAAATACCTACCTAGTTTTTATTGATACATGGTCATACATACATCGAGCGGTCTTTCAACTTTTAATTTGAAGCCAAAAAAAGGCCGGAAAAATACACTCATTTCAGTGTGGGATTGCCGGGTATAGCGTAGAGCCTTAAGGTCAAGACAGGTAATTTACCGGCAAATTTGTGTATCTAGTGCCATCTTGAAGTCATATCCTAAGATTAAAACACTATCTCAATAATTGCCATTTAACATTATACCACTGATATTTATACACTTCTCAGATTTCAAAACATAGGTATAATACTTATAAATAATCCTGATTACAGCAATATAATTAAAAGCTATCTTTATTTGAGGACAAATTTGAAGTAATTATAATTGCAATACTCTTATAACAATTACCATAGATTTGCCATCTTATCAGCACATTTTTCAGAGGAAGTATAAATTCTTGGACTAAATCTAGTGGTAGGAAAATTAATAACATACACACCACAAGTTAAAATAACACATAGTGAAGCAAAGCATTTTGATTGTTTTTGATTAAATAATTCAGACCTATATATTTTGCTTATATTAAACTATTTCATCAACTATATTATAAAGATTAGAATAAAAAAACAAGAACTGATTACATATTTATTTATATTTACAGGATCTTTTCTTATCAAAAATACATGACTGAGTATTACCAGCAATGGTTCATAAATGTTCCCAGGTAATGATTAATAATAAAAAAACATTGCTTTGTTATATATTAAATTTCTTATTGTAAAAAATCTCATATTCATCTTAACAAAATTCTACAATATTTTACAAGCATAAACAATAATATATTTTCATATTAACAAAAAAAACATTGGCACATAGTAAAAAAGAAAAACAGCGAAATAATATTAACGATGTGCTATATTTGGTGTTGAACTAGAAACTTTTTCTAGTTTCTCAAAATGTTTTCTAGCATTTTTTATATTAATTAACGTTACCTCTGACGGTATTTGTGGATCTGACATACAAACCATTACATAAGTATTACTTGTAAATAAGTCAATGTATGCAGCAAATGCAGAATTTCTTACTTCCATACTTTGAAATTGAGCAGCTAATTTTGAACATGACAATTTAAACTGTTTAATGATATTAGAAACTTTTTCAAATCTGTGTACATCTCTATGTGGTTTTCTTTGACAATGTGAAATTACTAAAAATGTAGCTCTTTCAAATAACAAAACTTCATCTGCATCAACTATATTTGCAAATTGCTGTAAACTGTTTTCTAAAGCCTTAACATTGGGAATAAGCATATAAACAATACTAGACCATGCTCGATATAAAGTTTCATCCCAAATAGATGTCCTAAAACACGTACATTCTAGAGGTTTTGATAATCTCTTTAAATCTACTTCTCGTTCTTGAAAAATAATATCCCTTTGATCTTCTGCAACTAAATCCATTTTATGAATTAAACAAAATATTTTTGCTTCCCTAGAATTTTGTAAAATAGCTTCTAAACACGTCTGATAATAATGCATATCTTTTTCCAATTCTCTACTTTCAACATCAAACACATATATTAGCACTTCAACATTTTTAAATATATTATCTCTCTGTGAGGCAAAATAATTTTCCATAAAAGCTTCTTGTCCACCACAATCCCATAAATTTAGCACTAAATTTCCCAAGAATCTTACATGGGAATGTTCGACATCGACTACAATGAAATTTATGTAATTAGAATTACTACTATACTGACATACGAACTTGTAGCTCCTAAACGTCGAGTATCTCTGGCAATATAATTAGCAAATATAATGGATCTCATACTAGTTTTGCCAGAACCACTTTTCCCCATAAGTAGAACCTAAAAATATTATATTAACATAATATTAATAGGATTTAAGAATTACCTTTTTTTTCATTGTTGATTTTTGATGTGTAGAAAACTGATGTACTATATCTTCTTTGCAATGTTCACTAGAAAACATAAACCTAATTGTCTCAACAGAAAATAGTACAAATAACCTCTTCGTCCATGCAAACAATAATATAAATAGTTATATCAACAAAATAATGTCATTAGAGATAAGATAAGTAGCAAGTGTTGACATACGAAACTAATAATATTTACACTGTGAGGAAGATATTTATGTATGACATATATGTACGAGTATATAGAGTATCTAGACATCTACAATGACCCTCCACAAGTAATCAATTACTCATTTTGTTTCTATTGTAATTTGTATTTCTTGAAGACCTATTTATACATGATTGCTATATACCTAGCAATAATACGTGTTTTAAAATTCGCAAGAAATCTGAACGAATATATCTAATCTACACATATATTAATAACTAATAACAAGATCTATATTTGACAATTACTTATATTGTGGCAAATAGAAAAAAGCAAATGAGAAAGAATAACTATCAAATAATCAATTATTTACTCAAAAATGATGACCATATCCGTCACTTAGTTTAAAATAATGTAATGAAATGTAAAACGAATGTTGACAAAAATTTCGATGAATCCTTATTTAGATCATAAATAAAACCAACCTTATTAGGATTTGATATCATGATTTAGATTTAGTACTACAACAAATGAGATTAAATAGTTCCTAATATTTTAGAATTACTTTAACTTCAGCAATCGAAAAATGCTAAGCTTTTAACTATAGGAGTAAATTTGTCCAATGCTACACCTAAATAAAGTTATCCATCATAGATAAATATTAAAGTTTATTCTTCGATAATATACCATTTAAATAGTATGGCTAAATCATAAATATGCCAAGTACACCAAATAACACCAATGCAAAGATGAGTGTAGATGGTTAACTATATCAGGGGCAAAAAAGGATTCAATTTTGATTAAATTTTTTATCTTTGTCTTTTATTTAAAACAAGAATTACTTCAGCTTCCTCTTTCTTTTCTTGAAGATGACTGAGATGGCGCTAGTGTATATCGTGACGTCACAAACATATCTTCTTACTACGCGTGCGCTGAACTTTACCCGCTTTTTCCATTTTATAACTTGTTTAGCCTCACTTATATTTCCTGTTTTGCTTAATGTGATAAAATTAAGTTTTTTTTTTGTTTTGTTATTGTGGTTTTGTAAGAACTCTGTTGAGAAATAAGTGAATTTATATACTATTTTGTGTAAGAACATGGTTTATACTTATTTTTTCATTTACTTATATTATTTTCAATTTTAGTATTTACATAGTTATATGCTGTAAATAAACATTTTTTTACCAACGATGCCACCAATACCGCTCTGCTTAATTTGCGGATTTCAAGAAGCAGAAGTAGAGGAAATGCATTATTTTCCCACAAATTTAGAAAAGTAAGATGTTAAATCAATAATATACCTTAAATAAACAGATCATTAAATTTATGTCAAAGCTTTGGCAAAGAAGTATCGGACTGAAATATGAAGAAATGTCTACATAATTATAGGATTTGCTGATGTCACTTTACTTCTTCTAGTAATATGAGCATAGAAACCAAGTATATTTAAAGTTACAAGTTTTCAAATGAAAAATTACAGAATAGGCATTCGAAGTAAAACAAGTATTATTTTATATTTACAAGCATAACAAATTTAAAGTTTAGTGATGAACACAAATTATAAAAATATTGTCTTGTTTTAAATATTCTGTACATAATTTACGACATACTTCAAAATGTTCTCAGTAAATCACATGCTACTAGATTGACTTTTCAAATGAACACCCGTTATACTGTCGTGTTAAAAAAAGGAGCCACTTTTTTTTTACTTGTTGTGATTAGTACTTACGAAGTTAGTTATAAATATATCTAATTTTACATATTGGGATAGTGAAGATGTATGATTTGACATTTCAGTTAATCATATTCTATTTTTCACTTAACAGTAAAATCGTGCAATTTTGACAGAAGAATGTGATCTAATATGCATTATAAATATAAATTGAAACATACACAACTGTTAGTTTCAGTCTTGAATTTAATAGTTAATGTAAAAAAACAACATGTGTTAAAACATTTATTGCAATAGGAAAATTAAAATTTAATTAATACTTTGTATATGCACCTCCAGCATTAATAACAGCGTCAATGTAACATAGTTGATGATGTTTTCCATAACGTTAACATATTGAACACTATTCAATCTTTCCTCAATGTTCCACAAGACACCCAGCCCACATGCTGATATCTATCCCCACATATTCACAGAGAAACGGGGGTTTGTTCTTATAGCATTAACGTATATACTATTATATCTTGCACCTTTTGGCCTATACAGTTTAATTCGTCCGTTATATGATGAATGAAAAATTTTTTCATCACTAAAAATGACTATCCCATATATCATTGTCAGTATATTCTAAACAAAATCTCATTCTTTGTTCCTTGCAAGCATTTCAAAGGAGTGTTTTACTTGCTGCGGAAAAGGAATATCGACCATTATTTCGTAAACGACGTCGTGCTGTACTACGACTCCCAGGATAATTTCTGTTTCTAATAGCAGTAATTATACTTAGAAATGGATTCTCAGTAATATGAGTAATCAAACTGTCATCCTCCTGTTGTGTTGACACGCATGACCGACCTGAACCAATTTTTCTACTCAAAATGCCTTCTCTCCATTTCCTATAGATTCTACACACGGTGGTCTTGCTAACGCCGAACTCTTCTGCAACACGTCTTTTCGACCATCCTTACTCTACTTTTGTGCAGATCCTTGCTTTGTCTGCTAGACTTAGCATAATCCTTACTAAAGTTATAAAAAATATATTATGACTTTAACAAAAACAATACTAAAAGCATACAATGACAGTTCGTTATAATTTTGACAAAAAGAGTATTAAAAGCATACAATAACAGTTCGTTGCTATAGTAATTTAGGAGGTTAAAGCAAGTATGTAAATTAAGCCGAAATTGCAATAAGACATGGCCCATTTTTTTTTAACACGACAGTATTTGTGAAACTATTGACATACTGTCAGCAAAAAAAACGGGACACTGTTTTTGCGTGGTTTAAATTGTGACTACTTAAGTGGCTATCTTTACTCATAATAGTAAGTCAGGAATTGTCAAAAATGTATGTTTCATTGACATTTATTAAACATTTTTACAATATATACTAATAAAAATTACTAAAAACGATAGAAAAAGAATATAATTAAAATAATTAGTATTTCGTCATTCCACCGTTATTATTTACTGTCGTGAGCAAAAAAAACGGGACACTGTTTCTGCGTGGGTTTAAATTGTGACTACTTAAGTGGCTATCTTTACTCATAATAGTAAGTCAGGAAGTGTCAAAAATTTGTGTCTTATTGACATTTATTAAACGTTTTTAAAATAAATTTAAATAAAAATTACTAAAAACGATAGAGAAAGATTATTTATTAAATTAAAATAATTATTACATTAAAATAATTAGTATTTCGTCATTCCACCGTTATTATTAAGTGCATCTAATCTTGTAGACATTGAAGCGACAATATTTTGTACAAAATTTGTAGAAATTTGATGCCAAGCATTATGAACAATCTCCCAAAATTCTTTCTGGGTAGAAGCTCTATCTCATTAATCCCCATACATTTTCAATGGGATTTAGATAAGGACTGTAGGGCTGGATATCTCAAGTTTAAATTTCATTCTCTTGTAACCATTGTGTTACAAGATGAGACAGCAAATTGTGTTGTTCTTATAGCTTCCTTTAATGTTTTGAAAGGGTTGTGCCTAATCTCAGTAACTAATGTTTCGTCTTCCTGCGTATTCGAAATTTTGTTAAGTGCGGAAATTATTTTCCGATATAAATTATCCTCTTCCCTCCATTTTTTTTATATATTCTTGCGGCTGAACTTTTACCATTATTAAATTGAACCGATACACTTCTTAATGATTTCCCATTTTTCAAACTATTAACAAGTCTAGCTTTATCAGTTTTCGAAAGATGCGGCATTTTCAATTTTGAATTATCAACTATGAAAATTCTTTCAATGGAGACTGTGGTTAAATAATAATTTAAAAAGGTATATAACCCCTTACCACAATTATTAGTCGTATCCTAAATACGTATTTCGACAACTAAATTATCATCAGTAGGTAAAAACTACTAATTAAAAGTCACACATGGGGCACAGTAAAGTAAAATAAACGCTTCCGCACAACTACTATACACTGCAACCCTGTAAAGACTAAATTTAACATGCCAATCTCAAACTACGAGACAAACACTTGCCTCTTAAGGAAAGGTTTTTAAACATGTGTTAAATTATCGAACAAAGGAGACATCCGACTGTGTTGTGTTATATTAAATGAGAATCAATTCACGTGAAAAGGGTCTATGAATAATTAGATATTGTAGGTATATAATTTGAAAGTTAATTATAAATAGGTGACATGTCCTAGTTAAGGAGTTAAGCAATTTAATATAATGTATAGAATTCACGGTAGGCTCTAGGTGAAACATGATAAATAATTTAATAAACAAAACACCCGGTACATCTGTTCCACAAAACGCGAAACATTTTACATTTCGTGAAACAAACACACCGAGTGCTTCATTCAACAAACCGTTGTTAAGGAGGTAATTTTTGCATTCTTTCACGTGTATGGATTCCCACATGTCTATATTTCTGCTGTTACCTCCCCCACCCCCTTATAAAAATGTGAATAGACAGCTGAACGGTATTGGAGATTTATCGCTATTCAAGGAGGTATGTTTATTTTTCGCGATAAATATACTTTCGTAAGCATCAAAGTTCATGGGGTTTATTAATTCCTTTTATCAATTTCAAACCTGTAATCGGTACATTGTGCAGTGTGCTCAAAGCGTGATTTCCGACATTTGATTTATCCGGTCTATTGTATTTGATATGTGCTATGTGTTCTTTAAAACGTGTTATTATAGGTCGTTTAGTTTGGCCTATATATTTCAAATTACAATCCGCGCAACTAATTTCATAGATCCCTGATTTCGAGTTGGAATTAATTCTATCTTTAGTATTCCCTAGCAGACTTTTGATGGTGTTTTCGGACCGAAGGCTACCTGGAGACCTCTTTCTTTCACAACTTTATTAATGTTTTTCGTGACAAGGTGGTATGGTTACTTTGGGGTATCAAACTCGTGGATTCGCGGATTGTATTTTTTATTTTAGTTTTTCTAATTAATTTATTGATTATTTCTATGTCAAAGCCATTGTATGTCGCAATATTTTTAATGAAATCTAGTTCTGTTTCATATCTCTCTTTTGTTAACGGAAAATTTAGTAACCGATTGACTAAAAAGTTAAAGGAAGCTGTCTTATGTTGATAACTATGATTTGAATCCGCGGTGATGAATCTATTAACGTGGGTTTCTTTCCGGAAAATATCGATTTCTATTTTATGTTTATTTCTAATCAGTAAAGTATCTAAAAATGGTATCTTGCCGTATTGTTCCTTTTCCACCGTAAATTTAATAGTCGGAAATTTCAAATTTAATTGATTACAAACATGTCTAATTCGCATTTCCGTGTGTCAAAAATCGCGAGAATGTCATCTACATACCTAATCCAGACTCTAGGGAAATATTTAGCGTTGTTTTTGAATTCTACTTCAAATTGACTCATGAATAAATTGGCTATGAAAACAACGCTAAATATTTCCCTAGAGTCTGGATTAGGTATGTAGATGACATTCTCGCGATTTTTGACACACGGAAATGCGAATTAGACATGTTTGTTAATCAATTAAATTTGAAATTTCCGACTATTAAATTTACGGTGGAAAAGGAACAATACGGCAAGATACCATTTTTAGATACTTTACTGATTAGAAATAAACATAAAATAGAAATCGATATTTTCCGGAAAGAAACCAACGTTAATAGATTCATCACCGCGGATTCAAATCATAGTTATCAACATAAGACAGCTTCCTTTAACTTTTTAGTCAATCGGTTACTAAATTTTCCGTTAACAAAAGAGAGATATGAAACAGAACTAGATTTCATTAAAAATATTGCGACATACAATGGCTTTGACATAGAAATAATCAATAAATTAATTAGAAAAACTAAAATAAAAAATACAATCCGCGAATCCACGAGTTTGATACCCCAAAGTAACCAAGAGAAAAAGTACATATGTCTACCATACCACCCTGTCACGAAAAACATTAATAAAGTTGTGAAAGAAAGAGGTCTCCAGGTAGCCTTTCGGTCCGAAAACACCATCAAAAGTCTGCTAGGGAATACTAAAGATAGAATTAATTCCAACTCGAAATCAGGGATCTATGAAATTAGTTGCGCGGATTGTAATTTGAAATATATAGGCCAAACTAAACGACCTATAATAACACGTTTTAAAGAACACATAGCACATATCAAATACAATAGACCGGATAAATCAAATGTCGCAAATCACGCCTTGAGCACACTGCACAATGTACCGATTACAGGTTTGAAATTGATAAAAGGAATTAATAAACCCCATGAACTTGATGCTTACGAAAGTATATTTATCGCGAAAAATAAACATACCTCCTTGAATAGCGATAAATCTCCAATACCGTTCAGCTGTCTATTCACATTTTTATAAGGAGGTAGGGGAGGTAACAGCAGAAATATAGACATGTGGGAATCCATACACGTGAAAGAATGCAAAAATTACCTCCTTAACAATGGTTTGTTGAATGAAGCACTCGGTGTGTTTGTTTCACGAAATGTAAAATATTTCGCGTTTTGTGGAACAGATGTACCGGGTGTTTTGTTTATTAAATTATTTATCATGTTTCACCTAGAGCCTACCGTGAATTCTATACATTATATTAAATTGCTTAACTCCTTAACTAGGACATGTCACCTATTTATAATTAACTTTCAAATTATATACCTACAATATCTACATATATATCTACAATATCAAATAGCTAATTATTCATAGACCCTTTTCACGTGAATTGATTCTCATTTAATATAACACAACACAGTCGGATGTCTTGTTTTTTCACATGTAACGCCCCTTCTTAATTTTGTCTTTCTCAGAATTTGCAATGAGAGTTCGGCTTTTACAATATACGACCATACTTTTTAACCATTTGTAATGGAAAATTTCTACACCCCTACCCAATATAGATTTTGTCACTATATTTGTATTCGAAATAATACGTTTAAATAATAACTACAGATGTGTACAATGCACATGAAATATTCATATAGTTAAATATACTAGTGTTTTGTGAAAATATAAGGTGCTTCATTTAGTTGAATAGTAGGTCATCGTAGCTTTAAAAATCGTTTTTAGTAGGCGCCTTCTTTAGAGAAGAATTTCTGCCGTTCCTTTGTTCGATAATTTAACACATGTTTAAAAACCTTTTCCTTAAGAGGCAAGTGTTTGTCTCGTAGTTTGAGATTGGCATGTTAAATTTAGTCTTTACAGAGTTGCAGTGTATAGTAGTTGTGCGGAAGCGTTTATTTTACTTTACTGTGCCCCATGTGACTTTTAATTAGTAGTTTTTACCTACTGATGATGACAACTTAGTTGTCGAAATACGTATTTAGGATACGACTATTAATTGTGGTAAGGGGTTATATACCTTTTTAAATTATCAACTATGATATATAATTTGACGTAAAGTTTGAAAGTTAATCAAATGTTAAAATTACAACGCTAAAAAATAAAGGAAATTGACATAACGATTTTGACACTGTCCCGTTTTTTTTGCTCACGACAGTATAACTTCATCTAATCTTGTAGACATTGAAGCGACGATATTTTGTACAACATTTATAGGAATTTGATGCCAAGCATTTTGAACAATCTCCCAAAATTCTTCCTGGGTAACAGCTATATCTCATTAATCCACATACATTGAGATTTAGATAAAGACTGTAGGGCGGGAAATATCAAGTTTAAATTTCATTCTCTTGTAACCATTGTGTTACAAGATGAGACAGAAAATTGTATTGTTCTTATAGCTTCCTTTAATGTTTTGAAAGGGTTGTGACTAATCTCAGTAACTATTGTTTCGTCTTCCTGCGGATTTGAAATTTTGTTACGTTCGGGACCTATTTTCCGATTTAAATTATCCTCTTCCCTCCATTTTTTATATATTCTTGCGGCTGAACTTTTACCAATATTAAATTGAACCGATCCGATACAGTTCTTAATGATTTTCCAAACTAGTAACAGGTCTGACTTTATCAATTTTCGAAAAATGCGGTATTTTCAATTTTTAATTAACCACTATGATAGATAATCTGACGTACAGTTTGAAAATTAATCAAATGTCAAAATTACAATGCTAAAAAATAAGGCAAATTGACATTACGATTTTGACACTGTATACAACACAGTTTTCAAACGTGAGATTTATTTTATAAATGTATTTCACATCATATATAAACCACACATGGAAATTATAGCACTAAATGTTCTTTTGCGGCATTTAAAAATCGGACACTTAATTTGTTTGGTGTGAATATGGCTTTTTTATATCTATTTGTTTCTGTTTACAGATCTGTCAGTGTCATATTCAGGTTTGTCAAAATATAAAGTTAATGTGCCACATTTGAATATTCAAACTAAAATTCAAATAATTACGTTACTAGAGGAAGAATTGTCAGCTATTAATAGAAAGCGAGGCTCCGGTGGTATCCTTGTGTCAACTCCCGAACAGGATGAAAATTTTATTGTATAAGAAATGATCTGTTCGAAACAATAGTAAATGCAGTGACCGCAACACATTTCCCCGGGTGTGTCCACACAGCAAGAAAACGGCTGAGACAAATTTCAGACTTAAGAAATCGGGCGTCTGCGAAAAAAACATGATATTTGAAATGATCTGTTACTAGAATTTATACATAATGTCATTACATCTATTCCTAGACGTTTACAAGAGGTGTTAGACAGAAATGGTGCCGAAATAAAGTATTAACAATTAAAACCAAATAATTGTAGTATTCTGATTAATAAATTATTGTCCTTCATTTATTCACTGAGTAACAAAATTTTATAACAAAATGTATAATATAATTTTGCGTGAGAGGTTACAGATAAATGTCAGTATGCTGCCATCTGAAGATCCGGTCTTACTGGCTCTGTTAATAGTTCCACTCTTTCTGTTTTGAACTTTACCTTTGCCAGTTCTTCCATTTTCCTTTTTTTAATAAGGTGAAGTTCTTTCTGCTGAAGAATGGATTCTGTTCTTACCTTAGCATTTCTCTCAGTTACTGCTCCTACTCCACCACCCTTCCATTTGAGATATACTACTATATTCTTTATTCAATATACTACCATATTCTTTATCTACACATACATTATTACTTATTATAATAAGAAGCGATTCAGCTATATTTTCCTTATTTTCTAATATCAAACTGGGAACTTATG
The DNA here is from genome assembly GCA_935421215.2 of Melolontha melolontha. Lineage (NCBI taxonomy): Eukaryota > Metazoa > Arthropoda > Insecta > Coleoptera > Scarabaeidae > Melolontha > Melolontha melolontha. The sequence goes on along the minus strand of OW285237.1, from coordinate 142,002,824 downwards.
TACCAATATATTCATTATGTTTATATTTACCTAACTCTAATTTGTCCTCCTTTTTCCGTTAGTACTACCTGCACATCACCTTCCTTCCATGAACAAGTAGGTTCTCTATTACTGTTAACTAAAAGTCATGTTTCCACTTAATTTCATATAACAATGTATATATATACAGAGAATTTCACTTAAGATGCAATATACAAACATGTATAGGTTTTTTATTTCCATAGAAACTAGGTAATACATTCTTACATTGTCCCACGTAAAATGCAACATATCAATATAATTTGACATTAGTTAAGTCAAAAGTAGCAGTATTTCTATTTCGATATTAGCTTAGTATCAATCTTAAATGATATACACAAAGGAAGAGAGAACTCAGTTAGTGACATGGTATCTTTCGGGATATCAATCAATAAACGATATTTATCGGAAATGTAGTTTTAATCCTAAAACACTACATTGAATTAAATAGGCTTTACTGTCAATAATTTGACAAAACAACTATGAAAGATATATCGATCATAACTATTACATATTGCATTTTATGTGGGACAGTGCAAGTGCATAGTATTTTCGAATCTATGGTTACTACATTCATATATTGCAAGTTACATGAAATTTTCTGTATATATATATATATATATATATATATATATATATATATATATATATATATAATTTTAATACTCACATTGATCAAATAATTGTTCCTATAAAGTAATTGTGATATGCAATAACATTACAAAATATATATTTTTTAAATAGATAGTTGTTGCATTTAATTACCACAATTTTTAATATTTTGTTGAATATAACCTTAATTGTCTTGAAATTATTTACTTCAAATAATCTAACATATGGCAACGCTGTTGAGTGGTAATCGCGTTTCATTGGTTAAAGATTCATGTATAATATTTTGCTTAAAAAAGGTACCTAAAATGCATGATTACCTAAAGTTAAATATACCGAGAGACTGTAAATGATTGAAGCAAATATAAAAAAAATAAAACATTCTGATCATATCTGATCAATATATATATATATATATATATATATATATATATATATATATATATATATTTATTTATTAAAATAATAGACTTTTTTTTATTGGTTTAGCGACCTTTAATGAATGTCAATGTTTTTCTCTACGACGTTTCGACTCTTTTTTATTATTAAGTCTTTTTCAAGTGGCGATTTATTCCGTTTTAAAACACATTTTTTGTACATGTGTGGTTCAGACTTGCATCGAGACCTTTCCCGGGACGACCGCGTCACTTCGAATATATTGTGTGACTAATGGTATTAAGACACGGCCAATAAAATAAATAAGAAATCTAATTCTTATTAACACTAAATATATATATATATATATATATATATATATATATATATATATATATATATATATATATATATACAGTTCATAAAGTATAAGTTTTCAGTTCGTACTGCCCAAGTGGGAACCGCAAATTGTACTTTATCTCTTTCTAACACATATGAATACGCGCTGTAATACTACACACGTTTGTCATTTTAAGTTAAGACGTACGTCTTTGAAATATTATATTAAAGAAAAAGGGATAGGTTGTCTAGGAGATAGTCTTATGATATTCGGATTGCTGAGAAATTATTTTAATACTGTTGTTTATTGACTTTGTTTCCGGTATTCTGACTTCTAGGTTAAGTAATCTAATTTGAATATCTCGTTTGTCATCAAAAAATTACAAAATCTGTTCTTTTGAGAACAATACTGGTAATAAATAATAATATCAATTAGTGGAAATAAGTACGAAAATGTTTGATTATCACTTTGACATTTCTAACCTATTTATTTGACAGAATATTTCTTAGATGCCTGGTAAGCCTCTTGGTTCTCAAGCTCAACAGCTTGTATTAAATCTTACAGCCTATTTTGAACGAGAAAAAGAGAATGGTGGGCCAATTATGTCCATCGATCGTGTTCATGAGGTAATTCACATAATCACATAAGGCAGTTATAAAATTAGTTTTATTTTAGAGGGTAGCACAAGCCCTTAATATTTCTAGTAGTCTAGTAGTCTACACTATAAAACATCGTAGCGTTCAGAATCCAGTCTTATCATCTCCTGGCAAAAACAAGTCTTGTAGGAAGCCAAAAACCAAGGATTTACCAGAAGCAACGAAAATGGAAGTTCGAAATACTGTTTATGACATGTATAAAGAAAGTATGTGTTTAATATATTGTAAACATTTATTACATGTTCAAATTTTTCAGAAAAACATCTTACCTTAAAAACTCTAAGAAATGTTTTGGCAACGAAAGAATTTATTCATACGAGCACAACTTCTTTAGCAATATTGCTTAAAGATATTGGTTTTAAATACAAGAAAGAATGTAACAGAAGAGCACTCACAGAGAAATTAAATATAGTCTGCATGAAAAATGTGTTTTTAAGGGAATATATGAATAACTTAAACTCAACTTTACGTCAGGTCGTGTTCCTTGATGAAACTTGGATTTTTTCAAAAGGGAATAGAATGAATCCTGGCAAAATGATAATATCAAAAGTGTTAGGAAACCCGAAGGCTATGATGGTAAACGGTTTATAATTATTCATGCTGGTACAGAAAATGGCTTCATTAAAGGAGCTAGTCTGATTTTTCCATCAATAGCAATCACTGGTGATTACCATGGAGAAATGAATGGTGACTCCTTTAAGCAATGGGTAAATCATCAGCTTATACCAAATCTTGAAGTACCATCACTAATAATAATGGATAATGCTCCTTATCATAGTGCTATTCAAAATAAACAACCGAATACCTCCTCAAAAAAAACAGAAATTATGGAATGGTTGAGAAAAAAAGATATAAGCTATTCACCTGCAATGTCTAAAAACGAGTTAATTCAATTAGTAAAATATCATAAAGAAGATAAAATATTTATTATAGATGAAATAATAAGAGAAAGTGGACATGAAGTTTTAAGGTTACCTCCCTACCATTGTGATTTCAACGCAATTGAAATGATTTGGGCTAAAGTTAAAAATTATTATAATTCAAATATTGGAAGAAATTGTTATTCAGATGAAAGAGTAAAAGAAATGTGGAATGAAGCTCTGCAACAGTGTGATGAAATTACTTGGTATAATTGTGCTTAACATACGGAAAATTTAATTAAAAAATTGCATGAGCGAGAGCAATTTCTTGATAGGGCAGAGATTGCTCCAATAATAATGTAAATGACTCAAGTTTTGAGTCAGAATCAAAAACTGACTAGTTTCATTCATTTTTGTAATATATACTCCATTCACATTAAAAATAACATATTGCAAATAATACAAGTAATATTTTTAAGGGTTTATTTGGATGAAACAGGGAAGTTTACTTCCATAAAAGTTCACTAAACATTAATAAGCAGGTAACTATCAAGGTAACAAAATATTTTTGTATTTATATTTTGTAGTGTGCATGCACATAATATATAGCAGCGAAGAAATTACTGCCACTGGTTCAACGAAACATTACATGATAAAGATCTCGTGGCAAAGTTTTATTTGAATGAAGTATGTTTTTTTTCTTACTGGTGGTGGATTTTTTTTTATCGGTAGTGTACTAACCTGCAAAATTATCAAATGTAGTTATCAGAAAATCCTCATGTGTTTGTTAAATATTAACTTCATCTAATAAAGGATAATATGGATTTGGATTGTATTATTATACCATTATTTTCTTAAGAAACAATAAAATATTAAATGTAGACTATATAAATGTTTCTTTTATTAATTTGACAACATATATTTACAACTTTCAAAAGGTTTTAATTCTTTTTCAAAGAGTTACGAACATAACTTTTACATTCTATTCCAATATATTTAAAATATAAACAATATATAAGTTAAGTAGAAATCTATATTATTCATCAAATTAATACATTCCCAATCTTCTTAACCTAGATATATGCAAGAAAATGATTTCAGTAGGTATGTCCTTCTTAATAATGCAAACATTTTTAACACCCCTGTATTCACTTAGGCTCGTAATATGATATAACGTACCATTATGCTATAACGAAGACATATACACGTTTTTGTATTCATAATACTTCGTTACGTTAAATCGCCTGTTAAATGCATCGTTAAAATAACGAAGTTTTTGGCAAATTAAACGAATCTTTATATTTGTTGTAGATAATAGTGATTTCTGTTTAATGTTTGTTTAATTTATATAAAGATAAAAGTATAACATATATTCATAACATAATATACCAATTTCATAGTTCAGCATGTCATCTTCTGAAGATTCAGATATAGAATTTGTGGATGAAATTCTAGTTGCTATGCCAAGGCCCAGACTTATAAGAGAGCGAAACAATCCCATGGATATGTTTGATAACATAGAATTTAAAATGCGATATCGTTTTGATAAAGCTACAATTAACGAGTTAATTAATATTATTGGCCCACAACTGGAAAGAATGACACAAAGAAATAAAGCTATTAGTGCAAGAAATCAAATTTTAATTGCACTGAGGTTTTAGGCATCCGGAAGTTTCCAGCAAATTTTAGGTGATCATTTAAATATCAGCCAACCCACTGTTAGCAGAATAGTAACCAGAGTATCACAGGTAATTGCACAAATGCGACCGTTTTACATCAAAATGCCACAAACCAGAGAAGAGATATCCAAAATGTTTTTTATCAGATTCGACGCTTTCCTTGTGTAATTGGAGCTATGGCTTTTCACATATTCGAATACAATCAACAGGAGGAGAATATGCTGAACTGTATCGAAACCGTAAGGGATGGTTTTCATATAATGTACAATGTATTTGTAGCGCAAACTTAAAATTTATGCATATTATAGCACGATGGCCAGGATCGGTCCATGATAGTACCATCTTTTATAATTCATTATTAAGTGTGGAATTTGAAAATGGAAATTTCCCTGATTCATATTTGCTAGGAGATGGAGGGTATGCATGCAAACCTTATTTACCGACTCCTTTACAAAACCCTGCAAATGAGAGAAAATAGGTACAATGAAGCACATATTGAAACAAGAAATTGTATAGAACGTGCATTTGGCATCTGGAAACGCAGATTTCCTTGTTTATCTGTAGGAATACGTTTGAAGAAAAAAAATATATTACCTGTTATAGTAGCGTGCGCGATATTACATAATATTGCTATTGGTTTAAATGATGATGTACCAGACATGGATCTTGCCGTTGAAATACCCCAAGAAGCATATGAAATAGTTCCCATACCTAATCACCATAATGACAACACAAGAGTTCGTCAAGCTGTGATAAATGAAGTTTTTACTGTATAATTTTGTTAATAAATATTTAAAAAAAAAAACAGTAATTTATTTAGTAGCACTGTAATACAAGTTTCAAAAAAGGAGCATAAAAAATATAAAATAAATAAATTCATATTCATGATGACAATTTACACAGTTCTATTTCTTGAAGTTTTTATTTGTTGGCTTGCATCTTTTCTTCTATAATAGCACACCTTAATTTTGCTTGAAGAATATTTTTATCCAATTGTGCATTTCGAAGTTGTTGTTCTTGAACTTCAATGGCCAATTCGTACTTTCTTTTTAAATAAATTTGTTCTTCATTTGATTTGTTTTTCTATTATGAACAATGTCATTTATATTGGCAAATATATATTCACTATTAATACAATTTGGATTATTTTCTTTACTAATACAGGTTAATTCGCTTAACTCAATGATAGCATCGTTGTCAGCTTCTACTACAATATATAGAGGATCTACAATGACAACTAGTTGAATACACCGTAAATATAAACATATAACTTTACCAGGCTCTATATTTTTGTGATAGCATGATTCACTGTCAAAGTTATTGGCATCACATTCGAAATGCTTCTTCAACATGCTTTGGAGACGTTCTCCATTTTCTCCTAGAGTCTTTCTAAACGTCCCTCTACCTGTGAGGTACAGATTAGCCTACATTAAATTTATTAAGTAATGAACTTATATTGTGTAATTTACAAAAATTCACCTTATCATCCGCCTGTTCTTTCCTACTTTTTCGTTTAAAATTATCATAGAACACTTTCAATTGATGTATTGTCCTATGTGAACCGCTATTAGAGCTATTGAAATTACGTGTGATTTCTTCCCATGTTGTTGTTTTACCCTTCGATGTGATGGCATCGGTCCTTTTATTCTCAATAACACCGATATGTGATTCTATAATATCCAGTAAGAGACAAATCTCTCTGTCCGAAAAGTGTTTACCTTTTACACGTTTTGACATCTGCATTTTTGCGATTTGCTGTGATTTGATTACAGTGAAGTATGTTTTTCCCAAATAAATTCGTTAAAATTCCATAGATCGATAATTTCGTAATGATCTGTTAAAAAATTCTTTCTAATGTTTATGTGCTATTTCATTTAATGACCATTATAATTAAAACGACCATTTCATAATGAACCATTATTCCGTTTTCTGTGAATACGGGCCTAAAGATCTTTTCAATACCTATGCATTTCACAATTGATATCTGACTTGAAATATTTCTTTTTAAATAAATTTTTGATCGAATATTATCGTGAGTTTATAATTATAAATAACATTTAAAAAAATTTGTTCGAATATTGAAGTAATAATATCCGCACAGTTTTCTTGTGTTGAAAATATTTATATAAAACTAGAAAAGAAACAATACTTTTGAACTATTCATGTTCCCACTTTACTCATTATTTTGACATGTAGGTTATGTATTTGCTTTCTTTGGTTTATTGCAAGTAAAACTGAAATTTTTGACAATGTTTGCGAAACATGACATTTATATTTTATGATGACAGACGGTTGTTTCCGCGACTGAATACATGACTTCATTTGACTCCGCAGTACTGATTTGAATCATATGCTTCGAATTTGACCTTGAACTGAAAACTTATACTTTATGAACTGTATATATATATATACAGATGTGTAGCTTGATAGGCGATCCGTGTATAATTTTGCCGGGCAAGACATTCAAACAAGGTAAGGGGAAGGAAATTAGTTATGCAACTTAAACATCATAAGAGAAGTTGTCCTTGGGTAGGAATTTCATATATTAACGAAAAATTTAATGTTGGCTATATTGGTCGATTAGTATTAGCCGTATTTAAATTTTGTGATCTCGTGCCCGTGTTATATGTTATAATCTTCCGTTGGATTTATTGTTTGTTTGTGTAAGTAGCATTTAGGACTATGGATTTTAGTGTATAGTTTTGCCATTTTTTTTTATTATTATAGTTGTAGATTTTTTAGATTAATATTATCTGGATAGTGTCATATTCTGAAATGTCAAACTAGACAATTTTTGAAAATATTGTATTTCTTTAAATTCATCTAGCATAAGAGTGGGTATAGATTCCAATTATATTTTTATACGAATTACGTTTGTTTGTTACTTTCATGTGAATTTACATTTTACGATATAACGAGCCATCGAAAAATTCATAATTGGAGTAGACTGTGAAATTGGGTAGGTACTTTAACCACTTCCACATAATCATAGCACTAGTAGTGTGCAAAATAGATACTTTTATGTATCGAATAAATACCAATACTTTACACTTTAATATTCGATACTTTGTATCGGATACTTGTATCCGATACTTTTCTGTCAACTCAAGTCGATAACTATACTTATATTTCATCTTTGATACTTTTGTACTTTGGTATACATTTAATACGATACCGTTGAGGATCGGTTATATACTTCTATGCAAATTAAATAATTGTATCAAATAAATACTTACTATGCGATGTTGCGGGAAATTAAACTATTGTTGAATAACTAATAAATTTATTTATTCATGAAATATAGTAAATACGGTAATGAATATGAAAGAAAAATATTTAAATGTAAATGTTTGTAAACAGGAAATAAATAAATAGGAAAAACAAAATATATTACATACAAATATACTAAAAAAAACTACTTATATATAATATTACATATTTGCATTTAAAAACACTAATTTTTGAACATGTTGTGTTTTGAGTCTATTTCTCCGGTCAGATATAATTTGACCACTTTTGGAAAACACACGTTCACTTGGAACAGATGTTGCCACAATTTCCAGGTACTTTTTAGCTAATTCTGATAATCGAGGATATATCATTTCACGTGATATATCTGTTTATTTATAAATCTGTTTATTGGAATTGTTATTTATTATATCGGGAATTTTAGTGTAAAGAAATACAAACACATTCCAGAAGACGTATAGAATTGTTTATTTAATAAACAGACGTCTTACGTCTTATTTATTACTTATTACCCTTATAGTAAATTAAGAAAGATAATTTTAATAAGTATACTTCATAATTTTAATAGGTATGCTTCAAATCAATGCCATAAACTAGACGTTATAATTTTTATTATGTATGTACATATGTGCAATATCTACATATACTTAGTGTTCAAAACAATAAATCAAAATATCTTTGCTTTATTATATACGTATGTATATGTACACATAATTATTTATGTGTATATATCATTTCGAACTCTATAATTCATCCATACATTGAAATAGAGCCACGCTTTTGACATGGGTATCGAACCACTTGAATAGTAAAAATATTATGACTTTATTCATATATCTATACTTTGTAAATAGTCAATTGATATACTATTTATTTTAAAAAAGAACGTGACTAAAAAATAAATGATATCCAATTGTACACAAACATAGATCTACATAAACATATCGTATACATATATGTATACCATATGCATCAACGAGTATATGTATCAAAAGTATTGCAAAAGAAAAATACAAATACATCTATACATATCTATAATACTTAACCGTTGAGTACTTATTAATAGTATCCGATACTTTTCATTGTCGGTATACGATACATTTACTCCCTCTAGGTATCCGATACAAATGTATCGAATACATACTTTTTGCACACCACTACTCTAGTCTTATTAGCAATAGCACAGTATAAACCTTATCAGTAAGATTACTTCTTGTCGGTACCTTAGATATTTTGAAATAAAACCGTAATACGCGCATGTTCTCGTCAGAGTAATGGATATTAGACTGTTTGACTTTTCGAATAAGCCGTCCAGTTTACATTCCTTAATTACTATCTATCTCGGTTGTAAGTTGCATTTAATAAAGGAAAGAAATACATGCGCAGATACTGCGCGAGTTGCCATTTTATTTCAATAATATTCAGTAGTGAATCTATTGGTAAGGTTTATACCGTGGCAATAGTATAGATAGAGACCAGGTATAACAACAATAATATGAACCACGTTATGACGACGGAAACAGCATCGACTGTTATAACGTACAATAATTGTATATTCCACTGAATCTTAATAAATTGTTAAAATTATATATTAGAGTTTGTATGTTTAGGCTAGCAATTGTAGACTCATCCGTAAAAAAGCAATTTTTTATCGTTGGTACATCAAAAACCATCTTAAATGTAAATAAACTTTTATATAAACATTTTATGGAATCGCCTTTTTAAAAGCATGTAAGGAATATTAATAAGTGTGTAAAAGTATTAATAAGAAATTTTAGTTTTATAAGCATGGGTAAAACATAATGTGTCTTGGGTCGTTCCTCAGGAGTTAATACTCTTTATCGCTCCTTTCCAAAGGATACAGAGAAGTTTCAGATATGGAAAAATATAAATTTGACTTAAGTTCAGGAGTTGAATGGTATGCTTTTCCATCAGAAAATTTATCATTAATTGAATATAATAGAGTCAAGAAATAACAATATTAATTAGATATAGGCATTGATTGAATTCATTAATTTTCAAAAAAACTTTAAATTGGGTTAAGATATTTTTAATGTATGAAAGTAATATTTTAACATAAATAGAGATGGATGTGCTCAAGTTCAAAGTACGTATCAAGTTATTCATAATGAAAGAATAGGGCGTCATTAATGCATAAAGAAAATATTGAAATTAACCTAATTTTAGTGATATTTCTGTCAAATTTGTTTCATTTTTATATCAATTTAAAGAAATGGAATTGAAGACGGTAATTTTCTATTTTTTGTAAATGTATAAATGAACTTAGAATGTAAAAATTGTGCTAATCATAAACGCTTATTACTAGAAGAGAAATTTTCATAAAAAATTTGTAACTTTATATTTTTTTAAATTTTATGTATATATGTTTCAAACAAATTAATAATAAATTATATAGAAAAGAAAACAAGCTATATAGATGATAAGAGTATCAAAAGATAAATTAAAATGCATTAATACTCACGACTTTGTTTGCTTATTTCACACGAGAAAAACAATTACATGCGAATGTATATATATTTTCGTAGTAAAAAAAGGTATATTGGCTTGTTAATTTAAGAAGGAAATAGCAAATCATTGTGTAATTGTATAAATAAAAAATAGTTATTATTTTGTGATACTGTTGTATTTCGACTTATAATAAGTTATTTCTCCGCACATGAAGTAGAAAAAATTATCATATCATAAAAGTAGAAACAGAACATATAGTAACGACTTTACAATTCTTTATGTAACATAAATTATGAAAATTTTCAATTTAAAAATGCTATTTTCCGCCTAATAAACGTGTAGTTACATTCAACGTCTCTTTGACAAGATGGCGCTCTTTAGGTTTTATTTTTAAGAGAAAATTGTATATAGATCGTTCCAACCTCCGTATTCAGTATACGTCTTATGGGAATTTGTTTCATGGTTGCCAAATCATCCAATCAGCTGTACATTACCATTTCCGGTTAATTATTTGACATTTCACGCGATCAAATCATAACCTTTATTTACGTTTTTTGACGTTGAAGGTGCAAAGTTATTGAGATTCATATGACATTTTGCTTATTATTTTATTAAAGTAACTAAATTTTAACAGAGTGCGAATTCGCTGCACGTAAAATTATAGGAAAGAATACTACAAGGAAAATAGCTGTATTTCAATATTTATTAACAATACTACACACATTTCTAAACAAATATACTTATGAACAATATCTATGCAATGTACAGTGAATATTTACTTTGATATTGGGGTGTTATGAAATTTATTAAATTAAAAACGATGATCCTTTAACAAATATGTAATAATCTCCACTTTTGTAACAAAAAGAACTTGAATCATACAAATACGTATATAATACAATAATATTTAAGAAAGGAATAGCAATTACACACACATATCTATGTCTCATGTTAATTTTTTAGTCAGTTGAGGAATCACTTTGATCTTCAGATGATGACGAATGTGTTACGTGAATAATTAATTCTTCGATGTCGTCTTGCAAATTTTCCACTATCCACATTTCCTTTTCAATATTTTTTACATATTTGATGTAGTTTTACCAATTATTAGCTGTTACAGTGCTATACGCTCTTCGTATTAATTGCTCCATATCTTTTACCTTAAATGTGGTATTATTCATTCTTCCGTAGTTTTTAAGTTGTGCCCATACCATTTCAATGGGATTTAACTCGCAATGGCAAGGTGGTAATCGAAGAACTTCATGACCTTTTTCTTTTGCAAATTCGTCAATCCTACTTTTATGATATTGCGGTTTAATTTGTGACACGCAATACAGTAAGTCCCTTTTTAGCATATCGTTACTGATTTGTATTTGTTTTTCACTGAGCCAATCAATGATATCGTTTTTCCTCCATGCTGTTGTTGGATTCTTTTCCAATTTTCTGCAGTGATAGGAAGCATTATCAAGAACAATGACTGACTTCTGTGGAATATTTGGAAGTAATTTATTTATAAACCAATCCTCATATGTTTCTGAATCCATCTCATGATGAACGTCGGCAGTATTTTTCTTGCAAAGAAATGTATATTCAGCACCAGGCACAAACCCATTATCACCACCAGCATGAACTAATGCAAAGCGAGGTTCAAGCCCGGTTGGTGATTTCAAACCAGTGCTTAGTCCTTGAATAAAAGCTTGTCGACTATTTTGAATAGTAGTATCTGTCCAAGTTTTATTTACCGCATGCCCTGTATCCACCCATGACTCGTCAGTGTATATAATAGTTCGACCTGAAATAATATAGTTACAGCCATGTCAAATAGCAAGAAGTAAATTGTACCTTCTTCTCTAATCTTTTGATCTCTCGTAAGTATTTGTGCCTCCACCTAATAATCTCATCTCGTTCAATGAGTATACTTTTTCGTCCTACTTTTTTAAATTCGAAACCCATATCGTATAACAATCTGTATGTAAAGTTGTTCGATGGTTGTTCGATTGAATGGATTGAAGTTAGGAAGTTCATCAGCATTAACAGCAGTAAGAATTGTATTTAAGGTGGCGCTTAAAATAGTGGGGACTTTCAACAAACAAAATAGGTACGATGCCTCTGCATTGTGCTGGTATCTATGTTTGAAAAGTAGCATCAGGCAAATGGTAGCTCCAAATCGAGTACTTGGTGAATGGGTTGCCTATTGTGTAACTGAATCTCTTGCGTAGAATAGTTATTGTATATTTATATATTATTTTTTTTGTATTTTGTATTTGTTATAATTTTTTTGTGTTTTGTTGTTTATTTTAGATATTGTGGTGATAGTGTTTAATTTTGCATATTTGTATGGTGAGTAATTTGAGTATTGCAATATCCACATGGTTTTATTTTTTGTTGTAGTGTAGTTGTTTGACTTATCACACGTGTACGTTTGGTTCGATTTGTGTGGTACAAAAGAAGCCCATTTCACGGTGATAGACACTGTCTATAGTGAGTACAGTAGATCATACATCTGTAATTAGCAATATTTCTATTATTTTTGGTAGAACTTAACTACGTCTGCATTGGATTCATAGTTATAGACACTTTTTATAATGAGTAAAAAAGATAAATGTAACAGTTTTGCAATTATTGCATGCATTTGTTTAGGATTTTAAGTTTCCAATTTGCTGCTTTTACCACAATGTGTATTAAATTAATACTGTACAATTAATTCTGTACAAACATTTTCTCTATGTTATTTTTTCTACGAATCATCATTTCAGAGATATCGCAATTTCAAACATCGAAAATACTCATATTTACTCTTATGCGACTTGTAATGCTTCATCGACTGTTCCGCATTAGTAAAATATGAAAGTATTGATATCATTAAAATATAATATTTATTATTATTTCGTATAGTTTTTAAAATGTTTATAATACAAAGAAATATAATATTCCGAATATTTTCAGATTTCCACACCACCTCTGAGGTAGTGGACTTAGCGCTTTTTTTTTTACCTGGTTTCCCCAGTAGGCATACTCCACCGTCAATCTTGAAAAAAATTTAATTAGACAGTGCAAATATTAAATGAAAATTCAAACTATTGCATTGAATTGAAAAAATTGAACTATTGCGAATGATTATAATGAAATTAATAATTGTATATTTATGGAAATTGTAATCTTATTGAGAATCTTCAAGTGCTACTTCTATTATAATGTCTTCGTCGCTTCCTTCTTCTTCTTCCTGTATCTCTATAGATTCTTCTAAGAGAAGAGACTCACTGAAATGCTATTTTGACTGGGCTATATCTGATTTGTAACAATTATTAAATGTCAACTGTTGTCTGTCCAAAATCAATCTATCTCAGACATGACTTCATATTTTAAAGGACTGCTTTGACTTCGAATGTTTCTGAACACCAGTTATATCTTTTTCCACATGACAGCCATGTAGTAGGAAGGAGTTTTTTTTTTTTATTTGAATATATATGTAGGTTTGTTTAATCCGTTGTCTAGGGTTGGTTGATTAATTAGGCCTGAACACTTCTTATATTATTTATTTTGTCAATAACAAGTATTTAACTAATTCATTATATGTAAATGGGATTTAAGTAAAACACTTATACTAATTTCCAGTATATATTACACTTTATTATATATTAATAAATGGATGACATGTTTCGCTACGATGTAGCTTCTTCGGATCTTATATTACTACTGAACACGCTCTTCACAAATGTATGGCTTTTTTCTAAACTATTTCAATGGGTTGCACTTGTCTACATTAGAATCGTCTCTTACCGATATATCGTCTAAAATTACTGTTATTTTAATATTTAATGAAACCAGTTTAAAAGTGGGGAATTATTAAGGTCTAATTGGTCATTTAACAATATATCTGCATATTTAAGTTTATTTATTTCTAAGGATTCCAGTAAATTTAACTTTAATCCTTTTTGTTGTGACTGTAAAATTTCGAAATCTTTATTGAAACTATGATTATTTTCCAACAAATGAATTGCATAATTGGAATCTGTCTTTTTGTTAATAAAACTTTTAAAATGTTCCTGTATTCTTTTCTCAAAGCTCCTACCAGTTTGGCCTATGTATGTTTTAGGGCACTCTTTACATATTAGTTTGTATACTCCGGATTTATTACTTTTGCTTGTCTTGGATTTATTATTTTTTATGAATTTCCCTAAACAATTATTAGTTTTATAAGCTACCTTTATATCTGTTTTTCGTAAAATTTTTCCTATTTTTTCACTTATCGGTCCAATGTATGTTAATAATTTATAATTGCTTGGTTTATCTTTTATTATTGGGTACACATTTTCTATTGCTTTCCTATATTTCTTTTTTCTTAAAATTGTATCTACTATATTTGGGTTATATCCATTATTTTGCGCTATTTGTTTAATGATATTTAATTCTTTAAAGAAGTTTTCATTATTTAAAGGTATTCATATTAATCTGTGTATCATACAATGGAATGATGCTAGTTTTTGACTTACCGGGTGACAGGAACTATTGTGAATGATAACATCTGTGTGTGAGGGTTTGTGATATATTGAAAAGACATGTTTATTATTTTGTCTAGAAATTGTAAGGTCCAAGAAGTTTATACTTTGATCTGATTCTTTTTCTATGGTGAAATTAATGTTTTGGTGTAGATTATTTATGTGTTCAAAAAATTCGTTTAATTGTCTATCTGTGCCTCTGAAACAAGCTAATACGTCATCTACATATCTGTGCCAGTATATAAAATATTTAAAATTGGGATGTTCTTTAATTTGACTTTCTAAATTATCCATAAAAATCTCTGATAATAGCGGACTCAATGGGTTGCCCATTATTAGGCCATCATTACATGAATATATCTTACTGCCAAATTCAAAATAGTTTTGATCTAAACAGATTTTTTAAATATATTAACATTTTGAATTGTTAACAAATTCTCCACCAAATTAATGGTGTCTTTTATCGGGATACTAGGGAATAAATTAGTAATGTCGAATGATATTAGCTTGGCATTGTCTGGAAGTTTAATATCTTTTATTTTGTGAACTAGCTCTAATGAATTTTTAATTGTAAATTTCGCTGAAAATTTAGTATTTTCTCTAATATGTTCTAAGATTTTTTTGGATAATTTATATGAAGGAGCTGTGACTAACGACACGACTGGTCTGATAGGATTATCTTTTTTATGAAGTTTGATTAATGAATATAATTTTGGAGCTTGTGGATTCATATTGATAAGTTTACCTTCCTCCTTATCATTAAATAAACTTTTACAATTCTGTATGCACTTCTTAACTGAAGATTGAAATTTCACTGTGGGATCTTATTTTAACAATTTATATTTTGATGGGTCTAAAAATTGCATAGTTTTATTAATATAATCGTTTTTGCTTAATGCTATAACTGTATTTCCTTTATCTGCTTTTGTGAAAATAATATTATTGCTGTTTGATTTGTTTATTATTGATTTTAATGTAAACATTTCATGATTTGGACTCGAATTTACGGAAGATTCAGCTTTTAAAAAATTTGATACTACATATTTTTTATCTGTGTTATGCAATGTATTTTTTAATGCAATTTCTGTATCTATTGCTATATTGTCTAATTCTGAGGCTGATTGTTTCGGCTGTAAATTATATTTGAAACCTTTTTCCAATAAACGTTTTTCTTTGTTAGAAAACTCTACTGAGGTTAAATTTTTAAATTTGTCTGAGAATTGATGATTTGAAAAATGACTTATGTTTTTGCTCACATTTCTTTTTTTATTATTAGTAATCAAATATTCTAGTTTATGTTTTTGTTTAATGTATTTTTTGTTAATTATTGAGTTTACTTTTTCTCTAGTATTACTATCTAACATAATAAATTCTACATAATTTAATTTATATAACAAATCTGTATGAAAAACCTTTAAATATATGTGTAAATTTCCTCTCTTCTTGAATTGTGTTTTCTTGTCTTCGGTAAGCCATTTATCAAGTCCCTTCTTGTGACCTAAATATGCCGGTCTACTGCTATTGTTCGTTTTTAGTTTCATGTAATTCGGGAACACACCCTTCTTGGAACACTGGTCAAAAAACCATAGATTCTGAGAACACTTTGCACATTTGAGTAGTAATTTAAAATACAATGGGGCCAGGAAACTTATAGAAGCTTCTTTAATAAATTTAATTGAATTGGCCGATACTTGCTGGAAATCCATTATATGTAAATGGGATTTAAGTAAAACACTTATACTAATTTCCAGTATATATTACACTTTATTATATATTAATAAAAAAATTAATAAAAGCAGATAAAGGAAATACAGTTATAGCATTAAGCAAAAACGATTATATTAATAAAACTATGCAATTTTTAGACCCATCAAAATATAAATTGTTAAAATCAGATCCCACAGTGAAATTTCAATCTTCAGTTAAGAAGTGCATACAGAATTGTAAAAGTTGATTTAATGATAAGGAGGAAGGTAAACTTATCAATATGAATCCACAAGCTCCAAAATTATATTCATTAATCAAACTTCATAAAAAAGATAATCCTATCAGACCAGTCGTGTCGTTTGTCACAGCTCCTTCATATAAATTATACAAAAAAATCTTAGAACATATTAGAGAAAATACTAAATTTTCAGCGAAATTTACAATTAAAAATTCATTAGAGCTAGTTAACAAAATAAAATATATTAAACTTCCAGACAATGCCAAGCTAATATCATTCGACATTACTAATTTATTCCCTAGTATCCCGATAAAAGACACCATTAATTTGGTGGAGAATTTGTTAACAATTCAAAATGTTAATATATTTAAAAAATTAGATATCATAAGTTCTCTTAAAACTATCTGTTTAGATCAAAACTATTTTGAATTTGACAGTAAGATATATTCATGTAATGATGGCCTAATAACGGGCAACCCATTGAGTCCGCTATTATCAGAGATTTTTATGGATAATTTAGAAAGTCAAATTAAAGAACATCCCAATTTTAAATATTTTATATACTGGCACAGATATGTAGATGACGTATTAGCTTGTTTCAGAGGCACAGATAGACAATTAAACGAATTTTTTGAACACATAAATAATCTACACCAAAACATTAATTTCACCATAGAAAAAGAATCAGATCAAAGTATAAACTTCTTGGACCTTACAATTTCTAGACAAAATAATAAACATGTCTTTTCAATATATCACAAACCCTCACACACAGATGTTATCATTCACAATAGTTCCTGTCACCCGGTAAGTCAAAAACTAGCATCATTCCATTGTATGATACACAGATTAATATCAGTACCTTTAAATAATGAAAACTTCTTTAAAGAATTAAATATCATTAAACAAATAGCGCAAAATAATGGATATAATCCAAATATAGTAGATACAATTTTAAGAAAAAAGAAATATAGGAAAGCAATAGAAAATGTGTACCCAATAATAAAAGATAAACCAAGCAATTATAAATTATTAACATACATTGGACCGATAAGTGAAAAAATGTGAAAAATTTTACGAAAAACAGATATAAAGGTAGCTTATAAAACTAATAATTGTTTAGGGAAATTCATAAAAAATAATAAATCCAAGACAAGCAAAAGTAATAAATCCGGAGTATACAAACTAATATGTAAAGAGTGCCCTAAAACATACATAGGCCAAACTGGTAGGAGCTTTGAGAAAAGAATACAGGAACATTTTAAAAGTTTTATTAACAAAAAGACAGATTCCAATTATGCAATTCATTTGTTGGAAAATAATCATAGTTTCAATAAAGATTTCGAAATTTTACAGTCACAACAAAAAGGATTAAAGTTAAATTTACTGGAATCCTTAGAAATAAATAAACTTAAATATGCAGATATATTGTTAAATGACCAATTAGACCTTAATAATTCCCCACTTTTAAACTGGTTTCATTAAATATTAAAATAACAGTAATTTTAGACGATATATCGGTAAGAGACGATTCTAATGTAGACAAGTGCAACCCATTGAAATAGTTTAGAAAAAAGCCATACATTTGTGAAGAGCGTGTTCAGTAGTAATATAAGATCCGAAGAAGCTACATCGTAGCGAAACATGTCATCCATTTATTAATATATAATAAAGTGTAATATATACTGGAAATTAGTATAAGTGTTTTACTTAAATCCCATTTACATATAATGGATTTCCAGCAAGTATCGGCCGATTCAATTAAATTTAATTCATTATAATCATATAAGTATCAGTAATATCGCAGGGTATGTCTACTTTTGATGTTTCTATTACGATCGTTGATGACTGACTGCCTGACGCTGTCGCATCGATGTATTGCGCAACTAAAATCCTACATTCGGCCATCCGACTCCGATTCATCAAGGCCTTCTACCCATGCCTTCATGTATTCTGCGCATGTGGTGGTTTTGATCGGTCCCTCGTGTATTCCCACTGCTATAACATTATATCTTTCATTTGGTTTGACTTTTGTCACTTCGTATGGTCCTAAATATTTCTTGTGAATTTTTAAACCAGATCCAAATTGAGTTCTTTTAGCATTCTTCTCTCAGTTCCTCTCTTGTTTCATGGCTTCATCCTCCAAGATTTCTTTTAGCAGTATGTCTTCCTTATTTCTCATCTTGACTCCAGTTGTAAGAACGTTATTTTGCATAGTTTTTTGGTAAGCGGAGCTGTCGGTTACAATTTCGAACTTCGTTCCTAACAAATAAACGCGGAACTTCTTGACTGCCTGAATGATTGCAAGGACTTCGAGCTCATAGCTAAACCATTATTAATTCTCGGTCCGTCGTTTTTCTCGTGCTGTTCTTCCTCTTCCACCGCAGGGTCAACCTTTTCGTCTTCTTAATCTTCGTCTTCTGCCGACTTCAGGTTCGTCGAGAAAGGACAAATGCGGTCTGCCACGTCGTCAACCGTTCCAGATGAATTCAAATTGAGAATCTGGCACACAGCGATAAGGTCGGCTAGTTCTAGCTTTTGTGTGACTTCTTCCCTTTTCTTGAAATATTCGTCTGAATTCTTCTCGAATCCAAAACCAGTAAATGATCGCAGGGCCTTTCTGACTCTCCGCGGTTGGCCCTCATCTCCAAAAGAAATACAATGTAATGCCTTCATTGCCTTCAAATTACCATGCGTAATGTGATATTCGATTTCCGCAATGTCACCCAACGTTGCAGACATGTTGTAAATGTGCCAAACAAAATTGAATAAACCCTGTATATTAAGTTTTAAATATTCGTCAAATAAATACGTTTCGTTTTGATTTTTTTTTTTTATTTTCAAATAGTTTGCGTCTTACAATAATGTTTATTGTGTCTATTCTCTTTTTTCAACGTCGACAGTCAATCATCAAAATGTTACAAAATGAGGAAATACTTAATTCAACAAATAATAAATAAAATATCTTCCTGCCAAGTTACTTTACATAAACGTTACAATATTATTGTATATATTTCCTCAATGAATCAAATCTAACATATAAATTTTAAATGAGTATTTTACTTTGATTTATACCAATTTACTTCAAATACAATAAATATAAAACATTTGTCGGTCAAGCCGTATATAAAAAAAAGGTTGAATCTACCTCTCGCTCTTCCGTCGCTTACTATATGAACAGCGTGCATTCAACGTCCCTTTCCCCGCAGCTCCAACGATGTCTTCTTTCTCCGTCTTCGTCTTACATTCGCTAGCTTCTCCAAGGACAGTCTTCACTGGATACCCGTCCTTCGCTAACGGTTCTTACTTCTTTGAATTCCGTAGAATCTCGGGCGAGCCTCCAAAATGTAGGTTTGTTTTGTTCCGTTGTCTAGGGTTGGTTGATTAATTAGGCCTGAGCACTTTTTATATTATTTATTTTGTCAATAACAAGTATCTCATTCTTTATAATCATAAAAGTTTCAGTAATATCGCAGGGTATGTCTACTTTTGATGTTTCTCTTATGATCGTTGATGACTGACTGCCTGACGCTGTCGCATCGATGTATTGCGCAACTAAAATCCTACATATATAACTTATTTATTCTTCATCACATCACCAAACTAAAGATACACAATAAAGTTAACTTGTTGCTTACATATATACAATCATTCTTCATAAATCATATTTACTAAGTATTGGATACCAACGTAGATATCAAACTATAACGAATGTAGGAACACTTTTTCTCAATTGTTACTGTGGTATCAGAGGTACACATAAGAATACTTATTGAACTTGTTATGTGCAGCAAAATGTTGAAAAAGCCTGCACCAAGTAGGTCCAGGAAACGTACCAAGCAATCTGTAGCTGGACGTGCTTTTTGGAAAAGGAAGAAAGCAACAGAGTAAGTGCTCACAGAAGAAAATATTAATTTTCAAACTAATTGTTTTTGTAGAATCATTTGTGAACAGCCGTGTGAACAACAACC
Organism: Melolontha melolontha; assembly: GCA_935421215.2. NCBI lineage: Eukaryota > Metazoa > Arthropoda > Insecta > Coleoptera > Scarabaeidae > Melolontha > Melolontha melolontha. The sequence goes on along the minus strand of OW285237.1, from coordinate 141,982,154 downwards.
CCAAAGTGATAATGTTCCGGCAGATATGAATATGATAAATGTAATGCATGACTATTGGTAAGTCATACTCATAATACTACTGTAATTGTATCATGAATGTTAGTACACGTCACCATACCAGCAGTAAAGCAAAATATTTAAAATGTAGCCAAATTTCACCCGAGCTTTTTGTACTTTCAGTGCTGCATTAGGCACAGTAACATGTGAAATTTCCCAGTCTCACGAAGAAATTATTGATCCATGGGACCCAAGCAATGAGTATGAAAGGTATTACATTTCATTACAGCATATTTGTAATAGTTTTTAACATACATAAAAATAACTATTACTTTAGTGTACATATATTTTGTAGCATAATGGATCATAAACTGGAAGAGGCCATAGATAAATCTGAAGAGCCTGTTGCTGCTATAACAGGAAATAGGATTGTTAACATTGGTTTTTTGCTGCAAAATGTATTACAAGTGCAATATGATCATGCCAAAAAATGTACATTTGGGCGCCTTGCTGTTCACAACGAGAAACGCTTTGGTTTGTTTTCGATTTTTACTTTGAAATGTACATTTTGCAATAAGCTCTTTGGAGTTACCAGTGAGGAATCCGTCGATCCAGCTAATAATACCTTGGTTGCAATGGTTAATGTTTCGTATGTGTGGGGTACATTAGCAAATGGAAGTACTTTCACTCAAACAAATGATGTCGTGAGTGCTTTAGATATACCCTGTATGGCATATCCTACATTTCGGACAATAGAGAATGCACTTGGCGATCACTGGAAAGAAAGTTTGTGGAAATCTATGAAGAAGGCGGGAGATGAAGAAAGAAACCTAGCTATTGAAAATAAACAAGTGTGTGATGGGACAGCATGGATCTATGTCTGTTGCGATGGTGGCTGGAGTAAAAGATCTTATGGACATTCATATAATGCATTATCAGGAGCGGTAAGAGCTATTTATATTTTGTGTACGATGTTATAATTATCTTTTTTCTAGGCTGTTGTGATTGGCAAAGAAACCGGAAAAGTATTGTTTCTTGGAATTCGGAATAAATACTGTTGTATTTGCACACATGCAAAAAATAGGAATGTAGCTCCTGGCAAACATAAATGCTTTAAGAATTGGAATTCTTCATCAACAGCTATGGAAGCAGATATCATTACAGAAGCCTTTAATAGCAGCATTTCCATGCATCGGCTTAAGTATTTAAAAATGATTGCGGATGGTGACTCTAGTGTGTTCAGCAGAGTTAAACGTGATGTAAGTTATGGCGCAGAAGTGGAAAAAGTTGAATGCATCAACCATTTAATTAAAAACTATGGCAAGGCGTTATATAATGTAAAGAAGAACACAAACGTTCCATTGGCAGCGAGAAAGACACTGACAAATGAAAAAATTAAAAAACTCCAGCAAGTAGTAATGTATGTTGCTAAAATAAATGATGATCCAGAGGATTTAAAGATGGATATGGAGAATTCAGTGTACCATGTATATGGAGACCATTTGAATTGCAGCAGCCGTTACTGCAATATTATTGGCCATCTTGATGTAATTCAAAAAACGAGGCTTTTGGAATCTGGATTATTATTCTACTTAAATGGTCTGTATAATTAAATTTGTATATAAATTTTTTCTATAGGCCTTCTCCTACCAGGTGCCCTGGAACCTCTAATGACTAAAGCTCATAAACTAATAGCTTATGAAAATAATAATAAGGCCGAATCATTTATGTCATTGCTTGCCAAATATAATTGCGGAAAACGAATTAATTTAATACAAAGAAGATCTTTTGAAATCAGAAGTATATTAGCTGCATTACAATATAATATGGGTAATATCTTTTTGCCACACAGTACAAGTTATCATTTCCTTCTATTTAGGGCCACAATGGCAATCTGATGCCCTGCAAGAGCTGGTAGGTATCAGTCCTGGTCATTATTTCTTGAAAAGGTTGAAACATCATGAGAAGAGAAGAAGTAACAAACCCAAACAAGGGAGGAAGAAACAACATCTTCTTTTTAGTGCGGATGAGGAGTATGGTCCAAATGCCGCTGAAGCACTTCTAAGTGAAGAGGAATTTAAGTCTGAATACCGAAGGAGAATGAAAACATTACAGGTTTCTTGTTTTTATAAGTTTTAGCTCATCTGTAAAACTTTTATTTTACTTATAGGGTATATAACATGATATAGAGAATATTTCTATAAAAAACTTAGTTTTACTAAGAATTAAGTTCGTAGGAATGATGGGAAATTTTTATTTATTTTTATTGACCGTAAGTCAAGACTACAGATTTAATCATAACGACCGCTGAGATACGGTCTTGCAATCTATAATTCTTTTACGTCTTTGGTTGGGGGTTACGGTGAAATATTTCAACTTTCCCAATGCCTTGCTCACATGTTCTTCTTCTTCTTACAAAGTATACGGAGTTATTGTGTATGCGCTTGATCTTGCTATAGTTACCCACTATTTTCTTTTATAAATAGCTCAAAAATATGTAGAAAGCTTTACAAGAAGTTTGTCTGGCATTTTTCCTTTTTATTTAGTTGCATGCTGCATCGATTGCATTATATTTACATTAATTTATAATTTTTACAAGTGCTTTGTTTAATTAGGTTACGCAAGAACAACAATGGCAACAATGGCCATTGCCACCATTGGGCAATTTAATAATGATTTGTATAAGCAAGAAAGGGCTTGCCGCTTGACTGCATCTAACTTTGGGTCTGTGATTAAAAGAAAAGAAAAGACATCTTGCTCGCCATTACTAAAGAGAATGATGTATTCACATTTTACCAACACTGCGATGGAGTACGGCAGAAGGTGTGAAAGAATAGTAAGACACAGATTTGAGGAGTTGTTGCAAGTACTTATACATGATGCTGGTTTATTTGTTGATGTTGATCATGGCTACTTGGCGGCTTCACCTGATGGTACAAATACTATTGCAAATATTATTGTGTATTATTCTAATTATCATGTTTTGAAGGGCTGATTGGTGAAGATGCTATTATTGAAATAAAGTGTGCATATAATTTGCATCTTAAAAAGCAGACAATTGATGAGGCAATAAGAACAAATAGGAATTTTTATTTGAAATTTAATGCACATGAGACACCAATTCTAAAGGAAAATCACAATTACTTTTATCAGGTAGCCGAAATTCCCATACTATAGCATTATCAGTTATAAAGTCGTTTATTATGATATTACTATGCCTATAATACTTTCACTATTTTTTAGATACAAGGGCAGCTCAATATAACTAGACGAAATTTTTGTTATTTTGTCGTTTACATAGATGATGATTTTCCCATTTTTATCCAAAAGATATATCGTAATGAACAGTTATGGAAGGAAAAAATGCTGCCCAAATTAAAGAGCTTTTACTTTGGATGCTTTTTGCCAGAACAAATTCAACACTATACAAAGCCAAACATACAGTGCAAACATGAAGTTGCAAGTTTTTAGAGCAAGTTTGCAAGTTTTTAGAGTAACTTTTATACAAATATAATAGGACCAAACAATGGTGGAAATATGTATCTCGCAAAAGAACTACACAAAAGAGGAAGGACAAATATGAAGATGACAATAGGACCGCTGACCAGTCATTGCAGGCTGACGAACACATTGCTATAAACTTTTCCCCATGATTATTTTCAAAAGTTTATGAACTTTTGATTCAACTATTAATTTGTATGCAACTTTAGATTTTTTACATTTTAAAAAATTGTTAAACTTTTTGTATATTGTATTATGTATGAATTTATGTTTTGACTAGCGAAGTTCGAGGGAGCCGTTGGACCTACTGGGTAATATGATTTATAACTGTTATTATTCTTATTATTTCTTTATTGAATGCATTTAGGGTTTTGTTTAGATTGTCAGATTTTCTATATATATATTTATATTAGTTCATATATAAATGACAAAGATAGTTTTTACGTTTCAAGTAAATTTTTTGTTACGTTACATTCTGGAACGTTTTGGATTTCAGGGTTTTTTTTTAACATGTGGTATCGCGCATGTGTTAGACATTTGTTCGGTCTGACAGATTTGTCTGTTTACATTAGAGGTTGTTTATCAGGGGTGAAAGTGAAAAGCATCTTTGCAATTTATTAGATATAATTTAGTCCGCGAGTCATTAGAGGACGTTTGCATTTGCTTTGCGGTCAATACCAGCAAATTATTTTACCTCTTTGTGTAAGTTTGTTTTGCACAGTTCTTTATACTTAATAAAGAATAATTTTTTTTTTTTTTTTTATTAAACATTTAATTGACAATTGACATTTTTATTTATAATAAACACTTTCGCCTATACTCTTTTACTGGCGCTGTATAAATGTAGGAGTATTACTACCGCGTTTTCCCATTGGAAAATCGGAGAATAAGTTAACCGACTGAGCATCAAAGTTGGACAGTGTTGTGGTGAATAGTGGTTCATCTTCATTCTAACCCACTATTCATAGCAACATGTACACGATCGTCCTGTCACAGTGTGTGTAGACGAAGAGGAGACTGCACTCCACAGTCTCTGCAATTGTGGTGCCTTAGCAAGGACAAGGTTTGTACTACTATTATTCAACGACTACTTCGAGAAAGTTCTAGCAATGGTAGCAGGAGATATAAATATTGCGCTGTTATCGGTCACTCGAAGTTAGATGATTCGCGATAGCGAAGCCAGTCAAATCGAAACATTTAAAATTAATGAGTTTAAGTGCTTTCTTTTGACTTTTCTTTGTATTTGTATATACTGAAGTCTGTAAATAAATCAAGTTAATTTGTCAATTATGTTGTTTCTGTAAACCTGAACTTTCTTTTTAATCCTCGAAAAACGTTACAATAATATTGCGATAATGGCTTCAGCGATTCAAGTGGCACTTATGTACATGGTACACTAAATTCTCCAATAGCAATCATTAAATCTTCTGGATCTTTGTTTATTTTTGCATATTTTGTAAACTGAGTATTGGAAAAGACGTTGTTGTGTGCTCTGTTTTTTAACTGTAAAACAAGTTGAACCAAAAAGGTAAATGAGATAGCAGGACGTGTTTGTACATTTATTAATTTCCTTTTGTGCCATTTTTACTTCGAAAATGTTTATATACATATGCTTCTATTGTTTACTTCTACCTGCATATATTTAATTGGATAGTATACATACATTTGATTCCATTGTAGTCAACATTTTCTTTCTCCTTTTTGTCTACTTCATATTTTATAAGACCGGCTTTGGACATTTTATAAAAGAATTGACATTTTATAAAAGAAAAAGGAATACATTTTTATGGAAAATAAAAGTAAAGTCACAGCAGTCTTTGCTTGTATTCTATATTGCACAATGTAGAATTAAAGGATTCGGTCAGCACAAGAACGAGCTAGGTGACAATTCGGCATTGAATAACATAGTTTTTAAAAACACTTGCAGTAGACAACTTACGATACATTACATCCAAGATCATTTTTAAATTTAGGCGTTAAATTTTCCAGCGCCATCTTTTGGGAAGATGCTAAAGGTTACTTGCTTTGCTCTTTCCATATGTTATTTACAGATTGCTTCTTTATCCCCAAAATCTTATTTCGAGGGTTTTGTAAAAATTAAGATTACTTTGGAGTTTCTGAAAACTTTATATTAATAGCCTAGGTCCTACAATTGGCCTAAGACTAATCTTTTTATTTTTTTCAAATTGTGCAAATTGTGGATGAAATTAAAAAAGGTAAAATAGCTTAGGATAATTGTGACAACAGTTGGATTGTTTTCGGTTTTGAAAACATTACTTTTTCTATTTGTATAGGTCAAAACCCATGAATTTGTATTTCGTACCGACTTCGTGCTCTCTACTTTATCATAGCGCCCCCTTAATGTAGGTGGCAGTATATTTGATTCTACAGGAAATGGGTACACCTAATAGTTACTAGAGGGCGCGACGCTCATAATCATAGATAGACATGCTCATAATAAACAAATTTTGTTGTATGACTGATTTATTTATTAATCGGATTTAATTCTTTATTTTCCATAATCCATGTATACAATATATATAGTGCTGTTATCCGGATCCGGATAATTTACTATCCGGATATCCGGATCTTGGTGTTATCCGGATCCACTATCCGGATCCTGAGAACCGGATCCACTATCCGGATCCTAGGATTCCGGATCCACTATTCGGATATACTATCCGGATTCCCTATTCAGATATCGAATTCAATATCTGGTTTTCAGACCCAAGTGAGTTATCCAATTCTCTGGATGGGAATTCGTTGTCAAACGCTTCACTTCTAGATTTACTATCCTATACTTCGGTTCCGTATGTGCTATTTTGAAGTAGGTCTTGCTATATAATCTTAGAGACAACGATATGGATGTATATGTATTCAAATTTATAAATCTAGTTTACACTGCTGTGTATGTTTTAATGAATGTAATATAAATTTAATAACGTTCTGTTGAGAATAAAATATTCCGTATCTTTATTATTAATAATGATTATCAAGATTTATTCGCAATAATTAGTGTGTAGATATTGTAGATAAGTGTATACGGCAAGCGTTATCTAAATGATATTTAATAAATTATAGTAGTAAATTATAGTGCTATTTTAAAGAGGTAACTGCCTGGCAGTTTGACTTAACATTTTCGCTTATTGTATTTATCTCAAACGTTTACGATTTACTAAGACTTCCTTTGCATGTTCGTAGAAGAATTGCGAATTTTTCACAACCATTTTGTTTGAATGAAGTCAGCTCATGCATTCACCTTTCTATTTTTTTGCCCTCGCTTATAATTTTTTCTGGGTTACCTATCTTTAATATAACTACTTCAAGTATAGAAAAAAATCTTTTCTGTATTAATATTAGGTATATAAATAATTAGCACTTCTTACTGTTACCTTGTGGTATTGCACAATGAATGAAAAATAAAACATAGAATAACTTCGCCGTACCACTTTATGAATCCCACATTCATGTCATTATATCAATTTGTTTAAAAAATAATAAGAATTTGCTAAACTACCTATATGACAAACTTTAAAAAAACTTGCTTACATCAGTGTACAGTTAAAATCCCTGAAATTGCCAGAAATGTATACAATATGTATATGCATATATCTGTATATTTAATACAGACATACAACAATAACAAATAATAATACAACATCGTTGTCTTATTGTTAACGTTTATTTTGACATGTAACTTGTGTATATTTTCTACCTGAAGTAGCCACTGTGTGGTGAAACAATTGTAGTAGTTTACGATAAATTTAGTGAAATGTTTTAGTTCTTTGTTTTATTTATATAAATATGGAGTTTCACCATGTATCTGCCAAATCTATTCAATATTCTGTATATTTGTTTGTGATATATTTCTTAAATATTCACATCTGCAAAAATACACTACAATAAGTGGTTTCAAAATTATTAAATTAAATAATTGAAAATAAAATAACATTTTATGAAAAGGAAAACTAAACAACCAATAGGTACTCCCAATTTAAACAATATTACTTTTTAAATTATTATATATAAACACCAACATATTTATATTCTTTGAAGAAAGACAACTTCTCTTTGCTCTAATCAAATCACCAGCTGACGAAAATATCCTTTCCGAAGGTACTGGTGTAGCAGGAATCGTCAAATACTTTCGAGCTAATTGATTTAGTACTGGATATTTATTCTTATTTTTCTTCCACCATTCAAATACGGATGCGCTTTTTGCAATTGGGTCCTCTCGCATATATTTATCTATTTCCGATGTTTCTTCCGATAACAGGGATTCATCTGGAAATAGATAATTAAAGACCTCGTTATTCGACGAGGTTGGTGGATTTATATCTGTTCCAGGTTGGAGATTTGCTAGTTCTGTCGATATAATTTTCCGAACTTCATCCTTTTGCGATTCATATCGGATAATGGATCCGGATAATGAATCCGGATAATAGATCCGGATATCCGGATAGTGGATCCGGATCCTAGGATTCGGATATCCGGATAGTGGATCCGGATCCTAGGATCCGGATATCCGGATATCCGGATCTTAATTTTATCGGATATCAACAGCACTACTGAATATAAACATGACATTGATTAATTGTGGCAAGTACACAATCTTATTTCCATTTCAAACAAGAATAAATATTTAATTTCATTCTATAGTCAATAATTATTCCAATATACAATGGCTCACAATGGATAGATAACTGTTTTGAACATGTACTAATGCAAACATGTATTAATCGTTTGAATATTGAAGTTTGTATTTGCAATGATAGAAGTACAGATAACACATTTGAATTATTACTTAAATGGAGAGAAATACTTGTTAAGAAAGGTATTTTGATGAAGATTGTAAACACTACATTAGAGAAAAACAAAGGTGTAGGTTATGCAAAAAATAAAGCAGTCAGTATCAGTACAGGTGAATATTTGTGTTTTCAAGACATTGATGATTTTATGTTACCTAACAGAATATTACAACAATACAATACTGCCTGTGCATTAGATTATAATTATATAATTGGAAGTAAATTTGAAAGATCACCACCAAACTCCACTACTCGTTATACTTCTTGGGCTAATAATTTAACAAAAGAACAACTCAATATACAAGTCTACACAGCAAATGGACCTACAGTTATAATGCCTACTTGGTTTATGCATAGATCTGTGTTTAATAGGTATATATAATTTTAGTATGAAAAAATAATTTCATAATTCAAAAAAAAAGAAGCTAATTTCTTCAAGATTTCTTGGAAAAATTGTCAACAAACTAGAAACTATAATTACTAGAAAATACATGAAAAATTTAAGCTGATCATTGAATTCAATCAATGCCTAATTTAAACTAATTTGCAGATTTGAAATATTAACAACTGTATTTAAATCTTAATATAGGAAGATGATTTAATTTTGACAAGATCGAATTCATTGTTAGATTGGAAACAATGCTGTGAATTCAGATAAATATTTAAGGGACCTTTTTAAATTTATATATTTATTCTGATATAGTAGTTTAGCCCATAAATGGGCCAGTTGTAAATTATACTATACTTTGGCTCTAAACCCTGTTTCATTTTTCTAAAATATTTTGTAGTTACAGTTTAGATATTAATGAAATATATAATTAAAATTAGTTAACAAGGTGTGCAGGAATAAAAATTTATATATTTAGTCCTCTATTTATAATGGTAAATACTAATAATGTATAACAATAGAGTATCTAAAAAATATAGTACAAACTTTTTACTTAAATTTCGTTTTTTTTTTAGAATTGGCGGATTTTCAGAAGATGGTGAAGGCACACCTGAAGATCTACTGTTCTTTTATACACATTTGGATTTAGGTGGAAAAATAATTCGTGTGGATGAATGTCTTTTAATTTACAATTATCACATACATGCAACTACACATTCTATACATGAGTAAGTTTAAGAGCTTAAAACATCAGTGTCTGTGAAATATCTTTCCAGAAATACAATCTGGTCACTTAGGCTACAGAGATTAGAAGTAGAAGAAATAGACAATTGGTCACATTTTACTATTTGGAATGCTGGCAAACAAGGCAGAAAGTTTTATAAATCTTTATCAAGCCATAACCAAAGAAAAGTAGTAGCAATGTGTGACGTAGATAAAAATAAAATTGGTAAATTTTATGTACCTTATGATAATGTCAAACATACGAACAAGTGTTTTATTAAAATAATCCATTTTAAAGAAGCTGTGCCACCTATTATTATTTGTGTCAAAATGGTATTTTGTTTAAACTTCATATTACATGCTCAATATTTAACTGTAATTTGTAGGGCTTATCAAATGGACAATTTGAAGAAAATTTATTATCACTAAATTTAAAGGAAGGACTTGATTATATTTATTTCAGTTGATCTACTAATAATATTTTATTTTATAATGTATATCATATAATAAATCATTCAGAAAAACTATGGAAATATCAATCTAGGTTCTATCAAACTGCCCCACGAATAAGATTTAATATTAGAGAAATCCTCATTATTTTCAATAGAAAATTTCCCACCTGGTTGTGCACATTGGTCTAAACCACCTGTAATTTTTAGAATTAATCTGTATTTGATCTAATACTTTTAAATAGAAATAAAACTAATAGTTAAAATCTTCACTTTATTAATACATACTGTCGTGAGCAAAAAAACCGGGACATTGTTTCTGCGTGGGTTTAAATTGTGGCTACTTAAGTGGCTATCTTTACTCATAATAGTAAGTCAGTAATTGTCATAAATGTGTGTCTTATTGACATTTATTAAACGTTTTTAAAATAAATGTAAATAAAAATTACTAAAAACGATAGAGAAAGATTATTTATTAAATTAAAATAATTATTACATTAAAATAATTAGTATTTCGTCATTCCACCGTTATTATTAACTGCATCTAATCTTGTAGACATTGAAGCGACAATAATTTGTACAAAATTTGTAGAAATTTGATGCCAAGCATTATGAACAATCGCCCAAAATTCTTCCTGGGTAGAAGCTCTATCTCATTAATCCCCATACATTTTTAATGGGATTTAGATAAGGACTATAGGGCTGGATATCTCAAGTTTAAATTTCATTCTCTTGTAACCATTGTGTTACAAGATGAGACAGAAAATTGTGTTGTTCTTATAGCTTCCTTTAATATTTTGAAAGGGTTGTGCCTAATCTCAGTAACTAATGTTTCGTCTTCCTGCGTATTCGAAATTTTGTTAAGTGCGGAAATTATTTTGCGATATAAATTATCCTCTTCCCTCCATTTTTTTTATATATTCTTGCGGCTGAACTTTTACCATTATTAAATTGAACCGATACACTTCTTAATGATTTCCCATTTTTCAAACTATTAACAAGTCTAGCTTTATCAGTTTTCGAAAGATGCGTCATTTTCAATTTTGAATTATCAACTATGATATATAATTTGACGTGGAGTTTGAAAGTTAATCAAATGTTAAAATTACAACACTAAAAAATAAAGAAAATTGTCATAACGATATTGACACTGTCCCGTTTTTTTTTGCTCACGACAGTAATTGTAAAATGACAATTGTTTTGCCAACATAGTAGTTTAATCAGAAAGCTTTATTTCTATTTTAAATTATGGATATTCATCAAGTAAAAGCTGAATCAATTCAATTACTAACATTTTTAATAGGTTCTTACTGTTAAATATTAGTTACTTTTGTTTACTTTTAGTTATGTATTATTAAGTAGGTATTATTAAGAATACAAAGTTGGTAGTACTGAACCAACAAGAATAAAAAAATGATGATAAGACATAAAGACGAGTTGTTGTTAAGTTGTGTTTGTGTGTAGTTTATAAATATTAAAATGTAAAATAGTTTATATAATAAACAATAAATAAATATATAAAAGTGTATTATTTAAAGTTACAAACATTAACATGGTAGCAGAGCGTAGTTATTAAAAATATATAAAAGTGTTAAAAGTTAAAACAAAAAATTTAATATAACAAAAATGGCGACGTATATAAAAATAGATGATGTAACAGTACCGATCTTTGATGGTTCCGATTATACAAAATGGAAGCTACGAATATTAAAATTTTTGCAATTTAAAAAATGTAAAATAGTAACTGAAAGAGAAAGGACTGCAACTGAGAATGCAAATGAATGGGAACAAATGGACATCAAAGCAACGAACTACATATATAGCGCTATCTCAAATAAACAATTAGAATTAATTAGTGAACAGGAAACCGCCTTTGAAATTATTAAAAAATTGGATGAAATTTACAACAAAGAATCGACAGCATTACAAATGATCTGTAGAAGCAATTTAGAAAATATCAAATTAAAGGAAGAAGATGACCCCGAAAATTTTTTTAACAAATTTGAAAAAGCAACAAATGAATTGAAAGCGGCTGGATCAAAAATCAACGAGGATGAAAAGTTAAATTATATGTTAAGAGCACTCCCAAAATCATTTAGCCACCTGGGTGATTTAATTGATGTTTTACCCAAAGAAGAAAGAAATGTAGAATATTTAAAAACGAAAATCAAGTTAAAATTTATGAATGACAAAAGTGACAATGGTGAAGATAAAGAAAAAAATACAAAATCAAATGCATTTGCAGCGGGTTCGACATCACAACGGAATCAAGGTTGTTATGGATGTGGTAAAGTAGGTCACATTCAAAGGAACTGTCAACAAAAATATCAAACAAGTTTTCAAGGGCAACATAATAATTTCAATCGTGGTGGCCGTGGTCATTATCAAAATTTAGGACGTGGAAATTATGGAAACTATCGTGGATATCAAAATGTACGTGGAAATTTTAGTGGTTATCAAAATGCAGGACGTGGAAATTTTAGTGGTTATCAAAATGCAGGACGTGGAAATTATCGTGGTTATCAAAATAGGGGACATGGAAATTACAGTGGGCATCAAAATTCAGAAAGTAGAAATAATAGTGAATGTAATAACTTTTATGTGACAGCAAATACTTCAACAATAAGTGAAACTTGCATCGTCAATCCAAATGAAATAAACTGGTTATTAGACAGTGGTTGTACCGATCATATTATAAACAATGACATTTATTTTGAAAGTTTTGTGACATTAAAAACACCAGTGAATGTAAAAGTGGGAGACGGTCGCATATTGCTAGCGACAAAAATTGGTCAAATAAAAGCTTCATTTCCTGTGTACAATAAACAAGTGGTCATAAATTTGAATAATGTATTTTATGTAAAAGATATGAAAACAAATTTATTAAGTTATTCAAAAATTACAAACAATAATAAAATTATTTCTTATGGAAATATTTCAAAAATTTATAATATGAACAGTGAATTAATAGCCATAGCAATCAAAAAGGAAAATCTGTATGAAATGAAAAGTTTTATTGACAATAATAACAGATCAGCATTTGCAAATACAACATGTAGTGAAAATAAATTAACATTAAAAGAAAAATGGCATCGAATGTTAGGACATGTAAATTTTAATTACTTAAATGTTCTATGTACAAAACAACTAATAGAAGGAATTCCGGAAAAGTTAGAGGGTGATTATTTAAAATGTGCGGTGTGTATTGAAAATAAAATGAAAAATTTACCTTTTGGAAATAACCGTAAGAGAGCAGAGGACATTTTACAAATAATTCACACAGATGTAAATGGCCCACACACAACAAAAGGAAATCAGGGAGAAATGTACTTTCTATCATTTATAGATGATTATAGCAAACTAGCAAAAGTGTACACCATGAAATCAAAAACACAAGTTTACGATTGTCTGGTAGAATACGTAAATCTTGTTCAAAATTTAACTGGTAAAAATATACAAGAATTAAGATGTGATAATGGAACAGAATATATGAACTCAAAAATTTATAACTTTATCCGTGAAAAAGGAATATATCTAAACCCGTGCCCACCATACGTGCATCAGCTAAATGGAACAGCTGAACGTTTTAATCAAACAATTATGAATATAGCTCGGTGCTTACGAGCTGAGGCAAAGGTGGATATTAAATATTGGCCGGAATGTGTTAGAACGGCTGCATATTTACATAACAGAACATTAGCAAACACTACTGAACAGAAAACTCCTTATGAGATATTTTTTAATGAAAAACCTAGTGTAAAAAATTTACGACTGTACGGGAGCAAAGTTTTCGTTCGTATACCTGAGGAGAAACGAGCATCAAAATGGGATAAAAAAGCTGAAGCAGGCATATTATTAGGGTATACAGATGTGGGATATCGTATACTTGTAAATGACAAAATAAAGATTGCACGACATGTAGAAATTATTGAAGAAGAAGTTAAATGCATTGAGTTGGTTAACAATGAGCAAAATGAAAAGGGTCCAGATGAAGATGATGAAAGTTTAGATGATACTAACGAGGAAGTGGATTTAAAAAGGCCTCAACGACAAAGAAAACTTCCTTCAAAACTTGATGATTATATTATATATGTAAATTATTGCAATGCGACAGTACCGCAAACATTTAAGGAGGCGATGAGAAGTATAGATTCCATAAATTGGAAAAATGCAATGGATAACGAAATAAGAAGTATTCAACAAAATTACACATGGGATTTGGTACAACAACCAGAAGATAAAAATATATTAGATGTGAAATGGTTATACAAACGGAAAAGCAATGACAGTTACAAGGCTCGATTAGTTGTAAGAGGTTTTCAACAGCAAGAATTAATTGAACATACATATTCACCAGTGGCAAAAATGCAAACGTTAAAACTATTATTAGCATATTGTTGTAGGTACAATTTAAACATTGATCAAATGGACGTAGAAACAGCGTTTTTGAACAGCAAGATAGAATCCGAAGTATACGTTAAACAACCTGAAGGATACGAAAAGGGAATTAACCAAGTGTATAAATTAAAAAAAGCTTTGTATGGTCTAAAAGAAAGCCCACGTGCATGGTATGAACATTTTAATAATTATATTACTCAATTAGGATTTAAAAGAAATAATTACGACTACTGTTTATATGTTAAAAATTCAGGTAATGATTCAATATATATTTTATTATTTGTTGATGATTTATTAATATGTAGTAAAAATAAAAGACAAATAGAACAAGTTAAAATTAAGTTAGCGAGTAAATTTAACATTAAAGATTTGGGCAAAGTAAAAAGTTATATAGGAATTAACATTGAATATAATGATGTAGAAATGACTTTAGATCAGAAAAGTTACATTGAATCTTTAGCACAAAAATATCAAATAAAAAATTCAAAACTATATGATACGCCTATGGAAATAAATTTAAATTTAATGACAAGTAAAATAGTAGAAGATAATATTAAATTTAGAAATTTAATAGGAGAATTGTTATATATTGCAACAGGCACCAGACCTGATATATCATTTTGTGTAAATTATTTAAGTAGATTCCAATCAAGTTATAATCAGGAGCATTTCAAATATGCATTGAGAATTTTAAAATATTTATATAAAACAAAAGATTATAAATTAACTTATTTGAAAAATGAAAATATTAATATAATGGATTGTTACGTTGATGCTGATTGGGCAGGCGACATAAATGATAGAAGATCAACATCAGGATTTGTAATTAGATTATTTGGGAACTCAGTTTATTGGAGATCACGCAAACAGAACTCTGTAACAAAGTCAAGTACACATGCGGAATATGTAGCATTATCAGAAGCTGTTACAGAAGTAATTTTTATGAAGGGTATCTTAGAATCATTTAATATTAAATTCAACAAGCCTATAAATTTGTATGAAGACAATTCTGGTGCAGTAGTTATATCTAAATATGGAAATTTATCAAAGAATTCAAAACATATAGAAACTCATTACCATTATGTAAATGAAAATTACTTAAATAAGACTATTGATATTGTTAAAATTGATAGTCAGGATAACATTGCTGACATATTTACAAAGTCTTTGAGTAAGCAAAAACATTATAAATTTAGATTTTTATTAAAAGTCACCCAAAAGTAAGGAGGCGTGTTAAATATTAGTTACTTTTGTTTACTTTTAGTTATGTATTATTAAGTAGGTATTATTAAGAATACAAAGTTGGTAGTACTGAACCAACAAGAATAAAAAAATGATGATAAGACATAAAGACGAGTTGTTGTTAAGTTGTGTTTGTGTGTAGTTTATAAATATTAAAATGTAAAATAGTTTATATAATAAACAATAAATAAATATATAAAAGTGTATTATTTAAAGTTACAAACATTAACACTTACCAATAATTTTTAGATCCACATTAGAAGTACTTTCATTATATGTGAAAATTTCTCCAATAATAAATTTCGATACTTCCGGCGTATAACTTTCATTAAGTCGTAACATCTAAAAATAACTGAGTTCAATGATTTATGTAGTTTTTATTTTTTTATGGCAGAAGAAATTTAAAATTCATAAATTTGTTAAATATATTAGCTTAATTTGAAGATTAATATACATAATAATTAAAACAAAAGATATATTAACACAGTCATAGCAATTAGATACAAATGTTGAAACTTGTGCAAAAAAACTTAAAATTATATGATTTTATGTTATGGAAGCTTCTTACAAAAAAACTTTAAAATTATATAGTGATAATAAATCTGATATTTTTTACCCAAAATCTACAATAAATCTAGTTTATAGATATTAAAATGTATAGTTATAATTTTTAGCCTGCATATTAAATAGAAGACAGTACATGATTACAAATAATGTTACCTTAAATGCAACTATATCTCCAATTTTAGGTTTTGTTGATGTCATAGAAGGTGATTTTAAAATTGTGTCTTCAGATAATAAATTGGTACTAGAAATAGATTCTTTATTATCTAATTCATCTACATCATCAATTGTTATATGTTCAATTTCATTATTATGTAACAGTTCTTCAGTTTTAACAATGGTATTGGAGTCTAAGTTTTGTGTAATTTCTGTGGGTTTAACAATTTTTGCAATTAAGTTTTCTGGACAAGTTTCAGAATTTTTTTCTGTTCTTTCAACGTAGCTAACTGGTTCATCATCATCATTAAATTTAATATGTACTGCACTTGCTACAGGAAATTGCAAAATATGGCTGTCATAATCAACTTCAGTTGTAAGAGAAGTCAGACTATTATCTACTTTTAATTTTGATTTGCGTTTTCTATGTGATCGCTTACGCTTCCTTTTTGTAATAAAGCTTGCAGTATCACATATACTAGAACAGTGAGTGTCATCTATTGATATGTTTTTTTCCGCAGCTTGTTCTTCTGCTTGAGAGTTTTTTTTCTCGGATGTACTTTGTTCTTCTGTTGCAGAAAAATTTTTTTCAGAAATACTTTGCTCTTCTGTTTGAGAAAAATTTGTGTGGGATATAATATCCAAATCTTGTGAATCATTTTGTGAAAATATTCCTGGTTGATTTATATCCACTGTTTCTATAAATTGGATTGATTTGTTTTCAGGACCATCAACTCCTTTCATCGATTTTAAATTTTTAGTTTCTTTGGTTAATTTTACATCTTTGTTTTCAATCATATCATTTATAATACATCCTTCATTTGTGTTTAAACATTCTGTATTTATAATAATATTGGAATTTATAGTACTAGAAACATAATTACTGTTTCCTAACATTGTTTTCTTTGCATTACTATTATTTTTTACTTTTTGAAATTGGAAAGTAGGCTGTTCAACATCATTATTATTCTTGAACTCATTATATCTTAATTTTTTTGAATTTTGAAATAGTTTATTATCTGTTATACAATTTTTTTCATTTCCAATAAATGAATCACAATTTTCCTGGTGTGGGTAATTAAAATTCTTTCGAGTCTCATTTTCACAAATATAAGTTGTTGTATTATGATTGGAATGTTCCACAGTTAGATTAGGTGCATTTGGAATTTTTGAAACTAGAATACTTTTAACAATGTTTGATTTTTTTGGTAAATCATAACATATTAAATCTGATTTACGTTTTTGTACAAATAAATTTTTATTATTAATACATTTAAAACTGTCGTCTTGTTTTTCTTTATCTTGTAATAATTCTTCAACTAATATATTTTTGCTGATTTCCTTTACTTGTATTTTAATTTCATTATCAATACAGCTATTTGTCCCAGATACTGCAGATTTCTTATCTACTAAATCATCACTCATTGATTGCTTTTCAAAATATAATACTTTTGATTTTACTGAATTACTATGAGATAAATCATTTACATTTTGGAAATCTGAATCATTGTTTTGTTCCTTTAATCTTTTCTTGGTTTTATTACCATTGATACATTTATTTTCTTCTTGGTATTCTGCTTTACTTGAGTTGTCAATACTAACTTGTGTATTATATTCTTGGACATCATCTTCATTAATTAATTGTGATTCCTCTACATTTTCTTGCATAATTTTTTGATCAGGTTTTCTTTTTTTTTTCTTCTTTTTTTTAATACATACATTTGAATTATCTTCTAAATCACAAGTGGTATTTATACTATATTCTAAATGTCGTCCCTTTTGCTTTTCTTTTACTAATGGACAATTTATAGTGTAGACTATTGGAGTGCTCGTGGCGACTGTACCATTAGCAGGCATAGCTCTGTAACAAAATATGTTAATTATCAATGTATTAGCAAATCTAGACAATATATTTTACATAATAATGTCATCAGGTTGTAAGATTCTTATATCTTCACTTGGAGGGATGTAATGCCATCAGGTTGTAAGATTCTTATATCTTCACTTGGAGGGATGTAATGCCCATGAGCCATAAAGTAAAAATCCTTTATTTTGAAAATATTCTGAACATGATCTTCCAAATCGCTAACATTTTTCATTGCTTTACTTATAAATATTTTATTTAAAGATCTGTGATCTTGGAAAAAGTGCGTTAAATGTAACGTTATTCTGAAATTTTTAGATTCACTCATTTTAACAAAATATTGAAATATTAAATCATTAATATATATATTCCTTGGACGATCTAGAAGTTATCACAACAATAACCTACAATTATGGTGTATCGACAAAAATGGCGGGAATAAAATTATTTATTGTAAATTTTCGTCTTAAGTTGGAAACACTTCTGTAATTTTATGTTAGCACACCTGATTTTTAAGGCATCCATATGATACAAATGACATAACCTACAAAGTTGTACCTATATACGAATAACCAGGTAAGCCATTTTTTCAGTGTTGCCAAAGTAAATATTTGTTACAAACATTTATAGTCACGTAGTAGTGAAGAGTGTAGGATTTCGTTTAAATACAGATAATTATAAAAATAAACTTGTACAGTGAGATCAATTCAAGACGCCCAGCTGATCGAATTTTACATCAGACTAGTGTATTTTACTGTTCTACTATTTACTACACTGTTGAAGAGACAAGCCGGTAGAAATTGCTCACTCTTTCAATAAAAATGGTATAATTATTTGCGCCATCTATTGTCTTTGCACAGCAGTTTAGTATTTTTTATAAATTACTTCATATTGAAGGTTCGTATCATTACTAAAGCAGGTTTTTAAATATTCAAATTTATGTAAATATGCTAATATGCATAGTCGTTTTATTAGTGGCTACTAACACGCTACTAAAAGCATTTTAACATCCTACTAAGAATTTCCGTATTCATAGTCGCGTTTCATGCGCACTAACAACGTTTTAACGTTAGTAGGCTACTAAATCCTTAATAGCGTTTGAGACCGTGTTTAAAGTGTCTGTTAAAGCTAACCTACAAAAAGAAAAAGCGCAAACTGTCAAAACATAACGAAATGATACAAAATTGAGAGTAAAAATCATAACAATGAATTCATTAACTGTAAGTATACGGATAATCGGCATACAGCAATTTTAATAATAATGGAAGTGCATGGTGTCTCATTATAATTTCATTATCAACAAAATTTTAATCAATTTTAATTATTATTTTTTGAATGCTGTTTCCAAGTACCCATGAGATGCAATGAAGCAAACTGATGAGAAAAAGTCTGTTTAATATGTATTTATGGTATGATTTATTTACAAATTTTATTTGCAAATATTAGTTCTGTAGCAGGTGGATGGTGTGATATAAATGTATTTATGCAATATATTTAATATATATATATGTCACTTTGTTGGCTATAAATGAATCATTTATCTTAAGGGAAGTAATATGATATATTTATTACAGGATTTGTTAAAGATTCAAAGCGTCTTCGAGAACATTGGCAACAGATGCAGATGCAAGCACCGAAAAATATCAGTCAGTATTGGAAAAAGTTTACTTGAAACTGGAGCTGAAGTTATTGAGTGAAAATGATAATTGAATATGTTTATTATATGATATTAGATAAGTATGACAATAGGATGATATGATGTAATTTAAAATATAGAATAAAGTAGGTATAATTATATCTAAGTTACGTGTAAATACTGCATCATGTATAAAGTAGGTATGAATATTTGTTACATGTGGATACTTATAAATGTATATATTATATTTAATACTAATAAAAATTATATCAAAATATCCCTAAAGTATTTCAATAAATAATAAATTATGTATTAACATTGTTAAAGTCTACTAATTAATATAGAATAAAGTAGGTATAATTATATCTAAGTTACGTGTAAATACTGCATCATGTATAAAGTAGGTATGAATATTTGTTACATGTGGATACTTATAAATGTATATATTTAATACTAATAAAAATTATATCAAAATATCCCTAAAGTATTTCAATAAATAATAAATTATGTATTAACATTGTTAAAGTCTACTAATTAAAATATCTTCATATATAATTGTTGTCGGAATAAATTGCTGTGGATATTGTCATGTGAATCCATGTTGTTCCGCTAAAATAAATTCAGTAATAAATATGTTACAAAGCCAGTTAAATATGTATATACCTATATCATCACCATAAGCTTTGGGATTTCGTATGATATCTACCCGTGCTTCCTCAACTTCTTGCAACTCAGCTTGTATATCAACTAGATCTTCCATACTTTCAAAATTATATAATTTCAGTAATACAAATTTTAAGTAAGATTATATATTACACTTACATTTTTCTTATATCAAATTTAAAAGCATAAAATTTATTAAAACAAATAAGATTATTTAAAACGTATTTAAAATAACCTACAATTCCAATAGGTAAACTATTTTAAATGTCTCCTTCATGCAAAATGCGCATGCCTGCGAACTCCGTTTTCACGGTTGCCACATATTTTTTTCTACTAAGATCCTATTAGTTAGTAGCCACTAAGTATGATGAAATACGCGACTATGAATACGAAAAGATAAAAGCATCTTAGTACGCTCTTAGTAGCTACTAACTAATAGCGTACTAACACCCTATTAACTTCGCGACTATGCATAAGGCGGAAGATTATTAAGACAAAAACACAGCAAATATAAACGTAAAAGGCATTAGTATAAATTTAAAATACCATATAATGGCCAAAAAGTAGATGTTTCATGTGTATTTGGGCGTAAACGTAACGTTTAAGGTTAGTCGTTTTTTGAACGTATTTTATTTTTTTGATTTAAGGGTGCCTCTGTTAGAATAACTTTATTAGAATAAATTGCTTAATTAACACCCCCCTAAACGCTCGTATATTTTTTTTTAGGAAAATCGGTGGCAGATGTATTTTTTAATTTAGCCCTTCTTCTTCTTATTTTCTGTTTTGGGTTGGACGCCACCACGTCCAGGCACTTGAGCACACTGCTCTTTGTACTATCCCCAATAGATCTCTCAATTCCACTCTGTTAGTCTTGTGTCCTCGATAAAAGCCACCATCCTCCTCAGGGGAAGTTTGAGTACACTCGAAGGATCCAATAGATCTCTCCCGAAATATTTCTGTCTGAGTTCCTTCAGTTCCTTACACGTGCATATTATATGAAGGCTAGTTTCCTCCTGTTTTTCACATCTCCTATACCAGGGCTCGCTAACCAAGGCCATGGTGTACAAATGCTTCCTTAAAGGACAATGTCCGGTTATTAACCCGGTAATTATTTTAATTTCTCTTTTGCTACTAGGAATTAGGTTGGCTGAAAACTTTCCGTCCAGCCCCCTTAGTAGTGTTTTGGTATGGAGTTGACCTTCCGTTAACCTCCATTTATTTTTATGTTCTTTTTCTAGCCATAACCAGATCTCCCTTTTAGCGGAATCCTTAGTGATTCCACATACAGGTTCTGGTCCTATGAAGTTCCTATTAGTACCTTCTTTGGCCAGTTTGTCGGCTATCCCATTGCCTTTAATTCCCTCATGTCCTGGCTCCCATATCAGCGACACTGTATTGTCTTGTGCCAGGTTATTGAGGACCTGTTTACAATATTTCACCAGCTTAGATCTGGAGATGGGTTCATAATGGCTTTAATAGCCGCCTGACTATCAGTCAGTATGTTTCCATTTGGTCCTGCGGATTTATATGGTTCAAACGATCTTATCGCCCATCTAATTAAATGGGGCTTGAAGATCTCGTTTGATATCTCCCAATCATTCCTAGTCGCTCTCCAAGAGGTGGCAACTTGATTGGTATCACAATCATCCATACGCTCCGAACCTAGAAAGTGTACCCCCAGAAGATACTCTAAAGTCTCTTCCACGGTACTGGTACACATCCCGTCCGATTTTTGTATAGATCTAATTGCGTTGGAAGGATATTTTTTGAGAATTCTGTTAATTCTGGCCATGTCAGGAACACCTTCGATGTCGTCACAGAATTTTCTCCAGGCCTTCCTTTTGCTCTCTTTGATTTTATCATTGTATTTATTGAGGAGAGCCTTGTATACTTCCCAATTACCGGTTTTCTTCGCCCTATTAAATGACCGGCGAGTTTCTTTCCTTAAATTGGTTAACTCTGTATTCCACCAGGCAGCCCGCCTAGCTATACGGCGCTCCCTAAGGGGACAGGACAGTTATCTCTCCCACATTCTCTATTCTAACGGATGTTTCGGGTGGCACCTAACAGGTCTTCCTTGTAAGAGCACCAGTCTGTTTTCTTGGGATCCCTGTATAGTCTGGGTTCCGTGAAATCTATACATAATTCATAGCGGATATACGCATGATCAGAGAGCGATGGCTCGTCGGGTAAATGCCACCCCCTTACAATATCCCGTATTCCCAACGTGCATAAGGTTACATCTATAACTGATTCCCCTCTTGATGTCTTAAATGTCGGTTTATCACCTTGATTCAGACAGTCAAGTTTAGTACTACAGAGATGGCTAAAGAGAGACTTACGCCTATAATCCTTGCTGCCCCAAGCCTTATGATGAGCATTGGTATCTGCGCCGATAATCAATTCCAGATTGTTCTTACTGGTATATGCCACCAAGGCCTCAAAATCAGGCCCTGGTAGCTCTGGAGAGTCAATGGGTAGGTATAGAGACGCAATTGTCGTCTCCAATATCCCCCATCGACACTCAGTCTGATCCTGGCTGCCGTCATGTCCCCACTGCATAGCTCCATGATAGTCATCACATCCAGGTCGGCTCTGAAACGGATACAAGTTCTAATTTTAGTGTCTGGGGCACCAACCAACAGCTCCCTTCCCCTAATATGTAGTCCTCCCACCTTACCTCTACTTATCCATTGCTCTTGGATGAGAAGGATATCGAATATCTTCAGCCAGCGTCCTTTGACAAAGTGCCGCTGTGGCTGTTTTCTTATGTTGAAAATTTATTTGGAGATTCTTCAACATTTTGACCCTTAGATGTTGATGGCTGAGGTTCTGCTAGAGTACCCTCATCCTGCATCACCGGTTTCTGGTCTTCCTTTGTTTCGAGGATTACAAAGCTAGCCCTCTGAAACCGATAGTAAGGTCAGCAATCAGCCCTCACCAACGTTTCCTCAGACTCCTTGTCAATCCGAAGGCCCACATGTAGGCCCTTTTCGCTGAGGGTAATCCATGGTTCCACTTTAAGCCCTGGATTTTGCCTCTCGAGTCTTTTCAAGCCCACTGTCAGATCCTCTTTTTTAGTCTCTGGCAGAAACGCTAAAACTCGTTGCTGTTTTGGCAGCTCCTCGCTCTTCACGAGTTTCCAAACAGTTTCCTTTTCCAAGTAATTTCTCGTAGTGTTGTACGAGTTCTCATCTGCACAGATGACTCCATAGTGCCGTCCATAAGACGGAAGGATTCAAACCTCGGTGCCTTCTGCGCTCTATCTATGACCATTATCAGGGCCTCTTGTATAGCTCCTACATTTCCCTCAGTCACTAAGCTGACCGGGTAGTCCTTAGGCACTATTGCAGTGTTAATGCCTTTAAAAGCTGCTTTGTAACTCACGCCCGAAACAAAAACTTCGTGCGCTTAGTTACTTTATCCTCAGGAGTGCCCCTAGCCGACACGGTTCGCTTAACGGCCCCTGTTGGCTTAGGTTCTCCCTGAGGTTCTTTTAGGGAAAGGGAAGCATTATTTTACTCGTATCCACCCCCTGTTTCTTCTTCTTTAATTTCTTTCTTTGTGCCCCGGAAAGATGTTTTCTCTCCTTGGGTGCACCCTCTGTTTTCGCAACGTTCTCAGTTGCAGTCCGTTGCGTTTCAGTTTTGTTTTCTGGAGTCTCCATTGCCAAGGGAGTCTCTATAGACTCCTTAGGTTTTGGATTCTCTTCAGACTCCATCTTTTTAAATTTTTGTTTTCTATCTCGGTTGATTTAAATCCCACGAGTATGAAAGAAATATGAAGTCAATGCCCGCAGAGCTTCCATTACGGGCACAAGGCATAAATACAAGGAGGTGCCGCCTAGTGCCCCCAGGGGAACGTTTGAGACCACATTTACCCCAGTGGCCATTCAGCTCTAAGTACGTTGCCTTACACCGTAGCTTGTGAGAGCTGGTCCGCGGTGACAGCTTTCGTTAAGGATTAGAAGGTTTTTAGACGTATCCATCCCACTTATGACTGCCACTAATCAGGTCCCCCGAGAGAGACCTGACCGTCCCCTTATCCGCCACCTAGGGACGCGCCTGGTAGGTAGCTCAATCCCCGCGGAAGAGGTCCGCAAACAGGACTTTATTATGTTATTAGTTGTAATATATTGCACAACAATAAAAGTTATAGCTCAATTTAATGACTTATCTGTTTGTAACAAAATATTGAAAATATTGCAACATAACCCAAATATAAATGTCAACATGACGGTAGTATAGTACCAACTTGTCAGTGTTCTCAACATAAATTTAGATCAATTGATCTCACGTTACAAATAATAATACTTTCAAAATTGGTTATATGCAATATGATTTTTAATGACCGTGGTTCAGATTTGCCACCATACTAAATTATTGAAATATTGGCTACACTGCACATATTTTTCTAATAATTTTGTGTTCAGTAGCGGCTTCTATTCAATAGAAACTGTCTTATTATTAGATATGAAAAAATATTTTATGTTCCTAATTTTAACACTCGAACGCTGTCTTTGTATCCTTGAGATACGCATTGACTTCTTTGTCTAACTGCAAGTGCGACTATTGGGAGGGGGTAAGCTCTCCCCGGTTATCTCCCTAACCCGCGGGGAGCCAAACCTTATTATGCATAGTGCCAACTCTTGTGAAGTGAACGTCTTTGTCAGAAGAGTATCTCTCAGATACTACGACATCGAATTCATAAGGTTTTTTGATCAATCTATATTTTTGTTCTTAACTGTATTTTTGTGGTTTTATTCTAATTATTTTAGTAGAATACGAACTTACTTTTATTTTGATCCATTACAGGAATAGGATGGCATCACAAACAATTTTTTAAATAAATAAACAATGTGACGTAGCAAGAATCCACCAAATATGATTTGATGGCATGGAGGAGGATGAAGTTCGACCTGGAGCTTCATTGTATGATTTAGAAAAGGAAGACTGCGACACTGATACGTCAGAGGACATTGAGGCAGGCACGGCTCGTGATGACGTATTTGTGCCTCGTGTGTTTTCGGTGTTCACTCGGATCATTGTACTGCAAACCAAAATACGTCATCACGAGCCGCGCCTGCATTGAGGAGCGGGAGGAAGACTCAGAAACAGAGCAGAGCAGCTTAGATGTTAGTTCTGACGATGAAGAATAGCGGAATTTCTACGTTTGTCACCGGAAGCAGGGGAAAAAGATAATCGAGTAATTTATTTGGAAAAAGAGGAAAACTGCCACGCGCAATCTAACCAAACGGCTTCCGGGTGTAATAGGAAAGGCCCAAAATGTTCATAAAACTTTAGATACTTGGAAGTATCTCATTGACGATGAGATGGTAGATGTGATTGTTAGATATTCAAATCAGCATATTGGGAGTGTACGTCCAAATTATTCATAGCCTAAGCTTGCACACCGTACTGATAGGACTGAAATACATGCCTTCATAGGCCTTTTATACTTGGCAGGACATTTAGGTTTAGATTTAGGAAGCAGGGGAAAAAGATAATCGAGTAATTTATTTGGAAAAAGAGGAAAACTGCCACGCGAAATCTAACCGAACGGCTTCCGGGTGTAATAAAACTTTAGATACGAGTACTTGGAAGTATCTCATTGACGATGAGATGGTAGATATGATTGTTAGATATTCAAATCAGCATATTGAGAGTGTACGTCCAAATTATTCATAGCCTAAGCTTGCACACCGTACTGATAGGACTGAAATACATGCCCTCGTAAGCCTTTTATACTTGGCAGGACATTTAGGTTTAGATTTTTATTGCAAACTGTGAGATTTGATAATAAGGAAACTAGACTACAAAGAAGCGCAGTTGACCGTTTACCACCTATTCGTGACTTCTTTGAAAAGTTTGTAAACAACTAGTGCGAAAAATATGGAACAACGGCTAATAGAAACCGCTACAATCCTCGAGAAAAATCTGGAAAAGAAATTACTAGAAAATTCTAGAAGCTTCGAAAAAAGTCTGGAAATAATGGAAAAAAAGAATTCTGAACATTCGAGAGCTTTGGAGAAAGTTCTAGAACAGCGACTAGTGGAAAACTCAGAAGCGTTAAAGGAAGAGGTTTTCATAGCTGTAGAGGAGAAAATTGGAGAACATTCTAGACTTTTAGAAGCAGTAATGACTCAGATGAAATTACCTGTTACCATGAGTCATTCTGACACAAAGCAGATCAACGAAGAAGCTATACCGCGGCCTATAGAAATAAAAGAAGAACCTGTGACTATCTCGAAGACCAGAATCAAGCCACCAACCTTTGATGGGAAGACGTCATGGGCAACTTACCTGACGCAATTCGAAGCGGCCGCAGAAGCAAACGCATGGTCTTCTGTCGAGAAGACGACTGCTTTAATCATAGCATTGAGGGGTGATGCTAGTGATATTTTGCAGATATTGCCTCCTGAGGAACGTAAAGATTATTCTCAACTCATTAAGCGGTTGGAGATGAGATATGGCCATCCACATTTGGAGCACGTATACCATATCCAACTGAAGAATCGATCACAGAAGAAAGGCGAGAATCTTCAAGAATTTGAGGCAGATGTTGCTCATCTGGTACGACTGGCATATCCAATGGCGCCAGAAAATTTCATGGAACACCTAGCTGTCCAAACGTTCATAGATGGTCTACGGGATATTGATACGCAGCAAGCATTAAGGTTGGCACGACCGAAAACCTTGATCAATGCTTTGGCGCATGCGCTGGAGTTTGAGACTGCAAAACAAGCCTCTCGGAACCATGCTCGTGTCTGCACTGTTGACAAACAGGAAAATGAGAAGTTCATGGAGCAGGTGGTTACTAGAGTTCTAAACCAGATCAAACCAAATAAAAGTGCGCGGCCATGCGGGAATTATAGAAGAAACGGTCACATTCAGAATAAATGTGGTAAAAGGACCAAGAAAGAATCGGCTGAGAATCCGCAAGCCCCAAGGACTACCCAAATCGCATCCTTGCAACATCAAACCAATGGCCTGTATGTGGACGCTATTATGGAAGGAAGGCCCTGTCCAGAAGACTATCGACATTGCAACCGAATCGAAGACAAATCGGCTGGTTGATGACCAATGGCAACCTGACAATTTACGCGCAGATCAAGAAGCTGATCCGGATCTTGCAGTCTTCAGGGCTTGGAAGAGAAATGGCGAAAGACCGACCTGGCAAGAAATTGCTCCCCATTCACGAGAATTGAAGTCATACTGGGCACAATGGGATTCCTTAACCATGGAGGACGATCTCCTGAGACGTGAGATCGAAAATCACGTGTTACGTGCCCGTAACGCTCATCGCATCGTAACGCTTATTTTGTTGTAAATTAGCATTCTCTTTATTATATTTTGCTCCGTTTCCAGCGAACCTACCTGTATATGTATCGATCGTCGTTTATTTGTATAATATATTTGGTTTCTTTCAAGTATTTTTTCTTTTTTTTCTCGTACTCCGGTTCTTGTTTTTTTGGAAGTACGATACTCTCTCCCCGTACGCAGATGTAAGTTAGTGCCGATCTTGGGCAGATGTCACGATTCCTCATTCACCGGTGTCTATAAATGTGGCTTAAGTAAAGTTTATTTAGTAATTACGGCCCCATGCTGGATTTAATTTATAGACACCATAATTAATCGCTTAAACGATCTCTCTTTGGGAGGATTTGAGTGATGTTATAGGAGAACACGTTGACAATTAACTATTAGAATTTTGCCAATTCCATCGATAGTCTCGTTCGGTACGTATTTGAGTTACTCTTCATGTTCTTTTGTTTATTTTGTTGTTTAATTTACTAATTTAGGTGGCCCTATCTGTGGACAAACAATACCATCCAGTACTTTCCCGAGTGTTACGCTCAATCACAGGAAACGCACCAGAAGTCGCCGGACCCAAACAGATAAGCATATCTAGTTATTAATTATCAAACCGATATTTTTATTTGTTGCATTGCCGCACATTTATTCCTAATTAGCTTTTGGTCAGCCTTAACATTCGCATAGGTTTTTCCTTAAGAAATAACCTGTTTCGTTAGTCTAGTTTTTCTTTCCTTTTTCTTTGTTTTTTTTTGGACCGCAACACGAAGAGTTTAATGTAATTTAATGTTAGTATATTTTTTTTTACGTATTTTTATTTAAACTATTTTTATGTGTTGCATATATTAAAATCTTACGAGTGTAATTTTGAGAGAATTTACTCATTTAAAATTTATTAATTAAGGTAGATTTAGTCAGCGAATTATAGTATTCAATTTAATTTGTGAACCGATAAAAAAAAGAATACGTATTTATTTTTTTTTACAGGGTGAATAATCATTTTAAGCACACTGTTCCAGTGTTCTTTTTAATTGTTACTGATAAGGCCATCTGCCACCTTTTTTGTCATTCATTTTCATTTGTCCGCTCTTAATTACATTTAGAAAATTTTAGTTAAGTACTGTTTGTAATTTTTTTTTCACTCTTTGTATTCATATCAATAAATAGGGTATCTTTGTAGCTACGAAGTTTGTTTTTCGTTCCTCAGGAGTGGAACTGGTTTCGGTCGGCGGGATTGGCCCCTCGGCCCGTGCGCGACTTGCCTTTTTTTTCCTTTTTCTTTTTCTGAAAATTGAATTTGTCAATACCATTTTTCCGAATTTGCGACGTCCAGCGGCATAAAATTCGATGGCGCCCTTGACCACCTATATAGTATTTCGTTGTTATTACCTCTGGGTCTCCCCACCCCCTGGGCTGAGGCAGCCTCAAAAGCCGGGTGGGCCGTTGGACGTTGGCAGAAACGGGAGGGTGGGCAATTTCAGTCGCCCGAGACCGGGTCTGCTCCATTTGTTTTCTTTTTTTGTACCTGGTATATTTTCAAATAGTTTAATAAGCTCGACGTTCAGCGTCGTAGCACACGATGGAAGCGAGCGGAAGATGCAAATGGTGGTTCCCAAGAAAAGAATACCAGAAATATTGCGAGAACTCCATAATGGTGCTTCTGGGGGACATTTTGGAGTCCATAAAACACTGGAGAAGGTGCGCCAGAGATTTTACCGGGTGAACTGTTCACGAGATGTGAAAGAATGGTGCCGAAAGTTGGTCCCCAGAGGCGTCGACGTGCACCCATACGCCAATACAATGTAGGAAGCCCATTTGAAAGGATCGCCATAGATGCCGTCGGCCCTTTTCCAGAAAGCGACAAAGGAAATAAATACATAATAGTTGAAGCATATGCTCTACCAAATCAAGAAGCTGGAACTGTAGCAGACGTGATTGTGAAGGAGTTCGTCAGCCGTTTAGGTGTACCCCTGGAACTTCATTCCGATCAAGGGCGAAATTTCGAGTCCAGTCTATTCGAAAAGATGTGTGGACTTTTGGGCATACGGAAGACGAGAACAACTCCCTTGCATCCACAATCAGATGGGATGGTAGAGCGAATGAACAAGACCATGATCAGACACTTATCCAGTGGTCTCCGAACACCAGAGAGATTGGGACGAACATTTACCATTATTCCTAATGGCGTATCGGGTCTCTGTTCAAGAGACAACTGGCCAATCACCAGCAAACGTGCTATTCGGGAGGGAACTCCGATTGCCCTGTGATTTAAAGTTTGGGAGCAAGCCTGGTGAAGATCTTGCCGGAGAAGATTATGTCAACAAGCTCAGACGACGACTAGATAATATCCATGAACAAGTCAGGCATAATATCCAAGATGCTAGTAACATAATGAAGGTGAGCCACAACATCAACGCCGAGAAGAGTGGTTACCATTAAGGTGACCGGGTTTGCTTATATAATCCACAACGTCGACGGGGCCTATCTCCAAAACTTCAAAAGAATTGGGAGGGGCCATACGAGGTGTTAAAGCGGATTAACGATGTAATATACCGCATCAGGCGAACACCTCATACTAAGCCAAGAGTCGTACATTTTAATCGATTAGCCCCATACTCTGGAGACAATAATGACGACGCCGCTGACTTCCGCCGATTGGATAGCCAATATCAGGAACTAACCTTCGAAGACTTTATGGGAGAGTATTCTAGTTCGAGAAAAGCTCGATTTGGGGTGACCATCGAGAAACAGCAAGATTTGTTTACGGTGCCGCCAGACTACGCGCTTGCTCATTGCGTAGCCCGAGACCTGCGAATGGCCAAAGGAATTGCCAGGGAATTTAAAGAGAGATTTGGCAGAATCGAAAAATTAAGGCAGCAGGGACCAGCTTCAGTCTTCAAATAACAAATGAAGAACAGCCCATATTTTATTTGGTCACGAAAGAACTGTCAATCCTGATGCCAACCTATCGTGCCTTATGGGAGGCCCTGGCCCACTTACGCGAACAAATGTTACAACAAGACATTCTGAAATTAGCAGTTCCAAAATTGGGTTGTGGATTGGACCGCCTGGACTGGAGAATTGTAAAGAGCATGCTGGAAGTAATCTTCCGACATACTGGTATGGAGTTACCGACTTGAATATTCCTGTCCATCCAAGCAAGATAAGACGTGGACTGTTATTTCGATATGACGTCACAATGTAACAAAGGCCCTACCTGTCGATTTCGCCATCGGTCGAGGGAACCAAAGCATGATATGTCTCGGGACGAAACTTCATTCTTAAGAAGGGGGCAATGTGATGACTCATCCAACGACGCGTCACGCGTCATACCTCTGGCATTTTCTCGAGCGTTTTGCATGCATCGAGAAAATATAAGCCACGATATAAAATCCGTCGAAGAAGGGAATGGACCATTCCATACCGAATCATCGCGGATTAAATACATAAATGTGCTTATTGTTAGTAATTAGTTTTAAATTGTTATTCGTTTTATTATTAATATAGTGTGTGTCTAAAGTTATCGTTAGTTTTATTTAAGAACCCGAAAAGACAAACTTTACAGTAATTTATTTACAGATCTCGATGTAGAAGTCAAACAATGAAGCCTGAAATTTTCAATTTGGTTTCGATTAAGTGTATTAGCAGGATCATTAAGTTGTATAGGTACATTTCCTCCAAAAAGGGGCAACATATTCCGTGGGTTTTTAAAATCGATGTCCTCAATATTGGTTTGATAAACGCAATCTTTTTTTGGAAAAAGGTCATAATTTGCAAAATAGTTGTTACTCTACCATACAAAATATGCAATTTTGGTGACTCAGCCTGCATTTCTCTGTGTAAGTGATTAAAAATGGCAGAACCTAGTTCAAAAACTGCTGAAAAAGCTTGGCTTTACTACAAAATTTGAATCAGGGATTTTACCTGTTCGTTGTTTAATATGTACGGTGGTAGTGGAAAGTTCGCAGTAAAGACCGCAAATCTGTTCAATACCGGCCCTTGTTGAAACGAACTCGATCTATTTTAAACCTTATTGTCTATAACCAATAAAGTTCAGTTTATCTAGCGGCGATTTCTTTTAGGCTTCACTTTCTACTGTACTGTGTACTTAGTAAGGTCGTTCTATTTGCCAGTAGATAGCAACAATTTAGTATGTGATTTAAGTGGTATGTAGATAATTTAGATGTTTTGTATATTTATTTCTTATGGGTTATATTGGTTACATCTGATTAATTTTGACGTTAAAAATCAGTAGAGTTGAAGCCCTTGCAGTAGATTGAATAAAAAATCGGTAAAGGTAACATCGCTGCCCTGTTTATAAAACATATAAGATGTGCATGCAGCGCCAGATGTACATAGCGGAACAACTCACAACTTACTAAATCTACTGTGACAGAAATAAAGTTGAACTCGCAGCGTTTCCAGGTCTACCGATTTTCGCAATGTTCTACTGATCTACCGATTTATGAAAGAATTCTACCGAAAGGTTGGCTTTGCTCTTTCTAATATTTTTGTTTAATTTGATGTATTTTTTATTTATTAGTATTAGTATTCAAGTAGGCTTTTTCTACCTAAAATTTTATTTTTCTCAATATTACTTTTTCTTTGCATTGAATAAGATCGTTTTGTATTAAATTAGAAGTTCCTTTAAAGCTTGTAGAATTATCCAAATGAGATTTGAAAATTTGGTAATACTTTAGCAATAAATATACTAAATCTACGTACGTTTTCCTTGTTTGAAGACTGTTCAATTTTACTATGACTGCGAAATGCAAGTTCATGTTCTCTCAGGACAAACCACATCTATGAACCTCTTAAGAATATCACGGTTTCTTTCGTACTTATTGTTTTTCTGTATCAATTCTTAACTCATTTTCCCAAAAGTTTTTTCTTTAATTATCCCACGTATGTGTGGTTGACTCAACCCATTTTAATTCCACAATTTTTTTTCGTTTGATAATAAAATACATGACCAGCAAAACAAGAGACTTGTCACAACCAGTCAACCATTCGCAATTTTTTTTTGAAAATGTTAGACAATTTAGTTTGTTAAATTAGTAAAGTTGGCAATAATTTTTTTCTTCGAAATTATAACGTGAAAATCCTTTTGTTACTATATTGTATACAACACATTCACAATCAGACACATTTTCGCACGAATTTGGTTCTGAAACTTCCGAACGTCCGATAATTCACACAAAAACAGCTTACATAATGCTTAATTTTATTTTCAAACGAAATAATCCATAAAAACGAAAGATTTTTGCGTTAACACGGTATTTGTATTGTGTATAATATTACAAACTAATAACTAATTTCATGTGTATAATTCCACAATAAAAAGAAATTTATTTTATTTGCCAATATTTTTAGACACGCCCGTTCACAAACGCGATGCTTGAATAACTGACCATATAAGCCGTACGCTGTAGATAGCTAGCGTACCAGGTTGTTCATTCGAGTGGCCGTGTCACATAGTTCGACATCTTTCGCTGTCAGCATTTGAAATCGACATGGGCGCGCTTTGATTAGTAATATTAGGTAACGATTTAATATATAATATTAAAGCTTAATATTAAACTTTTTTAGTTATACACTGCATTTTACTTGGTTCATGTAGGGGAAGCTGTGCTTCCCTAACTTCCACAGTATACACGCCACTAAGGGATGTATTGTATTGTGGGACAATCGGCCGAATCCAATAACAGCCGTGAACGACAGTTTGATATATTCAACAATGCATACGAATGTATTACGCAGCGCCATATGTGATGATTAAAGATGGCAGACTATGTGCCCACACTGTCAAATTTAATATAATATAATAAATTTAATATATATATGTTTATATACTGAGAAGGATTGTTCGACGTTGAGAGATGTTATATTTGCATAGTTAAAGTGCTCTTTGTATCTGTACAATGGATCTTCGGTATTGGTAAAAAGTTGCCCTAATTTTGTAAAATCTACACTTTTATCTAATACACCTTATGTGTATTATTAAATTTAACAGTGTGGGGCACATAGTCTGCCGTCTTTAGTGATGATTAGAGCTGAGGATGTTTGCGGTACGGCAGGACCGTATGTAGTGCATCCCCACATTTAACTATTTATCTAAATATTCTCTGAAATGATTTGCCGGATCTTATAAATTAATAGAGTGATATTTTAGTATGCACTGGATATTGTTATTATACAAAATCATAATAGCCATTTGTATTTATGGATCATAAATAATAATACGCATGTATTTGTATTTGGTTGTGAATTCAATTTAAACTTAAAACGAATCGTAATATTTTAACGACAAGCCGTCCTTACAATACATGCATTCGAGACAAAGTGTGCAACTCTACGAATAACTTCCATAATTGATCGAAAATGGACATTTTGGAGCTGAAGTAAAGCCCCTATTCTTAGAAAATTTTATTACTGTCGTTAAGAACTATTATTATAAACAACAAAGGCCTTTTATTAGTGTTGAAGTTTTAGTTTCATTGAATTTCCATGTTGTAAGTAGTCAATTGTAAAGTGTTCATTCACAATATTCTAAAACAAGGTGTAAATTTAACTAAAATCCAGAAAAACACATTCTGATAATATATTACTAGATTAGAAGCTGTGTTTATTACTATTTATTATATTATTTTTATAACCAAATGCAATAAAAGCTACGAAAACAAAAGAAACCTCGATTTATTAAAATCTTGTCACAGGCCTTTCAAAGCCTGGCAGCACATATTTTGCATATATTTTATATATACTACCTACTTGAACTAGGTGAATGAAGTTAGAAGTTATAAGTTATAACTACACATATTTTGCATATATTTTATATATACTACCTACTTGAACTAGGTGAATGAAGTTAGAAGTTATAACTTCTAACTTCATTCACCTAGTTCAAGTAGGTAGTATATATAAAATATATGCAAAATATGTGCTGCCAGGCTTTGAAAGGCTGTGTGACAAGATTTTAATAAATCGAGGTTTCTTTTGTTTTCGTAGCTTTTATTGCATTTGGTTATAAAAATAATATAATAAATAGTAATAAACACAGCTTCTAATCTAGTAATATATTATCAGAATGTGTTTTTCTGGATTTTAGTTAAATTTACACCTTGTTTTAGAATATTGTGAATGAACACTTTACAATTGACTACTTACAACATGAAAATTCAATGAAACTAAAACTTCAACACTAACAAAAGGCCTTTGTTGTTTATAATAATAGTTCTTAACGACAGTAATAAAATTTTCTAAGAATAGGGGCTTTACTTCAGCTCCAAAATGTCCATTTTCGATCAATTATGGAAGTTATTCGTAGAGTTGCACACTTTGTCTCGAATGCATGTATTGTAAGGACGGCTTGTCGTTAAAATATTACGATTCGTTTTAAGTTTAAATTGAATTCACAACCAAATACAAATACATGCGTATTATTATTTATGATCCGTAAATACAAATGGCTATTATGATTTTGTATAATAACAATATCCAGTGCATACTAAAATATCACTCTATTAATTTATGAGATCCGGCAAATCATTTCAGAGAATATTTAGATAAATAGTTAAATGTGGGGATGCACTACATACGGTCCTGCCGTACCGCAAATATCCTCAGCTCTAGTGATGATGCATGTACAGATCCATCAAATAATTTCAGATAGTATTTCAGTTATGCCAACATTACATTAGAAGCGGAATGGTCGTTTTCTGCATATAAAAATACAGTTTCATCGCAGAGAACACGCCTCGCTGAAACAGATGCCGAAACATATTTGATACTGCAGTTCTTTCTCTGATCTCGTCCACTATAGGATAACGAATTTTAAGCGGATAAATGTCTTAATACTTAATTTACTGCACTATAATACGTGAACCTCATGTAGTTTTTTAATAATTATATTTACCGCGTAGCAGTTATCGATCTGTGAAATGTACATCCACATAGTACTATAGCACGGGCCTAACCAGAGAATACCCTAACTACTCTCACTGCTATTCGTTCGCATCAAGCGGCTGTCCCTACCATATGTCCCTGCGGTCCGGACAAAGTGCTAATAAGTTGGCGCCATAAACATTTAAGCAGTATAATGCCGTCGCAAATAAAATTATATACATTGTACGAACTTATAATGGTAGCTTATTTCATTCTAGGTTTTTAAAGAGTATACAAATTTTGCAAAAATGGCAAATGATACAAAACACTGATTTAAAGTTCCAATATACTTTTTATTTTATATTCACATAAATTATATATTTAAAATATCAAAGTGACGAATGTTTAACATTTACATACATATATTTTAAAATATCATAAAATTAAATGCAATTACGTAATAAAGACAAAGTTAAAAATATAAAAATTGTATTAATTATTGAATGCTTCTATTTTCTTTGTTGTTAGTTTTCAAACGTCTTGCTGTTTCAAGGTTAGGTGTCACTGGTATAGTTAGTTTTGTAGAAGATTTAATTTTGAGCACTTTATAATGTTTAATTGGTTGAGCAGTGTGGACTGCTTCCTTACGTAGTCTTCTCTCTAGAAATCAAATGAATTTAGTACTGTACGACAAATTAGACAGTTTGACAAATAAAACGTTTAGTAGTTAACCATTAAAATTGTCAATAACATCAGGTCTATTCAATTATTAACTCTAATGTAGCCTTTACTTGACGAAAATGCATTGTAAAATTAAATAAGGAACACAACTGTGTAATTTTCACAAATATTTTATTATAGTATAGCAAACGCCAATTAAGTTGGCGCGAGGAGGGGTAAGTTCGCGCAGGATTAGAAGTAGTGGGGAGATTTGTATTTGGTTTTACATCAAATGTCAGATAATTCTAACCTCTCAGCGTGTATCACTTTATGAAGACATTATGTTCCGTCAAGCGTCAATGACAAAGGTATTCTGACAATTACTTGAGTAATGGGGATGGACGTTTTTAAAAACGGCTTCTGCGCACCCCCTCCACGCGCCAACTTAATTGGCGCTTGCTATAATTGTTTCACTAGACTAACAGGTAAATCTAATTACAGAACGGAATATATTCTAGTCAGCTAAATTAATTTAAGGGTGAGGGTGCAATTACATGGGAATAAGTTTAATAATGAATATTGATATAATTTATTAAATAATTATGTCGATTAGATTTAAATAATTCTCCATTATTAAAATTATTCCTGTGCAATTGTATAACACACCCCGACCCCTAAGTTAGTTTATCTAGCTTCCGTTCTTAATTAGATTTACCTATTACTTTGAAGAAGTGTCCCAGTGTTGATGAAACAATTGTTACTATAATCAAATATTAGCGAAAACTACACAAAGATGATTTTGCTACAGCTTTTACAACTAAAATTAAATAAGGGAAACCCAAAGAATTTAGTACAGGACCTATTTTTTCGGGCTGTAAAAGAGAAGCTTGGTGTATTAAGTCCAGAACATCTCAAGTTTGATTATGTAAAATATTTTGGTATTTACAGAACAGTTTGGAAAAGCAACCAAGACGATTGCTTTGTACATCGCATGTCGTTGAAAACTTGAATGCGAGGGATGTCTGGTGTCCAAGTTAATCTTAATTTTTCTTTAACCCAAATCTAAAGTTTCATCAAGATACGGCAAGTGATTTAGTCATAGTGAATTTTTAAGGTTTATAAGGTGTCCTAAAATTTAGTACAGAAAATTTTCACGCAATAATTTTTCCAACATGCGGAAAGGGTTAACTTAACAAAATGTCTTGCTGAGTTGGTTTCTTTTTTTAAAGATGAAGCACCACATCAAGCGACAATTTCGATTTGGTACAGTGAATTCCAACGTGAACGCACTAGTATCAGCGAGGATCCCAGGACAGGTCCGCCAAGAACAGCAGTCACCCAGAAAAATATCGATGCTGTGTACCGCCTAATTAAGGAAGATAGACATGTGACATATCGTGAAATTGAAACATCCATGGGTATTTCAAAGACCTTAATCCAAACGATCCTAGGTGTGAGAAAGTTAGTTTCCCGTTGGATTCCGCATCTTTTAACCGAAGCGCAAAAGTTGACTCGCGTTAATTGGTGCCGAAAAACTTTGAGTTGGTTAGATAACTATAGCATCGTGAGTGGCGATGAATCATGGATTTATTCCTATGAACCCGAAAATAAACGTCAGTCCACTGCTTGGATGTTTCAAGATAAAGAGAATCCGACTAAAGTTGTCCGTTCGCGAAATGTTTCGGAAAAGATGGTCGCATCGTTTGTTTCAAAATCAGGTCATGTAGCTACAATTCCTTTGCAAAATCGAAGAATGGTTAATGCGGATTGGTACACAATCGTTTGTTTGCCAGAAATAAACGGCGTGCTCCGAGAAACCAAATCACAACGGCGAATCATCCTGCATTATGATAATGCAAGTTCGTATCGAATTATTAGATAATCCTCCGTATAGTCCCGACCTAAGCCCCAAACGATTCTTTTATGTTCCCAAAGATCAAGAATGGAATGTGTAGTCGACGATTCAAAACGGCAATTTTGATTGTCCCGAGTACTGGAATTACTGCTTTAACAATTGGTTTGCACGAATGCAGAAAATTTACGGAGATTATTAATAGAAACTGAGATATTTTCATAAAATTAAACAATAAATAAACTCGAAAATGGTAAAAAAACTTAGTTCTTCAAGTACTTGCAAAAGTATTTGCTTTGATTATAAAATTTTGCTGTACATATACATTTGTTAAATTTTAAACTCTATCTTCTTAATGAAGAAATATTAAGATGTGGGTCCATTGTTTTAGACTCAATGCAGACATTAATACGATAATGGCACTAGAAAGTTCAAGTAAGGTATAACCTTCGCGTCATATATTATTAAAATTAATATACACTAAATGTAATACAGTAAATGATAATGTAATAATTGAAAAGTCCTCCCTTGATACCCTTGAAAAACTTATTAATGATAAATTGTGCAGGTATTAGGAGACCAACTTTGGATAAGAATCATCGATTAGAGATCATTTGTGTCGTATAATTAATTGCGCGATAAAGAATGTTGTATAATGTTTGTAAATTATGTAATATATACACGCTATGTACAGCTGTCAATGCCAACAAAATACACTGTCAAAACAATATTGTGTAAATATATAGATATAATGGTATTATATTAAAGGGAGAGAAGCGAGTTTGTTTTAGGTAGACTTGAAGAAAACTATAGGGTAGAATACTGACGTGTAGTGGAATCATTTTAAAATACATACAAACATGAAGAAGAAATCTCAATATTTCCAAGAGTTACATGGAAATAATAGTCAAAGTATTAATAGAGATTTTACAACAGAAAAGAAGATCTAGATAGAAGCAATTGCAAAATCTTTAGAAAACTTGGATGAAGATACGTTTAAGAAAGAAATACATACTGTAGAAAAATGGATATAACTAAAAAGCAGACTTACTTTCCACAAGAAAAAAAAAGCATATCCAATGGTATAAGTCCAAAATAATATCATAAGAAAGCAAGACATATTAAAGATTTTAAAATTAAGGATGACTACATTGAAATAAGAAGGAACTTTTATTCCTAATAAACCACTTTTTAGTAAATATTTTATCGTCATAAGGTTTCTTTTTCAGTTATAATTCAAGGCCGGATTATATGCAATTTGCATAAATTTTCATAATATATGCATTTTGTACATTATTTGCATATTTTGTAGTAATTCAGCATTTTAAGTATCCGACTTTTATTTATTTACTAAATCAAATTTATTATATTATTACTAAAAATATGTCGTGAATGTAACAAAACATACAAAAATTAAACAGCCCTCTTTAAATTAAAAATAGCATATTATTAAGCCTCTTCCCGTTACTTTTCCGATAAGCGTCTCTAAGAATTTATTAATGCTCTTCCCATACATCCAGGCCGAGACAAAATTTCAGGAAAAGCTAATACCTTAAAACTTCTAAATATGTAAATACAAAAATACATATTACCATAAAAGTATATGTGTTTCTTTGCTATTCGGAGAAATTTATTCCCATATTCGAAAGTAATTTTATTTTAAACGTCATTTTACGTTGGCTTTTCGAAGTGTAAACTTGTGATATATAATAGCAAAAATGCCGAAAATAGCGACTGCGCCTGGATGGTTTGCACCTTCTTCAGAATTGCGTATGGCTGGAGAAAAAGTGTTTTGCGCAGCATGCTGCAAGATTGTGAGTGAAATTTTAAGTTATTTCCTCTTATTAATTAATTAAGTTTTTACTTATTCCTTTATCTTTTACTAACATTTATTTTATAAGAACACAACCGATGATGTGATATTTTTTTTGCAGATTACAAGGGAGAGAAAGTTGCAAGTCGACCAACATATGAAAACTCCATTTCATGCTGGAAAACTATCAAAGATGAAATTGGCGAAGCAAACATTACCGTAATGTTTGCCATCAACTTCCAAAAAATCGGAACAAGAATAAATGTTTGTGTCGGCAGATATTCCACTCATAAATTAAACAATTTAAATGTCAAGTTATTTTTGCAAAAGTACATCAGCAAATATAACATTCCCGACGAGAGCACGTTAAGAAAAAAATATATTCGCTGAAACATTGAATATCATCAAGGCGGTTGCTGCAAACAATTATCTTTATATATGCGTAGATGAAACTACTGATAGTGTGGGCCGATACATAGTTCATTTAATGATTGGTATCCTTAACGTATCGGTTCCAGCAAAATCTGATTTAATTTCATCCAAACAGTTGGAAAAGGCTAATAATTTGACAAGAACAAGGTTTATACAGGAAGAACTGGCAAACTTTCTTCTTACCGGAATCGATTCCAACAGAGAAAATTCTATTGTTTTTGACGGATGCTGCACCATACATGAAGGCAGCTTTCAACTTGAAAATCTTTTACCCAAATTTAATTCACACAACTTGCTTGGCGCACGGACTAAATCGTGTTGCAGAAGAAGTCAGAAACCATTTTCCCTTAGTAAATAATTTAATTAGTAGTGTTAAGAAAGTATTTTTAAAGGCCCCATTACGAGTTCAGTTTTACAAACAACATCTACCCGGTGTTCCGCTTCCTCCTCAACCAGTAATCACACGATGGGGAACGAGGTTGGAGGCTGCTATTTTTCATTGCAAATCATTATGAAGGAATAAAGACAATTATTATGGATCTTTATAGGGATGTACAATCTGTGATTTGAGTAAAGAAATACCTCAACAGTTGGCGTTTACTAAAGCCAATTACAGTTTTATTTCCACTGCTATATTGCAGTTGGAAAAACAATTTATGTCGCTAATCGAGAGCGTTGAAATAATAAACAAATTTGAAAAGTCCATGTTTTGATGTTAAAGGAGGCATGGGACAGTCCGTGTATGAAAAAATTTTAAGTGTAATAGGAAAAAAATGAGGGTTTTAAAAAGCTAAAGGAAATTGCTAAATCTTGTATGGTGATTCAGTAGAAAATATTGAGTTGACAATAGATATTTATAATTTCAAATATGCTCCTATTACAAGCGTCGACGTAGAACGAACTTTTTCAATATATAAATACAAGTTTTCAGACAAGCGTCACAATTTTTCTGTTGAAAACTTTGAGAAATATGTAATTGTAAATTGTTTTAATAGTTAATTATGTCGTAAAATTTTTTATTTTTTATAAGGAAGTGCATATTTAGGCTAAAACATCTGCATATTTATGCGCATATTTTCAGTTTTTTTTTGCATATAATCCAGCCTTTAGTTATAATGTTTGGATATGATTGAGAAATCTAGTAATACAATTTTTCCTGGATGATGTCTATTAATAAAACAAGGAATGTAGAATTATACTATAATATGATAGGTTTATATTTTTTATTGGGAGTTAATTATATTTTAAGAAATTAACATTTTTAATATATTACTATTTTTCAAAAGTATTTTTAATAATATAAAATATTATTAAAAATGGGGTGTGAAGAACACAATACAAGTTATATATTTGTGAATGTATCTCCTCTCCAGAGACGCAGATACGTATTTCACCTTTCTATAGGATCGTCGGTACGCCCCTGCTGGAGAAGAGATACATTCAACCAAATATAACTACCTTGCTATCAACCAGAAATTATTAAGACAGAGCGTGAAAGAATATTCAGCGCTGTCTAGATAACAACTGCCGAACTAAGCAACGTGTTTCTCTAGACGGTAACATACCATATCTATAGAAAACTGTATTATCGTGTCTTCACTACTTGTCGGGCGAATCGAATGCGTATATAACAAAATAATTTGAAACATACATGAGTGGGTAAAAACCACACCAATTTGTATAATACAAAAGTATTTTTAATAATATAAAATATTATTAAAAATGGGGTGTGAAGAACACAATACAAGTTATATATTTGTATTGTGTTCTTCACACCCCATTTTTAATAATATTTTATATTATTAAAAATACTTTTGTATTATACAAATTGGTGTGGTTTTTACCCACTCATGTATGTTTCAAATTATTTTGATATTACTATTTTTAATTATTTGCACTCATTTGTTAAATTTTGTAGGCATGTATTTTTTCAATTATGTAAATAAGTATACATAATTAATTAATTGTTTAAATAATGCCCGACGTTAAAAGAACGATTATAAATCCTATTATTGATCAGAATTCGCTAATTAGAAATCTATATCAATAATTTAAATAAAGAATGCATATTATATTATTTTTACCGTTTACTACAAACGCTTATCCAACAAATTATATGTATATGCAAAATTAACTGAACACTTTCATTTTTCGAAATATTTCAATATTGCGCATGTAATTTTGCTACATTTTAGGTGATTATGTTTGAATATGTTACAACTTGTTTAGAGTGAAATCTGCGCGCGCGTCTCATACGAGCTTAGCAGATAAGAGTTGCGTCCAGTACTATTGCAACGTAATTCCTCAAGAGGAATTTGCTGCTTTATCAGGAGCATGCTTGATCGAATGCCAGCCGTAATTAGGGCTCGTGGTGAAAATACAAGTTTGTATTGAGTATTTTTTTTTAATACTTGGCATCAAATTAACATTTTTTATTTCCAATTTATAGCAGTTTAACTCAGTTTCCAAAGTTATTTATTTATCTTTTCCGTTGGCTTAGACTTCGCTCATTTAAACGTATGATTTTTATTATATTACAAGTGCGGCAAATGTATTAATTTTAACTATGAATTTGCGCTACCACGATCAAATTTTAAATTAAGGAAAATTAACTAACAGTAACGCATGTGCAAAAAGTATAGTATTCTGTGATAATCCTAAAAGTTCGCTTATGCACCACAGAAATCCACATTCTAGAAAAAAAAAACCTGTTCGATTAGATTAAGCCTAGAGCCGCTCCGGAGTTTCACGCACGATCTTAAAACGAAAGTACATATTGACGTCAATTTAAGTATTCTATTGCAAACTCCGGATACTTGAGATTGTTCGCCTTATGTTGTAGTATATCATATTCATATTTCTATTATTAATTTATTAATTCATATTATTCTTAATTATACTAAACTTTCTGATATGTCTGTTATATTTAGTTGTTAATATTATTGGCTTGCTTTTATACAAGGAAACGATGAAACATTAAACAAGTAAATAAACGACACATTGTGAATAAAGCTGTAAGCTGAATTTTGCTCGATTCAACTTGGCAATAAATTTAATATATTCAGACATTAGTTATGTATACAAAAAGTAATACGAATGTTCTGAGGTAAGCTGACTATACAGT
This sequence comes from Melolontha melolontha, assembly GCA_935421215.2. Lineage (NCBI taxonomy): Eukaryota > Metazoa > Arthropoda > Insecta > Coleoptera > Scarabaeidae > Melolontha > Melolontha melolontha. The sequence continues at coordinate 141,938,687 of OW285237.1, read as the reverse complement.
CTACAAAAGTTGTTCAATTTTTTCCTAACTACTGAATACAAAATGCATTATGTCATGAGAAATTGGTGTAAATGAACACAAAGATTAAAAAGTTCTGCACAATTGCTGCACAATTCGCTAATATGCTATAATTGCGTTTGTATTAATTGAGAACAAATTTAATATTTTACCTGAAGTTTGATATATGCCATTTGTTCTTTTTTTTCTAGGAGTTTCTTTTCAAACTCTTCCCTTTCTTTCGCACGTCTATCTGTATTTAGACAAACTTCTGTTACTTCAGCGAGAGTTCGTTAATTTTTCATTGGTTCAAAAGGCTTCTGATACAAAACTGTAGGTGGGTTTGCTTTAAATAGTACCAATTGATCCTTAGCATCACATTCTTTCTAAAAATTATTATTAATTTCATTCACGCATTTTAATCAACTCAAGAAGTAAGGTATGTACTTACAATTGTTTACTTCTGTTACTTCAGCGAGAGTTCGTTAATTTTTCATTGGTTCAAAAGGCTTCTGATACAAAACTGTAGGTGGGTTTGCTTTAAATAGTACCAATTGATCCTTAGCATCACATTCTTTCTAAAAATTATTATTAATTTCATTCACGCATTTTAATCAACTCAAGAAGTAAGGTATGTACTTACAATTGTTTTCAAACTATCTAAACTTGCAGATTTCTTATTAATAAACTTCGGTGGTGGGTTGGCTCGAAATTCACGTGCTCTTTTTTCTTCTTCTAGAACCTATAAATAAAAAAAATATATGAATATTAACTTAGTACTTTAATTGAAAATAAAAATTAATTTTATTTTTGTTTGAATGCTATCGATGTAACGAAAGCAATAGACATTTAATTAAAGGATGCAATAAATAAATTTTGAAACAATATGCAAATACATTATAAAAATAAAAAGAAGCAACGAATAGTAACGATCTTAAAATAAAAATTGCAAAAGAGAACGCAAAATTAAAATTATGAATACACCGTCATCGGTTGGAAACAACGAGATACGTTATTCTACTAAAAAAGCAGAAACCAATACCCTATAAATTAGAAAAAGGAATCACAGAACAATGTACATCCTTCCGTTATTTGGAACTTGCTTGCATTCATAAGAAGAAATAAGACTGCTAAATTTATTCTAATGGCATTTTGGTATTTTCTAGATGACATAATAATATATTAAAAAACAAGTTTCGTAAGACACATTTTAAAGCACGAATTTTTTAATGAATGAGTGCTTTCATGCATTATGAATTTATGAAACGTGTTTCTTATGCTATTTTTTGCAATTAGCTTTGTTAATGTATTTTTTTAAAGAAAAATGAGAAATTTTTTTATAATTTAGGGAAATTTTATGGCAGTTGGTAACGTCCGCATATGTTTAGAATAAAATTCAAATTTTTGTGTTTAGTTGCCTATGGTTGACTTAAATTAACTAAAATCAAAGAACGTTAGTTTCTCTTCATAATAAAATATTTGGTATTGTATTGTAAATAACGTGTGTTCATTTGAAAAGTCAATCTAGGTTACTTTGAAATTTTGATAGAATAAGACGCATATACAGGCTGATTCATTTTCGGCCCTCACCATGGGGATCAGTGACGCGCCGTCCATATGGGCAAGGTCGTGCAGCGCACAACGGCGCCTTCGGCCACTTGTGATAAGTTAAATTTTAAAAATATTAAAAACGAAAGATCATTTTCTAAATTAAAGTTAATTAAGGATTACTTCACGATCTAGAATGGGCCAGGAGCGGCTAGAAAATCTTGCTATCATTTCTATAGAGTCTGACTTTTTAAAGCAGCTGAATATTGAAAATCTTATTAATGAATTTGCCAAAAGTAAAGCTAGAAAAGTCCAATTTCTGTAAGACATTTCCGTTGTTTTCCTTCACGTTTATCTATTTAAAAACACGGGCACTCTAAAAATATTTTATTTGACCTTTTGTTTTTTAATAATTTGGAATACTGTTTTTTATTTTGTTACTGTTGTTTCAGTGTGCAATAAAAATTTTAATATTTTTTTTTGTATGTGAACCTATTGTTTGCCTCAAATAAAAAATACCTACCAGTACTAACAAGTCTAAAGAGTTCGTCATAAATTTGAATGTTGAACTGTGGGAGAGTGGCTGGTAATTTTGGCTCAATACATATAGGGTAAAGGCGCCTATCAGTATTTCGCACGACGGCGCCGAAGATACTTGGCGCGTTACTGATGGGGATCTCGCTTATTATTGGAGAGAGTATAGGTTTAAATTTGGCGAAGTTGTTAAATTTGTGTTTGTTATAAATCCGTAAAGAAAATAGACCTGTGACAAATGACCTTCGTTATTTAAAAAAAAAACGCGAAAACCCCATTTTCTTCTTTTACCTGTAGCACCGACATTTGGCCTTGTAGAGAAAATATAAAAACACATCCTTGTGGCCATTTCTAAACCTCTATCCAGTGGTGTACTCTAAAATTTTATACGACGTTTCGTTTCTTTCTGGCCATCATCAACTATCTAATTTCTTATAGGCGCCATATTGGATTTAGACATCTTCAGAAAGAGTTTTTTTTTCTGATTTCAACCATGTACCACATGCTGAATAAAGTTTTTGTCATTAGGTTTTATTTGAAAGAATAAATTATAAGATTAAATAAGGTAGCCATGGAATTTCAATCTGTCAAACATTTCATTTATTGTTCATTAATAATACAAAAATGTCATACACTAACGAAGAGAAACGAGATATGATAAGTATTTTTTATTCTTCGAACCGAAATTCAACAATAGCGAGTACAAGATATCTACAAATATATCCAGAACGACAACAGCCTCATCGTACCATTTTTATAGATCTCGACAGAAATCGCGTAATGGTCAAGACAACAGGAATTTAAATGAAAATCGACAAGATATTTTACAAATGGTAAATTAAAAGCGTGTTTTCAAATTTCATGTTAATCTTGTATTTTTATAGATAAATAATAATCCATCAATTTCTACACGCGAAGTAGCGTCAGAATTAAATTTGTGCCAGTACAGAGTTTGGAGAACTTTACATAAAAGTAGGTTTAAACCATACAGGATCCATGTTAGTCACTCTTTACTGCCTGGAGATAATTTGAGAAGGCTAGAATATTGTAATTGGTTAATGGGAAGGATCGAAAATGACAAAATTTTTTTAAGCAAAATCATCTGGTCAGATGAAACAAAATTTACAAATTCTGGAATGTTCAACAGAAATACGGAGCACTATTGGGCAGTACAAAATCCCCGACAAAACAGGGCTAGAAGACCACAACATCGTTTTGGAATAAACGTTTGGATGGGTATTTTGGCAAATCGTCTCTTAGGACCAGTCATGTATGAAGAACATTTAAATGGAGAAAGATATTTAAACATTTTACGTACATACGTATCTGACTATCTTGACGACAATATCCCATTAAATCAATTACAATATTTATGGTGGCAACAAGATGGCGCACCAGCACACAATGCAGCTGTTGTTAGAAATTTCTTAAATCAAGAGTTTGCAAACCGTTGGATTGGAAATAGGGGAGTTGTTGAATGGCCTGCGAGATCACCTGATTTAAGTCCGCTAGATTTTTTTTTATGGGGATATGTTAAAAATAAAATTTATAAAGTAGATGCGCCACAAAACATTGAAGAATTACGAGACAGACTTCAGAATGCCTTCGACGCAATTCCTAAAAGAACTATACAAAGGGCAGTACAAAATGCCAGAAGGCGTGCCCAATTGTGCATTACCGAAGATGGCCAGATAATTGAACATTTACTGTAATTGTTTATTGTTTACTTTTCTATGTATTTTTAATAATGTTTTTGTTATCTTGTACTCGCTACTGTTGAATTTCGTTTCGAAGAATAAAAAATACTTATCATATCTCGTTTTTCTTCGTTAGTGTATGACATTTTTGTATTATTAATGAACAATAAATGAAATGTTTGACAGATTGAAATTCCATGGCTACCTTATTTAATCTTATAATTTATTCTTTCAAATAAAACCTAATGTCAAAAACTTTAGTCAGCATGTGGTACATGGTTGAAATCAGAAAAAAAAACTCTTTCTGAAGATGTCTAAATCCAATATGGCGCCTATAAGAAATTAGATAGTTGATGATGGCCAGAAAGAAACGAAACGTCGTATAAAAATTTAGAGTGCACCACTGGATAGAGGTTTAGAAATGGCCACAAGGATGTGTTTTTATTTTTTCTCTACAAGGCCAAATGTCGGTGCTACAGGTAAAAGATGAAAATGAGGTTTTCGCGTTTTTTTTTTAAATAACGAAGGTCATTTGTCACAGGTCTATTTTCTTTACGGATTTATAACAAGCACAAAATTTAACAACTTTGCCAAATTTAAACCTATACTTTATCTCCAATAATAAGAGAGATCCCCATGGTGAGGGCCGAAAATGAATCAGCCTGTATATTAGTATGTGTTTGTTGTTCCGTAAACGTAAATCCAAATGACATTTGACAATGTCAATCACATTTGTTATTTATTTGTATGTATGAAACTGTCAACATATACGACTTCGTAGGTTAAGTAGTAAATTTTAATTTACGACATACTTCTAAATATTCTCAGTGAATCACATGCTACTAGATTGACTTTTCAAATGAACACCCGTTATAATTACCGTATAATAAAATGTTTATTGCCAGTTTAATCATAACCTTAAATTATCACTATGACTACTGACTTACAGACGTAGTGCGACCAACTTAAAATTGAATTCGCCAAATGTTCCATGCTTTAACGATTTATAAAAGCACTCATTTTGAGTGCTTTAGTAATAGGCAACGCTAATTGCAAAAAATTGACTACAACGTATGGAATCGTTTTCTTGCAACGTTCACTCCTGCAAAGCTCATATTTAACCACTCTTAAAAGTTAAAACTGCAAATTTTAAGTTTAACAAAATTTGAATATAACCAGTAATTGAAATAAATCTCATCAGAATCATGGAACATGATCAACTGTGTGTATTAAAAATTAAAATAGAGTGTTTTGAGGATGGCAGTATTAAACTACTAACCTTACTTATCGTGTCTTCACGACGTTTTGCGACTAATCGATCGCGTCCTTCAAAACTGAAAGGCATAGGTTGAGTTTGTGTAGGTTTAAATGACTTCTCTAAACTGCTAGATTTTGTTGCCTAGAATAAAAAATACAGTATAATTAAAAATCATAGCACATTTTTAAACATTATTATAAGTATCGTACCTCTATGTTTAATTTTTCTTTAGATCCAAACTGTTTAACACTTTGTTTCTGTTGTTCCTGTTTTTGCAGGAGTTCAGTTTCAGAATGAGATTTTTCATATATAGCTTTTGGTACAGGCCTGGCATGAAATTCATAACATTCAAGAATTTCAGAAGCGTTTTCTGTCTAAAAATAAATCGCAAAAAATAACGCCAAATCTACTAAATTTATACAAAAATTACTAAAAACAGAGCCTTTTTATGTGCGCGCTGGCTAGAAAAAACTAAATGATATAAGTATTATTTGTGGATTTAATTATTTACGAAGCTTGTTGAGAGTAAGATATACCCGAATTATAGATTTTCGCCATTTCACTTAATCACGTCAGAAAATATTGTTCGTTTTTATTCTGATCGTGTATATAAATAAATCGTTTATCTTTAGGATATATTTACATCAAAATAATCCATCTCAATTGTCAAAGCGAACTGGACTGCTAAACATTTAATTAAAGTATAAACGCGATATTATCCTATCAATATAGGTTCGTGTAGGAAATTCGCGTTCCAATGCTTCACAAGTTCAGATTCTCCTTTTGTATAGGCCACTAGAACGCGCAAATTATGAAGAATTTTGATAAAAAATAAGAAAGCTCTCCTATTTACGTTGGTCACAATGTATAGCTGAACGAAGAATAAATTCAAAATAAAATGAATAACAGAAATTATGAATAAATTTGGCGAGATATAACCGTATGTAAACAAACAGCTGTACAAACATAAAAAATGGGGGACATAATTATTCGCGAACTGATTCATGCATGTTCAGGACCATCTAGAATTTCAAATACTTGTCCTCTGGTTAAAGCTGCGAAGATAGGTCGGAACGGAACTGCTGAATATTGAAATAACTTTATTTAATAAAGTGGATACACCTTTGATACAATAATTAACGAAATAACTTATTATTTGAAAATCTATAACGATTAATGCAAAACTAAGAGAGTCCGTACAATTAATGGTGTAATATATTTTCATAATATGGTGATTTTTAGTATCCTGCGATTGGTTGTAATTAGAGACCGGACACATCGGGTTGAAATGACGTCATCACGACGGACGATATAAATAGTATCGGTTCAGTAGTATTCATAGTTAATAGTATGCATTCGGTTAACCGCACACAAAAAACATATGTGGAGTTAACCGACTGAATAGTGCTATTCAACAACTGCGTGATGTACTTACAGATGTTGTAGACCATTTATATCATCCGTCGTAATGATGTCCATTTCAGCCCGATGTGTCCCGTCTCTAGTTATAATATAACGTGCCTTCAAAAACTTTCCCCATTGGAGATGGCCATGCTCATTCAAAATTATACGTTTGTGCCAGATTACGTGCACTTTCACCAAGCATTATCAAAAAGCGTGGCCGTTTCTAATGACGAATGTTTTTGAAGGGACGTTGTCTAACTGCGTATGAAGTAGGTACACGGTTTCGCTAGCTCTTCTATAGTTTCGTATGTTCAAACACAAATCTGCAACAAGCATAATATAAGCGCCATAGATTCCCGTGCTAAATATGTAATAACAATGAAAAAAAAAAGAAAAATGGAAAACATTTTCCATTATAATCACAATTTGCTTCCATACATTTATAATATTGGTTAACTAATATTTCTATATAGGAAAACGCACGAAGCAATCCACTTCCCAAAAACAGTGAAGTCTGTATTGCCAGTCTCATAACAACAAAAATAATAACGAGCCATCGAAAAGATTCATAATCGGAGTAGACTGTGAAATTGGGTTGGTACTTTAGCCACTTCCACATAATGACACATTACTTGATGCTTGACAGTTTCATTTTGTTTCATTGTAAAAAAAAGGTTTTGGCATTGAAATGATACTACAACAAGAAAGAAAACAAATAATTTATTTAATATCGAAATCATAATCAAAATTTACATATAGCTACAGAAGTTGTTGAAAATGTTGTCCATTTACATCTAAACACAAACCAACTCTTCTCCGCAATCCAATACTGAAATGGATGTTTTTGGATTTTCATCAATAATATGCTGAAGGGCTTCAATATTATCAGCTGTACGTTTAGATGGCCGTCCACTTCCAGCTTTCGACCGACGCTACCAGTCTCTCTGAATAACTTTACACAATTTGTCAAAACATTGTAAAAATCATTGTAGTCAAACAGTAATTCAGGATGTTCTTCACTAAAATCAGCCATACATTCCGTAATTGAATACTGCCACTCGCCATTTACTTTCACACCTGTACGGAAGTAACATTCGATAATTTTTGCTTTTTGTGCTATGTTGAATATCATTTTTTAAATCAATTTAATTTTCTTAATAAGAGTTTTGAAAAATTTGACACAAACTTATAGTTTCAATGTCAAATAATAAATGTCATTATGTGGACGTGGTTAAAGTACCAACCCAATTTCACAGTCTACTCCAATTATGAATTTTTTCGATGGCTAGTTAGTATATATACTTATATAATATATATATATATATATATATATATATATATATATATAATAACTTCGTGACCTTGGTATGATATGGTAAACCTAATCAGTAGGCGATTAAAGGTCTGTATATTACTTCAAAATATATGTATTTAAAAAACTCTACATGTTTCGGCTGTATACGCCTTTTTCAAGAGAATACAAAATATGAATGACAGGATATAAATGTCAAGTAATTACTTGACATTTATATCCTGTCATTCATATTTTGTATTCTCTTGAAAAAGGCGTATACAGCCGAAACATGTAGAGTTTTTTAAATACATATATTTTGAAGTAATATACAGACCTTTAATCGCCTACTGATTAGGTTTACTATATATATATATATATATATATATATATATATATATACAGTTCATAAAGTATAAGTTTTCAGTTCGTACTGCCCAAGTGTGAACCGCAAATTGTACTTTATCTCTTTCTAACACACATGAACACGCGCTGTAATACTACAGACGTTTGTCATTTTGAGTTAAGACGTACGTCTTTGAAATATTATATTAAATAAAAAGGATAGGTTGTCTAGGAGATAGTCTTATGATATTCGACTTGTCAAATTATTTCAATATTGTTGTTTATTGACTTTGTTTCCGGTATTCTGACTTCTAGGTAAAGCATTCTTCCAATTTGAATATTTAGTTTATCAAAAATTACAAAATCTGGTTTTTTGAGAACAATACTGATAATAAATAGTAATATCAATTAATGGCAATAAGTACGAAATTGTTTGATTATTACTTTGACATTTCTAACCTATTTATTTTACAGAATATTTCTTAGATGCCAAGTAAACCTCTTGGTTCTCAAGCGAAACAGCTTGTATTAAATCTTACAGCCTATTAACGGGTAAAGGAGAATGGTGGACCATTTATGTCCATCGACCGCGTTCATGAGGTAATTCACATAATCAGTTAGATAAGGCGGTATTATGAAATAAGTTTTATTTTAGAGGGTAGCAGAAGCCCTTAATATTTCTAGTAGAACGGTCTACGCTATTAAACACCGTAACATTCAGAATCCAGTCTTATCGTCTCCTAGCAAAAAAAGGTCTTGTAAGAAGCCAAAAACTAAGGACTTAGCAGAAGCAACTAAAATGGAAGTTCGAAATACTGTTTATGACATGTATAAAGAAAGTATGTTTTTAATATATTGTAAATATTTATTACATGTTAAAATTTTTCAGAAAATCATCTTACCTTAAAAAATTTAAGCAGTTTTGGCTATGAAAGAATTTGTTCATACATGTTCAACTACTTTAGCAATATTGCTTAAAGATATTGGTTTTAAATATAAGAAAGAGTGTAACAGGAGAGCGCTCACAGAGAAATTAAATATAGTCTAAATGAGAAATGTATTTTTAAGGGAATATATGAATAACTTAAATTCAACTTTACGTCAGGTTATGTTCCTTGATGAAATTTGAATCTTTTCGAAAGAGAATAGAATGAAATGCTGGAAAAATGATAATATAAAAAGTGTTAGGAAACCCAAAGACTATGATGGTAAACGGTTTATTATTATACATATTGGCACAGAAAATGGCTTCATTAAAGGAGTTAGTCTGATTTTTCCATCAAAAACAATCACTGGTGATTACCATGGAGAAATGAATGGTGACTCCTTTAAGCAATGGGTAAATGATCAGCTTATACCAAATCTTGAGGTACCATCACTTATAATAATAGATAATGCTCCTTATCATAGTGCTAGTCAAAATAAACAACCAAATACCTCCTCAAAAAAACAGAAATTATGGAATGGTTGAGAAAAAAAGATAGAAGCTATTCACCTGCAATGACTAAGAATGAATTAATTCAATTAGTAAAATATCATAAAGAAGAGAAGATATTTATTATAGGTGAAATAATGTGAGAGTGGACATGAAGTTTTAAGATTACCTCTGTACCATTGTGGCTTGAACGCAATTGAAATGATTTGGACTAAGGTTAAAAACTATTATAATTCAAATATTGGAAGAAATGGTTATTCAGATGAAAGAGTTAAAGAAATGTGGAATGAAGCTTTGCAACAGTGTGATGAAATTACTTGGTATAATTGTGCTAGGCATACGGAAAATTTATTAAAAAATTGCATGAGCGGGAGCAATTTCTTGATAGGGCAGAGATTGCTCCAATAATAATGTAAATGACTCAAGTTTTGAGTCAGAATCAAAAACTGACTAGTTTTCATTCATTTTTGTAATATATACTCCATTCACATTAAAAATAACATACCTATTGCAAATAATAAAAGTAATATTTTTGAGGTTTTATTTGGATGAAACAGGGAAGTTTACTTCTATAAAAGTTCACTAAACATTAATAAGCAGGTAACTATCTTATTTTGACAAAATATTTTTATATTTATATTTTGTAGAAGTTTAATATGGTTACATTAATACTGCCATAAAAACCATCAATGCACATAATATAAAGCAGCGAAGAAATTACTGCCACTGGTTCAACGAAACATTACATGATAAAGATCTCGTGGCAAAGTTTTATATGAATGAAGTTTTTTTCTTATTGGTGGTGTAGTTTGTTTTTTTTTTGTATTGGTAGTGTACTAACCTGCAAAATTATCAAATGTAGTTATCAGAAAATCCTCATGTGTTTGTTAAATATTATCTTCATCTAATAAAGGATAATATGGATTTGGATTGTATTATTATACCATTATTTTCTTAAGAAACAATAAAATATTAAATGTAGACTATATAAATGTTTCTTTTATTTTATAAATGTAATTTGACAACATATATTTACAACTTTCAAAAGGTTTTAATTCTTTTTCAAAGAGTTACCAACATAACTTTTACATTCTTTTCCAATATATTTAAATTTATTTAAAATACAAACAATATATAAGTTAAGTAGAAATCTAAATTATTCATCAAATTAATACATTCCCAATCTTCTTAACCCAGATATAGTGCAAGAAAATGATTTTGGTAGGTATATCATTCTTAATAATGCAAACATTTTTAACACTAAAGATCTTTTCAATACCTATGCATTTCACTATTGATATCTGACTTGAAATATTTCTTTTTAAATAAATTTTTGATCGAATATTTTCAAGAGTTTATAATTATAAATAACATTTAAAATAATTTGTTCAAATATTAAAGTAATAATTTCGGCATAGTTTTCTTGGATAGAATATATTTATACAGAACTAGAAAAGAAACAATACTTTTGAACTATTAATGTTCCCACTTTACTCATTATTATTATTTTGACATGTAGGTTATGTATATGCTCTCTTTGGTTATATTGCAAGTAACCTAGTAAAATTTTGACAATATTGAAACATGACGTTTATATTTTATGATGACAAACGGTTGTTTCCACGATTGAATACTGACTTCATTTGACTCTGCAGTACTGATTTGAATCATATGCTTCGAATTTGACCTTGAACTGAAAACTTATACTTTATGAACTATATATATATATATAATTAATTCGTGACCTTGGTATGATATGGTAAATTCAGTCAGTAGGCGGTTTAAGGTCTGGCTTTACTTTAAAGTATATATATTTAAAACAACCCTACATGTTTCGGCAATGATGCCTTTATCAAGGATATAAAATATAAATGACAGTATACAAATGTCATATAATTAAGTTGCTATGGATAAAATTATTCAAAGATACATTCCAATTGAATAATAATAAATCATGCCTTAATATTCCAAAAACAGATAGACAACAAAAACAGGGAAAAGCAAGACATGAGTTATTATTATGTATGCGCCCGTGGAGCGTCTTAAGATGCAAAGTTGTCGCCATTCGCCTTAAACGAGAAGGAAAACCACGAAAACCTACTCGGACAACCAGACAGGAATCAAAACACGGAACAGTCAGCATGATAAACAAATGTATGATATTTAAATGTAATTGATATTTAAATAACTAAAGATATATAATTATATAACAAAAAAATATATTATGATGGTAAATTGCAGATCGTTACACAATTAAGTTATAGTATACATATACTGCTTAAATTTTTTATATCATTTCTGTTGTTAATTGAATTTTTTTCCTGTTTAATACTAATCATTTCTTTAATTTCTCTTTTCATTGTGTGTTGTTCTTTATCAATTATCTGTGTGTTTTCAAAATCGAAATGGTGATCGCGTTGTAGTTTGTGTGTAGATAAAGCAGTTTTGTCTGTTTTAGAGTATTTGTGGGCTTGTATTCTTTTGTATAAATATTGTTTCGTTTGGCCTATGTAGTAACTATCGCAATCGCGACATGGTATTTTATATATGACATGTGTTTCTCGATTTTTTTTTTTTATTTTAGGTTTAAGTTTTGAAAATAAATGTTTATTAGTATTACTAAGTTTATATGTTGTAGCTATATCATATTTTTTTAAAGTGTATTTAATTTTTTCTGATAGTTGTGGAACATATGGAATCGTGATATATGTTGTGTCATTGTTCAAATTTTTATTGGTGTCTGCAGTGTTGTATATTTGGTGTACTCTTTTTTTAATTGTTTGGTCTATAAGTTGTGGTGGATAATTATTATCTGTTAAGATTGTTTTAATTTTCTTGATGTTATCTTTTCTGTATTGAGTATGTGATAGTTTTACTGCCCTATCAGTCAGATTATTTATTATCATTTTATTGAATACTGTAGGAGCATTTGAGTGGTAATTTATATATCGAAAAGAAGCTGTGGGTTTATTATACCAATTTGTATAAATAGTACCCTGTCTATCATAACTCAAAGAAATATCAAGGAAATTAATACTGTTATTAATTTCTTCTTCAATAGTGAATTTTAATTGGTTGTGAAAATTGTTGAATTTATTTAAAAGATAGTTTATTTTGTTAGTCGGAATACTTGTTATGATATCAACATATCTTTTGAAAAAAATGGGATGGAAGTCTAATGAATTGATAACGTTTTGTTCTAAGCGTTCCATTACTAGATTTGCAATAGGAGCAGCTAAAGGAGAGCCCATGGCAATACCAAATGTTTGACTATAAAAAGAATTTTTGTATTGAAAATATGTGTTATCGAGACAGAAGTTCACATTTGTAAGTATTAACGACTTTCTTTTGTTAATAAGTACTAAATTTATGCCCATCTACTCTTAAAGTGATCCCCTGAAGAAGCATACGAATTCGATGCAAAATATTGGGATAAAAAAAATAAAGCTTTTATCACTTAGCCACAATAGACCTAGGTTCAAGTTATTTAGAAATGCATTATAAAGTAACTCTTAATGAATCAGATGTCAGTTATTGGATGTAGATGTCTAGGTTTATTGTGGCTAAGTGGTAAAAGCGACAGCCCGGCAAGCTGTAGACTTGGGTTCGAGTCACAGCGTAGACCATATTTTTCAATTAAAAATTTCGAATGATTTGCTTTGTAATTTGTAGACAGCAATGTTTACATCCCCACTTACTCTGCAATTACATACATAATTTGATATATATATTGATATAATTTGATATTTGTAAATATTTCATATAAAAGCCAAAAAACTCCAATAATTTATCAATTGTTTTATATATATATATATATATATATATATATATATATATATATATATAGGTTAAAATAAATGAAAAACGGTCAATTAAAACTCATTTATTAATTATCTCTATATTTCGCAACGAGTTTGTTGCTTCTTCGGGAGATACTGTAAGATTAATGAAAAATAACATTAAATAAATAAGTGTATAAAGCAGTAGTAAAATACTTACAAAATGTAGAGTTCAAAAAATAAGTGATGTACACGGACATTAAAATTGATTAGATTTAAATCATTAAAGTAAATATAGATATAAGGTGTCACATCAACCTTTAAAAAATATGTATATGTAAAACTTAAAACACGAAAAATATCAAAAAAACAATGCACTATAAATTTAACAATACAAGGACCAAATAACAAAACAATTTTTAGATAGTCAACTAACCGCCAAACCGAGTATATTAAAATAATATATATATATATATATATATATATATATATATATATATATATATAACATTTGATAAATTATTGGCCGAAAACCTCCAATAATTTATCAAATGTTATATTTAATGAACGGTTAAGAAATTATCTAAACACTTATATATATACACACGTTCGACGTGTGTGCATTGCCCCCGCTTTTGCGGAAATCGTTAAGATGGCACAAAGTGTGACCGTCGTCGACTGAGGTAGCCACTAAGAGTGTTCCCTCGGTTGGTGATAAGCAACTCCGTTCAGGGTGCGCTTCGCTGGTCTGCGCCTTGCCTCGTTGGGGCTGGGGTCGGGCCGTCGAAGTACTGCTCGGAAAAGTAAAGAAGTTGCCGGGAAAGGGTTGGCGGCCCTACGCAACGGCTGGTTATCCGATCTCTCTAAATTTACGCGATCGGTCACTAAACACACGCACGAGCGCACTAACATACAAAACCCTACACTTACGCGGTCACACAAATACAAAATCACACACCCAGAGAGAGACGCAAGCTGCCAGCAGCAACCAACACACAGGTTCATACCCAGAAAGAGACACAAGCTGCTGGCAGCGAACAACACATATGTTCACACCTTGCTATCTATTTTTTGGAATACTAAGGCATGACTTATTATTATTATTGGAATGTATCTTTGAATAATTTAAACCATAGCAACTCAATTATTTGACATTTATATTCTGTCATTTATATTTTTTATTCCCTTGTCAAAGGTATCATTGCCGAAACATGTAGGGTTGTTTTAAATATATATACTTTGAAGTAATGAACCAGACCTTTAATCGCCGACTTATTAAGTTTACCTTATCATACCAAGGTCACGAAAATATTATATTTATATATATATATATATATATATATATATACAGTATGACTGACGTTTCATTTTGTTTTTTTGGGGGGATATATTCCAAAAAATTCAACAAATAAAATAGTAAAAATTTTTCTAATAAAAGTTGTCTAAAACGCCAAAAAAAAAAATTTATAACAGCCCAATGTTTTCAAGTTTCACTGTACAAATTTCATACATAATAGGTCAGTAACCGACGAGTGGTCGTAATGATATCGAACTGTGTCAGGGTCAAGTTTAATATGTGAGACTGCAGTTTACTTGGAAGATGTGTTAGAATGAAATGCCCGGTTTATTTGTATACTTAGTGACGTCAACCAAAACAATGCGTGCAGTGTTTCGCAGATAAAGTATTAGTTCAACTGTATTTTCCGTAGTAATAAGACGTTAGTTTTACTTTATTGCTAGTTGAAAAATATTTTTGTATGAACATAAAATGGCATACCAATTTACCAATAGTGAGTTAGTTGATATTATTTTGATTTACGGTGAATGTCAACAGAATAGTCATGCAGCGCGTCGTAGATATACTGAATTATTTCCGAATCGACATTTGCCGTCGGCACCTACGTTTACAGCAGTTGTTCAACGGGCTCGCGATACCGGAGAATTACAACCTCGACGCCGAGATACTGGTCCAGGACGTGCTGAAAACGTTTTAGCTGCTGAAGAAGAGATTTTGGAGGCAATAGAAAATGATCCAACGTTAAGCACACGACACCTTGCTAATCGGTTTAACGTATCAGTTTGTTGTTTGTTTGGCGAACCTTAAGAGAAGCTCAACTTTATCCTTTTCACTACCGACGAGTGCAAACATTAAACCCTCGTTATTATCCGGCTCGGGTACAATTTTGTGAATGGTTGCTTCAAAGAAATTGCGAGGACGAAATTTTTTTATTTAATATTCTCTTTACAGACGAAGCTACTTTTACACGTGAAGGGACTTATAATCTGCATCAGTGGGCAATAGACAATCCTCGTGTGGTCCTTCGTGTGCATAATCAACAGCGATCTTCGCTAAATTTATGGGCAGGAATAATAGATAACTTTATCGTCGGCCCGTTTATTCTCCCTTCTCGTGTTAATGGCCAAACTTATTTAGAATTTTTACAACATAATTTACAACCGCTGTTAGAAGATGTCCCCCTTAATATTAGATATCGGATGTGGTTTCAACATGATGGTGCTCCGGCACATTTGACACACACTGTTCGTAGACATTTAAATACTGTGTATCAAGATCATTGGATAGGACGCGGGGGTACTGTCGCATGGCCACCGCGTTCTCCTGACTTAAATCCGCTGGACTTTTTCTTCTGGGGCTATTTAAAACAACTGGTGTATGTGAATGAAATAGATACCATCGATGAATTGCAAAATCGTGTGAATGAAGCAAGTACTTTAATACGGGAGCAAAATGTCCTTCATCGTGTTAACGAAGCACACTCATTCGACGTTTGGAGTTGTGTGTGCGAGTCGGTGGGGGAAACTTCGAACACCTGTTGTAGACATATAAAGTACGTATTAACTATCCTAAAAATATCGTTTTTGTTACTATTATTAATTTATATTTTTATTTTAAATTTTTAAATTAAAAAATGTTATTGTTTTTAAGTTTGATTTATGTTATTTAAGTTAACAAAAGGAAACTTCAGTCATACTGTATATATAATGATAATTATTTCTTGACCTGCGTATGTTATAGTGGATTAAATTAGTTGGCGATTTAAGGTCTGCTTTACTTTGATATGTATATATTTAACATACTCTTACATGTTTCGGCACATAGTGCCTTTATCAAAGAAAT
The DNA here is from genome assembly GCA_935421215.2 of Melolontha melolontha. Lineage (NCBI taxonomy): Eukaryota > Metazoa > Arthropoda > Insecta > Coleoptera > Scarabaeidae > Melolontha > Melolontha melolontha. The sequence continues at coordinate 141,922,260 of OW285237.1, read as the reverse complement.
TTAAAATATAAATGACAGTATATTAATGTCAGATTTATATATTGTAGTTGTTATGGCTAAAATTAAAATATTCAAAGATACATTCAAGTTTAATAATAATAATTCATGGTTTAGAACTCAAAGACAGCAAGACGTAATTTACGGGGGATGAAAATCAGAATGAAGCTATCTAAATTGAGAAATGTCCGGACAATTTCAATTCGTGAGATGATACCCAGAGGCTACCAACAGCATGGAAACCAGTATTAAGCAAAGAAGTTGTCAACAACAAACAAAAACACCTACACCGCAACCCAGCCAGTACACTCCAGCTACAGGCCCAACGACAAGGAGCCGCGCACAAACTCAACAAAGTGTAACCAACCAGAACGTTAAGCGTATATAACCACCACCCTAACCTCGACTACGTCAGTTTACGAGTAACCAGAAGCAGAAAGTTATCGCAGACCTGAAAGACGGCAAATATGATTTTGCCGAAACCTCGTCCCGAAACCAGCACCGGTCTTTACGAAGACAAAACAGTGGAAACGCGAAAGAAAACCCGGAATCCAGTTACAACACACACACACATACATATACAAAGTGTCGTTATGTTCAAATTTTAGGAGTGTAAAGTAGACTTCATTTCAAGTAACAAAAACGCAAAACTTGTATATCCATTTTTATTTGTTTCAAAGTTACAGTTCTATTAATGTGATTGTCAGATCATGAAAAAACATGTAATCCTAAATACAATACAATACAAACTAATTTTATTTAAAAAAAGTTATACGATTCAATAACAGGCCTGTGATTGTTAACGTCGCATAATAAAATGTTATCCTAAAATAAATAAACACGTGTCGTAGTGGATACAGTAATTTCTTGGAGATCTACAAAAAAGAATACTGGAAATTGATTTATGATAAAGAAGGTTCTTACTTATTTCGTAAGTGCTGAACCATGAATATCATACAATAAACAAATGTTCAGATGACTGTTAACGCTGCATTTTTTAATAAAGGATTACATTATGTTTCATTTCATACAACAGCTTATTAGTGAGTGGACACGTTTTCTTTATTCAAAATGCCTTACCTATTTTCTTCTCAGGAGTATGCGGACATGCATTTTGTGTATGGCTACTGTAACGGAGTGCACGTCAAGCAGTTATTAAATACCGACATCGGTTTCCCGATAAGTGCATTCCTCATTACAGAACGTTTCTGGAAGTACACAGACAATTTCGGGAATGCGGACTGAGTGATTATCTTTGCGACCGAGGAATAAATTTGCCAGCAGACTTAAAGGAAGAAGCAGTAGCTACTGTTACAAGGGATCCAACTCTCAGTGTACGTCGAATCGCTAGACAACTAGGAGTGCCACGAACGACAGTTTGGCGAATTTTAAAACGTGAGGGCTTATATCCATATCACTATCACACTGCAGAACAGTCCTCTGGACAGATGAATCTACGTTCACGAGAAGTGGTGTTACAAATCTGAGAAACCTGCACAGGTAGTCATCAGAAAATCCCAAAGCTATACGCCCATCTAAATTTCAACATGAATTTTCTATTAACGTTTAGGCGGCCCTAATCGATGACTTGTTGATTGTTCCTGTCGTTCGTCCTGGGAGGTTAAATGCGGACAATTACCTTCAATTTCTTATTGACGAACTGCCAGGTCTTTTAGAGGATGTCCCATTGAATGTTCGACGAGACATGTGGTTTCACATGGATGGGGCACCACCACATTTCGGAATTGCTGTCCGAAATTGGGTTAACGTCAATTATCCAAGATGGATTGGTCGAGGTGGTCCTGTTGCATGGCCGCTCAGATCACCCGATCTTAATCCCCTTGACTTTTATTTATGGGGGTACATGAAAAATTTAGTCTACGCGCAAGTTTCAAACACAAGAGAAAAGTTGTTGGATCGTATTCACCTGGCTGCCGAGCAAATCCGACAAAACAAGTTTGAGATTCGGATAAGTACATCTTCTGCACAAGAGTGACATTCGGACTGGTAAATACCAACTTATCTATTGCCGTTTAACACATTGGTCCTTCTCAATCTTTTGTGTCATTTATTAATTTTATAACGTTTTTTCTTTTCTAAATGTAAAAAAAAATTGTTGTGAGACGGCACATTTTAAAGAATAGCCACCTTGACTTTCGCACACCAGTGTATAAAACTAGTGACCTTGATTATGGATAGTAACTTTTCCTATTCGATGTAACACACCTGGAATTCTAAAAAAACTTTACCGGATCTTTTACACTATCATCCTCTAACATTATATGTATTAACTTTGTGACAATAACATGTGTTTGTGCGAGTAGTGCTTTTGTTCGTCAAAACTGCACGTGTGGCTCTCTTTTAAATGTGTTTGTCCTTGCTTTTAAAATGTGTTTTCGGAGTAAACTATGTGTTATTAGTCGGATTAATTTAAAATATTGCAAACATTACGAATATTGAGACGGGTAATTTCTCCATACAAAAACCAGTTTACATTTGTAAGTTTTAACGACTTTCTTTTGTTAATAAGTACTTAATGTATTTCCATCTGCTCTTAAAGTGACCCCCTGAGGAAGCATACGAATTTGATGCGAAAAATTGGGATAAAAAAATAAAGAACTGACTTAAGTAATAGAGTTTAATTTTGCTGGATTCCCCAAAAAACAATTATCCTTCCCATACATGTTCTAACGGCAAAGACTCTTGGTCTAATTACACAAGTATACACAGTTTTGGATCTAAGCAACCAAAAGCTGTTTCTATGGTTATTTGGGGCGTTGAATCCGAATCTGAACTCCGTTTTTTGATTTTGGTTCTAGTTTTCGAGATATTAAATAAACACAATTTTTACAATTTTTGACAATTAATCTCCATTTTATTCATTAAAAAGTGTTAAATTAGAAATAAAGAGCAGTCGAACTGAGTCGCTTGTACTGTTTGGGATCTGTTTCACGCATTAAAGTCCAACAGTAGTCGCTCATCATGCCCTCGTCCCAAAATCCTTGGTATCGTTTTTCGATTTTCGCCAAATCTTGGTGTAGTCGCTCTCCTTGCTCGTCGCTTGTATCACCCAAGTTTTCAGGAAAAAATTCGAGATGGGAATGCAGAAATTGTATTTTGAGAGACATTCGAGCTCCAATCTTGCAATAATTTTGCAACAAACTGTCGATTATCTGCTTGAAATCCAGGGATTTGCGGTTACCGAGAAAGTTGTGAACAACATCTTGAAATGATACCCAAGCTGCTGCTTCATTGAGCGTTAAACATTTTGTAAAGTTTCTGTCGGCCATTAATTTTCGAATATCAGGTCCGACAAATATTCCCTCTTTGATTTTGGCGTACGACAACTTGGGAAATAACTTGGTCAAGTACTCAAAAGCCGGTCCTTCACGGTCGAGCGCTTTGACAAAGTTTTTGATAAGGCCAAGCTTTATGTGGAGAGGTGGCAAGAAAATGTTCTGTGGGTTCACAAGTGGTATAGAAGAGACGTTTTGTTTTCCTGGTTCATAATTAGTACGGCTTGGCCAATCTTTTTTCACATAATGTTGGTCAGTTGCACGGCTATCCCACAGACACAAAAAACGGCAAAATTTGGTAAAACCAGATTGCATCCCCATCAAGAGACCAATAACCTGTAGGAATAGTATATAAATCATTTATTCTTTAAAATTGAATTGAAATTTATTTTCAACCCTTCAAATCGTCACAAATTTTCCATTGATGCTCTTTATATTTTATCTTGGTAAAAATTTTACATATTGTATCGTAGCATTCCTTCGTTTGAACTGCATGAGCAATCGGAATTGATGGTTTTATATTTCCATTGTGTATCAGAGCAGCTTTCAGGCTGTATTTTGAACCATCTATGAACAAACGCCAATCATTTACATCGTATGGTGTGTTCATCGCATCAAACAAACCGTTGATGTCATAGCAGAAGCATATATTCTCCTCTTTTTTTAAAAACGGTAAAAGCGCCTCATTTCTGGTTCTATATACAGTGACTTTTGTTTGAGTGTCAAGATATTTCCACTCCTGCATCCGTGATGCGAGTAATTCTGATTTTTGTTTCGATAAATTCAAATCACGAACCAAATCATTGAGTTCACTTTGCGAAACTAAATGCTTTTCCTCCATGTTAAAATCGCTTCCACTGTTCGTCGGTGATGAACTACAAGTTTCCATGTAATTTGCACTCGTACCTGCACAAATTGGCAAAGGATCATTGCTCGCAAGGGGAACTGGCTTAGACACTGATGATACTTCAGGATATTTATAAAAAGCGTTCAAATAAATTTTACCTCTAGTAGTCCATGACAATAAAAATGTTTGTCGTAACTTGTACTATTTACATTTGCATCAGTTGTCAATTTGACAGACTATTTATTCTGATGTATACTTAGTTGGAGCTTTTTGAAATTGCTTTGTAATTTAAAATTGATTTAAAATGGTTTTCACTGTTCAACACAAATCATTCATGGCTGAATCTTATTTTTGGAACGGACGTAATATTAACGGACAATGGCTCTATTTTCTTGAAGATTGCTTAGAGGAATTTAGAAATATGTTTCCAAACTTCGTCTTTGATTTTGATAGTTTTTGGTACACAGTTAAATATTGCACTAAGGTTTTCAGAGAAACAGAGAGTGTTATACGGAAAGAAGACAGTGGCCGTCCGAAAAGATGTACGGAAGAGCTAGTTGACGATGTAACGCAAATTATGAATGATACACCAGGAACATCCATACGAGTATTCTCTCCACGAGTGGGTGTTTCAATTGGCACTTGTCATACAATTTTGAAAAAAGACTTACATTTATTTCCATATCGCATGGCCTATTATCAAGAAATCAAAGAAATTGACTATTCTAGAAGAACAACATTTTGTCAGTGGTTCTTAAATAATTTTGATAATGACATTCTTGACAAAATTTTTCTCAGATGAATCATGGTTTTATCTGAATGGATGTTAACTCACAAAATATAAGGATGTGGAATACTAAGAAACCGCATGACTGTTATGTTGTTCATCCACAGAAAATTGGTGTATGGTGTGCGATTAGTCGAAGGAAAATCATTGGCCGTATTTTCTTTAAAGGAGAAAGGTATCGACAAGAAATTATTATGATATTTATTGAACAGCTTAATGAAGAAGAAATAAATCAGGATTACTTTCAACAATACGGAGCTAGAGTGCACACAGCTTGTGAAACAATTAATATGATACGGAAATTTATCAAAATCGGTTGATAAGTTTAAACATCGAACATGAATTTCCAACAAGATCTTGTGATGTTAACCCCTGTGATTTTTTTCTGTGGCCATTTTAAAGAACTCAATTTTTTGGGTACAGATACCTGATCTTGCAGACCTTCAGATCAGAATTGCTGAAATAATTAACGAAATCGACGATATGCTACTACAAAACGTTTTCTCCTTCATTAGAAGAAGATGTTAGAAATGTCTCGAACAAGGTGGTGGCCACTTTCAACAATTTTTATAAAATGTTACTTGTTTGTTGCAAATAAACGTATCTCATTTAGTTAAATATTTTAATTTTATTATTTTGACATTTATCATGTCATTCAAATAGTTCATAACCAACAAAATTCATATTAAGAACTTAAGTAAAAAGCTAAGATATACGTATAATTTCCATGGGCAACTGCGAGGTAAAATTTAGTTGAACGCTCGTTATTTTGATACTTTTTTTTTGCATTTACACCGACGACATTCATTAAGCAAAAGTAACAATCATCTACATGATTTTTCGGCTCTCTCCATAACATTGGCAATGAAAATGAAAAACATACTTTTTTACCGCGTGACCACTTGTATAATATTGTGCTACACGCGTTACAAAACAATTTCGGTACCCACGGCTTGTGAGTGTTTGATACAGAGAAACCAAAATAATAAAAATATGCATTTCCGATCACATTAGTAATAACTTTGCCACTTTTCCTGATCATATAACATCCGCAAACATAACAAAAACACTTTGAATCAACTTTACATTTCTGTCTTTGCATTTTCACACGTTTTGGATTAAAAAAAAAACTTTAAAAATACAAATTAAATAATGTTTCTAGCGACGCCAACAACTGACTGTCATTATGATAGCGCAGTGCTGCCAACATGCGCGAACTCACAAAGTAGAACCAATTTTGAAAAACGAAACCCGGATTTGAATTCAGCACCTCAAATAACGTCAAGATTTGTTCTCATCTGCTCTGATCCAAAAGTTGACCGGAATTTGTAAACTTGTGTTATATATATATATATATATATATATATATATATATATATATATATATATATATATCAAGCAAGCCACAAAATTTGTATCCTAGGTAGGCTATGAATGAGTGAGATAGACATATAAGTCACGTCTGAGCTTAGAGAATTGACGAAGTGTCATTTGTAAATAATCATAAGTCAAATTGACAAGTTACTATTACTAATAGTACGAAATGTAGGTTAGATCACTTAATCAATCTAAGACGTAACTGATTTAATCCATGGCATTCTCTGAAAATTGTTTTTTGTGGCTCACTCCTTATATATATATATATATATATATATATATATATATATATATATATATATATATCGAATATCGCGTTTAGTTGAAGCACTGTTAATTAATTGTAATAGCTGTGATTTCTTCGTTTCATTTTGTGAAGCAATATAATTTCGCTTATAATATTTAAATGTTACTATAACTTATCGTGATTTAATTTGGCTCAAAATATTTAACTTTTGTTTTACCATATGTTAATTTCGTTTTGTGGCCACCAAATTTTGCTATACCGTATGTTAGTTTAGTTAGCGCCAATTAGTCGAATTTCTTTAAAGCAGGAAGGTATGTTAGATTAGTGAATACTTTCAAGCAGACATATACAGACAGCTTCTACATTAATTGTTAAATCTAGATATAAGGCGGAAAGAGATCTCTGCAGTTTCTTTTTTTTTTATAGTTGCTGTGCTAGATATATATTTTTATTTATGTTTTACACTGTAAACACTGTCTCATAAACATTCATTTGTGCTTTAATTATTAAAGTGGTTTTAGTTTATTTTTGAATTAATTGCCAACATTTTCAGAGCCGGAATTTATACGGGGTTATAGCATAATTATTTGTTATCTTTGTTATTTTTGTTCTTGTAATCGACCATAATAGATTTAGTAGCTTCTTTTTCAAACCATCTTTCTTGTATTAACACCTAGTTTTTGGTGGGTTTCTAATATCCTCTGCGATCTCTGTGTGACGTAGAACACTGCTTTCAAACCAACAAAGTTATAAAATACATGGTGACGCCCTTTTTCTCATTTTTGAGCTGAATGATTTATGAAGTTTCGAAAGGAACTACACGACCGCCTTCACTCGACGCTAGCCTAGGTTTGGTTCGTTGGTTCTGTATTTGTCTACATCTCGCTCACCAAGGTAAGTCCCAGCAGAGCTGCTGAGTTTTGCACAATTTAAGAGCCAGTATCGTGTTAGTAATTTATTGTTACGATTATTAATAGCAGATGATACTAGAGCGAGAATTTATGACGCTATACGAGTCCGTTTATAGGTGTTCACGGTAATAATTTGCGCTGTAAAGGTTCATGTTCCTTTCCAGAGTTCGGCCGACTTGCTACTGTCATTTTCAGAAAGTAGTTTTTGGTATATTGGTATATACATTCTACAAAAACAAATAATACGAACGGCTACCAAAAGTTATTACTGCTTGATTCGTCAAGTACTATCGGCGCCATGGCCAATGGCTTTAAGTAGCAGTGCAAATACTGCTGTCGCAAAGAGCTTCCCTTAGTTCAAACCAAGCAATGAAAAAACTACGAACTGAGGAGAGCTTCTTATGACAGTAGAAATACTACTGCCGTAAGAAGCTCTCCTCAGTTCGAATCAAGTAACAAGTAACAAGAATTATATCCTGAAGATAGCAGCAGCCAGACTTCCAAAAGCTCGAAACGAAATAAGTTTATATACAGGCTACACAAAATATTAACAAGTACAAATTACCTTTTTTGGTCGATTTTCAGATAAATGAAAAGGTTTTACAATAGTTGCAGGTTTTCTAGGAATGGCAACTGGCTTTACAGGCCCGTGTAATATTTTCTTGTTCACAGGACGTGCTTTTATTTTAAATCTAAAATATAGATATATACAGAAAACATTTAACAAATGCATGGAAACAATACTTTTTAAATTCTTCCATTTCTTGTTTTTCAATTTCATCTCTTGACAAAGCATTGTTATTACGACAACGATGTTTTGTAGCTAATCTCGGTGATCTCGGCATTATTCGGGAATGTGGTATGTTCTGTTTATCTGGATGTACCAACTTTCTCTGCCAAGAATGAAACCTAGCCGGGGTACGAAAAAATTTGTTGATTTGTTCTGCTGTGCTAACATATTTTGGATGAGCTGTGTGTTTAGGTTGTGCTAACATATTTAAGCGATCTCTCCAAGCATTTTTTTTACTGTAGTTATCAAAGTCTCCATCAATTTTAAGATGTTGCCTGAAAGCATAATATAATTCATTAATTATTGCAACCCTTTAAATCTAGTATGATACAATATTTATATTTTGCTTTGAATTGTATAAATTTACAAATAAGTCAGCATTATACGAGAGCTTATTTCTTGAATCAATTCTGTTTATCTTATTAAAATACTGTATATTAAGTTACCTGTTTTCATTTTGAAAATTAGAAGTTTAATTTAAAAGAATGTTAAGAATAATTTTGTTGCCTTGTGAAAACACACCTAATAAAGAGTATCATGAAATGATTCGATAACTATCGGCACATAATAATAACATGAAGACAATTATGAATTAACAACTTTCTAAGGAGATTAGAATTGAAATACTTCTTTCTATTTGTAACTCTTACTTGGAATGGCATAGATTTAAATTAAAACTATTAAAGTTCGTTTATCCTAATTATACTACATGTAACATGTACACCATGTTTCAGAAAAAATGTCCGTAGAAAGATATGTAGCATGACCCGTAATACAGAATTTCTGTATTAAGAGTTATGAGTAAGAATATTCCCTACATTATTTAATTAATTCCTGTAATTTAATATTATTGAATTGATTCAGTTTTTACTTGATGAAGATCGATAATTTAAAATAGAAAGTTTTCAATTTCTATTTTAAATCATATTGAACAAGGAAATAAACAAATAATCACTAATTACACTACATGCATGACCTACGTAGTTCATAAAGTGTTTCTTTGTAGTTCGTCCTGCTCAAGTGTGAACCGCAAATTGTACTTTATCTTTTTCTAACACACATAAATACGCGCTGTAATATAATACACATTAGTCACTTTAAGAGATCTTATGCCTTAAATTTGGTCATGTGACAGCAAAGAAATACTTCATGAATTGTATGTATGTCGGCATTGTGTCCATATAACAAACAATTTCGTTATTTATGAGAATAGTTATTCATATCTTCTATTTTTAAAGCTGATATTTTCAAGTGTAAAATATTTACACATGTGAAACTAAAATATATACCATGACTTCAAAATCTTTCCTGATTCGAGATGGCCATACTTTTTGATAGCGATAATAATAATGCATGCACGCACTCATCACTTCGACAGTATGTCACAAATATGTGTGCAAAAATTAAGGTTATGCTGAAAGTATTGTCCATTATTTTAAAGACAAAGTCGAACTCTATGCTTCATGTTCTCAAAACCATTTACCAGGAGTTGTGGGGTTATGTCAGCACAGAAATCCCTAATAGCATTGCGAAGCTCTGCGATTGTGTGATGTCTGGTGTTAAAAACGGTATTCTTTAAATACGGAAAAATAAAATTATTAAAATTATCAGATCCGGAGATCTTGGAGGAAAATTCATATTCTATCAGATACGGGGATCTTAGAGGAAAATTCATATCCTATCGGCGAAAAATTGTTGCAAAAAGCTATTGTATTTCGAAATTTGTGTGCTAATGCATTATGTTGCTGAAAAAATCCTTCTGTAAGTTCATCATCATGAAGTTCATTAATAAACGGCTGTAATAATTCATTTTGATATATTTTAGCAATTTCGGTTTGGTTAAAAAATATTCGTCGCCTTGAAACTACTAACATATTTTTTATGGATGTAATACAGTTTCCATGAATTCGTGACGGTTTTCTGCCGATCACATTCGCATATTTTGCTTATTAAAATAGCCAGAAAGATGGAATCAAGCCTCATCAGGAAAAAAGAATTTGTCGAGAATGTTGTCATTGTTTGTGTTATGTAAAAACTATTGACAGTACTGTGTCCCCGTACCAAAATCTACCTGCGTAAGTTCAAAAAATACTTGAATTTTATATGGAAACAACTTTAACACCTTGTTTAAAAAGGTATGAGATGTATCAATGACAAATGAAGTTCTTAAGAAAGCTTTACAATTTTTTTTTTTTGGTGAGTTTTCCATTCGACGTCGAATATCCTCTACGCAATCTGCGGTTCCTTTTTTATGTACTCCACCGCCAGATGTACGAGTTATTACCCCTTTTTCCCGAAATTTATTAATGGAAATATGAACATGACTTAGCAACTGTGAATAAGTAACAGGCAGATTAGAAAATTGTTGCTGGAAATCATACAAGCACTGATTAATGGAATAAACCTATTCTCCATTATCTAATTTTCGACCAGTTCTAAAGTAACTTTTGATATTAAACTTTTTGTATTGTAACTCTTACTTTAAAATAATACAATTAAATATAAGGCTTTCAAATTTAGGTTTGTCACTGACGGCTGTTGCAATTTAAAAGTATCGCAGTGTCGTCAATCTTACTAAAGAAAATACTTAAAAAACATACTACTCTAATCAGGGAAGGTTTTTGAAGGCATGGTGCATATTGTCGTGTTTTTTTCCCCATAGAAAAAAGAAGAATTGTATATTGAACATTATTTGATAACATGGATTTAAAACGCATTTTTTGAATTCTTTATTTATATTTATATTTATTATATTTGAAATTATCTTTTTGTCCGGCCCTGTATAAATATAAATTAGACCGATGGGTTCGGCTAAATTATGTACTATTGAGTTTGATGTATGAGATTTTCGGGATATTTTATTGAGAAATACCAGGACTTGCAAACCATGTGGTCAGAGTGAATAAAAACTTCATTTTTATTCTGCTGTTTTTGAGTAAAGTCGGGTTATTTTATTTTGGTGCTTTAATTGTGCATTCAATTTAATTACGATTTTTACGAGTGTTTGTGATCTCGTTTTTGTTATATTAATTTGAATAATGGTATCTCTCGCGTAGTTAGTGTTAAATGTGGTTAGATCGATGTAAGTACATAAAACAATTGATTTATATAATTGCTACTACGATAATTTGCTTATGTTTGTAATTTTAGTTTATAATTTGCATAAACTTTGATATAAAAATTAGTATATGAATATTCAAGAAATTGTCATGTTTTTGGCAATGGAGTTTTTTTTTCAAGTCAAGATGTTCTAGATCGTTTTATATTCAGGTTGGTTTTTTTTTTGCCGGGTTTGATTTTGTCATGTTTTGTTGCGCATGACTGTAAAGCTGTCACGCGTACTCGATAACTTGGTGGTTGTTGACATTTGATTTGTTGGGGTTACAGTTAGAGGTCAAACTTGACAAATTTCTTAATTATTTATTAATTATATGTTTCCTCGAGAGTCACAGGGGGTTTTTCTCCTTGCGCGTGACATTTATCGCAAGGACTCTTTCCTCCTAGCTACTGTTAATTTTGCTTTAGCTCCCTATAGACTCGGTAGTGGGATTTTTTTTTCTTTTTTAATTTTTTTTAATAAACGAAAATTATGAAAGTGTGAATTTTATTTAATGCTATATTGTTTTCTTTACACGTATCTTGCTTGTTCGAGAGCAAGACCTGAGATTAGAAGAGCTCAGCTTGGAGATTGAGCGACTGAGTTTATCCGGATAATCGTTGTGACATAGCAATATGTGTATGTTTTAAAGCATAAAAAATTTCTTGTTATTTTGCACCCTCTTTCAATATGTTAGAAATTAAAGAATTTCCAGAATTAGACGTAGTCAGGTCTGGTATTCAAACTCTTATGTTACATATTGCTATGGATTTTTAATTAAAAATAATTTATTTAAAAATAATTAAATATTTTGAGAAAAGCGAACTGTACATTGAAAATGTTAATAAATGTGCGAAGATAAAAACTTGTTATTCGGGATCGCTCCCATGTAGCGACCGAGGTAAATTATTTCTAGGAGACCAAAATTATAGCTAGAACTAGAAGGTAGCTTGGTGTGATATAATTTAATTATATTGAATTAATTCGGTTATTTGTTTTAAAAGTGTTTAATTGATGTATTAGAGAGTTAAATTCTCGTACGATATTTGATGTTTAAATTGAATATGCACCTTCTTTGTTCTTCGTCTCCACACATTTTTTCTTGTAAGTATGTAGATATAAATTTTTTATGATATCATAAAACATAAATTAAAATTTTAAAAATATTTCTATTGTATCCAAACTTGTTAATTAAGAGATTTAATAATTAGAAAAATAGATACTAAAGCTTACTATTAAAATTTCTTTGTTAATATTATAATTTAAAAGTTTGTTCGAGAGGATTAAAGGGTTTTTTGTGCGTGTCTATTGAACACGTGTTAATTTTGTACGTGTATCAGAATTTGATTATACAGTGTGGTTCTGTGGGGAAGAAATTAATAGTAAACTTGATTATTTTTAGATAAGTTTGTTCGGAGTCATTAAGAGGAAGTTTTCCATTCATTTAGCTGTCAATTTTACAGTGAATGTTTTTACGTCATGTATTTTTGTGTAATACAGAATCTTTATACTTAGTAAAGATAGATTTTTTTTTCTTTTTTTATTTTTGTATTAAATATTCAGTTTAATTTTTATCCTGCTTTTGTTTTATTTTCATACCAATATTGCTGTTCAGGCTTAATACATATATGTATATATAATTAAATACATTTTTGTGTCAACATTTCACTGGCGTCCAAATTATTTTTAGTCTGTACACGACTTTCCTGAGTGGAACCCGAGAAGTTAGAAGTGTCATATTTGAAAATTCACCAGCTGAGAAACCTAGTTGGGAAAACTAGTTGTGGATGGTGGTCTGCTAAACCTTCAAACCATTATTCATAGCAATATGTAACCTATACAGGGTCACCGCCGAATAGCGCCCCAGCTATGCGAACCTGAATACTGAAAATCAAAAAAAATTATTTGTTATTCATCAAAAATTTTCTAATTTTTAGGGCCAAAATGTAGTTAAAATCGGTACATATCTTTATTTATTCTATATTGATCGAAATGCAGCTGTTATTCAAGTTCATTGAACAGCAAAAAAGTCGATAACATTTTCAACAATAAGGTCCTATTGATAGATAGTAATGTTATTGGCTTCTACCAAAACATATTCGGTCGCACATTGACGATGTTTTTTTGTGGATATTTTTACATTGAATATGTCCACAAACCCATAATGTGATTCAAACTAAATAGTGTGAACGTTAGACTTCTTTTAAAAGTAAAATTAACAAAAATCGTCGTAAAATAAAAAGCTTTATGTAGCGTGTTCAATGGGATAGATACCGGGTTTTTAATTATTTGTATGGATATTTTTTTCTGTCTTTAAATTTGTGGTGGTACTGACTAGTACCGATAAAACAATATAATTAATCGGTAAAATGAATTATTGATGAATTAGAGATGGTAGCCCGTATTGCCGCGCGTATATTTACCTACGACAGGGCCGGACGCGAATAAAGACAAATCATTTTCTCATTACTAGATGAACATTTTGTAACGAAGTTTGCTGTCAAACTTCTGATTATTAGCGAATGTTTGCACTTTTTAATTCAATCAGAATTAGAAGCAGAACATATTCTTAAGTTTGGAGAGCAGTGTATATTTGTGTAAATATATTTATTAAAAACGTTATGTAATTGTACTTGGCTCGTTCGCTTGGTTCGTGTGAACAGGAAAATACCCGACCCCTTCTTAATGTTCACGCCGGCGTTGATATATTCCAGTAAAGATGTGTAGAAGTGGAACTCCTTCCAATAAGGGCCGCTTTTGTTCCAATAGTTTCCATATAAAAGGCCCAAAATTTCACAGAAAAGGCAATTATTCAGCCAGTCAATACGAGGCTTCCTGACTAATACTTGTGTATTAGTTGAGGCATAAGTAGATGAGTTATATTTCCCGAAGATGATATTAGTTGTCTTCCCCCGCACTCTACCTTCTTCTAGATAAAGAACCGGTTCCGCTAATTTTCAGTACAAACGTGACATCCGTTATATTCAGAAGTCTTCTGCATCCGAAGGGAAGGTCGAGGGACAAGAGGAAAGTATATCTTTAGTGTTAACGTCACCGAAACAAACAAGATAAAACTTTGCATTAAAGAAAGCTGAATAATTCAAAAGTAGATGATTTTCTTGTCTAAATAAAGGCAAATAAAAGCAAGTTGTTTCGTATTACAGAAATTCCCGAATTAATAGTAACTCCAGTAACAAATATAACTAGGTAGAAATTTTGAGTTACTAACAACCAATCCGTGTTAAATTTATTATTCAATGTATTATAAATTCCTGAATTGTTAACAATTAGTATATTCCCCGAAATAATCTATAATCTTAATTCCCGACTATCCAATAATTAGAAAGCAATATAATTATGATACTAGAGACCCTTAGAATCTCACCGTCCGCCGAATCCATAAGTATATTCTGATTCAATTGAACGCGTTTTTTTCCTAAGACATTCACGACCGAGCGAGCCATTCATAAGATTTCTCTCGCGACCGGCCGAATGTTCAAAACGTCCGTATTCAAACAGTAAACGCGTCCGCAGTAGTTTTTCATGAATGATTAGTAGAATACTACCACATTACTTGTCCAGCTATAAACGATAAAAGAGTTGGTATCGTAGTTAGTATAGCAAATTGTCATTTCTTTGGAAATCAGTCATAGAAACAAAACTCTACTGTTAAATATATATTGTCCGTTTTGTTTAACGTATGTGTGAATTTACGACACAATAGATTCTTTTCGTTTGTCAACGAAGAATAACGAGACCAATTAATATGTTCAAAATACACGTTTTGGTTAATTATTTTCTTTAAATTAATATTGTATATGTACTTTTTTTCTTAATAAATATATGTATATCGACTATTGTAAATATCCTTCGGGTGAAGAAAATATCATATGTGAATTTTTTTTTGAAGAATTTGTTAGATTAATGTTACTAAAAATACATTTTATTTTATTACATTTGTTATCAGATACAAATTTACGAATCTCATTTATGTTTATAAAAATATTACGAGAATATAGAGAATAAACTTACTTTTTTGTTATTGTTATTCAGTTCGTTTTTCTTAATACACACAAAAAAAACGACCCCACAGCTTGAGAATATCACTCACACATGTTGGAAAAAATAGATATTGTGATGTATTTGTCTATTCGGGTTCTTAAATAAAACTAACGGTAACTTGACACACACTATATTAATAATAAAAACGAATAACAATTTAAAAACTAATTACTAACAATAAGCACATTTATGTCTTTATATTTATATAAGTTCACTCGGCGATGATTTGGTATTGAATGCCCTCAATCCCTTCCTCAACAGCTTATATGTCGCTGTTGAACCTTTTCTCGATATGTATATATTTCTATATCCATCGAGAAGGCGTTGGAGGTATGATACGCGACGTATCGTTGAATGAGTCATCACAATATATTATAATATATCGTCCAAAACAAGGTAATAAAGATTTACCGAACTCTTTCAACTACGATTGTAACTACCCGTAATTGTGCAAGAAGCTCACGATCCTTCTAGTAAAACATCGATAGTCGTTAGTTTCTAATAAATTTTGATTGTGACTTTTGGTTCCTCTATCAAGCTGATAAATTCAACATTTCCCTGTTGATGCATAAGACCAACAGCGCCGCCACGATATTATTTTGAATTACCGATTCATGTACACTCACTGACATAAGTTTTGTCTTTGGTATTTTATTTCACTTTAAGAAGTGAAAGTTAATATTAATTAATATATTTAATTATGTCGACCCCGATTAAAGTACAAAGCAACCGATAAATAAATCATGTTGATTTATTAAGTAGTTAGTAATATATTTTGATTATAAATAGTTATAATTAACCACCATTGGAAGATACAAACCGACCCCGTTTCAATTTGATGTTCTTAAGCTGGAACAGTTAGAAACTGGTAAACTTTTGACGTGCCCAATGAGGCCAAGTAAGAATTTTTTGTATGAAGGCATTACTCACATACACCTATCACCCGTTTTTTTTGGTTACTATACACAACTAGCATTGTATATATAGTATATGAGAGCGGATTGATATGTAAGATCTCCAACAACGCCATTATGTGACTAGTGGAGATAGAAACAAGTTCCAACTTGCAAACGGTAACTTCGAATATTTAGTTTTAGCATGCAAAGTTTAATTTTCCTGGATACCGTTATTTATTGTATATGTTACTCAATTATCAGTTCGATTTCTGAGATACGTACCAAGCAACGATACGTGATAGAATATTTTACGCTGGAAGGTTGCGCGCCATCGAAATTGACAGATGTTTTAAATTCCACCAATTTAAAAAGAGTTCCATTAGTGTAGAAAGTCATACTCACCATTTTCAGGAATGTAAAAGGAGTCGAGATATTCATACAGAATATCTGCCGAAGGAATCAACGATTAGTTGAATAATGTACTGTAAAACTTTACACCAAAGAATCGTAGAGTAAGGCCGGAAAGAACGAATTTTTTCTTGCACCACGACAACGATTGTATTACCGCAACAAAACGATGAAGACAGTGTCGAGCCCGAAATTCATGGTTGTTTCGCATCCTCTGTAGTCCTGATTTGGCACCTGGTTGTTCCCAAAGTTTGAAGAGGTATTGAAAAGTCAACGTTTTTCATCAGACACTGAAGTTCAGGCTGCTGTTCGCAATTAGATCAACAGTAAACAAGAAAGCTTTTCATTGCCGGAATGAAGAAATGGATTCAGCATTTGGAAAAATGCGTTGGCTAAATGATGATTGTAGAAAAATAAATATATACATTGGCAGTACAATACCTAACTTTACTTCATTTTCAGACTGGTTTCATTATAGTTATACGCCGTTCACGATTCGAAGACGTGCACGTCATCAACAGTATTTTTCGGAATCATCACAAAAACAATAAACGAACTATAATCTTTATATATCAACATCATTGCGAATGTCCAGTGTTGACACATATCGTTCTGTCATATTTTACGTGTTTGTTTACGTTTGGTTTGAAATGCCGAAAGCGTTTTGCTGCGTATGCAACTTGTTGCATCCGCAGTTGCAAACTGTGAAGCAGAATGCGATAATGATGGACCGGTGCTGCCTTTATCATATTGCTATAATTTCATATTACATATTGCACTTTTTTTTGTAGCGTGCAGCAAAAGTTTTAGGAGTAAACGTAACATCTGTCAGCAGAATTTCCTCGTAAATACAAAAAGGACACGCAATTTGCAGCCCCAAACGGAAACATGACAAAAAGAAACCTATAGTGGAGCTTGATTACTTCGCTGAAGGTGCTATAAGGAATGTTGTCTACGAGATGTACAGAAATAGTAGGATTTTTTAAAAAATTGAGACTGTATTGTAATTGTGGTATAATTATAGAACAACATATTACCGTAACAACTTTAAATACTAGGAATAGATCTGCACTGGTCTATAAAATTGATAATCTGGCCAGTATGGCCACATAGTTCTCCGTCTGCCACCGTACCATTGCATATTTAATGTGACGGCGAATTTATTATTAATCTTGGCGAAGACTCTGAGAATGACGACGATTTATTTTCAGATTAATGTGTCACTTATTTTTAAGTTGTTGGTTTATAATACCTGGTACTTTCCATTTTCTTTCAACATATATACTGATGTAACACAAATGTCTTTTTAGTATTCTATTTATTATTAAATACATATACAGTTTTCACCTGTTTTTATTGTTTGATTACTTTGTAAGAGAATTAATAAATTCGGTTATTTATAAATTATAACCTAAATATTGCAAATTTGACGTAAGCGCTTACTACCATAACCTAAAATGTAATCAAATCGATTTTTCCAATGGATTTTGCAAATTATTTCACAACATTGTTTTGACATCATTGATGACGTGCACGTCTTCGAATCGTGAACGGCGTTTAGAGTTATATTTAGAGTTAATATCAAACCGCCCTCGTATAAATTGTGTTATATTGTGTTCATTTCTATGTTAATGTAATATATTTCTATATGTATTTACTATAAAACAATCATTGAGTTTTTGTAAGTGTATTCATTTATAAGTATTTTCTAGTAACAGAAAGATCTTTTTGATTGATTTGAATATGATGGCTTTACCGAAAGTTATAAGCAGTAAGACGAACAATTCGTCCATAAATGCTTTACCAGAAAGCAGGACATGAGTTACAGTTTTACATACCTTGTACTTTCCACCAAATCTTCTTCTAACTGTATTATATTTCCGACACTTCGAGATCTTCGTAATTTTGGAGGTCGTGTTTCGTCACAAACTTCTACAATGCGAAAATTGGTTTATATATACATACATACACATACAGTTACTAAAGCATTTCTTTGCCGTTCACTGCCCAAAGTGCGAACCGCAAATTATACTTTATCTCTTTCTAACACGTATAAATACGCGCTGTACACGTTAGTGACTGCAAAGAAATACTTTATGAACTGTATATATCCAGCACTAAACCGGAAATGTAAGAAAGTTCAAAATATTACCAATAATTTCCTTACTTTTGGCAATATATTAATGCTATTTACTAAATACGCTTCGTCAATAACAATCAAAGGAAATAATCAAGCATCTTTAAACATACCTACACAGTCTTCAGCGATCGCTTCCTCCTCGGGACATAAGCACATTAAACTGGTAGATTTTCTTAAGTCATTATTTGGTTTATCTGTAAATAATAAATATAATAATAAATCACTTTTAAATCAATATTTATTTGATTAACAAATATGTACGTTTTAATGTATACAATATTTTAACTTAACAATATAAGGTCTCAGTCATACAAGAGTTATTATCATGAATTTTGTGGAAAAACAGTATACTGTGAATGCACAATAAAAATTTAAGCGAGTTAATGTGAATTGTGGTATCTAGCTAGAATAATTAATTTCATATTTTTTGAGCTATTCGTTACAGAGAAGCTAGTAGTATTTATTACAACGTTGAGAAAATTATTTTCAATAATTTTATAATAAGATTATAGAAGCTGAATGGCAGCTTCCACAATAACCAGGTCTGGCACCGTTAGATTATTTCTCCCTTGGTTACTTAAGAAATAAAATTTATAAAAGTCTACTATAAGTGTCAATGACTACACCAAAACAATTGATAAATGTATTTGAAAGTATAAAAAAAAGAATTTATAGATCTATTGAAACTGACGATTCACATTTTAATTTCAGATTTTTCAGATGTAATAAGACCTGAAGTACACTAACTATGACAGTGTATAATTTTATCGCTTTTTAAAATATTTTAATTAATAAATTATAAAAAAATCTTGGTCTAATATTTTAGAATAAAACCTTTTCTTTTTGCAATTTAAGATACCATTTATTTATCATAATACAGTTTCTAAAGTAAAAGTAGTAATTCTTGATTTGTTTATATTTAAAAAAAGGTATAAAGCCCCTTACCACTTCTTAAATACGTATTTCGACCACTAACTTGTCATACTCAGTAAGAAAAGATAACCAAAGAAGTTTGAGTACATCAATACGTTTAGCAGGTATTACGCATTTGTTACAAATGAAACAGGCATGCATTACACACATCTGTATCTGTACACATGGACATACACCTCGTATTTTCCAACGTTTACTTCAGCCAAAGACACGTGTTTCTGTCTCAATAGATTTCGTAAGTTTGGCTAATAGTATGGCTAACAAACTGACGAAGTTTATTGAGGCAGAAACACGGGTATTTGGTTGAAGTTAACGTTGGAAAATACGAAGTGTATGTCCATACAGATGCAGATGTGTGTAATGCATGTCTGTTTCATTTGTAAGAAAAAATATGTTAAATATGGGACACAGTAAATCTAACACAAAATCATGGAACACTTTACAAGACGTGTTCTTATTAACGAATTGGAGAATAAAACACCAGAGATATCCACAGTCAAAAATGGGATACAAATGGAAATATCTTCGGACCCGCCGCTTCGACTCACTTGAATTTATTAAATTTGCTAAGCAGTAGAACATAAAATGAACTACATCTAGCCCGAACAACAGGATGTGTTACGGTCCATTATTAAGAATATTTTATAGCGTACATTTTATTCAAGTGCCCGAAGAACAATGCCTTGTGTTGTACATCGTGGCACAGGTGTTCGAATGATGCAATCGTGCGACAAAACTTCGAAGACCGAAGTGCTGCCCCCGACCCTATTTGCGGGTCCGCGTCGGGTTTTGGCTTCACTTGCGTTTAGTATCTCGACCACTGCGTTTACGCATATGCAAGTTTCACTTGTAGTTATCGTAAGTTTTGAGGAAAATTACACCGACTCGGTGGATATGGCCGCACTTTATTAATTAATCCCAAGCTAAACTTGGATCATAGCATGTCGTCGATCGTGATTCATATGTATTATTCCCGCATTCCGCTTTTGCTAATATATATCTTATCGTAGGGTTTTCCTTGCTGTTTCACGTTACTGGCTCAGGTAGGTGAGAAATAAAAGTAAGCAACTCGATTCCGAAGAAAGAGAGAGATAGGTAGGGACACCATCATCAACGGAATACCGATCTACACTTCGAAAGCTAGGTTTCTATTTTAAGTATACTGTTTTCAAGTAACGAGATATTTATCTAACAGCATTTTTATTTGTTTTACATATATTGATATATTATACAATATCACCATTAATATCTTCATGTGAAACATTTAATCATAATTATTATTTAGGATACCATTTTACTTAGAAATATATTTAGCATTATATTTGTTATGAAAATTAAGCCATATCGTGCCTAGCTCTGTAAACTGTTTCTAAGCATTCTTGAGGTCTCATTATACATACGTACTATTTCCTTGTTTTGATATATAGTATGTTAATATACAGGCACGAACAAAAGTTTAGTCCATTATTTCCAACTTTTAATTATAACTTAATATTTGTGCATTTGTTTATAGTAGTCATAATTTAAATATATATACAGGGCTCCACCCTTTCATTATATTTTGACACATGATACATTTTTCTTTTGTTTATATTTTTGAAGTAAACGTTTATAATACTTTTTATTTGGTTGTGGTTCGTTTTCTTTTAATATACTTAGCTTTCTTAAATGCAACCTGGTTGTACGTGGGTACGTTACGCATGTAGGTACGTCTTCCGCGAAACCTATAATCACTTATACGAGTCTCCTACAAAATGCAGTGGCACCCTTTTTAAATATCGATCAATTACTTTAACAACGTTTTGTCAACAATCGCACGACCTTCTTCACTGAGCTGTGTCCATGGCATTGGTCAGCTGCCTTGTATTTTTAACAGCAATCCGCCCATGAAAGGTAAGTCCGGGGAGAGCTATTGGATTTGGTAAAATTTTAGAAAGACCTGTTTTCGCTATTTTTATTGTTGCACGTTGGGTGCGCAGATGTTTCAGTTTCCAGATGTTGCCGTGGTCTTTTATTTATTATTGACGTCAAGAATAAATAGAAGAATTACTTATTAAAATGAAATATGGAGAAGATCTATTTTTAACTACACTAAACTGTAATGTTACACCAAAACAAGATTTGCCTTCACCTTCTAATTTTCTAATGTGAAAGACCCGACCTACTATTCTTCCGGTTCAGGAGTTTCTGTTCAAGCCTAAACACCTGCTAAAAACTAAAAAAGAAAATAAATGTAAATAAGGAAAAGCAAACAAAATACAATAATCACTCTAATCACATAAATTGTCCCGGTAAAGATGGGCGTCTCTTCTTGTTTTGGGTTGGACGCCAGCACGTCCAGGCACTTGAGCACACTGCTCTTTGTACTATCCCCAATAGATCTCTCAGTTCTACTCTGTTAGTCTGCTGTCCTCGGCAAAAGCCACTATCCTCCTCAAGGGAAGTTTGAGTACCCTCGTAGGATCCAATGGATCTCTTCCGAAATGTTTCTGTCTGAGTTCCTTGAGTTCTTCACACGTGCATATTACATAAGGCTAGTTTTCTCCCGTTTTTCACATCTCCTACACCAGGGCTGGCTAACCAAGCCCATGCTGTACAGATGCTTCCTTAAAAGACAATGTCCGATTATTAAGCCGGTAATTATTTCAATTTATTTTTTGTTACTACGAATTAGGTTGGCTGAAAACCTTCCGTCCAGCTCCCTTGGTATGGAGTTGACCTTCCGTTAGCTTCCATTTCTTTTCATGTTCTCTTTCTAGCCATACCAGATACAAGCTCTGGTCCTATGAAGTTCCTATTAGTACCTTCTTTGACCAATTCGTCAGGTATCTCATTGCCTTTAATTCCCTCATGTCCTGGCACCCATATCAGCGACACAGTATTGTATTGTGCCAGTTTATTGACGATCAGTTAGCTCCTCGGCGCGGGCTGAGTCTGAAAACAATTCGCCCTGAAAAACCGTCGTATGTTTTCCCAGACTTATCTAATCATCCTTCTAGGGCACATTCCGCATATGCCTGCACCTGTTCCGTAATTGGATTGTGATCCATCCACAGCACCACAATCGCTCGAGCGACTTTTTGCCTGTTCCCTGGTCGGTATAAATATGTTCAGCTTAGCTGTAAACATAATCTCAGGTGCCATACTGTCCGCCGGCATTTGAAATATCGGCTCTTCCAGTATAGTTCCTGTGATATCTACAACCTTGAGCTTATTCAGCAAAGAGTACGCAATTAGAAACCGCGAGAATTTTAGATAAATATAGCTCTAACCACAAAATGTGTAAATGGATGAAGGAAAGTACCGAAAAGAAAAAACAGAATCCATTGAAGAGAGCTAAACAATTACTAGTATCAAGTCTACCAACATAGGAAAATTAAACTAAATCTTTTCAAGTGCAAACATTGGAGACGTCAAACGAAAAGAAAAATATGGACCCTCTCCGCAGAAATATATTGAAACTTTTACAATTGATGAATCTGCGTAAACGAATGACTATGCACATTATTGTGTTCTTTTTACTGAGCAACTGAAAAAACAGAAAAACTGTTTGTAACATTTTTTTTTTTATTTTGCAAGTATATATTTCAATACCACAAGACGAAAGTTTTTTTTTTATAATTTGTATTAAGTAAATTTAAGAGTTAAACTGAGTTAATCAACTCAGTTTAACTCTTCACTGATATCAAAAATAATTAAAAAGAGCTCAGGCTATTATTGACTATAGAAGTAATATACTAATATACAACGTTTCTCAAAAATGTGAAAAATTAATAATGTTCCTATAGACTCAATTCGATCTTTACTGATTTTTGGTAAGCGTTGATTTTAACATGCACTATACATTTTGTCTATAGTGAAGGGAATGGAAATTTTTTAGAAGACAGGCGTTTGTATGAAGAAATGTATTCCGATCGCGTGATTCCCCACCACACTATGTTTGCTTGTTTGCTTTGTGAAACTGTCGGTTTTCAAAGACTCGTAATTGTGGCAACCTCGCTATATTTCTGGACTGCAGCTGTCGATAAAGAAGTCCTTCGCCATATTGACGAAAATCCAGAAATAATTACTAGAAAAATTGTCAACACTTTAAACATTTTAATAATTTGGCGGCTATCAAATCGGTGTATTACGTATTTTTGCTAAGTAGGTTGAGATATGGATCGATTGTTTGGTATCCGAACTACGTTTACCTCAATCTTGAACTCAAATGTGTACAGGGCAGATCTCTCAAATTCCTATCATTTAAAATTGATGGAATCTATCCACCTAGTGGTACCTTCAGCCAGGCGAAATGAACATAGTAATCGATTTTTAACCAAAGTTATCACTAATAGTGTGGATTCTCCTATATTACTCTTTAAAGTTGGCTTCTCGACTTCATCATACATAATATGTTCGTCTAATGTAATTGTTGTTTCTAAAGCAAGAATGAATATTTTGAAAAAGGCATCAATTACACACATGCGTATCAATGCTAATGTCCTTTTTCCAAGAATTTGTTGGCATCGTAATATTTACTGGTACCATTTCTATTCTTTTTTTATTTTCATGTTGAATATATGCACAATATATAAATTTTTGTTATTTACATTGTTGTTGTTAAAGTAAATCACTTCTATCATTTTTTAAAATTTTTAAAATCTGTGACCTCTTATAATTCAAAATCTCAACAAGATCTGTGCCTAAGAACATTTTTGCTCAATGTTACTTTTGTCAAGTCAACATCTAAATATTACATATACATATTTTTCTATGAAACAGCATATACCAAGTAATATTTTATAATTTTAATACTTACCAGAACATGCTCCCTCGGGAGTAGATACTTCAGGGTATTTCATAATTTTTGTAATAGATTCATGATCGACATCTAAAAATATAACAAATATAAAAAATCTAAATTTAAAAAATTATCTTGTAATATCAAATTAATAATGAAGAAATATGCACAAATTTACAATAAACAAATATTTAAAAATATCTACCAAAGTAAGTTTCTGCGTCTACGCCGTCTTCATTTTTTCCATCTAAATTAAAGTCTAAATATGGCGGAGCATTAAACAAAAAATTGCTAGACATATTTCTATTATAAAACAAATTACTTAATCCTTACTTCTAAAATGAAAGAGTCATACTACAATTAACAGTTACATTACACATCTATATAACAAAACATACATTATTATTTCTTTTTACCAGAGAATGTCCAAAACGATCTGTACCTACACCCTCACTTTAAATTTATGAAAACACAAAAACAGCAAAAAGATTCAAGAGAAAAGAAGTTGACAACGTTCACAACCAATAAGTTATGATAATTCAATTTCCAACAAAAATTCAAAAGTTTTGAGGATTTCGATTGGCTATTAATGGCACGTGATGCTTTCAACCGTTAAAACTGTTTTACACCCATACATACATTCAAATTACAAGCTTGAAAATCTAATTTTCATCTAATCACGTTTCAGAATTATGTTAGACCAGTCATGCTATTTTGAACATTTTAGAACGTAGTACTTGTGTGTATAAATTATATTATAGAAACAAAATCTTCAAATAAATGGTGTAATATTATCATGTAACACTGGCTTCACATATTTAATAATTATAGAATTCTGTTGAAGTCAATTGAAAGTAGAGTAGTTGGAAATAGGTCAAGGGGACATTTTATGTTCTTTTCTCCTCGTCTCGTAAAAACATTCGTTATTTTTATATAGAGAAAATAAATCTCCAAATACTAATTTTCCGAATAAATATACCATTTTTTGGATATTTTAGATTATTTTAAAGGTTATGCTATGTGATAGATGATGGCAGCACCAGTAATCTTTTAAATAAAATTTAAATTATATAATTATTAATTATGTATTTAAATGAGTTCAGTATATAGTAAAAATAAATTAAAATGTGCTTAAACTAATTAAAACACCATTTGAACACATTTCATAAGTTATCCGTTTATATTACGATAGACGATGTGTGAGACACGTGTGAGAAAAAATAGTGAATGGAATGTAACTCGATTATTCAGAATACTTGCTGAAGATAGGACTGTAGACTGTGTCTGTGATAAGTTGAACATCAACCTATACACCTACTAAATCAGTGCCGTATGAAATTTAAAAAGCCTTTGTTGAACTATTGATCACAAAAAGTTTGCGTTTATAACTAATTGTCGTTTGGAATCTTAATTTTGTAAAAAAATATTAAGGCTTAATCTTTGAAAATAAGAATTTCCTAGAATGAATCTGTCAAGTTCAAATCGTCTGCACAAACTCGCTGCAAAGATTTGTAAATCATTGGCAAAGGCAACATTTTCATTCAAATTTTTAGGTAATCAGCTATCGAAAATAATATTAATTTATTGAATAAAGAGCTGCTTCGATGATAGTTATCTAGATAGATAGATAGATATCTAGTTTCATTGTGTTCTACATTTTATTGAACTTAAAACTTAAATTTGTTTGAAACGCGTTTTTCGATTCTCACTGTCAAAGGATTGGCCATATTTTAAACTTTTGGTCGCATTGTTTGATGGGTTTGAACTAATAATTTCATTAGTTGAACAGAATGGGATAGAATAAAGTCTTTTTAAATTTCTATATTTACACTATTAATTTCGCACAGAATATTGTTGCAAGTAATTAGATTGAGAGTGAATCGAAAATGTGTGTTCCACTGTAGCAGTGGAACTCCGTGCACTATAGAATTCTATATATCGCTTTCTATCGTTTTGGTACTCCGTATCGTGTTTTCTACAATAGTATTCCCTCCGGCACTATCGCTTCGTTTCTAAACTTTAACACCTATCGCATTAAAAAGAAATAATATAGAAAACAAATATTTATATACGTTAGATAAAGACGAAAAAGAGCGGTTGACTAATATCCACTGGGTCCGCACATGTTTTACACATTAAAAAAATTGTAAATTTTATTGCTTGCCAAATTTTCTTTCGAAAGAAGATTTTTTAATTATTTTACAAATCGTAACAATACGTAAGACCTTTTCCAAAAAATGCGTATTACAAATGATTATTGGGCAGCTTTTTTAAATTTTTGTGAAGAATCACCACAATTATTACAAATAAATTTAGTGGCTTACAAGTAAGACAGTAAATAAATGCGCTTTGGAAAAGTGTTGCAGAACTATTAAATTATTTGGGATATTGAGAAAAAAAGGTCGAAGATTGGAGAAAAGTGAGTAAATACCACTGGATAAAATAAAATATTTGTTTTTCTTTTTTTATCATTATCCATATCTTAAACTATAATGAGATGTTTAAATTGATTATTATTTATAGACAATTACTGACTGGAAGCCAAAAACTAAAAAATGAGTAATTTCCTTTGTCAGTCTAAACAGTTACTTAAAATGCAAATCTATTGAACTAAACGCATTTCTAGCTTTTCTCATAAATCGTCTTTCATTATTGTATAGCCGGAATTCCTCCCTTCTGTCTTGTTCCTTTTCAATAGCAATTGCATTGTAAATAAATCCAGGTAACATCTTCATATAAAAACAAGATAATATAAAATCACTAGAATACTACTGTGCACGGAGTCCCAATGCTGGACTCTTCCATTGCGATGATTGTGCCTTTGTTTCTGGGTCATCTCCATAAATCCATGATTTGTCACTAATAGGGTAATAACCCTATTCAACAAATCTGGGTTACTTTTGCCCAGATGAAGTAATTCTCGGGACATTTAAAGTCCGGTGTTCTTTCAATTTCGGAATGAACTTAGCGATACTCTAAGCATGTTCAAATCTCCAGTTGATGTAAAAATTTAAATTCAGTTCATCGGCTATTTCCCTAATTGTAAGTCGACGCTAAGAGCACACTAAATTGCGAATTTTCGATGTTGTTGTTGGCTTTTGAAGTGGAAGGGCTGCCAGACCCTGAAATCATCATCGACTTTTTCGTGAACATTTTTAAATCTGTTGTCTGTTGAATCAGTTAAAAACATTTGATCGGCTCAGACTCTCCCCGAATGCGGTTTTCAAGTGGTCATAAGTCTCCGAAGCTGATTTCCTGGTTTTAAAATAAAATTTTATGCAAATTCTTTATTTATTTTTTCATTCATTTTTTAAATGGATAAATCCGTCGAGAACCGAAAACACGTAGGTATACACTTACCAGATTATCACTCTCTACTGAACAAAGATAAAACAGTGATATTTTTAGAACATTTCATAGACAAAACGAACTTTCTTTTTACAAGAAAAGCCATTCCCTTGTATTGAGTAGATTTTAAAACATTCCAATCATACCTTGTACATAAGACTTAGGAATTCTTTTGAATTTATGTTTTTATACCTTGAATTTCTATTTTGACATTTTTGACAAATTTAATTTTTAGCAATTAACGGCAATAGTATTGAAAACATTTAAAGAATATAATAAGTAAAAATTGTTTCAATTCAATTAAACGGTTGATGATCCGATGGCTACTACATAACTACATTACAACTAAACACCTGATTCTAGGGTGTTTAAGTTTCTATTGGATTTCAATGAATTGAAGTTCAAGACATATTTTTGGCATACCCAACCCAAGTCATTTGCATTTGTCAAATAATGGATGTGTCATATCTCCCTATAAACAATTGTGTAATTTATCTATTAAAAATATTGATTTGTAGTATATTGTTATTAGTAGAATTTTGAAGTAATAATTATACTTAAAAATGTCCAATCCATTCGCTGCATTATTAAAGCGAAATACAGCAGATAACGTAGAAGAAATTAGTGAATTGTGTAATACAATTGAAAATGTTTTTGGTTTTACGTTAAACAAATTAAGAAGTGAAAAAAAGAATTTACTATTTTTAGAAGAACAAGTTAATACGTTTCCTGGTCAAGATTTAGATTTGTTAATCCTTGAACATGCTTTATTTGAAAGGTTGTTTCTAGTCATTCCTGATATTTACTCAAATGATTTTAAATATGAAAACAAAGTTCTGAAGTATTTATTTTCTTGCTATAACAATAATTTTCAAACTTCAAATAATTCTACTCAACTTAGTATAAAACAACTGATAATGCGAAATGTACTAACATCATTGAAACAACCTGATTTGTTCGGTGAACAAGATGTTTTTGGTCAATTTTATGATATTATAAAAAATGCAGAAATAAATTCTGAACTATTTTTTGATGAAATTTATGAAACTAGTTTAGGGGATGAAGGTATGTATATATTTATGAATACCAAACTCAAATAATTTTGATTAATTTTAGAAGACTTTGAAGACATGAAAGGAGTATATTCACAGCTTTTGAAATTAATTCATATAGAATTAGCAAGAGGGAATATTTTAAATTTCAATGTTAATATATTAAATATATTAACAAAATTTTCTAATTTTGAAAATTTGGCTTTAATTTTTTTGAATTATTGTGAAGTAAAAGATGTAAATGTTGGTATAGAATATGCTAATACACTATTAGGAGCACTTTTGAGCATATCTATATTGCCAAAACAGTTCAAGGAGAATATACCTTTTTTCCAGACCCATTGGATCAGGTATTTTTTACATAAAGGTATTTTTGATTTTTTCTATAAATATTGTTTTAGCCAAGCAATGCAGCACATGAAGGACTACTCCATACTAATACTGATAAAATTACTCATTGTATATGTACAATAATTTTGAACATATTGAAGCTTAGTTCACCTGTCAGAAGACAAATGTTATCATGGTTAGGTAACTGTTTAAAGGCTAATGCCGATAGAGGAAAGATATGGGCATCACAAGCAATGGAAATATCTAATGCTAGTTCGTTTAATACTGTCAGTGATGGTATGATGATAAATCTTTTAACTGTTATTATGCAGTTTTGCCAACCATTTTGTGGACCTCAAAATGAAAAAAAAGTTTTGAAGGTTGATCCTACGTACTGCGCAGTTGATGTAAGTGATCAAATAGGAGTTGTACATATGCTAAATTTTATTTCCTTATTTTTTTTTTTTCATTTATAAATTTTGTCGCAAAGGACAGAGTAATGGTAAGTATATGGGTAGTGAAAGTTATCAGATAAGTAGTGGAACATGTAAAGGACCTAAAAAGAAACAACTTTTAGTATAAACTTAAAGTGAGAATTGTAATTAAAAAAAAAAAAAAGCAATTCACTTTTTACGAAGCTATTTAAACAAATTGAAGATTAATATAGTAAAAATACGTGATGTTTAATTAATACATTCAAAGAACACGATTATCCAAAATTTGACTTGTTTTGGTTGTGTTGAAAATAGATGTTAGGAAATGGGTATTTTATTTCAAATTATGTTTCCCCTTTTAAGTTTGTACTCAAAGTTGTTCCCTTTTAGGTCCTTTACATGTTCCACTGCTTTTTATCCAATTATTTTCACTACCTGTATACTTTACAAACTCCAAAGAATAGAATAAATTGTAGTTTTTTTTGTAATGATGCAAAATTTTTGCTTGGTGGCTCAAGCTTTTTCGAGGCGCTATTGAATAATAACAATTTTATTTACAGAGAAAATTAAACTAACATAGAAGAATGCTATTTATCAAGACAATTGTTTATACAAAAACAGTACACATCAAACATTAAGTAATTTTTTGAAAATTATAAATGAAACCTCACAGTAGTAACAAAAGTGTGTAAAATAGCAATCAAAATTGCATATAAGTCATGTAAAAAAGAAGTGTAGAGGAAACAATTTCTCATATAAAATTTTGTTAACAGCGGCCAAAATATTTTGATACTGTTACCTGTGCAGCATATGCGCTACAGAGTATGTGAATATATTAGGGGTCATTTTCCAAATGTTGATAAGTTAGTTTCATCATTTAAAAAGATATTTCTCAAAGCTGAGACAAAAAGTTGATGCCATATGTAGCAGAAATCCAGATTTGAATATATTATATCAATTCTGCACAAAGCCGATTGAAAAATCTATACATTCGAAGTATGGTGCACTTTTGCAACATTTTAATCACGCACCCATCACCAGTTGTGATGTGGACCGGACATTTTCTATTTTTAAAGACGTTTTAACATCTAAAAGAACTAATTCAACACAGGAACACCTTGAACAACTTTTAGTTGTTCATAGGAATGCTTTACACTTTCAATGTTTCACAGAAAATACATAGCGCTAAGAAATAAGTAATTAAACTTCTAGATTCAAAAATTCTTTTATTTTAAATACACTACAATATTGTTTCGCCATACAATGGCTTCATCAGGTGGATCACTAGTATCCCACCCCAGGAGGTGGTAGATTTAATCACTTTACAACTAGAACGTAAAAACACGAACATTGTCACAAAGACCGAAATTTTACAGCTCTTAGAAACGTCCCTGGAACAAAATTATTTTCAATTTAAAAATTTTATAAACAAACAGAGGGTCTAGCAATGGGGAACCCACTAAGCCCCTTATTAGCAGAAATTTTCATGAATAATTTAGAAATTAAAATTAGTACACATCCCTTGTTTGATAATTGTGTATATTGGTTTGACGACATATTAATTTGCTTTAACGGTTGAGATAGACAATTAAAAACTTTACATAATTATATCAACACTATTCACCCCAAAATAAATTTTACAATAGAAACTTAGAAATAAATAAAAGCAATAATTTTCTAGATTTAACCATATCACACAAAATTAATAAACACGAGTTCGCTATATACCATAAACCAACACATACAGACACCACAATACAAGCTAATTCTTTTCATCCTATAACACACAAATTATCAGCATACCAATCAATGGTGTATAGATTAATTAATGTACCTATGAGTAAAAGTCATTTCCACCTGCAACTAAATAGGATATACACAATAGCATTAAACAATGGTTACTCTATAAATATTATCAATAACATCCTGAATAGCCAACAAAAATCTAAAACCCTTTCCTTAGTTTACCCAAAATTATTGAAATACAAGATAATTAATTCCTACAATTCAATCACTTACTTAGGAAAAATTTCGGATCAAATTGTCACTTTCATTAAAACTTATAACGAACATATATCATTTAAAACACACAATACTATACTTAACATTATTAAAAACAAGAAAGATAAAATAGACAAAGAATCAAACTCTGGTGTATATAAGTTAACATTCAAAATTAGGATGAAAGAACACGAGAGAAGTCATAAAGAAAAGAAAACAGATTCAACTTTCGCAAGTCATTGTATAGATATCAATCATAGATTTAATATAGATTTCAAAATTTTACACATTCAAGATAAAAGTAAAAAACTTAACTTGTTAGAATACTTAGAAATTAATAGATGCAATAGTTTAGGATTAGCTTTAAATGACCAACTAGATTTAAACAACTCCCCTCTACTAAATTTAATATTGTAAAATTGTTCCACCACCATTTTTCTCAATAATTTTTACATACACTCTGTTCGTTTTCAGTTTGCAGTCACATGATCAATTTTCATTTATTTTTAGTAGTATGAATCTAGTCGGTACTTTTGAGTCAAAAGAGGTTTAAGTATTTTATAAATATAAAATTGTTATTTCAATACATAATGTTTTCTATTTATTTTCTAAATGTTTTTCCTGTTTAATCAATCGATGTTATTGACCAATGTAATGGTAATGAAATTGGAACGATGCCGTATGACATAACCTAAAATTTTTGAAGTATAAACACAGTAACTTTGGAAGTTTTAAATCTCAAATACGCATATAAAATAATATTCTTTAAAGAAGACAAAGGTACATGTAGA
Source organism: Melolontha melolontha (assembly GCA_935421215.2). Taxonomy (NCBI): domain Eukaryota; kingdom Metazoa; phylum Arthropoda; class Insecta; order Coleoptera; family Scarabaeidae; genus Melolontha; species Melolontha melolontha. Next base: position 141,889,733 of record OW285237.1, on the reverse strand, counting down.
AAATGCAGCTTTTCATGTATTGTAAACAGATGCTTCACTTCTAGCATTAATCGCATTAAATAAATTTGGAATAAGAAATAATCTGGAAATTGCAGAAATCATACGAGAAGAAATTCACTAACATAAATGAATTACAAAGCAATTCAATATAACCAAAAAGTAGAACAGAAAGGTTGGGAAATAAGAAAATAGGAAGCTAAATTTTGATTGTTTCATATGTATAATCAAATTTTTTGCATTAGAAATTAAATAAATAAAAGCTCACCTTGATTATATTGGTATTATTATTTCCAAGAAAATGGTTAATAATAATTACACGAATAATTCATCTGTTTACAAAAACTATAGAGAACTATTAGTATTATGTATAAATTAATTATACAGTTCAATTATTACATTGCTACGCTAAGTAAAACCATTGAAGATATAACTTCATTTGGAATCAGTATGTTAAAAAATTATCATAACTGTTTGTTAAACTTGCTCATATAAAAACTATTCAACTTAATAAAATGCAGATACTTTAATCAATACAATAAATACAAAATAGCGAAATTGTATTATGTATTATTCTATTCTAGTGTTAACAGATATGGATGTGACTGCACAAGTGAGCGCTGATATTTTTTAATGTTATTCTGCATAAGACTATTAAAACCTGATCTTAAAATGCCATACAGCATACTAAACTCAATGAACAACAGTAGTGCAGTATGTGGCAAAAGCTATTTTCTTTATCTTCGCAATTTATGTTGGTTGTACCTGCAAACTCTTGAGTTGTTCATATATTAACTGAGCATATTAGAAAATAGAAGTAGAAATAGCAAATAATTCATCTAATTCATAATCGGTCTAATAAGAAATATTTATTTGAATAAAACATATTTACATGGAAGCTTAAATATATAATCTTTCTAATACAATCATAAAAACACTATCATAGACAGAAAATAATATTGTCTTGTACTAACATAAAATATGACACCTTTAGTTGCAATTACATATATTAATCTGATTCTGTACTTGATTCTGTAACATTGATTATTACTGGATCCATATTCAAGTCTACCAAGCAGTTTTCTCTTTCATACCATTGTTTTATTAAATTATCAGTATGCCTTATGCAGTTACTCCATGTATTACTATCACATGTATGTAATGCCTCCTTCCACATTTCTTTCACCTTTTCGTCGGTGTAACCAGCCCTACCGATGTGCACATTGTAATATGTTTTTGCTTTTGCCCAAATTAGCTCAATAGCATTGAAGTCACAGTGGTATGGTGGCAGTCTAAGAATTTCATGTCCTGCATTTCTTAACAGTTCATCAATTTCATGAACTTTCTCTTTACGGTTTCGATCCTTTGGAAAATATCCATGTTTCATCTAAAAAGACAACTTGACGCAAACCAGAATTTGTATTCTCAATGTATTTCCTTAAAAATACACTTCGCATTACACTAACATCAAGTTTTTCCATTAATGCTCTTCTATTATCATCTTTTTTATATTTGAAACCGATATGTTTGAGTAAAATGGAAAGAGATGTTTTTCCTATTTGCACCATTTCTTTAGTTTCCAGTTCAGTCTTCAATGTTTTCAATGTAACATGTTTTTCTAAAAAAGTATATCGTTAAAAAAATAAATCATTTATGAAAATAAAATTGCTTAGAATACTTTGATGAAACATGTCGTATAAAGTATTTCGGACTTCCATTTTCAAACTTTCTGGCAAATCTTTGGTTTACGTCGGGGTATTTGTTTTCCAGGTGATGATGTCCCACGTTTCTTGATATTGTAAACGGTTCGGACAGAGATCTTAAGAGCACTTGCTACTCTCTAAAAATATTTTTCCTCATTAATCTAAAGATATTAATTTGGTGTTATCTTACCTCATAAACTGAATCAACAGACAATAATGGACCTCTATTATATTTCTCTTCTTCAAAATAATGAAGAAGGTTGGCAACTAGATTTTGTGCCTGTGAATGTAGACGTTTACCTGGCATATTCTACAACAAAAAGAACACAAACATGAAATTTTTATATCACTTCATATTATGAAAATTACATTTTGCGATATGCATATCAATTTATCAAAAAATGTCATTTGTGAGTGTCAAAGTAAAATAATTTAATTAAGAAATATTACGTTAAATACTTACGATTAATTACTCGAAACTGACTATTATTGTTGCAAGAAGAACAGATAAATAAGAAATCTTAAAATATCAACGGAAAAATACAAACAAAAAGTAGAGCGCACTAAACATAACCTGTATATGTCGATTAATACGTATTTTCTTTTTTGACTAAAACAGTTGTCGGTATCTCATATTATACAAGACATGCTAATATTATTTTTCTTTGTCTTTGCTACGAAGAAATTTCAAAGACGTATGTCTTGTATCAAATGACATACGTTTCAATTCTGAATATTTGTAGCTCAATATATCTGAAAAACAAAGTATATAGATTCTGTGTCTGAGATAGTATGACATAGTTAGTCATGTGACTGCAAACTGAAAACGGACAAAGTGTACATAAATATTCAAACTTGTATTGTACATATTCAGTATTTTATCCACCTGATGAAGTCATTGTATGGCGAAACAATATCGTAGTGTAGTTACAATAAAAGAATTTTTTAAACTAGAAGTTTAATTATTTATTTCTTAGCGTTATAATGAAGTTGTTTCAACAAGTATCTCCTTCGTCAACTAACTATTGAAAATACATAGTTTTGCGTTTTATTCTTTCCAAACGTTTATTACATTCGCTCTGTAGATAGTAACTGCAACAGTAATAACTATGTAGGTATGTGCCATTTATGCAATGTCCACACGTATCAATTTTTTTCAAAACTCACGGATCGCTTACAGAAACAAACCTATTGCGAATACAAGGCAGACGCCTATGGGCTATGAATCATCAATCGCTCGACTCCGCTCTCTAATTATAAACGATCACGTTGCATGCGTAAAAAATATAATGATTTCAAGTGTAAGTCTTCAAATATAATATAAATCTCAGAGTTTATGAGTATTTATAAAAAAAAATTGATTTTCCATATAACTAAACTTTATATGCCTACCTTTTCTTGTTTCCTTTTTTTTAATTAAGTAATATAATTCAAAATTCAAATCAAGAATAAAAAAATATTTATCAAAACGTTATAAAATTTAATATATGAGTTAAATTTCGAGAGCGTTGAAATTTAACAAAAAAATTTATTTGTTTTACGGATTTGACAATACGTTACAATATAGACTTAAACTAGATTACACTGAGGTTACTAGCGATCTGTGTCGCGTACAGTTACACTAATAACTCTATCAACTAATGCTTTGCCCATCTTTATATATTAAATATTATCTTATCTTACTCCACGTGTATCCGGCGAATGAATGAAATTGCTGAGTATACGTCTGGTAATTATGAATAGGTTGTATTATATGCGGACTCGTAACTTATGCTTGTGATATAAATATTGTCACACAAAACTTTTACTTTATTTTAAATTTACTTTAATAAACTGCATTATTAACTATATTATTAAATTCTAAATCTTGAATATTACTTAAAAACTAGTACAAGTCTTTTCGATAATCTTCAATTTTTTTAATTTAATCAATTTTCTGTCTTGTGAAACTTACTATTTCCTTATTTTCAATTGTCAATTGTTTGTACTAATTTTCGTCTTCCTTAGGTTTTATTTGAGTCATCGTTCTAATTATTTCTTCCCTACTTCGGGTGTTCCACAGGGTACTAACTTGGGGCCGTTACTATTCCTTATTTTCATTAGTGACCTATGTAATGAAATTTATTGCCAAAAATTGTTGTTTGTTGATGACCAAAGCTATTCCATTGAGTGATTGAAGTTGTGGATTATAATTTCCTTCAGAATCAAATCAAGTATAGTAAGAACAAACTAGACATTAATATTTCTGAATGTGGAGTACTTACTTTCTCTAGGAAATTAAATAATATGCTTCATACTTACTATTTAAGTATCTCTTCCTTGCTACATTGCGAAAAAATTATGGATCTTGGCGTTACCTTCGATTCCAGATTGACCTTTTCTAACCACATTACAAACATAGGTAATTCAAATGTATTACTATTACCTTTATACATTTCTTAGGTACCTTCTAATTCGAATATGCCTCTTTAATTTGGTCATACTTTATGCTTACCAAATACGAACCTTAGAACAAATTTAGAGAAGATGTCAACGTATTGGGTTGTCACATGATTTGCACAAAATAATGAAAACATTTATTATTTTAAATTTTCCAGTAAAAACAAATACAAGGTATTTTTTTTTTAATATAAAGTATATATCTGTATACATATTTGATGTTTTGAGTTACGTATGTGTGTTATTAATTATAAATTTAAATAAAATCAGGGGTTACTGTCAATAACAGAAGAATTTATCAATTTTAATTAGATGAGGTCGCGTCCTAAAGGAGAGAATTTACAAGTTGATTAAACGACACTGTTACCAAGAAGACGTAAATTCACAAAAAATAAATATTTTACTAATAATAGAGCATAAATATTCAAAACTGCTTACATTATTGTGTATATTTAAAAATTTTTTGTACCATAAAAAATTTGCCCTTAAATATATTTTTGGATAATGTACAAAGGCTTTAAAATTACAAAAAAATAATTAATAAATGTTCAAAAGCAATATTTACAAAATTGGATTATCGCAAGATCCACCAAGAATAGTTATAAGTGACCGGACACGAGGCCGATGAATTTTAATTTTATTCATATAATTGGAAAACAAACGGGTGGCGATCTATAAAATACGAAAAACATTTTTTTCTATTTTGCGTTCGAAATGAACTCATTATGAAACCCAAAACAGTATCGAAATGAGCTTCATTTCGATACACTTTTTTTCATTTTTCAATGTTGGCGTTGTTCGAATACAGAAATAAATATCATTGCTGTCATTTGATTTTAAGAATTTATGTACATTTGACAAATATGATATATGTCCGTATTTTACACAAACAACGTATGTTGTATACAATTGACAACAACATATATATGTTTCTATGTCACTCAAGTTTATATTTTTAAATGAAATATCAAGTAATGTTAACGAAAATTAATAAATAATATGTAATATAATATACTTCGCGGATAGCAAGATTTAAATTTGAAAATGTCAAGTATCAATGTGACCAACAGCATGCTTTATATAAAAATTAAACTTTGAACTTTCAAATTAAATAATTCCAATTTAAGCAATTTATTAATGTAAAAAACGCAAAATAGAAAAAATAGTATAAAAAACTCGTTTCATAAGGCCTTTTGCCGCACTCGCTCTTTAGAAAACTCGATGCTACCGCGGCTCGTTTTCTAAACTGATCTCGTGCGGCAAAATGGTGCCTTATGAAACTTGTTTTTTAATGTACTATTATTTGTTCATTTTGTAGTTCAAGTTGAGTAAAGGAGTATTAATATTAAGTAGCAATACTTTCTCAAAGTTCTCTTCTGTAAAATTTGTTCTCCTTGAATCAAATACATTCTTGTACATAGAAAACGACCTTTCTACATCGCAACTGGTTATAGGTACATACTGGTAATATTCTTTTATTTCAGCGTATTTAGAAGTTAGATTTTGAGGTATTGTCCCCATACACAATTGCCGCAATGTTATTAAATCTGGATTTCCATTAAAAACTGCGTCTAACTCTTGCCGAAGGCCACATCTGAAGTCACTTGCGATATTTTTCGAATTATAAATAGCCACATCTAATGTGGTTAATACATCATTTATTAACTTAAATGACACTAAAGAAAGTGGGACAATATAATAGTAAAAAAGCGTAAGTTTAGTGAGATTGTCTGTGAAAAAGGGTTGTGACCGGGTTATTTACTTTACATTCAACAAAATGCATAACGGTAAAATGAATTGTGAATCATTTGTTGATGATGATGATTATTATTTGGAAGAGCATGAAAGCAGTGAGGTACAATTGCAAAACGTGAGTAAATACTAGTTAATGGTTTAATTCCAGTATCAATAATGTTTTTAATTGTTTAGACTGATACTGGGGCGAAGGAGGAAGCAGTGGTTATGGAAGATACGATTACAGTTGAACAATTATTAATAAGCGAAGTCATGAGGAGACCTCCGCTATGGGACTGTAGACTCCCTTTAAAGGAAAGATCAAAAACCACAAGAGATAATCTTTGGCTTGAAATATTTAAGGTTTTTGGAGGTATATATGTATAATATTGATGAACACTTGTATCAATTTTATTTTGTTTTATTGTTTTAGAACAAAATGAGTTTACAATATCATTTTTAATAAAGAAATGGAGGAATTTACGTGATACATATGTGAGGGTAAAAGGTGAAATTGAAACCCATACACCCAGTGGTAGTGGAGCTGGGAAAAGAAAAAAACGGACTTGGGAGTATTATGACATGATGTCATTTTTAAGTGACACAATTAAATACCGTCCGTAAGTAGTAGCTATTATTTTGCTAGTTGCACATATCTTTAGTAAAAAAATGGAACGATTTTTTTTTAGAACAGTTAGTAATATACCAGATAAGAAAACCCAATCTTTCGCACAAGTAGAAACAGAAATGATTGGAGAAATTGAAGCTGTACCTACATTTCAATCTACCCCTGTTGCAGATTTGAAGGATTTGAACACGCCCAAAAGATCAAGAATTGATAAAAATGAAAAGATTAATGTAGACTTAGCACTGGTGGATGCTATTAATAGAATTAATGCTCCAAGTCTAAATTCATCTGATTCAAAAATTTTACCAACATGCATTGCAATGTCAGATATACTATCAAAAATGCCTCTGAAAGAGAGGGTTAAACTGGAGATAGAGTTAATGCAAAAGACATATGAGGGAGCACAAAAGTATTTGTAAATATAGATTAAGTTTTGTTTTGAATGTTTATATGTATTTCTATTATATTGTTTATGATGTAATAAAAAGATTAAAAAAAAAAACTTCAAATTTATTTCACAATCTATTTAACTATGTGTAAGTACCTACATTCAAAAAATGCATTATGCTTGAACAGATTTAACTTTTGTATTATTCTTTATCCCATTGGAATGGAGTTGCACCATCAAACAAGAAATGCGTAGTTAATTCATTTCTCATAATTTCTGCATTTTGTGAATACATATTGCTTCCAACTTTATTAAGTTGTGGTAAATTATGTATGGGATCTGCTCTCCATTCTCCATCAATGATATTTCCATTAGCATCTTCTCTATCAATCAATGAGTTGGGACAGTAGTGTATATTATCTACTGTTGATTTAGATTCCTCGTTCATTATAAAATTATGTAAGCATACAGTAGCTTTTATTATACTCTCCACAGTTTCTACACTACCTACAATGCATTTTCTGTAAATCCTCCATTTGGCTGTCATTATTCCGAATGTATTTTCAATAATACGACGTCCCCTACACAATCTAAAATAATTAGGTGTTTCACTTAGTTACCAATAAGAGTTGTGAGAAATGGATATCATATGAAGAGAGTACTCTCTTCATATTGATAGGTATATATTATACCTGTAGTTAAAAATTCTTTTACTTTGAGCCAAGAAACGTCCTGGATATGGCCTCATTATTTGAGTGGTCAAGGGAAATGCTTCATCTCCAACAATATAGTAATTAAATGGATTACCAAAATCTTCAATAGATGCTGGTGGCGGAAAATTAATATTGTTTTCTAAAATTAATTGACCCATTTTACTGTTTTTGAAAATACCCCCATCACTGTGTCGTCCTTCTGCTCCTATGTCTACCAGAGTAAAGCGATACTTAGCATCACACAATGCCAGTAATACTATACTGTGCTGGCCTTTGTAATTAAAATATGTTGATCCCGATTTTGGTGGTGCCTATAAATTACATATTTGTTAACATTGGAAAGCAAAATACATGTTTACTTACCTGAATTATCACATGCTTCCCATCAACAGCACCAACACAATTTGGAAGTTGCCAAGTATATGAAAAATCATGAGCTATTTCAAGCCATGATTGTTCTGATGGTGTTAATAAAACTGTCTTATGTAAGCATTCCCATAATACATTACAAGTTTCTCTTATTATTTTAGAAACAGTGCTAGTCCCAATACGGAAAGCATATGATATTGAAGCTTGACTATCCCCACTTGCAAGATACCTATAACAAACTTAACTCTTAGTAGATAAGCCACTTCTGCTTACAAGACTACAAACCTTAAAGTTAAACTTAATCTTTCTGAAGGAGAAATGGGTTCCCGGACATGATGTATTTTTTTAAGTGCTGGTCCTACTGCACTTAATAGTTTGTTGAAAGTGTCACTGTTCATTCTTAAATAATTCACATACTTCTCATTATCGGATAGTCGCATTTCTTGAATTAAATTATGAAAAGCTCCTTGATCCTTCCTTCTCTTGAAAATATCTCTAATCCAAAATCTTGGAGAATTTCTTCTTTTTTTCCTTGTATTTTTCAAAACCATAGATATGAGCAGTAAATTCGTTGTTTTTAATAGTTTATCATTATTATTCATCTTGAAATTCTGAAGTACACATGTAAACAAAACACTAAAGTGAGGTTAAATAACATCCGATGACGGGCAAAAGTTGAATATTTTTTAACTCTATCCGACAATCGGACGAAAGTTAAAACTATCGGACAAATTTTTGGCGGCTTGTCAAATTTGAATTTGTGACCAATCACAGAACTTTCGGATGATCGTTTCATCGGATGACGGATCAATGGAAACCTACCTTAAAGGTAGGTTTCCATTGATCCGTCATCCGATGAAACGATCAATGGAAACCTACCTTAACCGTTGAGTACTTATTAATAGTATCCGATACTTTTCATTGTCGGTATACGATACATTTGCTCCCTCTAGGTATCCCATACAAAAGTATCGAATACATACTTTTTGCACACCACTACATACTACTACATAGCACATAATGACACATTACTTGATGCTTGACGGTTTCATTGTAAAAAAAAGGTTATGGCATTGAAATGATACTACAACAAAAAAGAAAACAAATAATTTATTTAATATCGAAATCATAATCTAAATTTACATATAGCTACAGAAGTTGTTGAAAATGTTGTCCATTTACATCTAAACACAAACAATTTTCTTAATGAGTTTTGAAAAATTTGACACAAACTTATAGTTTCAATGTCAAATAATAAATGTCATTATGTGGAAGTGGTTAAAGTATCAACCCAATTTCACAATCTACTCCAATTATGAATTTTTTCGATGGCTCGTTATTTTGAAAATATTCAAGAAGGTGGAAGAGAATTAAATACAGTATAGAGAAAAAGAATGTTTCGTGCGATTAAATTCTGCATTGGATTAAGAAGTTTATGTAATGGGTTCTAAATTACATATATTGATTGCAATACAGAAGTTAATCGAATGAAATATTATTTTTCCTTCATACATAAAATTTGAATAACCCAACTACAGATATGTTGGTTGCATACACAATTATCCCCTTTCCCCGCATGGATAGAGTCCTCAAGCTATACATGGGGATCTATTTTACTATTAAGTTACACACCTATATTATTACTGAACTGTGATTGTCAGTGTTCAACATAAATTTTCGATCAACAGAGGTATCTTGAATTGATCTCACATTAAACAATGTCCGTTTAATTTTTTTGGTTTAATATTGAAGCTAACAGTTTGTTTAAAATTTTGGTTAAGTTAGCATTACTGCACGTGAGTTCGACCACAATAATTAACATTAGTGTCCTATGCGGTAATCATTTTTGACGTAAATATAAAAATTGATGAAATCGAACACGATAACCTTACTTTTTGAAATGTTTATTGCCAATATTTGTTAATTACAATTATTTAAGAAAATGGAATAAGCTGTGCCGCGTTCTAAACAAAAAAATGTGAATAATAAAAGCTAACGGAAAACAGACACGTACGACTATGGCAAAAGATGTCAAACACCAATTGACAATAACGATAATTCTCAGTGTGGCAAATACAAATATTATTTATATATATTTCCGTAATATCTCTAGACGGTACTTTTTCTCCATTAAGTTTATAAGGATAAATTGCTTCTTTAATGATCCTTTAAAGGTTCATTGTTTGTCTATTCGAAATCTAGAAATAATAAAAACTAAAATTTAAATAATGACGCTGCCAATGCCATGGGTGACCTGTGTCACAATTACATTCTGAATACTGAACTATGACACGAGGAGATACTTATAATCAGAGAGCGGATTGAATCGAATGAATGACCAATTGCCCCGATAAAACGTAGGGGTCTCAGGTATTGTAAGCATTTTATAACAGCCCCATTATTTGCTTGCTCGATTGCATTCGTCGAGCAGGTGTTTTTATATCCGTCGTTATGAATAGTACATTGTGTGTACTCCATAAATTAAATTCGACAGTGGCGTGTAATACGAAATATATATTTATATATTATTTCGTTAGACTTCGTGAAATAATCGCTTAAAAATTATATCCGCTAATTTTCAAAGTGTATTCTCGTGTTTACATGCTGTTATACATGCATATACATATATGTATTTATTGTTCTTGTGATAGTATATTTTCTATTCTCTTCTATAAGGGATTGTTTCTGGTTTCGTTTCTTTCAGTGTTATTTGGTTACAAAGTTTAGTATTTAAAAAAATCCGTTTTATATTGTATATTTATCCTATAATTTTTTATAAATATTAAGTTTAATTTGCTACCTTATTTTTGGAGTAGCTTTCGTTTCTTCTTTTTAGTCCATTTTTCTTTTTATTTTAATTAACTATGGAAAATTCTCGTGGGGCAACCATGGTAGGATGGATTAGAGGCCTACAAATTGGTTGCATGTTCGTAATACCGAGATATATTGCCGTGTCTGTTCATTAAGTTTAAAGCGTCCACAAAAGTGTAATGTGCAGACATGTTTCTTCGAAAACTCATCAAGATAACATATGATCATCTGCACCTGACCTTCTAACGAAGAACTGTATGAAGCTTTCATGGCGGCCAATATCTCATTCAAAAAGCTTAAGAATCCAGTTCTCAAGAGGTTTCTTACAAAATATACTACTCGTCATATACCAGATGAATCTACTTTACGTAAATACCACTTACCAAAATGTTATTTGAAAACCATTGAAAAAATACGAACCACCCTATCTGGTCATTATCTTTGGGTAAGTGTAGACGAAACAACGGATGTAATGGGACGATATGTGTTAAATGTAGTTGTTGGTATCCAACATAATGCCAGTCGTAAACGGTGAAACAGTTGTCGAAGTAATTGACCAATGTATTCATAATATTCTGTCATCGGATAACATCGGACAAGATGCTATTATTTTTGACTGATTCGGCAGTTTATATGTTAAAAACAGGGAAGTTATTAAAGCAATCTTATCCCCAATATGCTACGCGTTACCTGTTCAGCACATTCACTACACAGAGTATGTGAATACATCAGGGGTCATTTTCCAAATGTTGATAAGTTAGTTTCATCATTTGAAAAGATATTTCTCAAAGCACCTTCACGAGTGGCATTATATAGAGAAATACTTCCCAAATTTGCTTTTACCCCCCAGTTCCTGTATTAGCTAGGTACGGAACATTACAAGAAGCAACATTTTTCAATTCACAACGCTTGGATGAATTAAAAAACGTTTTTCATCTTCAAGATGATGATACGCAAAGCATTTCTAATTGTAAACATCTGATTTGTATCAAATTTTCAATTTGTATTAAAAATTTACAAAACCAACTAAACTTTACTAAAGCTAATTTTCAGTGTCGTACAGTTACGATTACTTACATGCAAAATCAAGATATTAACCTAAAAGAGGCGATAATTAACATAGAAACCGTTATCGATCGAATAAAAAGTATGCCTTCTGAATTTGAAAACAAGCTGAGACAAAAAGTTGATGCCATATTTAGAAATCCATTGGAATATATCAATTCTGCACAGAGCCGATTGAAAAATCTATACATTCGAAGTACATATGTACTTTTGAGTACATATGTACTTTTGCAACATTTTAATCACGCACCCATCACCAGTTGTGATGTGAAACGGAATTTTCTATTTTTAAAGACGTTTTAACATCTAAAAGAACCAATTTGAAACAGGAACACCTTGAACAAATTTTAGTTGTTCATAGTAATGTTTTACACTTTCAACGTTTCACAGAAAATACATAGTTTTGAGTTTTGTTCTTCGTAAATTATTTTTATTCCAAATTCGTTACCAAACCGTTTATTACATTCGCTCTGTTGTGCATTGACAGATACATATTAGCTGCATATGTAGGTATAACTATGTGCCACTGGTGACCACACGTATCAAATTGTTGGAAACTCACGGATCGCTTACAAAAACAAATCTATTGTGAATACAAGGTAGACGCCTATGGACTATGAATCATCAATCGCTTGAGTCCGCTCTCTGCTTATATTAATTGTTTTTTTTTTACTGTTCTAAAGTATTTATTATTTGGATATTGGCACAAGTAACAAAAGAAAAAAAAAATGGAGGTGCCAACCAACTTCTATGCAACTTGTCAATTCTTTTTTTGAATTGTCAAAAGTTTTGCGAAGCTTGTGGCAATTCATGCTTGCAATTTGATTATATAATGAAATGATTCAATTTATTATACAAATTACTTACTCAATCTGTGCTATAAATACTTCAAAGAATGTCAACAAATTTCGATTATAATTACGTCTACGTAGGACGAAAATAAGTATTAGCTTATGGTATTATCGTTTTACACTCGTTTTGTGTGATATACTGCGTGATAATAAGTAATTAATTAGCCAAATTATTAAGTTCATATAAAATGGTAGACAAGGAAGAATTAAGAAAACGCTTAACACCTTTACAATATCATATAACGCAAGAAAAGGGAACAGAAAGACCTTTTTCTGGTAAATGCACTAATTGAAAAAAAAACTGTTACATCAAACAAAAATTTTAGGTTGCTATAATAAAAATTACGAACCAGGCACTTATGTTTGTATTTGTTGTTCGCAGTCATTATTTAGTTCAACTAGTAAATATGATAGTGGATGTGGTTGGCCTGCATTTAATGATGTTCTAGATCAGGGTAAAGTTAAATTGTCTCCAGATACAAGCGGTGGTAAGTGTAATGTTGATTGTATTTAAATTTACAGTTTTTGCATATATACAGATATGATAAGTTTTATATTATTATAGCTTATCATATTGTATCAGCTTAATACAGTCTTTGGAATTGAATTAAATACAAATCAATTAAGTATTTAAAATATTAAAGTATATTTCCAAAAACTGTTTTGCATATACTAATTTGTATATACCTAAAGTGTATGTCATTATATATTAATATATAATTTTCAAGATTTTATCAAAAGTTTTCTTAATGATAAAAATGTTTAAATCTTTAATAAAATTAGCAGATCCTATTTTATTTCAGTAACATTTAACTTATATTTTTATAATTACATAGACTTTAAACCATCCAAATAATGCAGCAGCTGTCCTATATTTTGTCAACTAACCTCGATCATATTCCTTAGAATATCCTTTATAACTGTGTGGGTAGATTGAGAGTAAATATTTTAATGGTAAAGGTTTTCTACAGAAATATGTTTATCAATTACATAAATGCATATTTTTGCCGAATTTAACCATTAATTGGCTAGAGCTTCTTATTCTGCATTAATTAATAATTTATTGCTACTAACAAACAACGAAATTTAAATAATATGCACAGTTTCCCTAGTTTTTGCTATTTTTGTAATATTAAATGTTTGCCTTATTATTACTGAAATCCTAGGTTATTTAAATTTACTATTAAGTCAATTAAAGATGCTTTCCTATGTTGATATGACATCAATCACAAATGTTCACATCATAATGTGCAAGTGGATGCAGTTCAATATAACCACATGAGTTGCTTTCTAAACTCACACTATGTGAGTCAAAGTGCTTTAGTATATTTTAATGTATGTACTTCTATGCAATTTGAAGTACTCAAAATGAGCTCAGAAAGCAGCTATTGCTCTAGAAAATTACCAGACCAATTAAGGCAGTGAATGAATAGATATAAAATATACGCATTACTTCAGTCACTTAAAGACGTCTTTAATGAGGTTTTATTGTAAGCATAAGACTATGATAAGGCATTATGTATTATACATTTTGTAGCCCTTTTGCATAATTACGTCAGAATAATACTGTGTTATATATAATTGATATTTTTATATAATATTCCTAAATTGCATATTCCTCAATACCAATATGCTAATTTTTGTATAGATATGTAAGACCAATCTTTGATTTTGTGAAGACACAAATTGTAAATAATTTTTCAATTTAAAAATTATGGTCTAAATTTTCATAGATAGGTAGATGCCTTTATTGTCGACTAAATCACTTGCATAAAGAACTTGTCTGTTCAAAATACAATAATATACAACGTGTTTCAAAAAGAACTTCATCTCAGTAGGCACTGAGTAACTAGTACTTGCAAATTATTTTACTCACAATCGGTTAGTAATCTGTAGATTTGTACCCTTCGAAACAGTCGGGAAGCGACTTATTGCTTACCTACTTCACTTTCCCAGCTATAGCCGGAAAAGTGTTTTCCCAGCTAGCCAGTGTCAGTTCATTAGTCACAAATATGACATCATTGACATTTTGGCATTAAAACATGTTTTTAAGAATAAATTGGAATCAAACTCTGTATTTATTTAGTAAAGAAACAATAATAAACCTATTTAGAGTTGTAAATATTAATGGTTACATTAGAATTATCATTACTGTTAACTGTTAAAGAAAAACCATGTTGTTGCTTAAAATTATACTGTTCATTTTTAGAAATCGACGATCTTGATTGTTCTACATTTGACAACATATTAGCAATTTTTACTTGTCCATGTAATGTCCACCTGTATTTGCCAGTAATGTCGCTGAAGTACGTCTGAAACAATGTCCTGTAAACCCATTAACGCTTTCCAGTTTTAAGTAAGTTGCTATTTTTTTGGGAAAATTTCCGATAGAGTTATGCCCAAAAGGCTGTCGTGTAACTTTGCCATTCCTCATTTGTAAAAAAAATCTTTCAGATTCAATGTTGTTGCTTTATTTCTTTCATCCATTCCGGTTTTGTGATTACGAATGTACGGGAGGAGTTGGTTTTCGTTACAGGAATTACTATTATAATTCGGTTTTCTAAAATATCCAGATCACTTATTTTCATTTTTAAAAGTTCATCGCATCTACAGGCTCCAGAGATGCCAATAATTAAAGCAACCTAAAAGAAATATGTAATTTAACATAAATTTAATATGCACTGAAGAAATTAGAATGTTACCTTTTGAGGAAGATATTCTATCGGAGCGTTGTTGAGAAAATTATCAATGTCTGCTTTGGACAGAACCCTTGACTTTTTAGCTTTGTATCCCACATTCTGCCTTTTTAGGTATGCTCGCAATTTTGCATAATTACTGATATCAACATTTTGCCTAATATTAAGAACTGCTCGCAACATCGAATACCTTGACCATAATGTGGAAACTTTATTTTGTTTACTTAATTCAGCAAAATAAGCAAGGAGTACCGTTTCAGAGGTATGCTGCACACCCTTAATCACGCACCATTTACTATATGCTTCTAAGTCTTCTCGTACCTCTCCCTGCTTTTTTCCGGAATCGTGCCTTCAGTAGCGTTTTCTGCAGCTACTCGCAGTTCTGGTGGGGTGCATTCAAGTTCACTGTCGGACATATTTCTTAGTATACACGTATAAAGATTTTTTATTATTAAAAATGCCGTACTATATTTTGTAACTGGCAAAATAATTACCTAACTGTCAGATTCAACAAACTTATTACATTGCCTAGCAACGATTTTACAAGTATCTACCTTAAAATAGTATATCAAATTATCATAAAAATAAATACCGATACTCATGTATTATTATTATTATTATTATTATTTAAAATAAAACTTATATAGAATTACTAATAGTAGATTGTGAGTAAAATCGTATACATACCTCGGGAGAACTCATTCCAGCCTCGCGTCTGCAGCTTACCTCGGTGCTTTGCACCTTGACGCTCGGCTGTAATAGAGCACTTCCCCGCTCGGTATGTAATATACTATTACTCACGATCGGCTGGTAAACTGAACATTCCTAAAACCGGCTAGAAAATGCGTTATTACTTTATTACATACCGAGGTAGGTAATAGTACTTTTTCGCATTTTGACAAGTAATGTGCTACTTTACTACAATCAAAATCGTTTATTAAAGTGGCGCTTTACCACATAGATACGTCACTTTACTACATAGTTATGCCATGTCAATAAAACACAGTTTGACAGAAAATTATTTATTTAAATATTGGAATTGGAACTGCCGCTCGAGAAGTCAACACTTTTGACTTCTTTGGTTTGTACCCGTCATTTTGACGTTTCAAGAATGCAGTTAGTTTTTTATATTGTGATATATCTATATTATCGTTAATTTGTATAGTACTTTTCAACATTGAATATGTAGACCACAAACTGGAGGCCTTAAGGACTTTTGCCTAAAATAATGAAAGACATTGTATGAATAACACTAAAATATATAGAAACAAATAGCTTACCTTCTCAAAAAAATACGCTAGCATTACACTTTCATCAATTATTAGTGCTTTTTTTGTTATCTTCCAATTACAAAATATTTCATATGTCTTCTCGTATTTTTCTTTTGATTTCAAAGGAAGTAAACCCGAAGACGCTTCTCGAGCGGCATTTAAAATATCTTCAGAATAATGTTCTAAAGTATGTTTAGTAGCAAGACTCATTTTTAACTAAAACTCAAATCGACTTACATGAAGTGAAAATGAAGTTTGTTTACTGTTACTGTGTCGTTACTATGTAAATAAACAAAGCCGAATCAGATTACGGAAAACCTGTACAAATACCTACTATAACATTTTAAATTTTTAAGTTTATAATGCTTATTCTTGCAAAATGCGAAAAAATAGTGTAAACAAACTCGTTAGAAAAGCAGTTTTACTAAACTCATACAGCTTTAAGTTACTCGCTCGCTCCGCTCGCTCTTCTCAAACGCTATATTCGTTTAGTAAAACATTGCTTTTCTATACTTGTTGTTTAATATACTATTACCGGCTAACTTATGTCACTTTACCGGCTAGCTTATGTCTCGGCTAGGTAATAATTCTAATTGCTACATTATAATTTCCAGGACTGTTTACTGTTAGAGAAAAACCATGTTTAAAATCGTTGGATAATAATTTAGTAATCGGTCAGAAAATATCACTATTAATTGTTACGTTACCTAGCAACAGTACCAAAAGCAGTACCGGCTAGAAAATGCGCTATTACATACCGAAGTAGGTAATAGCACTTTACCGGCTAGCTTATGTCAGCTTTCCGGCTAGGTAATGTCATTTCAGAATTTGTGAAACGTCAGTGTCATTTGAATAAGTAAATCAAATTATTTTTGATCCGTCGTTTACATATGTATCCGTACAAAGTATCGATTGTTCAATAGATCTTACATAGATATCACGCTAGTAGGCTTAATTATTGCAACTTCTTTCAAGAAAATGTAAGAAATGACGAAATTCTTGATCTAACTTTCTTTATTGATGAAGCATGGTTTCATATAAGTGGATTTGTAAATAAACAAAATTACAGAACATGGTCTATAAATCACATCGAAGTTCTTTTACATCCTGTTAAAGTTGTAGTTAGCTGTATCTCGTCGTAGAAAAATAGGACCAATATTTTTTCACAATAACATTAATACCAAACGACACCGAGAAAAATTATTAACACCATTTTTAACTCAAGTGGAACGAGACAAATTCAATGAGGGTTACTTCCAGCAAGATGGCGCTACTACACGTACAACTCGTAAAAATTTAGCGCTTTTAGAATATTACTTCCCTTATCGAGTTATAAACACAGGTGCTTGGCCAGCAAGGTCACAAGTTCTTACTCTGTTAGATTTTTCAATTTTCCGATTGCTAAAAAATGAAGCATATAAGACAAGAATGAACAAGTTAATAACTTGATGAATACAATTACAATTAAATGTAATGAAATAACACCAAATGTATTGCAGAATATTTTTGACAACATGAAACGTCGTACCACGTCGTAAACGTCGTGGTGACCATTTTGAACATTTGCTATAAATTATAATAATTAAAATTTCTACAAATTAGTTATTTACCTTCGTCGTTTGATTAATATCCGATCTTTAAAGTTTTCTTATTAAATAAATTAATAATTTAATTGTACTTGTTATTAATTTCATCACATTTAATCTACATCCGCATTTCAACAATGCAGAACAGCATAATTTATAGGGGAAATCCATGGACAACTAGATATAATTCTTTTTGAAACACGATGTATAAATATAACATAATTACAATAAAACAATAATAATAATAGTCCCCGTAACTAGCCTTGCAGGCCCTTGGGGTGTAACATAGTTCGCTTGTTACGACTTGAGCCGTAACCGTAAGCCTTAATTCCGTTTGAATATTAAAAAAACACCAATACATCAAAAGGTTTTTATTATATACAACTTAAAGCTACTACTTTCAGCTATTATTCTACATGGTTGCCATTAAGATTGAGACATTTGTCATAGCGACAAACCAGTTTTTTAATGCCCTCTTTATAGAACTCTGTCGCCTGTGAATTAAGCCATGCTATAACACTGTCCTGCAGCTCTTCATCGCTCTCAAATCGTTGCTCCCAAGCCATTTCTTTATGTTAGGGAAGAGATGATAGTCGCTAGGAGCCAAATCAGGGCTGTAGGGAGGACGCTCCAACATTTCTCACTTAAAACTGTACAATAGGCCGACCGTATGAGCGACGGTATGTGGGTGGGCGTTGTCATGACGAAAAATGATGCCCGAGCTTAATAATCCATGTCGCGAACTGAATAGCTATTCTGAGCGTCTTCATAGTTTCACAGTAGACTTCAATGTTTATTGTGGTCTTCTATAAATTCTACAAAAAGGACACCTTTCGTGTCCCATGAGACAGTGACCATGACTTTTCTCGCAGAAAATGTTTGACAGCACTTTAAAGTTTACTCGTAGGCGAGTTAGAGCGACACCCCTGCCTTGACTGTCTTTTCGTCTCAACGTTGACATAGGCGACCCAAGTTTTATCACCTGTTACGATATCACTGAGAGAATCTTTACCTTCAACATCGTAACGTGTCAGAAAAGTGCCGATCCCATTCTCTTTGTTTGATGGTCTTCAGTAAGAAGTTTTGGAACCAAATTTGTTACATTATATATACATTACATTATTATTACTTAATGCTTCCGTCTTATCTGGTAGTCGTTCTAGAGCTTTCTCCACTTATTCCAGACTTCTTTCGAAGCTAGAATTTTCCAGTAGTTGTTTTTCCAAATTTCTCTCTAAAGTCTGCTCCATTTGTTTCATTTGAGTTTGTGAATCCATTATTCGTTGTTCTAATGTTGGCGAATTGTCTATTAGTCGTTGTTCCAAAGTTTTTACACTGTAAAGATTCTTCTGTTCCATTTTTGCTAAATTTTTGCGAATCCACGCCAGGTATTCCATGAAGAAAGGGATACACATAACGTGTGTTCATTTGAAAAGTCAATCTAGGTTACTTTGAAATTTTGATAGAATAAGACGCAAATATATTAATATGTGTTTGTTGTTCCGTAAACGTAAATCCAAATGACATTTGATAATGTCAATCACAAATATCAGTTAGTGCATAAAATAATCGTGCGTCGATTCTGGTTTAAATAGATTGCTTCTCAGTTTTAAAATGGCTTTCACTTTAGAACATAAAATTTTTTTAGTCGAGGCTTATTTTCGAAGTGGTAATAAAATTAATGGTTTATGGGTTTATTCAGTTCAAGATTGCATGGTAGAATTTCAAGTTGAGTTTCCACATTTTGTAATAGATTATATACAATTTAAGAATACTTCGGATAGAACTTTAAAACTTTTTTCTGAAACTGGTGGTCTCTTAAGAAAATCAGGCAGCGGAGCAGTTAAGAAACGTACACCTCAAGTTGTAAATCGTGTTGAAGAAAATATGGAAAATGAACCACAAACATCTGTTCGACATTTGAGTCAACAAATAAACCTTTCTGTTGGTACAACTCACAAGTTATTAAAAAAAGATATGCAACTTTATCCATACCGTGTCACAGCAGTACAAGAATTGTTAAAAATTGATTACCCACGTAGACTACAGTTTTGTAATTGGTTTGTAAATACGAACAATAATGGAGAACTTTCGCAAAGAGTCATCTTTACTGATGAAGCATGGTTTTATAAAACGGGATACCTAAATTCACAAAATACAAGAATTTGGAGTAGTTAAAATCCACATGTAATTAATGAAGAATCGCTACATCCAGAGAAAATTGGTGTTTGGGCAGCGATAAGCCAAAAGCGAATCATTGGACCAATATTTTTTCAGGGAACATTAACTGCTCAAAGGTACCGTACGGAAATTTTACAACCATTTGTCAATCAGTTGCATGATGATGAACTTCAAAATGCATATTTCCAACACACAAGACGGAGCACCTTGTCACTGTACTGCAGAATCTTTGAATTATTTAAGAGAATTTTTTGATGAGCGTATAATTAGTCGAAATACTGAAATTGCCTGGCCTGCACGTTCATGCGATTTAACACCTTGCGACTTCTTTTTGTGGCCTTATCTAAAAAATAACATATTTCGAACACCTATATTGAATTTGAATGATATGCTACAAAGAATCGAACAGAAATGCAATTAACAATCCAGTAATGTTGCAGAATATCATCAGAAATTTTGAACGGAGGGTTTTAAGGTGCATTGATCTTGAAGGACAACATTTTCAACATTTGTTATAGTTTTGAATAAATACCTATTATTTGTTATTTATTTGTATGTATGAAACTGTCAAAATATACGACTTCGTAGGTTAAGTAGTAAATTTTAATTTACGACATACTTCAAAATGTTCTCAGTAAATCACATGCTACTAGATTGACTTTTCAAATGAACACTTGTTAGTCCTATACGAGCCTGTACTGTTTTCTAAAGTACACACAGACTATAGGTCTTTCCAAAATTCAGATGCAAATTTTTGCATTGAAACCATTTGTGAAGCAGCCTTATAAGTAGAGATGATTCATTTCCCCGGCGCATAGTAACTTGTCTGGTACAAGCTCAGCCGGGATTGTTATACCGGCTTCTTTTTTTTATTATTATTAGGGACCGAACACATCGGGCTAAAATGACGTCATTACGACGGATGATGTAAATAATCTACAACATCTGTAGGTACATCGTGCAGTTATTGAATAGCACTATTCATTCGGTTAACCGCACACAAAAAATAGATGTACAGTTAATCGAATGAATAGTGCTATTCAATAACTGCATGATGTACTTACAGAGGTTGTAGACTATTTATATCGTCCGTCGTAATGACGTCCATTTCAGCCCGATGTGTCCGGGCTCTAATTATTATACATTCATTTTTCCTATGTATAACTGTAAAAAGAAAATTGTCAATGCATTAGCACCATAGTAAGCAACGAGTTATACACCAGTGAAGGATTTACCTATAGCTTAATTCTTAAATTAATTTGTCATTGAAAGAAAAAAAAAACATTTTTTATGTAAAATATTTCTGAATTTTTTTCATACTTGGATTGAGAGTAGATAATTTATTTAAATCATGAGTAAGTGCAACAAAGATGAAAAGGTAGCAATAATAATATGGTACCAGAAGAATGTTTTCCGTTAATTATTCTCACAGGCCTATACCTTGTGCGAAAACAATTTTAAATAACTTTAACAAATTCAAAGAAGTTGGTTGTTTTCTAAATTCCCACAAAAAAATAAAATCAATCACGTGTTAACAGAACACATGAAGCTGAATATCCCGTGTTATGTAGAGGGACGGTCTATAAGATCGCTTTTAGATGAAGCCAGGTATTTAGGAGTATCGTACAGTTCGGTGTACAAAACCCTGAAAGAATTTAAATATATGCCATACAATATATCACCATTAAGAGCTTTTCGAGGAAGATAATTTAAAAAAGTAAATTATAGTTCCCTCGTCGAAACATAAATGTATGACTGGTTGTCTACTATGTTGCTAATGCATTGTTATTTTCACCTAAGAAAAATGTATTTGTAATAATAAAAAGAAGAATCCGGTGTATCTAAAGCAGTTCGCTCGCCTTGCTTGCTGAATATGTGTTTTTATTGTAGGTGAAAATTTAATTTACAAGCGGCCGCTGCCGTTAAGAAATGTGTATATACATCTAGCAGATCGACGAAGCCTGGTTTAATGTTGCAATAAAGCAATCGGGGAATATATTATCATGTTCGTCTGAACCCCGAGCAATACCACCATTAGAATCTTAAATTAACTGTTCAGTAATCACAACTGTTTGACTTTCGATCAAATTATTATAATTTAGAGTCTTTTTATTGGGAACAATTGAAATATTGGTACATATAGCTTTAAGTTTATTTGAAATAATATTATTAGATAACACTAAGTTTGTTATTGTGAATTAAACTTAATTGTATACCACTTAAATTCAGGTAGAGTACATTGCTGATATCAATACATATTTTATTCACAGGAAATTTAATTCTATTGCCTTCTATTTGACCAAGGACTTCAATACAAGTGGAATAATAATAAAATCCATAAAACTATTGAAATGTGCATATTAATGTGTATTAACAAGATCTATCAGCTTGAGTATACTTACACTTGTTTTGTTCTGGGAAGTAACTCTTGGACGCTAATATGACTGTTTTCTCTTTTACTTCCCATCATACTCCTTTCCACTGTAATCCATATCTCTATCATTTTACTTCATTTAATTTCTGTATAATTTTATTTTGTTGCACACTGCTTTTTTGTTTATTTTATCATATCCATGTGTCCTTGTATTTGTTTCTCCTACTTTTCCTTTTTCAAAAATCCAATGGGTCTCCTACCTACCGATTTCCTAAAATATGGACAGTTGGTGGTAACCTATTACTCCTAATATCCCAACCAGGTCGAATTCGAACGGAAGTAACTTGTTCTCAATGTGGTGCTCATCTGGGCCACGTTTTCAACGACGGTCCACCGCCTACGAAGAAAAGATTTTGCATCAATTCGGCGTCAATTGATTTTATACCCAGTGAGAAAAAAACCAATGGTGATGAATAACGTTTAAAATATATTCTTTATAAAAAGTAACATCAAAAGAATCTAGAAATACTACAGATATTATGAATAATTGTGATTTATTAACAAACATGACAATGTGAAAATCTCATTTATTATTATAATTATATGTTATTGGAAACGATCTCTACGATTTATAGTACATTCATAAAAATAAGATAAATACTAATTTTCGCAAAAAATATTTTAACATATCTTGTACAGAATAGTATTGTTAAATGAACGTTAATGAAAATTATACAAAACACATACTCGAATTTGTTATTGTTTGCCGCAATTAAACACTCATTATTAATAAAATAAATGAACTTTGATAGACGTACTATTGCGGCAACAAAAATCTGGACATACCTTATAGGTTATTTTGAATGTTTGGGCATTGTAAACCAGTCTCGTTTGCAATGCTAAGGCATCTTATCACATGATAAAAATAATCTACTCATGAATGAAAGAAATTTTATTAAATAAATTTACTTATTTAAAATAAAAATTATATCGGTTGACATATAATAAGTAAAGCACTATTACTATCTAATATTTTACTCAAACGCCTGGGCATGGAAGATATAAGGGAATAAATAAATTCTTGTGTAAGATCATTCCAAATTTCGTCCATTTCGTTCTTTAGTTCCTCGACGTTTTCGGGCCTGAAATTACAATGATTAATTTTTTTAACGACATTTTCAATTGGAAATAAATCTGGACTTCTCGAGCACAATGGTAAACGTTATATACAGTGAAACCTCTCTTGGGCGGACACTGAAGTAGTGTCCGTTCAAGGGAGTTGTCCGTCCAAGAGAATATGCATAAGAGCGAAATTAAACAACGTGCTATGATTTTTAAATTGATTTTAATAATATGTAATTATGTATGTACAGATGCACATAGATACTTTAAGACGTTTGCTTATGTTTAAAATATTCTAACATTGACGTTTTCCGAGTTTTCTTGTTAACTAATGCATCGTGGAAATGAAGATCAAGCTTAGATATTAAATAAAAAGCAGATAGGTCACCATGAGCTTCAACAAAATGTTTTGGATTAATTGCCTGTAGGTATGTAGTAATACCCTCTTCTTCCTGAGTATGTTCAACATCTGACTCATTGGACACTATCTCTTGTGTGGGAACCTCCAGACATGCAGAGTCATCCGTTTCTTCGAACATTAGATTATTGTCTACATTAAAAAAGTCCTCAATCTCATTATCATTTTAGATCCCAAACTTATCTTTATTCCTCAATATTTCAGCTAAAAGTGACAATGGAAGGCCGTCTTCATTATCCGAGTTTTCTAGGTTGTCTCTTATATTTTCACAGTTAATAGAGTGTGTAATTCCAGATTTGACCAAGCAGTTTTGAATTGTATTCTTTGTTACTCGATCCCATGCATTTTTTATGAGGTAAATTGCATCTAAAACGTGTATTTTCTTTGATAATTCTTGTGCTGATGCAGCAGTATTTATGGCTGTTAAAAGTTGTTTAACAATAAATATTTTATAAAATGCTTTGAAGCTTTTAATAATGCCCTGATCTAAAGGCTGAACAACAGAAGTACAGTTAGGAGGCAAAAAAATCAATTTAATATTTAGTAACTTTATGTCTCTTGGGTGTGAACATGCATTGTCAAGAAATAATAAAATTTTTCGTTTTTCACGTACCATCTTCCTGTCAAATTGCATCAACCATTCTGCTATCAGTTCACCAATCATCCATGCTTTTTTATTCCATCTCCAAGTAACAGGCAAATTATTCGTATTAATATCTTTAAAAGCTCTTGGTTTTGCTGTTTTTCCTATTACTAGCGGTTTTTCCTTTTCTCCCTCCATATTTACACAAAATAGTATAGTAAGTCTTTCTTTCGGAAATTTGCCTCCAATACATCTTTCACCTTTTAGATGTAATGTTTTATTGGGAACTGCACGAAAAAATAGCCCAGTTTCATCTGCATTGTAGATATTTTTGGGAGAATAGTTGTTTATAATCGATGAAATTTTGGTCAAAAATGTCGCTACATCATTAGAGTTTGCACTCGCGGCCTCCCCACTTATGGCTCTGAAAGCGATATTGTGCCGGGTACGAAACTTTTCTAGCCAACCTTCTGAAGCACTGAAATTCCTATAAC
Source organism: Melolontha melolontha (assembly GCA_935421215.2). Lineage (NCBI taxonomy): Eukaryota > Metazoa > Arthropoda > Insecta > Coleoptera > Scarabaeidae > Melolontha > Melolontha melolontha. The sequence continues at coordinate 141,864,310 of OW285237.1, read as the reverse complement.
TTAAACCATCAGCGATTTCTTTGGCTTTTGTCTTTATTAATGTGCCTAAAAAGATACATATTTCCATAGTTTTATACTATTACCAAGCTTAAAACTACACACCTGATAATGGAATATGTTTGCTACGAGCCCGAGTGAACCACTCATAACATAATCTATCTATATTTCTTCCCTCTTTTAGAAAGCTTCTTTTCTCATTCACGTTGATGTTTGAGTGAAATTTACTCAGTAAAAGTTTTTAACGATATCAGCTGCCTGTTTTTCCTATTTCAAAGCATTTTGCTAGGGCACGTACACTAAGTTTTTTCCTATCAAAGGCTTCAATTACGTAAGTTTGTTGTTTAAGAGTTAAAACTTTACGTTTCGACGACATATCGGCAGTTACCGTAATACTTTAGCTAAAATACTAAAAGCGATAAGCGAACAAAACATCCTGACGACGCAGCACCGGCGGGGAAATACCGTAGTATCGGGAAAATCCCATTCGCGTTGCCGCGCTATGTCTGCTCGTGCGCGTCAAATTTTTTCCGTGTCAGCTCAAGAGAGGGTTTCACCGTTATATTGGACCAGTTTTGGGTGTCCGTGTCCGTCCAAGAGAGTGTCCGTATAAGTATATCAGAAATTAATGTAATAAAATCGGGACCCTTAAAAAGTGTCCGCTCAAGAGAGTTGTCCGTCTATTAGAGGTGTCCGCAACAAGAGGTTTCACTGTATATATTCCTCAAACCACTGATTAGTAATCCTAGATGTATCTATTGGTTGAAATAGGAAATTTTTATCGGGAAACATTATTTCCACAAAAGGTAAGAACACATTTGTTAAAATTATAGCATATGTCTGGGAATTAAATCTTCCCTCTCTATTCCAACAAATACCTGGTCCGCATGCACAAATCCAAGCCCATATATACGTCGAAAATCTACCGCTCTTTTAAGATTTTTGCGTTAAGTTTTATTGAATTGAGAATTTGGCCGGATGCGACCATTAGAAGACTTCTTGCAGTACGGATACAACCTGGAAATTGCATCAAGTTTCGTGCATTTACTGCTGAATCAAATGGATTATTGCTTAAAAACTCAATAAGATTTTCATTTTCAGCGGGATTTGATACATATTTACGACCAAAATCTCTTTGCCTATCTACAATTCCTCGATATAGCCATTTATTTTTAATATCATGAATAGTGCTTTTGGACACTATAAATCTATCACTCAGTCTTATTATTGACCATCTGTCCTCAAATAATGTAAGTAATTGTATTTTTTCAGTAACACTTAAATACGGCATAATGACTTATGTAGGTATGTCAATAATTAATTTCACATGATATAACGTTTGACAAGGTAAAAACCAGATTTAAACTAAATCATCTTAATTGACCAATTTTTTGTTGCCGCAATCGGACTATATCTTGTTTAGGTTATTGTTAATACTACTATTATCAGAGATAAGTCTTAAATATCCCTGCTATTACCTAGTTAGTTGACAAGTATGTATGAGAAGGAATTACTATTTTAATTTGACACCATACCGAAAAGAATCGTGAAAAATAGAACAGTCCAAGAACAATTTAATCTAGAAAAATAAATAGTGTTTTTTGCATTCAATAGTACAATCTCGAACACGGAATAGTTTCCAGCTATTTTTGCTTTTTGTAAATTGAGTTTAAATACATAGACTGCTTAGCTGCTTAATAATATTTATTAGTTGTCATTCTTTTGTCAAAATAACGTCAATAAAATGCCAAGAAATTTTGTTACTGATTTCCAAAAAGGAGCAACATTGTCACAGTTAGAAAATGGTCAGTCAAGTAGACAAGTAGCAGCGCTTTACAACGCAAGCCATACATGTATTTTAAAAATAAGACGGGGATGGTTAGAGACGCAAACAGTGGAACGTTTAGGAGGATCGGGAGGCCACATTGTCTCAGAAGCGTCCAAACAAAGCCGGATAGAAATTGCCAATAATTTCTTAAACAGGGACAATGGTTATTGGAGAAATGCGATCTTCACCGATGAAAGAAATTTTCAGTCATGTAATAATGGCAGGATACGAGTTTATCGTCCGCGAAACAAGATATGAAGAAAGATATAACGAGCCATCGAAAAAATTCATAATTGGAGTAGACTGTGAAATTGGGTTGATACTTTAACCACTTCCACATAATGACATTTATTATTTGACATTGAAACTATAAGTTTGTCAAATTTTTCAAAACTCATTAAGAAAATTGTTTGTGTTTAGATGTAAATGGACAACATTTTCACCAACTTCTGTAGCTATATGTACTATCGTGAGCAATTGAAAGTTAACACTTTATTATGTTGGCATGTCGAAATTTCAAAATTTATCTTATGTATACAGTACTTTTGAAGTGTCAGTGTCAGCATTTAATCATAACATAAATGACATTAGCTTGACAATTTGGTAAAATTTACGCAGCTATAATAGTACGTTTACTTTCAATTGCTCACGATAGTACATTTTGATTATGATTTCGATATTAAACAAACTATTTTCCGACGACCACAATGTAAAAAGAACAAATTCGCATGATTTACTAGCACTGAAAATTGCAAATTGCATTGTATCCCCAAAACTGTGTTGAAAAGTTATCTTGTAACTAAAACTGTGCTGAAAAGTTCAAGAGGGCCAATTAGAATCGTCGCAGAACCGTGTGCAAAGTAACAGACGTGCCAACCTACTAATAATAAAATAACAAATAGGAAACTGTCAAATGAATGACTCTCAAATTAATGAAATTAATTCTTGTCACTAAGCGGTCGTCGGAAAAGTATAGTGTACAACACGTGCTGAAAATATTTCACACTCGCATAATTAAACCACTCGCCTACGGCTCGTGCCTCAAACTTCACGCTCGTGTGAAATATCCTATTTTCAGCACTAGTTGTACAATATACTATTGTTTTCTTTTTTGTTATAGTATCATTTCAATGCCATAACCTTTTTTTACAATGAAACCAAATGAAACTGTCAAGCATCAAGTAATGTGTCATTATGTGGAAGTGGTTAAAGTAGGTACCAACCCAATTTCACAGTCTACTGCAATTATGAATTTTTTCGATGGCTCGTTACAAATTCCGTAGCAAAGAATGGAAGATTTTCGATAATGGTGATTTCAGCTGATGGCAAAGGAGTTTTAGTTCGATTAGATGACCGTTTTACAGGACCCATTTATAGAAACTTACTTGAAAACATAATGCTTCCGTCCGTTATAAATAGATTTCCGCAAAATAATTTCATTTATCAACATAACAATTGTCCGGTGCACACTTCTAGAACCATAAGGGAATGGTGCAGAGAACAATATTAATGAGCTTCCTTTTCCTATTAGAAGTCCAGATCTCAATCTCATTGAGAATATATGGGGACACGTGGCAAAAGAAATGTATTCTGAAGACTTTGGACCAAGAAATAGAGAAGAACTATATGAAGCAATACTCCAGGCAAAGCAAAATCTAGACAACTATAATTTTGAAAACCTAATTTTTTTCCATGAATAAACGTCTACAATGCATAATAGATGGTAACAGGGATGTTATTGAAAATTAATAAATTACATTGTTTTATTTTCGTTCTTGTTATTGTAATATTTCTCTAAGTGATTTATATAATAAATTTAAAAAAAACAATTATTTTACCATTTCTAGTAATTTAATTAAATGCGATATTCGTCCGAGTGTCCACCGCTGTCATTGAAAGTAATTTTAATTGGAGCCTGAGTTACAAATTTTTCAAAAATACACTAGTTTGATTAATATGTCTGGAAACTATTCCGTGTCCGCGATTATACATATTTCTAAGTATAAATAATCGTATATACTATTTTAATTAATGGTCGTATTACTGTACATTAAAACCAAACAGACTTTCCTGCATGCAACGCTTAAGTTATAAATTTAATTTTAAATTTTCCTTTTTTCGAGTTTAATAATTTAGTCGATATTATTTTTTATAACAATGTCTAAATAATATGAATATGATATTTCAAACAAGAAGACAACATGCTTTTTATAGTGGTTACTACCAGTTCTTTATAACATTTGTCTACCAGAATAAATAATAATATTGACTATGCATTTAAACGATCCGTTAATAGTTTGTTTGCCAAAGAATTTATTTTTATATTTATATAATTTGTCTATGTAGCAAATGTAAAGATATTTATTTATTTATTTATTTATTGATTTATTAATATCTAGATTCTTTTGATATAAATAATAAACAGTGCTATTTATTGCAATTGAAATAAGATACCTACTGATCCCACAAAATAGATATGTATATTTTTTAATACTTTTTAATTATAATGTTTGTATCAAAATGTACTAACAAAATTATAAAAAGCGTCTATTTGTACTGAACTTTATTTATTGCTTTTTGTACTAATGTATATAAATAAAGTAAATATATAACGGTATTTTCACCATAAATTGATTTTTATATATGCATTGTGCCTAATTATATTTTAATAATGTTTAATGTTAATAAAAATTAATAGTACTGTTATTTTATTTATTTAGTAAAAAACTAAAATACGTACCTTCTGTCTCATAAAATTTAGAATCTTTATAAATGCATCCTTTCGCAAATATCTTCAGTTGGAAGCTAAAGTGTATTGTATTTGGACCAACATTTCACAGAATACTAACCATTTCGCTGTAACATAATGGTAGTGGCATGCTACCAGACAGCAAAAATAATTATGAATCACAAAAACTGGTTTTGTATCTTAGCGATAGACAATGAGTTTTCCAAGGACTTACCATTGTGGAGGATTTGCTACTTAACACACAATTCACCAAGCCAATACTAGGCTAGTCTCAGTGAAGACGATGTGCGGTTCCTCTCGAAACGTTGGCACGAATCTAACTTATAATTGGAAAGGGCGTCTCTGAGTATTATTGGGGTGAACTGCAAACCGTGTTTATACGCCACACGGATGACGTAGAAGCTGAACCGTTCCACAAAGCATCCAAAAGGACATAGTAAACCAAAGCGACAAAATAATAGGATGGAAGGTTACATTGATACTCGCCAGAATAAGCAAATCTTAAAAAAAAATTTCATTCGGATATTCCAGAACGATAATGACATAAAAAAAACAGTTATTCAATTTAATTTCTGTGTGAGGTCCCTTAGTTAAATATCTTGACATCTAAAAGTCACACACAAATGTAGTCAACCCTAGTTTTATTCCTTGCATACGTAAGCGACAAAAAAAAGAAAAATAATCAGTTACTATAAGTTAAATAATTCAACAATCAATAAACTATTGGCAAATTTACGATGCTTTCGTATGCGACAGAATAAAATAAAAACAAGAGAAATGTTTATGCAAATCTTATAAACTAAGTCAAATGCCAGTTCTTGTTCGAATAAGGTTATAAAATAAAACTAGCTTTGATACAACGCATTCGCATGATACAACGGAACAAGTCATTATTAATTAAATGGTATGCCAGATCAAATTTCAAATAAGTCTACAAAATACTAGCAAAATTACGTTACATTCATGTAAGACATAGAAACAAGCTGGTACAAAAAAAAAAAATAAAGCATACGCTAGTTCCTTCCAAGAGACTTCAACAAAGTATGGAACGGCAAAAAAAGAGAACGAAATAGTTCAGATCGTGTGTTTTTAAATTTTGAAAGATCTTAATAAACTCTAATATTAATGTAACACAACACACACAAAAAAAGAATATGTATTAAAACGAACATAGAAGATACCTATTTAAGATTAGACTTTTTAACATAAAAAAAGGATATCACAATTACTGGTATTTCGTTACTCTAGTTGTCATCATTTGTTATCGAAAAATTGAATACTTCTGTACTCACGACCGTTCTTCCTTAAAACATTTAGCTGCCTATCCTTGCGAGACAAAATAAGTTTACCGGTAGCTTCTAATCAGGAATTCTCGACAAATTAGCCTGATCAAGAAAAGCACCAACCACGTGGCGACCAATATCAGCAAAACCGCAGCGGCAACCTTCGGCAGAATTTTTTTTCCTATCTCTTGACAATTCCCGTGTTTGACTTAACGCCACCTTAAACGAAATGTATTTATATCTTAATTTTGTTATCCATTGCGAGCAATGCTCAAATAAGGATTCGCAATTTTAAAATCAAAACTTTATACATCATGCCATAACAATTTTCTTAATAAATTGTTTGATGTATGTACTCGTATATGAAAAAGAATCATCTAAAAAAAGTTTCTTTTTAGTAAAAATGTAGCGACACAAAACATACCCAAACTTGGAGAAAATTAATATGGGTAAAATGTTACCATTGTAAAAAAACTGCTCTATTACATTTGCATTTTTTTTTCTCTTTAGATTCTACACCTGTCCCGAAAATAATCGAAATGGTTTAACGAAATTAATGGCACCACCTGTAAATAATCAAAAACTTTTTTCCTGACAGTTTGTTCATTGACACCGTCTATATATGACAGAAAGATCTATAACTTCTAAATAGTTTAAAAATTTCATTAACCAGAATTTCAAATAGAACTCTACGATACGACGTGTTTAAACATTAGTTTGGATACCACGGCCGAAAAATAATTAAAATTAATTTCTGGGTTAAAATCGATAAAAATACTTATAAGATGGTAATTGTTGATCACAAACAAGTTTTTCAGTGGCATCGACGATTCAGGGATGTGGATGATTATTTGGACCAATCATTTGAAACGATGACGATGATATTTTATTTTGAAAATTTTAACAATGGGGTTTTTAAATTCGCCCCCAAAGAAGCAGCAGCTATTAAGGAAAGCCATGCAAAATTTCAAGATAAGTTAAAATAGATTTAAAAACTATTCAGAACAATTACGTCGGACTAGTGGGGGCAATAGCAAATCCTTCGGTATCGTTAGCGGAATCTCTGATAGGAATAGTGCAACATATTCGCGCACAGCTATCGGCGGTAAAAGACGCAAAAAATGTTTATGTTCTAAAAAGAATTGATACTATTTTAGAGAAAGATTTAGATTTTGCTATATTAAAACAAGCTTCTGTGTCAACAGAACCGTTAGGTTATTTTAAAGATTATTTTAATTATGCAGATATAACATCAGTAGATAAAGAACGCTCGTTTTCTGCATATAAACACATTTTTCTCAGTAACGCACTCGGTTTGCGGAATTTACTGTGAAAGCATCTGATAATGCGAATATTTAACCGATTTTAACAGGTTTGTGACTTCACAGAAGACGTTTAAAACGGTAAGTGTTCCACAACTTTTTAGAAATTTATACCTTATTAATTATTGACATAGGTTTCGGTGCGCTTCTCTAAATAAGCGAAATGCGCTCAACGTTGTCCGACGGCGACTACACGTACCGTGGTCGACAAATTTTAACTCCGTATTCGAAATAGCAAGAGCGCGGTATAAAATAGAGACAAATACTTTCCGGCCATGCCTAATGTTTGATTAGTAGTGGCTTATCGGCAGTTAACCTTTAGTAGGCGGGAGTATTGTTCAATTAAAGTCATAACGTGTATTTCAAAAATAATTTATTTAATTTTTTTACAGTGGCGTAAACAAAACATGTTTCTCCTTACAGATATAAAATAAATTAAAATTCTAGCAGTTAAAATAATAAAATATAATACAAACTCAAATTAGATGTTCAAATAATGCACCCTGTTGTTCTTGACAATAAGCCAATCTGTAATATAATTCTTACCGGACATTAGGCAGCATTTCAGACGTTACTGTACGAAAAGCGTTTATTATTTTAACACGCAGTTCATTTATATTACGTACTCTTTCGTGAGGGGCATTATAAACTGTTTGTTTAATGTATCCCCATAAAAAGAAGTTGGGTGATAATTCTGGTGATCTTGGAGCCCAGCCAATTGTGCAATTTCTACTTCTGATGCGATTATGAAAGGTATTTCTTAAAGACTCCTTCACAATTCTCGCATTATGAGCCGGGCAACCGTCTTTCTGGTGTACGCCTAGGATAATTAACTGTTTTAACTAAATTATCTATTTTTACATAAAATGTATGTAAGTTTTAATGAAAAATCAGAAATATTTGACATTTAGGAAAATACGTCACTGGTGTAACTGGTTGCCTACTATGCCACCAATGCTTGACTTTTAATTTTTTAGCTCTACACATAGGGCGATGTATGTGTGATGATAAAAAAATAACCCGATATATGTAGATAATACTTGTCCAACATCGTAAAATTATTCAAAAATAAAAAGCAAAAGTAAGGACCTTACTAATTTATTATCACTATAATACATTACTATACGATATTAAAAGAATAAAATCTGAATTGAATACACATTTATTTACTATTTCAATATAAAACAGAGTCCTTATGATATTCCAACGATTACACAATGAGATGTTTCATGGCAGAAAAAATGAATTGTGTACTTAATTATAACATCAGTTACCACTTAAAATAGTCTCAGTTGTAACTAAAACTAATCTATGTCCATTGTAGATTTCTGCTTACTTTGCGTTACTAAAAATTTTTGAGATGGTATTGATAACATTCCAGATGAACTGCTTGATGTGGTTGGTGTTATCATAGAAACAGACTTTATTTTATTAAAATTCAGTATTTTATTATTCACTGAAGTTGAACCAGGAATATTACTTTTCCCATCAAAATTTCTCTGTTTTGAAGAATCCATTATGGTTACAGCACTGACAGTAGGTGGCTGAAATATGAAAATCAATCAAATATATTATATTAAAGAACTAGCTAAGCATGCACCTCAATCATAGATTTCGTTATTATTTCAATTTACACTCCGCAAAAAAATTATGGAATCACCTTATGCAAAGTAAAAAAAATTTGCAATAGTGTTTGTTTGCTTTGGTTTCATGACATTGTCAGGCACTGAGTTTTAGGTGCTTTACATCTTCTCATTTCTTTCAAAAATTGGTAAGTGTCAAACTACCGTTTTTTATTTTAACATTTACCACGTGTTTCCATGTAAATCCCTATTGACAGTCCCTCAATACACGTAATTTGAGTCACGAAGAAATTATCCAAACCATTTCGTTAATTAACGATGGTAGGAGTTAAAGATACGTTGGTAGGGTGTTAGGTGTTCGACAATCAACAATTTCGAAACTGGTACGCAGGTACAGAGAAGCAGGTAGGAAGCGGTCAACTACGGTCACAGACGATCGCTTTTTGAATATGGCATTGTATTGCAAGACAGATAAAAAACGAGCTGCTTACCGTTCGAAATGTAAATGTTACATCTCAGACAGTAAGTAACCGACTTAAAGAACAAGGAATACGTGCAAGAATACTGGCTAAAGCCCCCATACTCATTAGAGAACACCGCGTTCACGGACTGCAATTTCCAAGAGATCGTCGTCATTGGGCCGCTGAAGATTGGGTTAACATTCTGTTCACAAACGAGTCTAGGTAGTACCTGTTCTCATCCGATAGACGCCTGCCGCTCTATAGACGAGATGGTGAGCGTTTCAGTCTGTGCAACTTCAGGAAAACAAGAAATTTCGGAGGTGGTTCGATTATGATATGGGGAGGTGTATCTTCCGGGGCTAAGGCGGAGTCGAAAGTTATTCATAAGGGCTCTATGACCGCAGATAGGTATATTAGGATTATATTAAAGCCACTTGTGGTTTCATTTGCACCTTACATAGGAACGAATTTTCGTTTAATGCATGATAACGCTCGCCCCCACATCGCCAACATTGTACAAAATTACCTAAATGAGGTCGACATACGTGTTTTGGAAGTGGCTAGCTAGAAGCCCGGACATGAATCCTAGAGCATGTCTGGGACCACATTGGTTGAGTACTACGAACCAGATAAGTTCAACCAAGAACGCTAGACGCAGTGGCTACTGAAGAAAGGAACCAGGTGGGTCAAGACTACATCAGAGGTCTTATTGAGTCTCTGTCTAGGCGTATGGCAGCCGTAATACGGGCCCGAGGCAGAAATACTCATTATTAGTTCAAGTTTCCGTTAATTAAAATCTTTGTGCTCGTGTTAGTTTTCCAATTGCTATGTTTATCAAGTTGCGGTCGTTTGTTTTTCCTTTGCATTTTGTTCTATTTTTAATATGTTTGTGTACTACTTAGTTATAGAACATAAAATTTTCAAAAAATAAAAAACAAAAAAAAATTTATTGTTCCATAATTTTTTTGCGGAGTGTATTACGTTAGAAAATATAATTATTTTTTATATTTGTGTCAATACAGCTTTCCAACAAGTTTACTATTGATTCACATTTGAATATAAATCATAAAATATAAATTACTGTAAGTTTAAAAATAAAGTACGATGATGATTTGGCATGAAGTGAGACTTGACTACTCTTCTTTCAGAGAAATTTATAATTATTATTATTATTAGTGCTGACATTTGTTTTTATGGTAACAGGTGAAACATTTGCTTTGAAAGTCGCAGCTGTGCGAATAGTGTCTAAATGGAAAATCCTAAAGTGCATAAACTCGTAATTCCTGATGCAATCCAATATTTATTTTTCAAAGAATTAAACCCATCTGAAATTTCGAATGCAAAAAAACTTTGGGTATCGCTAGCTTGGGGACGAAGCTCGGGGGAGCTCGAAGACGTTGTGCGAACAGAACCATTAAAAACTGTAACAATTCCGGAAATTATTAAAAATGATATTGTTTTGAATGACCGAATTCATATGAAGGAGATAGCTGGCATTGCGATCTTATCAATTAAAAGCGTACAACGCAATTTACACGTAGAGCTAGGCATGTCCAAGCTGTCAGCAAGACGGGCACTGCGAATCTTAAATTAAGATAAAAAACGCGATAGAATGCGAACTCAAGAAATAATTTGAAGCTACTTAACAGTAACTAATCTGATTTTTGCGATGATTTATGACAGTTGATGGCTTCATTACTATGTTCCTGAATCTAAACGGCAATATTAACAATGGATCATTGTGGTACCTCTTTTGCAAAAAAGGCTAAGACATTCCCATCACCAAGTTAAGGTAATGGGCTACAATTTGAAGTGGATAATTTTAATAAATTATCTTGCAAAGGTTGAAACCATTAACAAAATTATGTCGCTTTGCTAGACAAACAGAAGAATACAATTTCTGAAGCACGACCTGGAATACGTCATAAAATGTTTTCTTCCTCATGACAACGCATCTTCTCATACTAGTCGCTATTCTTGAAAAACTGGATCGTCTCAGATTTCAAGTTGTGCCTCACTCACTAGGGCTGGACGAAGTATCGATACATCGTCCAATACCCGGTACCATAACTGGTATCGATTCCCCGATACCTCAGATAACGAAGGTATCGATTCCAAAGCATCGATACTTTACCGATTCCAGTACTCAGAATCGCTAAGTATCGATACCTCGATTGGTATCGCTACCCGATACCGACGAGAATCGATACCGTGCACAAACTAGATACATCGCTAAGTATCGATACCTCGATTGGTATCGCTACCCGATACCGAAAATGTCGGTGTCACCCAGCCCTATCACTCACCCACTCATCACCATTGAGGAATAAGTGCTTTAACTTATTAGTAGAAGCACTAGAGCAGCAAGCTCAAACTCAACTTTTTTTGCTGGAAAGAAGTTTCGGTCAGATAAAGAACTCATTGCAGCAACGAAGCATTTTAAAGAACTTGAGAAATATCAACGACATAATAGTACACAACATCGTTGGCCCAAGTTGTTGAAGGTGTATATGTTGAACAATAATAAAAAAATTAAATACCCTAACCCATTTATTATATTTTAAGTCTCATTTCCCGTAAAATTATCCTCGTATATCTTCAAGTTATAACAACACAGAACAGTTCGATTAACTAGACACACAAAGGTACTAATACTAGATTATGGGGCGAGCAAAGAAAATATTCGTTATACGTATTAGCATTACTAATATACATCTATATTATGTGAAAAATCTTATTTTCGTCAGTATTATTGCATTACTCATGTAAAAATCCTAGAAAGAATAATTTTATGATGCAATTAAAGCATTCAATATATACATTATGGTGAATAAGTTTGAATACATAATGTTTTAACTAAATCGCGTATGTTACAGTAGTGTAGATAAATAAAATTAAAATGCTACATAGTGATAAGACGCTATACATACCATACCATAAATTTTCATTTAGAGTAGTCTATGATTTAAATATAAATTGTCGAACAACAAGGTTTTTCGAAAGTCAAATTTTGACAACTGTCATAGTTAAGTTAATTTATTGAAAAGTTGTCTTATCAATTAGATTATTTATTATCATATTAGAAATACTACATACACTTTTTATTGTTGAAAGTTATTTTAGAACTGGCAGATTAGTAAATGGACAGTGAGTTTATGCAATTAATCAATGTATACAGGATTTTCGACAATAGTTCCCTAATCTTACAATCACGTATGAACAACTGGCTAGTCAAATTCATGGTTGTGTTGACAGATTTCGTGAAGCGGGGGAAGTATTTCGTAAATCAGAGTGGAGCACCTAAAAAAAGAACCGCTGATTGTATTGAAGATGTTGGACATCGAATGGAAAACTCTCCAAAGAAATGCCTTGCGAAACTGTCGCAAGAACATGGCACACTATTTTTGAAAAAGATTTAAAATAGATCACACTGAAAGGCTTTTCCAACAATGGTGGGAAGGGAAGTATGTTTCGATCGAGACGACATTACAAAAGTAATAATTTCTTTAGAAAACGACAGTAGCGAAGAGAGTATTTGATAAATGGATCTTTTTGCTTGGATCATTTTACATTATTTTCTTGATAATTATGTTAAGCAAGAAGGACCGAATTTTATACAATTCTGATTACTGACTGATATATAGGCAACACAGTTAACTCATATGTTAAAGAGAAAAGAAATGGCAACGTTGTCTAATGTGGCATCATATAATGATGACGTCCATCAACTCCATAATCTCAAGCTCTATATACAAGTGGCCAACATATAAGTGACTGGTTTGTCTCTTAAATATTTTTAAAATGAAATAAAGCTCGTCCCTTTTTTTTATCTTAATCTTTTATTGAAACTTGGAAATTATGTATAGAAGCCGCACAAACCTGAGCCCTCTTAATTACATTTTCGGTCACTTATTGGTAAGTTTCGGGAATTTTTTGAATCGCTACCAGAATATTGTTCTTCAGCTGCTCTACAGTGTGTTTGGTTTGTTTGCATAAACTTTATTTTTTAAAAATCCCCATAGAAAGAAATCTGGAGCCGTTAAATCGGATGACCTTTGGGGCCAGATGACATTGTCATATCGAGAGAGTAAACGCCCTGGAAACATTGTTCGCAAAAGATTCATTGTTTCCCTAGCTGTATGACAAGTTACTCCGTCCTGCTGGAACCACATGTTTTGCAGGTTAAGTTGTTGAATTTAAGGAGTCAGAAAGTTTTGCAGCATATCTCGGTAGCGCTCGCCAGTGACGGTAAGAAAATTACCTGCAGCGTCAAAAAAGTAAGGGCCAATTACACTTCCACACTAAACATTGCACCAAACTGTGACTCGATAGGGATGAAGTTGTCGTTGATGGATGACACGAGGGTTTTCTAATGCCCAGATATTACAATTTTGCTTGTTAACAAATCCGCTCATATCGAAGTGGGCTTCATCACTCATTATGATTTTTGAGCAAAAGTCGTTCGTTTACTTTGATTTTCGTAGTCTCTAGGCTGTAGCTCTTGGGCCAACTGAATTTTGTATGGCCGCAAATGTAAGGCTTTTTCAAAATAGTGCCTAATTCCCTAATGCCTAGTTCTTGATAACTTCTGGTAGAGGTCTCAGGCTCCACTACATTTTCATGAACTCTCAACATTTTCCGAGATACGAACAGTTCGAAAACGACCCGACATTGGCAATTCTTTAACTTCACAGATTTGTTCAAATTTCCGCACTAATTGACGAATGGCGTTGATAGTGGGCACATTAATTCAACCATAGATTCCGTATAGTTAGTTGCAATCATCGATTCATTATTTAAATAAAACGGTTTAACAATACGGACGCGTTGTTGGATCGTGTAACGTTCCATGATGAATTTGACACATGTGCTTTAAACAACTACTAACACCCCACTTACGGAAATGCATGTATCAAAAATGACGCTCTATTTAAATCAGTCAGGTATATATTTGCCACCTTGTGTATATATATATATATACCGAGTGTCCTTGAAATAAAAAGAGAACGTATGAAAAATAAATTATGTAGAATATATACCAAAAATTCCCTTTCAAAAGCAAAAAAAAATGACCAAAATATTTAAAAAAATTGTGTTACACTACTGAATATATAATAAATACTATCGCACACGAAACTTAAAGGTAACCCACAATAACAAAATGAATAGTCTTATTGTATATCTGACTTCAAGTTCGTTCTGTTGTGATTGTTTCAATTTTTCGATTAAAGGTAATAGATTAGAACTTAAATGCACGTAAAGCATATCTTGCATGTTTTTTCAGTATATCAGCTTTAAGAATTTACAAGTATAAATTTATATAAATAAACAGCTGACTCATGTTATTAAACCCTTGCCATAAGAAAACTCATCGCTTGTGTTTATAAACATTGCCGCCTTTGAATACAATGGGTTATTCTGATTCCGACATACGTATTTCTCTAACAGAAAAAGAACATTCTCGCAATACACATGAAATTTTAGTATGATTTTTAAAATGGGTTTGTAAATAAATCTAACATGCGACTTAATTTTTAATTACATATTTACTTGAATTGTAAATTATTAAAATGCTGATTTTGCACGAGGTACAAAATCAACATCGACAGCTGTTAGTATGTAAACATATGGTGTGTGTGTGTAATTTCAACAGAGGTACATATTTACGTTCTGAATATCTTGAATTCATTGACGGCACATATTAAAATTATCATGGGGGTTTTTAATTTTGGGGTTCGCGTCGTAATTGACACAATATTTTGGATTCATATTCTATATAAATACATCTTTCCATTTTTCATACGTTGTCTTTTTATTTCAAGGACAGCCTGTATGTATATATGTATATGTGTATATATATATATATTTAAAAATCTAATTTAATATATAAATAGAAGTTAAATATTTTTTTTGTAATCGTATTGTAATGAACACTTTACTTAAATAATTTTCAACCTAGAAAGTATCATTTTACCAGACTAGTCCGCTGAATGTTTTTTACCGGACTAATCATGTAAAAAATTATAAACACGAACATTATTTTTACAAATTGGCTGTTGTTTGTACACTGGTTGTTAAGGTAATACACATTACTGCAAAAGCCTACCGCAGGTTTGAAAACGATCATATGTTTAATAAAAGTGTAAAATTTACGATAAAGTGTAAAATTTACCATTGCAAATAATCATCGATCATTTTATTCCATCATTTAATGAATTGGAAGAATGAATTCATTGATATTTGATCTCCCTTTGCGTTATTATGTGGAATACGCACTAAGGATTTATCATTAGTGTGATGATTATGTCCAAAAGGCAAAGCGGAATATTTTAATGAATCCAGGATATAAACTGATTGTAAATAGTGTTGTGGATATCATTAAACAATAAACTTGCATATTATTTATAGGACAGTAATATACTTTTTTAATATATTTTGTGAATCGTCAAATAAAATTATATACAGTTCATAAAGTATAAGTTTTCAGTTCGTACTGCCCAAGTGGAAACCGCAAATTGTACTTTATCTCTTTCTAACACACATGAATACGCGCTGTAATACTACACATGTTTGTCATTTTAAGTTAAGACGTACGTCTTTGAAATATTATATTAAATAAAAATGGATAGGTTGTCTAGGAGATAGTCTTATGATATTCGGATTGCTGTGAAATTATTTTAATACTGTTGTTTATTGACTTTGTTTCCGGTATTCTGACTTCTTGGTTAAGTAATCTAATTTGAATATCTCGTTTGTCATCAAAAAATTACAAAATCTGTTCTTTTGATAACAATACTGGTAATAAATAATAATATCAATTAGTGGCAATAAGTACGAAATTGTTTGATTATCACTTTGACATTTCTAACCTATTTATTTGACAGAATATTTCTTAGATGCCTGGTAAGCCTCTTGGTTCTCAAGCTCAACAGCTTGTATTAAATCTTACAGCCTATTTTGAACGAGAAAAAGAGAATGGTGGGCCAGTTATGTCCATCGATCGTGTTCATGAGGTAATTCACATAATCACATAAGGCAGTTATAAAATTAGTTTCATTTTAGAGGGTAGCACAGGCCCTTAATATTTCTAGTAGTATTTCTTCACTATTAAACATCGTAGCGTTCAGAATCTAGTCTTATCATCTGCTGGCAAAAACAGGTCTTGTAGGAAGCCAAAAACTAAGGATTTACCAGAAGCAACGAAAATGGAAGTTCGAAATACTGTTTATGACATGTATATAGAAAGTATGTGATTTCTGTTTACTGTTTGTTTAATTTATATAAAGATAAAAGTATAACATATATTCATAACATAATATACCAATTTCATAGTTCAGCATGTCATCTTCTGAAGATTCAGATATAGAATTTGTGATGGAAATTCTAGTTGCTATGCCAAGGCCCAGACTTATAAGAGAGCGAAACAATCCCATGGATATGTTTGATAACATAAAAAAAAACAGTAATTTCTTTAGTAGCACTGTAATACAAGTTTCAAGAAAGGAACATATAAAATATAAAATAAATAAATTCATATTCATGATGACAATTTACACAGTTCTATTTCTTGAAGTTTTAATTTGTTGGCTTGCATCTTTTCTTCTATAATGGCACACCTTAATTTTGCTTGAAGAATATTTTCATCCAATTGTGCATTTCGAAGTTGTTGTTCTTGAACTTCAATGGCCATTTCGTACTTTCTTTTTAAATAAATTTGTTCTTCGTTTGATTTTTTTTTCTATTATGGACAATGTCATTTAAATTTGCATATATGTCACTTGCACTTGTTCTATTTTGAAAATACTGTCTTTTTCTGTTTACAGGTAGCTTTGTGGTATTGTTTATATTTTCATATGCACCACTTTATATTAACAATGCTTGTTTATTAGTTTTGTTATTTGAAACGGATGTACTAGGTACATTATTTTGGGTTTCAAGTGAACTACTTTGTAGTAGTTCCGACTCTTTTATATTGCCAAATATATATTCACTATTAACATAATTTGGATTATTTTCTTTACTAATACTGGTTAATTTGCTTAACTCAATGATAGCATCGTTGCAAGCTTCTACTACAATATATAGAGGATCTACAATGACAACTAGTTGAATACACCGTAAATATAAACATATAACTTTACCAGACTCTATTTTTGTGATAGCATGATTCACTGTCAAAGTTATTGGCATCACATTCGAAATGCTTCTTCAACATGCTTTGGAGAGGTTCTCCATTTTCTCCTAGAGTCTTTCTAAACGTCCCTCTACCTGTGAGGTTCAGATTAGCCTACATTAAATTTATTAAGTAATGAACTTATATTGTATAATTTACAAAAATTCACCTTATCATCCGCCTGTTCTTTCCTACTTTTTCGTTTAAAATTATCATAGAACACTTTCAATTGTTGTATTGTCCTATGTGGACCGCTATTAGAGCTATTGAAATTACGTGTGAGTTCTTCCCATGCTGTTGTTTTACCCTTCGATGTGATGGCATCGGTCCTTTTATTCTCAATAACACCGATATGTGATTCTACAATATCCAGCAAGAGACAAATCTCTCTCTGTCCGAAAAGTGTTTACCTTTTACACGTTTTAACATCTCCATTTTTGCGATTTGCTGTGATTTGATTACAGTGAAGTATGTTTTTCCCAAATAATTTCGTAATGATCTGTTAAAAAATTCCTTCTAACGGATATGAATGTGCTATTTCATTTAATGACCATTATAATTACAACGACCATTTCATAATGAATCATTATTCCGTTTTCTGTGAATACGGGCCTAAAGATCTTTTCAATACCTATGCATTTCACAATTGATATCTGACTTGAAATATTTCTTTTTAAATAAATTTTTGATCGAATATTATCGTGAGTTTATAATTATAAATAACATTTAAAAAAATTTGTTCGAATATTGAAGTAATAATTTCCGCACAGTTTTCTTGTGTTGAAAATACTTATATAAAACTAGAAAAGAATCAATACTTTTGAACTATTCATGTTCCCACTTTACTCATTATTTTGACATGAAGGTTATGTATTTGCTTTCTTTGGTTATATTGCAAGTAAAACTGAAATTTTGACAATGTTTGCGAAACATGACATTTATAATTTATGATGACAGACGGTTGTTTCCGCGACTGAATACATGACTTCATTTGACTCCGCAGTACTGATTTGAATCATATGCTTCGAATTTGACCTTGAACTGAAAACTTATACTTTATGAACTGTACCTTTTATATTACTGGCATATTTTTTCAAAAATAAATTTATTTATTATTATCATTATCATGTATACTTGATAGTTCTGGATTCGCTAATGTCCGTAATCTTAACGTAAAACCGACACTTAGTTTTTATATCTAATTTAAATATAGAATATGAAAAAAAAAATTAATGTACCTTTATAGTTCCTAATGCAGCTTTATTTGGAGATGCTTTATTTACGAATTCCTTGCTAGTTTTTGTAAGAACTGGTTTCTGAAAAATATATAAGTAAAATCATTAAAAAAAACAACATTAACATAAAATAATCATATAAGATAATATCGGATATTTCAAAAAGTCATTGCATTTTTTTTCGGTGATTTTCTAGATACAAAGAATGATCTTAGTTAATGTTATATTGCCCCCTTTTCGATGACCATTTTACGGTAATTTCCCACGATCCCATTCTGGAAAATCTATCTCTATAAGTAATAAACTGAACCAAGTGCCTATCGATAGCGTCATCTGAAACGAGAAGTTTTACAAGGTCCGAAACAAATGGTAGTTGATGGTGTAAGGTCTGGAGAATACTGTAGCTATAAGAGGTCAATACATTTCAACCAAGCTTCAACAACCGCATAGTTTATCGCGAGTCATTCAACTTGTGTGTAGTTTCTGTTATTGCTTCGTTAAATTTATTGAACTACTGATAGTACACTTCCGAATTAATCATAACATTATTTGGTATGAATTAGAAGAATAACACATTCTTCCAATCCCACCAGGTTGAGAGCATCACCTTCCACTAGTGGATGTCTGCTTTTGAAGTGCTTTAGGTTAGCTCGTTGCGCAATCTATATTTCATCGCCAGTAACCATACGTTCAGAAATGAGTCATAAATGTATATGTCTATGCGCTAAATAAAGTGATCTTCTTACAGTTCATGCGCGATCCAACATTGAGCTTACTGACGTAACCAAGTTGTTTCAAGTGAAGAACGCTTCCAATCAATATTTTTAGTATCTCGATATTTTTAGTGTCTCATCGAGCTCACAAATGGTAGATCATTAATTAGCTTCAACTAATGCCCTTACCTCTGATGAACGACCTGGGCGAAGTGTATCTTTCGCACTATAGTTATAAGAACGGGAACAAACGAACCAATATTGACACATGTTCGTTTAGGATTTCGTCACCACAAACTTTACGCAACTTTTCATAACCCTGCGCACCGTCCTTTCCATTTCAGAAGTAATAAAGTAAAACTTTGCAAAAATGGTTCTACTGGCTCTTCATTTCAAAAATGTTACAGAAAGAATAATTGTTGATCGTTTCGCGTACTGTTTTCTTTGATAGAATCTATCTGTTAGATGTCAAACATACATATGAATTTATATGTGCGTTTAACACATTAAATATACAACTAAACCCATCTATCGAAAAAACACCTAAACTTTTTTAGCTATTCAAAATTAAAATGAAGAAGTGAAAAACACTTTTTACTTTCACTCGCGGGTTAACAATCGAATTAACGCTAAATAAAGAAAATAGATGAATAATGATTTGAAGTGGTAAATAGAAACTTGAAGCAAACAATGGAAAAATTTCATGAAAAAGATAAGAATAGAATTCAAACAATAGATTGTGGCAATAATAACTCGCGAAATGAACCCAAAGTGGATAGTTATCTTTTAAAAAACAAAAAATAAATCAGAAAAATTTCCTCCCGAAAAGATGGAATATTAAAAACATACTTTTCTAGAAATACAATTATATAGTCCATTTTTTTTAACGTAATTAAAATATTCAACTTGCTCAAGAAGTTGACAGATAAAATTTAAATTACACTGTGTATTGAAGGTGGTTGACGCAATTGATTTTATCACGGATTCCGAGAAACCACATCCTTAACACTCCTTTTTCCTTTGCCGACGTTTCGTTCGCTCTTACAGGGACCATTCTTAGGGTTGCTACTGCTGACTGAGTTTCAGTGCAACATCAACAGTAGCAGCCATGAGGATACCCCTTGGAAGAGTGGAGGAATCGTTGACAAAGGAAGAAACGGTACCAAGGACGTGGTTTCAGGCCGAAATCCGAAGAAGAAATCATGAACAACATCGCGAAAGTTTACTAGCCAGATTGAAGTTAACACAATTTTTCGCATTGTGATCTAAAAGACGGTATAACTACTACAACAGTATACAAATAAATAGAAATAAATAAAAATTATATATAGACTCCATAATGTATATTTTTTCAGTTCGTACTGCCTAACATACATGAATACGCGCTGTAATAATACACACATTTGTCATTTTAAGTTAAGTATGTCTGAAATATTATATTAAATAAAAAGGATCGGTTATCCAGGATATAGTCTTATGATATTCGACTTGCTGTCAAATTATTTGAATACTGTTGTTTACTGACTTTGTTTCCGGTAATCTGACTTTTTGGTTAAGCATTCTGACTTCTTTTTAAATAAATTTTTGATCGAATATTCTCGTGAGTTTATAATTATAAATAACATTTAAAATAATTTGCTCGAATATTAAAGTAATAATTTCCGCATAGTTTTCTTGGCTGGAAAATATTTATACAAAACTAGAAACGAAACCATACTTTTGAACTATTCATGTTCCCACTTTACTCATTATTATTATTTTGACATGTAGGTTATGTATATGTTTTCTTTGGTTATATTGCAAGTAACATACTAAAATTTTGACAATATTGCAAAAGATGACGTTTATATTTTATGATGACAAACGGTTGTTTCCGCGATTGAATACTGAGTTTATTTTACTCTGAAGTACTGATTTGAATGACATGTTTTGAATTTGGCTTTGTACTGAAAAGAAGGAATGAAGTGTACATACATCTCAACGTACACAATGAATACTTACAGTGTTAAAGGTTTTTGGTGCTGTCGCTTTTCTTAAAATTAAAGGTGTCACTAACTTCGCCATGTTCGGACCGTCACTTTGCGATGGGTTGGGATTTTGAGTACATTTAGACATGTGTTTAGGCCAATGCTTCAATTGGCACGGATAATCACAATAACTGGTGTTCCAACAACAGTAAAATTGAGCTTCTTTCATACAATTGGCACACCATTGTTTAGATTTCGCTTCCTCTATCCTTCTGATTGTTTCGTTTTCGCATGCAGATTTAGTTTCCTCGATTACGCGTTCCCTTTCATCAATTATACTCTTTTGTATATCCCGTAGTATAGAATTAACGTTTTTCTTTATTTCCAAAATTTCCTCGGCGTGTTTATGCTTTAATCTTTCATTTTCTAAACGTAAACTTGTCAGTAAAGACTCCGGATTTTCTGCCGCCCCAAGATCATTGAGCGTTTCAATTAGCATACCTCTAAAATAATCTGTAAGCTATAAAAAAAAAGTTGATAAGTGTGTATAAAAAAAATGTAATTATAGTTTAGATGGAGTATAAAAATTATTTAATGTTCAAGATGGATACAATTTAATTTGAAATTGTGACTAAGACTATACACAAAAACTCACATGTAACGTTATAAGTTATAACGTTACATACATATTTCAACAACTACATTGTCTACAACAGAAAAAAGCAATTATTGTAGACCATCCAAAACTTCTTATCCAATACAAGGTAAGACAAAAATTTATTGCTTTGCCTTACCGCGTCATTATAGTCTGTTGCACCTTAGAAAATTATGGGACTATGCGTATCCCTTTCAGATTATAAAGGTAACGCATATAACTCTCTAATTTGCTAGTGTGCAATGTTATCGGATTCTGTTAAACAATTTGGATGGTATGAAATTATGTGCCAATTACTTGCTATCTTGTTTCTTGGTGTAAAAAGTCATTATTTGTTGTTATCTGATTACTTTTGACCTCTTGCATTTTAATTTTAAATATCACAATGAGATTTGACCACACAATCTACAAGTTATCTATGAATACCATTGCATGCTTAATTCAATAGAAATGGTAAGGGTTCAAATTAAAAAAATTATTAGGATGAACAATATCACTTTTAAAGTGACTGATATGTTGGCTTTAATAGACAGAGCATATGATTAAATTGTATGCCAACATTGGACTAATTTTCTGTAATTATGTAAAAACAGATACAGTTATAATTAACATTCTTAGTTGCTATTATTATTGTATATAATTGTTTCAGCCTTTACTTGATGAAATTCCATTATAACTACTATCAGGATAAAATAAAACAAATTTTAATGAATTTCACTTTTTAATTGACACTGCAACGATCGTTTCGCTCCAACCTGAGCTTCATCAGACATATAACTAACTTATTTACAAATTTTTTAACACAAGTATACGGTAACAAACACATGTTTTATTCAAATATTTAAAATAAAACACCGTATACTTGTGTTAAAAAATTTGTAAATAGTTAGTTATATGTCTGATGAAGCTCAGGTTGGAGCGAAACGATCGTTGCAGTGTCAATTAAAAAGTGAAATTCATTAAAATTTGTTTTATTTTATCCTGATAATTGTTATTATTGTATTAAATATTTTAGTTGAGGAACAAATATGAAATTGAAGATAATATACTAATCATATCCGTAAATGATACAAGTAGGATAGAGTATAGTGTCTTCGATTTAGCTGACACGACAGACCAAAACAAGCGATAATTAAAAAATGCAGCATTTGTAAGAACTTCACTATTTTGAATTATAATTCCATGACCTACAATACCAGTGATACTTGGAAAATTAATTTCTTTTATATATTTAGTAACAACATGTATTTATTTAATTGAATTATGAAGTAATGTATTAATATGTTATATGTTCTTATTGAATATATGTTTCTTATCTGGTAACATAATAAAATTAATTATATTTTTTATACATAACTGCTTTCTTTACTTTATTACGAATGAATCTTTCAACTCGGTTAACCATTAAACAAAACTCCAGTGTGAAAATTTCTATACATTCATTAGATAAACATGGATATATCAGAATTTGATAACAAGTTAGCTCTTCAAGAAAGATATCCATCATACCCAGAGTCTTCGGTATAATCGATTATTTTTGAATTTTTATTTAAACTTGTATTTCGGGTGTATTCGTTAATGTTTGAATCTGACGTTTGCCAACTTTTGAAAATTTCTTTGTTTAATATTTGCCACACATTATAGTTATTGTCAATTGGTGTTTAACCAATACTCTTCACCAAATCGCTAGTATGATAACACTATTGCCAACACTCTTGCATAGTCATACGTAGTCATTCACGGTTTTTGTTTGGAACGCAGCACAACCTATCCCCTTTTCTAAAATTGTAATTAGCAAATATTGGCAATAAACATTTCGAAAAGTAAGTGTATCGTGTTTGATTTTATCAATGTTTATATTTATGTCAAAACTGATTACCGCATGAGACGCTAATGTTAATTGTTGCGGTCGAAATCAAGTGCAGTGGTGATAACTTAACCAAAATTTGGCACTTACTATCAAATTTAAACATTGACGGACACCCGTTATTATAACAAAAGACCGCCAATTGGGTAGGCAAGCAGTGGCGTCACTAGGCGTTACTATAAAAGTGCGCCTTATTTATAAAAATGCTTTTCGTTCGAATTACACCTATGCGTATTCGTAAATACGTCTATAAACAACTATGCTAGGTTTAAATAGTATATAAGGGTTTGTTTAAATGTTGGGAATTTAGTGTTATCACGCTGGCGATTTGGTGAAGAGCATATCTTCAAAGGTTGTACCTTAGCCAAAGATACCATCTTTCTTTTTAAGATTGTCCTACTGAAGATGGCAGTTTAGTTGCCGAAATACGTATTTAGAAGTTTATTAATTTATTGTAGTTAAGGATTTTTCTTGTTTCTGTCTGATTTCAGGCCACAGTCTTCACCAATTCAGATAACTTTCTTTAATAAGTTATTATATTAGAGTCTATTTTAATAATAATTTAAATATTAATTTAAGTTTCGCAAGCTTATTATATAGCACTTGCGTTAATATTTTATTCAAATATCTTTCACGATAAGACACATAAACTTTGTACCTATGGTGCGATGGATATATTATACGATGGATAAAGATGGAAAATATTTTTAAAAAACATGGATTTGAACCCTAACACTTCTGTAATTCACTTAAGACTCCGTTGGAAAAGAAAACTACAATCTGATATTTAAAAGATAACACTGATCAACATATTTTAATTTTTTAAATTTTTCTTTAGAAAATATGTACAATTTTTGTTTCCTTTATAGTTCTAACAATAGTAATAACAAATTTATTTTGGCACGTCAGGTTTAGATAAAAAATATTAAAAAGTAAATGAAATAATATTAATTAGAGTAAAAGCAGTTAAGATTGATCGGTGGGAAATATGCGAACTATATGGCCAAACACCCTACCCTCCACGTCCCTGACCCTAATGTACATTCTTCTCAATAATTTCTATATATCAATAGTTATCATTTTATTTAATACTGCACCCATTGACAACAATTGTTATAATAGCTATATCAGCTACTATCTTTCTTTTAGGTGAATAATATAATATACTTTTAACTTTCACAACATTAATAAATAAATAATATTGTTTATTTTTCACTTGTCTATAATTGGTTGTTTATATCTGTGATACGCGATATATAACTCCATTATATCAGTTATCATAACGCCCGCTATTATTAATAAAAAGTAAGAAAATACAACTATCTGAATATTAGAACTTTTTCATTGACAGTTTTGACAGAATTTTAGCAGTCGTCAAAGAGTTCTTTCTCAAAAAGTGGTCGTCATTTTTTGGAGAGTAACTCCCCATCAGCTTTTAATGCTCGTTCGTGTATTACTTCCAGAATTTCTTCTTCTATCACATACGTTGTAACAGACTTCGCAATTTATTTTTCATGAAATAAATAAATCACTCAGTCGTCATACGTCAACGTACAAATACAAAGTAGACTGGTGGTAGACTTCGTTTGTATTAATACGCTTTTTGTCAATTAATAATTGATTTTAAAGTGAAAAATAAAACGTTATATGAACCTTTGGCATAACTCGATGTTTATAAATCTCGAGAAATTTACAATACCTCGGGCCGAAGGCCCTAGGTTTTCTAAACTGTTGCCCTCGAATATAAACATCCTCATTATGTCCTTGGTACATAAATAACTATTTCGTCCTCACTTTATTACAGAATATCATGAAATTCTGCGAAGAGAAAAAAACCACAAACGCATATACTTTTACTGTTGACAAGGTTATAGATCGTGTAGCAGCTATGACAGGAAAATCTAAGAAAACAATTTGACGAATTAAAATAAAGATACCTAGAGTAGAAAAATCACAACAATTGCCACAGCTAGAACCTCTATGTTCAACAAATGTTTGTGCACCTCGAAAACGTTCTCCTCGTATTAATGTAGATGACATGGACAAGTAAAGTTTTAAAATTTTATGTATAATTGTCTAAAACTTCTAACTTTTGTAGATGTGTACTTCGAAAATACATCTATATACAGTCGATAAAACTGTACCCATACTAGATATTTAGCATGGATTTATAGTACAAGAAACACAGTTTAATGGCTGCAAAGAAGCACTACAAAAACTTCTGATAGATATGGATTTCAAACATATGGAAACTAAATCTAGTAGAAAATTATTGATGCAGCGTTTTGATATTGTAGCATGGAGAGCTCGTTATCTACGTTTTCTGAACGATGACCTTCGAGAAAATAAAATGCCTGCCGTATATTTGAACGAGAGTTATGTATAGCAAGCGCCAATTAAGTTGGCGCGAGGAGGGGGTGCGCAGAAGTCGTTTTTAAAACCGTCCACCCCCACTACTCAAGTAATTGTCAGAATACATTTGTCATTGACGTTTGACGGAACATAATGTCTTTGCTAAGGGATCATAAGGTGATACACGCTCAGAGGTTAGAATTATCTGACATTCTATGTAAAACCAAATACAAATCTCCCCACTACTTCTAATCCTGCGCGAATTTACCCCTTCTCGCGCCAACTTAATTGGCGTTTGCTATACATAAGAATTATAGTTACAAAATGTTGGCAAAGCTCTGAGGAGCAAGGAGTTTTAAAGAAGAATGGTGCTGGGCAAAGATGATTAATATCCCATTGTAGAGGTTCCATGGGATTCATCGAAAATGCCCTCTTGTTGTTTAATCAAAAACTGAAAGTGGAGGGAGGCTATCATGACAAGATTAATTATAATCATTTTTATAGGTGGTTTAAAATACAGATGATACCGAATTTATCAAATAATTCAATAATTGTTACGGATAATGCACCATTGAGTACAAATTAACAAAGCACCTAACACTGTATCAAAAAAGCATGACATAATCTGCTGACTTCAATCGATGAACATATCATATCATCCTGGCATGTTAAAGTGTGAATTACTACAAATAGTAAAAACACATAAGCCACAATATGCCATTGATGAATATGCAAAATCCAAAGGCCATATAGTGCTAATACTTCGACCATATCATTGTGATTTAAATCCCATTGAGTTGGTATGGAGTATGGTAAAGAGAAAAATTGCTTCGCACAATTTAGGGCAGGTCGATATTGTAAATTTGATTAGAGAAGCAGTCAATCAAATAACATCAGAGTTATGGAGTCATGGAAATATTAAAGAAATATACATAAGAAAAGATCACCTCCTCGACGATGATCTAGAAACCATTATAAGACTGGATGATTCAGACAACGATGATGACTTTACCTAAGTGTGCTTTTTTTATTTATTGGTTCTTTAAATTATCTTTGAGAAACATTAGCTTAAAATGTAATTTTAGGAAAAACCTTCCCAAATTCTGTATGTTTTAATTAAACTTATTACATCCTTTTCGTTATTTCTTAATGCACATTGAAAATTATGTGTAATCACAATGTCTAAAAGAGAGAGAAAACATTTATTGTAAATAATATCTCAATTATAAAGCAATCATGTTGAATGTAGCAATATCTAAACCACATGAGCAAAATATGGACTAAACCCTACAATTAAAAAAATAATGGTTTGGCACAAATATAAGAGTTGATTTTCTTTGTATTATCAAAAACAACATTAAATAAATGTTCCTTTATAAATATAAGACATCCTATTTATTTACAAATTACGACAAAAATAATAAATATAATTCATTTAAAATATAAACATTAACATAACCTTATTCTCATGCCGTGATGTTTATATTTGATACCGTAAATTTTTTACTCGGACTATACCATTCAAAACGCCAGTGTTACTTGACCGGTCAATCTTAAATGGTTTTACTATAGGTATGTACATTATATGGAACTGTATGGTATCATCCTGTTCAAAATGTTTTACTCGGCACTTTCTGATATCAATTTCCAACAATAATCAGCAAACATTTCACTGTTCCACTTGCCCTGATACCGTTTTCCAATAGTAGAAATGGCTTGATCAAAGCTTTCGCCGTGTTCATTACTCATGTCGTCGAGGTTCGATGGAAAAAAATTCAGATGCTAGTGCAAAAAATATATTTTAAGGCTCATATTACAGCCCAATTTACGATATGATAACTTCTAAAAAGTTCATTAACAAGTGCTATATAAATTGGCAGATTTTCTGGTTCCTAGAAAATTGTGGGTTAGTTTTTAAAAGCATTCCAGGCAACATACTCCAAGTCACTCAAGCTTTCTTCAAATTTTTTATCTTGTAGAAGTTTAATTTGGTGTCCTACAAAAATTCTCTCTTTAAGTTTTGCGTCTGAGATTTTGGGAATTTTTTGTTTAAGGTATTATGTGTATCCATTGCTTTCACGAAATTTTTCATTAAACCTAATTTTATGTGGAACGGCGGTAGAAGTATTTTATCAGGTCCAACTAGTGGCTTATAAAGTATATTCCTTTGTCCAGGAATATACTGAGCCCTGACTGGTGTCCTTAACAATGTAGTGGGAATTTCTTGATCGACTGTCCCACTCACAAAGAAAACAGCAATTTTTTGTAGACCCTTAGAGCGTTTTACGTTCACGGTACAGTATGGGCTTTATGGAGAAAGCTTACATAGTTGTCAAATTGTTCAATACAATCTGGTAACTGATCAAATAATTTGTGAAGTTTGATTTTAAAATAACCTCTATTGACGATGTTGTCATAGCACATAACCTACATAAATTAAACACGTAATTATAATGAAGAAAAATCTTGTTTATATTGAATTGTAGTTTTTAAATTAGAAATACAATATTGATTATCAGCATGAAGGGTTTGAATATGCACTTGATGTTAAAGCAACCGACCGATATTCCTTTGTCCAGGAATATACTGAGCCCTGACTGGTGTCCTTAACAATGTAGTGGGAATTTCTTGATCGACTGTCCCACTCACAAAGAAAACAGCAATTTTTTGTAGACCCTTAGAGCGTTTTACGTTCACGGTACAGTATGGGCTTTATGGAGAAAGCTTACATAGTTGTCAAATTGTTCAATACAATCTGGTAACTGATCAAATAATTTGTGAAGTTTGATTTTAAAATAACCTCTATTGACGATGTTGTCATAGCACATAACCTACATAAATTAAACACGTAATTATAATGAAGAAAAATCTTGTTTATATTGAATTGTAGTTTTTAAATTAGAAATACAATATTGATTATCAGCATGAAGGGTTTGAATATGCACTTGATGTTAAAGCAACCGACCGATGGACCTGTTAATAAATCAGCTTTGGAGTCTTGTGTTGAACTAGATTCTATCGCATGTGCAATGTTTTGTAAATTAGAATGTGAGAGCAATAATTCTTGAATGTTTTTTTTGTATTGACAGTGATAATAATATAAACAATAGTGTTTATTTATTTTTATAGAACTAAAAATACATTTAATTATTTCAATACAATTCATTTTTGAAAAGTTTAAATTACAATTTCAAAATGGATTTGAACGTGCATTTGATGTTGATGGAATCTTATAGAAATCAATTAATGAATCTGTTAATAAATCAGCCTCGGGATCATCATTTGAACTTGATTCTTCCATACGTATTATGAATTTCTCAATATCATCCACAATTCACATCTCATCTTCAATTTTTTTTACATGTTTGATGTAATTTTCCCAATTTTCAGCTGTTGCGTTTTATATGCATTTACAGTTAGAGATGACATATCTTTTAATTTGAACGTAGTGTTGTTCATCTTTATAAGGTTCTTTGGTTGTGCCTAAGCCATCTCTATTGGGTTTAGCTCACAATTGTACGGTGGTAAACGCAGAACTTTCCGATGAGTTTTTTTTGCCAAAACATCAATCACATATGTATCATATTTATGTCGAACTTATGATACACAAAATTGTAAATCTCTTTTTAATAAACCACGAGATAAAAAATTATATTGATAAAGGTTTGCCATGGAATGTGAAACGTCTGTCTTAAGTTATATCATTTAGTGTCATACTGACATTAATATTTGTAAATGTATTTTCTCTCTGACATCTTGTAGTTTTTCAATTATGGTTCACAAAACTTTCATGATTGAAGCGTATTTTAGAACAGGTGTGCTAGAATTTGGGAATACAGTAAGCGTTTATGTTTGGATAATTTTAGTCAACACTTCCCAAATTTCGCAGTAGTATAGCAAAATTTTTATATGTGCCTTGTACATAGTGTTGGTGTATTTCGCGATACTGATTCTGCAACTCATAAAAGATGTGCTGGTAGGCCAACTATTCGTACAAAAGAAGTAATTATTGACGTTCGTAATCGTATGGAACAGAACCCCACAAAATTTTTGAGACGTCTGTCCCAAGAAATTGGAGTTTCTCATGGAACATGCAGAACCATTGTAAAGGAGAACTTGTTTAAGATGCAATCATATCAAGCTCTTTTGCCAACAGACCACCCCAGATGTCTTGCGTACTGCCAATGGTTCGTCAACAATTTAATGAATAACGACCTGCTAAACTTAATATTTTTTTCCGACGAGGCATGGTTTCATCTTTTGGGGTACATAAATTCTCAAAATATGCGAATGTGAAGCACTGTAACCGCATTTTTTTATTGAATCTCCACTACATTCTCAAAAAATTGGTGTTTGGATGGCAGTCTCCCGTAGAAGGATAATTGGCCCGATTTTTTTCAATTTCACCATCAATGCAGAGAAGTACAGAAATAACATTTTGACTGACTTTGTTCAACAAGTACACGACGATGAACTTCATAATGGATATTTCCAACAAGACGGTGCAACAGCACATACGACACGAGAAAGTATAGCCTTTCTACGTGAGTTTTTTGATGATCAACTTATAAGTTTGCATACGCAAATCGAGTTTCCTCCGAGGTCACCTGATTTGACTATTATGGACTATTTTGTATTCTCTTACTGCAAAAATAGAATTTTAGAACTCCTGTGCGTAATTTGCAAGAACTGCAACAAATGATTATTGAAGTATGTGCAAACATAACGCCACAAATGTTGCAAAATGCTTTTGGTAGCATGAAAAGGCACGTAAACGTGTGCATCGAACAAGGCGGGGGTCATTTCGAACATTTATTGTAATTTGTTTATTAATTTTTAATAAAATGTTATTTAAACATGTAAATCATTTTAGATAAACATATATTTACAAAATTTTGTCAGTCAAATGTCAGTATGACAGTGATAATTTAATCAGAATTATCTCAAAAGAATGATATAAATTGAAACGGACGTTTTACATTCCATGGCTATCCTTTATCAATATAATTTTTGATCTCGCGGTATTATCTTCAACAGGTATATTCTTTTCAGTCAGCCAGTTTATTATATTCGCCTTCCTCCATGCATTTGTACGAATTTTATCAGTCTTTCTGCTGTGGAATGTCGCCTTATCTAGAACGGGGGTCTCCAAACTACGGCCCGCGGGCCAAATCCGGCCCGCCAGTGCCATCAATCCGGCCCGCGACAGCTTAAGACTAGTGTCATCAATCTGGCCCGCGACAGCCAATGTCTTATTGTTGTTACTATTGCTGTGATAAGTTGAAGAAGAAAACACAGAATGATAATTACTCGGTTTTGTTTACTTGCAAGGTAAAACTTAACAACAGAAATGATGACGCAGAAAACTTAACTTAAGTATCTAAGCTTAAGCATATTAATAACTAACAAATAAATGAAATGAATCCCACTAATCACAGTAAAACAAAAAACATTAATGAGATTTATGTAATTGTGATTTTCCACCGTCAATAGTTTGTAGTTGTGGATTAATTTAGATGTAAACATTCTTTGTGTACTTCATCTTGGAAAACGTTTTCTCACACAAGTAAGTAGTACCAAAAACAGAAAACAATCCACGAGCAAATTTATGCAAATTATCAAATTGTACCAGTGGAAGACTCTTATAAAATTCCAACAAAGATGAATTTTGATATTTGTTCTTAATCATATCACTGCACTGTAAATCAATAATTTCCATTTGGACTTCCGGAGCCAGGGCCTCAATGTCAGAATCAAAAGGATTTTGAAAAAGCTTAATTTCATTCGCAATGACATCAAAGCCTGAGAAACGAGTATCAAAATTTATCTTTAAAGCTGAATATTTCACATGTTTTAAAATGTGTGAAACATTTTTTACGTAATTGCGATTGAAATAGTATTATTTTCTGCCTGAAGAATTTGATATTGGTGTATAAATCAGGGAGAAGCTGATTTTCTCCTTGCAATCTCAAATTCCGTTCGTTCATATGATTTGTCAAATCGACATAGGATGCCAACTTCCACAGCCATTCACTATTTTCTAAATCGGCAAAAGGGCGATGCTTCTCATTCAAAAAAATGTCGATCTCTGCTCGAAGTTCAAAAAAGCGCTTAAGCACTTTTCCGCAACTAAGCCAGCGTACAGCAGTATGATATGGTAAGTAATTTTCTCCAATCTCTTCAATAAACTCGCGGAATTGTCGGTGATTCAGCCCAGTGGATCTGATTAAATTATCAACTGATATGACTGGTTTTAGAACTTCAGACATATCCAAACATTTTCCGCACAAGGACTGTTGATGAATGATACAATGTAAGACTAATGGTTTTGAACCACCATCATTTTCTACAGCCTTTGACACAAGTGCAACCACTCCATTATTTTTACCACATATTTTTGCCTCCATCAGTTGTAATAGATTTCAAGTTTTTCCATCGAAGGTTCTTTTTATTAATGGCATTTTCAACTCCCTTAAAAATATCTGCCCAGTTGTCGTGCCGTGAATACTATCAATATCAAGAAGTTCTTCATACACTTCATAGCTCTTATCTACTCCGCGAATAAAAATCAACACCTGAGCAGTATCTGACACATGCGTTGACTCATCCAAAGCTAGAGAAAACCACTCAAGATGTCCATTTTTGTCAGACAGTTGAGATGATATATTTTCTGCGATGTCTTGCACCCTCCGAGCCACGGTGTTTGGTGACAAACTGACACTTTTAAATAAATTTACCTTTTCGGGGCATATTTCTTCGGCTACTGCAATCAAGCATTTTTTTATCATTTCTTCATTGGTGAATGGTTTTCCACGTTTTCCGATTTCAAGAGTCACACGAAAGCTGGCGCGAGTTGCAGACTCTTGTTCAGTATTCGCTTTGGTAAACAAAGATTGCTGCGATTTCAGTCGGCGCTTCAAAGCTTCAAATTTTTCCATCCGCAAACTTCCTGTATATTTGGAGTAATTTTGAAGATGTTTCGATACATAGTGCCGTTTAATGTTATATTCTTTGAGAACAGCTATGGTTTCATTACAAATTAAACATAGCGCCTTATTATCACAAAATACTGAAAGTTCCATTTATCTTTGAACGTTCTGCATTCACTGTCTATTTTTCGCTTCTTTTCCATAGTAATAAATCACACATAAAAACAATAAGTCAAATCAAAATATTGTTATGCACGGGTGTCACTTTATTTCACAATAGACAGTTTCGCTTCCTTCGCCTTTCCTACGCAGACTGACTCGCGGTTGCGCCGCTAGCCTTTTTATATGCAGTTACTGCCATCTCGAAGTGATCGGAATACACTAGTCAGAACCAGAACTTTCTCGAACAAACGCGATAATTCCCAAATATTTAATTACAACTAATGCCACGTGTTGAAATAGATAGTACATAGTATAATACATAGTACCACTACTCTCCACTAGATGTCGTTAAGTGTCACAATACACAATAGTAATTGAAATGTAAAAAGCGTATGTTTGCTTAGGTCGCGCACTTTGCGACTAGTCTAGAAATATAGTTAAGGGCAGAAAAATTAAAACTGTTTTGGCCCTTAGAACATACTGAAAAAATCATTATGGCCCTAAGGCTTCAAAGTTTGGAGACCTCTGATCTAGAACAATAACGGCATTTTCTGGGGTGTTTGGTAATAACTGCTCAGTAAACCATTTTGCAAATATTTCTGCATCCATTTCATTATGAGCATCGATAGTATTTTTTTTACATAGAAATGTTAATTCTGCACCCACGAGAAATCCATTTTCATTACCGGTATGTACTAAAGCAGAGTGAGGACCAAGACCAGTTGGAGATTTTAATCCTGTACTCAGTCCCCGAATAAATGCACCTCGAGTACTTTTAATAGTATCATGCCAAGTTTTATTTGCAGAGTGCCCTACATTAACCCATGATTCATCTACATAGATAATACATCTACATAAAATTATTATTATAATAGATATATGTTTCGATGTAAATAATAAACATATATTACCTTCAGCTCTAAACATTTTGATATCTCGTAAATATTTATGTCTCCATCTAATAATATCATCCCGTTCAATAAGAATGCTTTTTCATTTTACTTTTTGAAATTCAAAACATAGTATCATGCCAAGTTTTATTTGCAGAGTGCCCTACATTAACCCATGATTCATCTACATAGATAATACATCTACATAAAATTATTATTATAATAGATATATGTTTCGATGTAAATAATAAACATATATTACCTTCAGCTCTAAACATTTTGATATCTCGTAAATATTTATGTCTCCATCTAATAATATCATCCCGTTCAATAAGAATGCTTTTTCATTTTACTTTTTGAAATTCAAAACTGTCTTTCAAAAGCCTATATAATGTAGATCATGTTAAATTGGGTAAATCGTTGTTAAAGTTGATGGCAACAAGAACCGTATTCAAGGTAGGTGCAACATTTAGTAAAAAAAAAAAGCTGTGTACTTTTTGTCGTACAAGTAATTGTATATCTTCATTATAAGTATGCAGTTAATTTTTTATAATGTATAAGCTGCGTACTGAACAATTTAGGGCTTCACTCGTTTTTGAAGCAGCCGCAGTAACATTCACAGATTTTTTTAAAAAAATAATTGAAGACAGTAAGCATTTTCTCTTTTCGGGTAAAACATTCACCCTTTCGCAATTTTTTCATTGCAGGCTGCATTATTAATGAATCTGTAACACTAATATTTTTATCTATTCATAAATTTATTTATATCATTTTTTTAACTAACCACAAATACTTTTGTAAATAATAGGTAGCGCTCTGATAAGAACGGTTTATAAAAAGAGTGAAGAATTCCAATACAAATACCAAAAAAATAATAATATCGGGAAACTAAACAATAATATTTGACAGACGTAAAATAAATTAAATTATCACATGTCAATTTCATTAACTGTACAAATGGAAAATCACTAACAAAAATATGGATACATTTGGCAACGGTTGGAAAGATAGAAAAAATAAGCGTTATCGTAATTGTTTAAAGAGAAAAGAAGATGTATATATCCCCATAAGAATATACACTGCACCGTGAACGTGAAACGGTCTATAGTTGTAAACCGAGTAGAATTGCTACAACTTTGAAATCTGCGCTGATTTACTATTTGTACATTTTGTAATTAATTCTACCTAGACGAAAAGTCATATTTTCATACGTTTCTTTTGAGTGGATTGCGTGACCAACGGGGATGGATAGATAAACGTTTCCTACGTGAAGAAGGGCAGCTTTTAAACTCAATTTCGAAGCATCGATAAAAGACGCCATTCTTCGGGATGGTGTTGGTAACCTAATGCCAACATCAAATCGTCGACATTATTGCAGTATGAAAGACCCTCGTTGGTTGAAAAATACTGTGATAGTTCTTTCCGACGATTACGATACACAGAAATATGTGCCTGGAGCTAACTAGTATTTCTGCTTTAGTTTTTGACAAATTCAAGTCTCAAATAAGATCATTTAATTCTAACTGATTCGTCCTCTTCAGATGGCAAATATTCATCATCGCTGGTCGATAACTTGACACTTGCTTCTTCTGGTTCTGTAACATCATATTCTTCATTCGAAACACCTATGGATCCTGGTACTAGCAAGGCTTCCTAATTATGTACTGAATGAATAGCAGAGGGCAGAATAGTATAACTAATATTTTTCTTATTTTTGTTGAAAACCCGAAAGTTTTCGTGTAGCAAAAACAGCAATCAGTAGTCGAATGGTCCGTTTGTTCGCGACAAATCATAGGTCTTGAAAATGGCATAACGCTTTTCTTACTGTTTGACCAGCCCCTCAGAGTAACAGCACAGCGTGCGCAGCATGTGTTAAGAGCTCATGGCTTGTCTTCATGTTCATTGGTCAAGCAAAAATAGTGAAAATATAACTTTTCTGGTACAAGTATAATATTCCGCTTATGCTGATGGGTAGTGAATTTTCCACATGCGTAACAGACACTGTTTTGATTATTCATACACATATGCGACATTATGAAGTAGAAAGACGTTCAACTATTACAACTCGACTTACCATTGAATTGAAAGAGCCGTGTGTAGCTCTTTATACAGGTGTCCAGAAACTCTCCTGACAAACGAAGACCGGAGTTTCCTCAGATAATTTTAAGACAATTAAACCCAAATTCACCTAGTCCGAAAATGCTTCCTAAGGGAGCTAGAGTTCTTTGAAGATGGTGCCTTGTATTTATTTTTTTTTTAATTCCTCCAGAACGCTTCTATTTAGAAAAACAAAAACTGGTATGCTTATTTATCCTCCAGAGATGAATCGATTCCATCAATTGCGAATATCTATTACCGGTCATAGGCGTCCGTTTTGGGTAGGTCAACGGTTATTTTAAGGCATAACTTTTCTGTCTTTAAAACTTTTAAACATTTGTGACACTAGATTATTAAATTTTCAGGTATTCCAGTACTAAAAGGTACTCTTACTTTAAGCCGGTAGGATACACTGTTTTCTAGAAAAATCGATTTGTAAATTTTTCGTTTTTTCTTCATTAAGGTTCAATTTTTTATTTTTTGCAATAGTTAGCTCTGAACTGCCAACAGAAGTAAAACCTACGTTTTTCATTGTCAAATTGTTGTCAGTTCGCGAAGTTTATCTTTTCATTTTTTACTTTGTGTTATTCAAACACAACGATTTCAATTTAAAAAAAAATGGTTTTTACTAATGAGGAATACGCCGATATGCATTTAGTTTATGGCGAAATGAGGTGTAACGCTCGAGCGGCGCAACGTAGATACGCTGAAAAATTTCCCAATCGTCAGCATCCCACTCACTCAACATTTACAGCTCTTCATCAACGATTAAGAGAAACAGGTTCAGTGGTCCCAAAAAATAATGAAACAGGGAGACATAATGATGTAACAGCAGAACATGAAGATGTTATTTTAATGGAAGTTGAGGAAAATCCAGAAATTAGCGTTCGAAGACTATCTGCCATGTACCCCACAATTTCAAAATCTTCCGTAGGAAATATCTTACACAAAGAAAATTTATATCCTTCTCATTTTACAAAGGTGCAAGCACTGCTAGAAGGAGATTTTCCTGCTCGCGTAGAATTCGCTAGATGGTTACAAAATCAGAAAAATCAAGATGAAGATTTCTTCAAGAACATTTTGTTTGGTGACGAAGCTACATTCTCAAAAAGTGGAATTTTTAATGTACATAATGCACATTATTATTCGTACGTTGGTGACAATCCCCACGTTGTTCAAGAATTTAAGCATCAGCATAGGTTTAGCATAAACGTCTGGATAGGAGTAGTTGACGATTATCTACTTGGACCTGTGGAATTACCTGCTCGTTTAAATGGTGCTGATTACTTACATTTCCTGCAAAATATTTTACCTGATTTGTTAGATGAGGTGCGTTTAAATAACTTATGGTTTCTACAGGACGGCTGTCCGGCCCACTTTAGCAGGAATGTACGAGACTTTCTAGATAATAACTACGAAGACCATTGGATTGGAAGAGGCGGTCCAGTTGCTTGGCCAGCAAGGTCGCCGGATTTGAATCCTTGCGATTATTGTGTTTGGGGATACATAAAAGCATTTGTTTATTCCGTTCCGATACAAAATCGCAACGAATTTAGAAATAACTTTGGAATTTTTGCAAGAATTCGGCGTTCTCTAAGCAAAAGGGTAAACTTATGCATAGAGACTAATGGTCATCACATCGAGCAACTTTTGTAACAATCTACCTTTGATACTTGTTCTTTTTTTGTTAGTTTCGTTCCATTGTAATAAATAATTTGTTTTTAATTTATTAAATTAATTTTCATCCATGCCTTGATAGTCCAAGCCAACTTCGTCGCTAAAAATAAGTAGGTACATAATAAATTGAACTTTAATGAAGAAAAAACGAAAAATTTACAAATCGATTTTTCTAGAAAACGGTGTATCCTACCGACTAAAAGTAAGAGTACATTTTAGTACTGGAATACCTGAAAATTTAATAATCTAGTGTCACAAATGCTTGAAAGTTAAAGACAAAAAAGTTATGCCTTAAAATAACCGTTGACCTACCCAAAACGGACGCCTATGACCGGTACTAGAAATTCGCAATTGATGGAATCGATTCATCTCTGGAGGATAAATAATCATACCAGTTTTTGTTTTTCTAAATAGAAGCGTTCTGGAGGAATTTAAAAAAAAATAAATACAAGGCGCCATCTTCAAAGAACTCTAGCTCCCTTAGGAAGCATTTTCGGACTAGGTGAATTTGGGTTTAATTGTCTTAAAATTATCAGAGGAATCTCCGGTCTTCGTTTGTCAGGAGAGTTTCTGGACACCCTGTATACCTACATAGCCAGATATCTACCAATTAATTTGATCAAAAATACGCGTGGTTTAAGTGCTCTGACATAGGAAACATGCAGGGACATGTTCAGATATGTCCACTCAATGTTTAACAGAACAATATTTTAGTGGTAGAGTAAAATTACTTTCGGATGAGACTAGCGCAGAAACACATTTTAGTAATTAGAAAGAGAGCCACCTCATAAATGAGAGAAACAGCTAGTAGTATAAATCCGTGTACTATACGAGCCACAAACGTTTATCGATTATTTGTCAGTCGATAACAGGCATTTGATCTGTGTGTTTCGTAGTGGTCTTGTACGTACATTGCTCCCGCTGCCGACTGCTCAATGTTTTTAAGGTGTTCAGTATTTTTGTAATGTCATCGCTCGCGCATCTTCAGTCTCATCCGAAAGTAATTTTACTCTATCTTGCATATAAAAAAGTAACTTGCGTTTTTTAAAAAACTATTTAAGAAAATATCTCAAAATCCTGACGTGATGGAGCAAATTTTAAATCAGATTCAGAATCAGCATGACAAAAGATATAAACTAAGAATAGAAATAAAACTACGGTTTTAATCTTTACTTTTAATCATTACTCGTAAAACGACAATTGTTTCGCCAACACAGTGGCTTCCTCAGGTGTTTACATCTAAACAGTACGTTACAAACTAAATAAAAAATAAATAATATATCTATAAAATCAAGAAGGATGGTATTTAAAATATTTTTAAAGAAATCTATGAATTACAAGTATTGTCGGCAGTGAAAGAATGTGGCGCATCTGGTCGGCCCTAACTGTATATTATAGGGTACTAAACGTGTTTACGCATAAATTTGTTTAATAACCTACATATTCTTCTTCAGGTGCCATCTCCTCTCAGAAGGTTGGCTATCATCACCGGCTATTCTCATTTTTGATGCTGCTGCTCTGAATAGTTCAAAGGAGCTGCATTTATACCACTGTCTCAAATTATTTAACCAAGAAATACGTCTTCTTCCTATATTTCTTCTTCCCTGTATCTTACCCTGAATAATTATCTGTAGCAGAGCATATCTTTCCCCTCTCAACACGTGGCCCAGATATTGTAGTTTTTTTATCTTTATTGTGTTCAATATTTCCTACATATACATTTGTATTATCGTCTAAACAGATTTTAAGTAAATAAATTTAATAAAGGCGAGTTATTTAAATCTAATTTATCATTTAATAAAATTTGTGACTGTTTTAATTTATTGATTTCTAAACTTTCCAGTAAATTTAATTTCTTGCCTTTATTTTCTAAATGCAGAATTTGAAAATCTTTATCGAAAGTGTGGTTTTCTTCTAATAGATGATTCGCAAAAGTAAAAATAAAAAACAAGATTCTACTTTTGCGAATCATCTATTAGAAGAAAACCACACTTTCGATAAAGATTTTCAAATTCTGCATTTAGAAAATAAAGGCAAGAAATTAAATTTACTGGAAAGTTTAGAAATCAATAAAGTAAAACAGTCACAAATTTAATTAAATGATAAATTAGATTTAAATAACTCGCCTTTATTAAATTTATTTACTTAAAATCTGTTTAGACGATAATACAAATGTATATGTACGTTATTAAACAAATTTATGCGTAAACACGTTTAGTACCCTATAATATACAGTTAGGGCCGACCAGATGCGCCACATTCTTTCACTGCCGACAATACTTGTAATTCATAGATTTCTTTAAAAATATTTTAAATACCATCCTTCTTGATTTTATAGATATATTATTTATTTTTTATTTAGTTTGTAACGTACTGTTTAGATGTAAACACCTGAGGAAGCCACTGTGTTGGCGAAACAATTGTCGTTTTACGAGTAATGATTAAAAGTGCAGATTAAAACCGTAGTTTTATTTCTATTCTTAATTATGGATCTTCATCAAGTAAATGCCGAATCAATTCAATTATTCAGATATAAACTGGTACTGGTGTATAAGAAAACCAAACTTTGTTGACCAGTGTAATCAGAAACGTGTTGATAAAACAAAACTTACCATTAGGTTACTATAAAGAAAATGTTAGGGCATTTATAATAAACTATAAAAAACAAATATCCATTACACTGTAAAAGTGAAACAATATAATTAATTTTATTGTAAAGTTATTGAAAATATGTATAATAATGGCAAATTAAGCAATTATGAAAGTATTTTTATATACAAAAGGAAAAATATATGCGAGGGTAGCACCGATTATTTCTGCAAACTAATAAAACAAAATGTTGTATTTATTATTTTTATTATTGTTTTTCAAAATATTCGCCCTTAAACTCAGATATAAGGTTTTTGAAGCTCTCCACTGCATCTTGTGGGCTTGCAAATCGTACACCACGCATTTTATTCTTTTGTCTTGGAAATAGAAAGAAATCAGAAGGTGCCAGGTCCGGACTATATGACGGGTGATCTAGTAACTTTAATCCTGAAAAAAAAAATTGGTTTGTTTGACGCGCAGTTTGACTTGAAGCATTGTCGTGATGAAGGACAATCTCCAATCTAAGGCGTCATAAACGTGCCTTTTGAACAACATCTAGCAGACATACTGTCATATACCATTCTGCGGTAACCGTACGTTTATTTTCAAGCACAACTGTTGTGATAGGTCCTGATTTTGAGAAGAAACTGGCTACCATTTTCTTTCCAACACTTCGAGATTTTTCACTTTGACTGGATTGAGTTCTGTTGGAAACATCCATTCAGCCGACTGCCGTTTTGCTTTCGATTCAAATGCATAATATCCAGCTTTCATCACCAGTAATGATGTTATAAACTGCTTTAGGCCTACCTCCATCATATTTCTTGAGCGTTTTTTTTACACCATTCTACTCGGTATTGTTTTTGTTCCTGTGTTAAATTATGGGGTATCCAATGACAACAGACTTTCCTTACAC
Organism: Melolontha melolontha; assembly: GCA_935421215.2. NCBI lineage: Eukaryota > Metazoa > Arthropoda > Insecta > Coleoptera > Scarabaeidae > Melolontha > Melolontha melolontha. Next base: position 141,822,865 of record OW285237.1, on the reverse strand, counting down.
CCAAATTATAATGTAAAATCTTATTTATTGCAGTCATGCCAATACCCAAGGTGCTCCTAATAATCCCATAATCGATTGTCGTTTTGAATCATTCTTCGTACGGGGTCTACATTTGTTTCTTCCTTCGCGAAAATCGTCACTAAGTGAAACCCTATGAAATTTAAATTCGTTATACCAGTTGTAAACACTCCTCTGAGAAGGAGCTTGATCACCAAATGCAGCACGAAGTCGTGAAACACTTTGTTTTGGAGTTAAAGAACTTTTCAAATCATAGTAAATCATGGCTCTAAAATTTTCTCTCGTTAAATGCATTTTTACTGCAGACCACTCGGTTTGACATTACCTTGCAAAATAACTGCTGCAGTTATCAAAACTAAATTCGAATTGTCAAAATAGAAAAACAATAAACATTTGTTTCATAGCATTTTTGATTCCTTTGATTCAATAGAAATATTAATTTGCAGAAATAATCGGTGCTACCCTCGTACAACGTATGAAAAATGGAAAGATGTAATTATATAGAATATAAATCCAAAACATCTTCTCAAAGTGTCACGCCACTGTGTGATTATAAAAAGTATCAGAAACGATATCTTAAAATTAACCGACAATAACAAAAATAATAGTTTTGTTATTGTCCATCTCATCCAGCTGTTACATATGTAAACATATGCTATAGCGTATGTGCGTGAGGTATTTATTATTTATACACATTCTGAATATTTGGAATTCATAGGCGTCACGTAATACAATGTTTTAAATTTCGGGGTTTGCGTCGTAATTGAAACACAATATTTTGGATTTATATCTTACATAATTACATCTTTCCATTTATCATATGTTGTCTCTTTATTTTAAAGACTATAATACATAGTCCTATTAATATGAATTATAAAATTTAGATTTAGATGATAAGAACATTATTGAAGGAATAAAGATATAGAGTTTTGATACATCGATGAGAAAGTGATTTTCAAATCAGAAAAAACTTAAGATGGTTTAATATCAAATTTACTTGTCTATCTAATTGAAATTTCCAATACCACTTAAACATAAGTGGCATAGTGATATTGTAACCCTAACATTTACTGTGATATCGCTTTTATGGCTTATTTTTGGAAAACATTACAAATTGATATTTAAAAATATTTTCATAACTTACCTTGTGGGCAACCGAATTTATAACACTAGTAACTCTGCCAGCTGCGCTAGGCAGCCCAGGATCATAAGTATTGCTTAAAGGTCCAGGTGGTCTAGGTTTTAATCTTGGCGGTGCCCGATGCATTAATTCAGCTATTGACTTGGAAATGCTCTCGGGTATGTAACCAGACATATAACCGAAGTCTTCATTTACATCTGTAGTTGGTTTACTTACAGGTACAGTAGGCAGTGGGGTTTGACCATTAAGTATTGTAATACTATTAGGAGTGCCGTTATTTACTGGAACTGTACTTGCAATCGGCGCCGATGTTGATGAAGTAAGTGTAAGAGTATTTATAGCAGTATTACTCGTATGTGACTGTGCATTACTTGTGAAAATAGTGTTAGCTGATGCTATTAAACCGTTAACCGAAAATGTCGGATGAGACTCGCTTTGCGATGAAGTAACAGTCAATATACTGCGATCGGATATAGGATTTAAAGGTGGTACTGGATTTAACGCAGTCGTCGGTACAATAAAATTACTAAATGGTGAAGGTTGAACCATAGTAAGAATTGGATTTCCCATATTCCCTGTGTATGCGAGAGTTTGATTTGGTGGTAATACTGTTAAACTGGCCACACCCGATTGTGGTTGTGTTAAAATAACAACATTATTATTACTGCTGTTATTATTAGTATTTGTTTGAGATTCAGAAGTAGGTTTTGGTGGTGGTTGAGGATTTATTATTTTAGTAACTTTTAAAGTTTCGGTTTTCGTAATAGATTTGGGACTTGGAGCGGATCGCGGAAATGTCTTTCGTGCTCTTTGCTTAGGTGGAAGTTGCTTAATCAATCTCGGCAAAGGTACTTTTCTACTCTCATTTGCATTAATTGATTCCATAAGCTGTCTATTTTTTGATTCACTTGTTTTTTTCTGTAATTTACTACTTAAGACATCCATTCTTGTCTTAACTCTGTGTTCCTTTTCATTAAGCTTAACAACTTTTGTTACTTTCTCAGATATATTAAGAGCAGATAAATATTGCTTTTTAGCTTCTATATCTTCACTTTCATTTTCGGCATCAGAATTAGGCTCACTTTTAATTTCAACCGTGGCTGGCAGGGCACTGGTTGTATTTTCCAAAACATCGTTTAGCGTTTGAGAATTTATTGTTGCTTCCACTGGTGCCAAACGACTTTTTAATATAGATTTGTCTTGTCTCACTGTAATCGTTTCTCCGCTCTGTGAATTTTTTATTACATTAATATCTACCAGCTTAATAAACTTGCTTTGCACAGGATTTACTTCACTGTTCTCATTTTCATCTGGTCGTTTCCTTTTATTTGTACTTTTAACTTGCAAAATATTATCATTAGTACCTGTACTCATTTGTTTATTGTTATTATTCAAACTAGATATATCAACAGTTTCTGAATACATCTCCTCTAAAAGATCATCGGAATTTTGTGGATCACATACTTTATCATCTCTATTTACTGTGGTTGCGATTGGCAAAATCGGTAAATTGTCATCTATTTTATCTAATTCATTAACAATACTAACTTGCTTCTCAATACCGTTATCTGTTGATTGTGCTTGGGACTTTTCAGAAATTTCAGAATTATGCTTTTCCATTATCTGTTCACTTAATTCGGCAGAATCCTTACTATTTTGAATTATTTTCTGTACTTTAACTCCCGACAATGGAAATCCTAAAATTACGTGATTTATATCGCTTATACTGGGTTGCATTTCGCTTTCCACAATACTCTTCTCCAATTCTCCCGAAGATGTAATTTGTACTCTCGACTCACTTGCATTTTTATCCTTTACATATACGTCCATTTCATTATTGTCTGGTTCCTTATTATGCGTTTCTGATAGTCTCTTTATTAATTTATCACTTATTTTTAACTTATTCGAAGATGCGTTTTGCTGTTCTAATAAACTTTGAAGCATTGCTTCCGTATTTTCGGTAACTTTTGTATTAACTTCGTCATTAGTGAAGTTAATTTCCATATTTTCAGAAATATCGACTGCATTATTTTTTTCTGAAATGCTTGATAAGCGACTCATATCGCTTTTTGAACTTTGATCACTGTTTCTTCGGGAATCTTGAGAATCATTTGACGATATTCTTAGTAAATTGCCGGAAAATTGGCTTGAAATCGTTTTTATTCTCCCTAAAACAAGTAATTTCTATTAGATTTATTTATTAGATTCTTTTAATAGACTTAGACGTGTTTATTTATATCTATTATCACCACTTTAAAATGTCATTTAATAATTAATACATATTATATTATCTTTCTTTGACAATGTATTTTAATAAAGTTTAATCCATGCATACGATAGACACCGTTGCCGCCTATAATAAGTATAGGTATGTGTTGCGCGTTCTATGCGGACTTATGATGTGTATTTTCTCTATAGGCTTCCCCGATTAGTTTCCCTAGACAACTCTATGCAGTAGACCACATATTATTCAGTGATCTGTGTAGATGACTGCTCGACACCAGTACAATTATATGTATAAGTGTGCGCACGTCTTATATAGAAATGTTTATCATACCGACAGACGTGAACAATCATTTAAAAATCAAGAAGAAATATTTGACTTAAACGTGTATTACGTTTAAGTCAAATATTTCTTTTTTGATTTCATTTTGAAATGAAAAATCTATCATGAACTTTCTAAATCCGTGTGATAACTTGATTGAAGTAATATGTGTAAGTACTACTTTCTCAGGGTGCGGCCCCGGTCTCATTATATTGTATTAGAATAACACGACCTCGGTCCATCTAATTGCATACACAAGGTTATGAATCATAGTTGCACACTTGCAAATCTTGTTGATGTTTAAGTAGTAGATGGCCGAAAGAAGGATCTTTCAATGTATATAAGACATTCGATTAAAGAAGAGAGATCAGTCTTAGTTAGACAGTCAGTACGACTTGTGAGTACGTTATAGAACTCTCTTTCGGCTACTGTCTTATATTGATTATGTAAATAGTATTGTTATCTTGTTATAAGTATTAACTAATTATACAAATGTTAAACCAACTTCGTACGCGTATTATTTAATTCATACACGCTTCCACAAACCTACATAACGATGTAGCCCGTAGGACCAGGCAACATCACAAGGCGATCCTGCCAGCCACTTAGGCACATTACATGGGACCCCGCTAGTCACTTAAGGCCGCATAAGGCAACATCACATGGCGGCCCTGCCAGCCACTTAAGTGGACATCACATGGCGTTCTAGCCAGTCACTTAAAGCCGTACAAGTGGAAAACTGGAACGAATCATGGAGACTTAAATTTGGTAAACCGCTGAAGAAAATGGACTACGCAATGGAAGAAGTCATCTCCATCTCCAGCCAAGAGCAAGCAGAAGCCGCTCACAATCGAGATCTCTACCTCTTCAAGAGAAGAGAGAAAACAAAAGAAGAGATGCAGGTATTTTTTTTTTAAATTTAAATACAGACAATTACACAGTGTATAAAGTGAATGAACAGTGCATATAAACTCTCGCATACATGAACCGTATACATTTTAATAACTAAAATGTTTATTATTAGTTTAATGCATATACACAATATGTGTATTAATAATTTCTGCCTACGCAAACAAAATGCAGAATATGCAAACAGCGTAAGCACCGTTTCGTTTCGTAAGGTCAAGTTTATTTATAATTAATATAATGTAAGTTTGAAACACTACACTATGGCCGTTCATTTCAAATTCAAAAACCTGTCGCAATTTTGTTATTAATATAGAAGTTTCTACACATTTTTTTTTAAAGATAAGCCGCCTTCATAACACAAGACAGAAAATATGTTATATTTTCACAAGTTCATTTACGTTCAATGCATATACAAAATGCATACGTTTTATTTTGAATAGGCGCCACACAAGTGTAGCATTTTAAAATTGTTTATTCAAGCAAGTTTATAAACAATAACATGTAGATTTAAACTAGTCGCGAATAAATAAACATCGAATTAAAATAGAATATGTACAGTTTAGAAATCCACAAAGCCAAGTTCATAAAAATGCAATACATCATTTATTTCTAAATGATTACACTTCGTGACATTGAACAGAAAGTATTGTTAACGCATTCAAAAAGTTTCGCAAACAAAAGAGAATTAATATTAAATAAGAGATTAATATACTATGAGCATGACTTTATTGTTATATACAAAGTATTCCAAAATTTTTTGTCACAAACGCCTTATTACTAACAGAAGTTGATTCCAATGATGTAAAGGTTAGTAACGGGACGACCGATAGCATCCTAATCACGTCAGGCGTCCAATAGACGACAGAGACCTATCGATTGTACCATTACGAAACCGACAACAGCTACAGATTCCACCAACTCCAGGACGGATCATCTTAGAGTTATGGAACTGTCGAAAACGAAAACCAACCGAATCAAGAAGATTCCAAGTGACCAGAAAGGCAAAAAAAACTTCAATTCGCCCCAAAGTCGTAATGAAGCAAGCATGCGCTTCAAGGAAATGGTCCAATACGACGAAAACACTCTCATAATTTTTTTTAAAGAGAATACAGTTTAACAAAGGTGTGTTTTGTTAACTGGTCTCTAGATTTTCTGTATTGAAGATAAGGACATTACAGCATAAGGGAACAGCAGCACGTGCAACCTTACTGTAGTCTAGAATAGCTTCACAGAATAGTTCTGCGCGGAACATGACATACACGAAATATGTGTTGTCCAGGAAAATACACAAATGAGTGATTTCCTAAAATAATAATTTTGCCATAGAGCAAGAGAGAGAGTTGAATTATTTTTAAATAGATATGCAATACAGATATGCAATACAAAATTGAAGACAGACAAGTAAGCACAAAAAAGTAAAGACAAACAGTTAAGCGAACAAAAATAATTGAAGACAAGAGTCGAATGCGAAAAAATAAAGAAAAGACAAGAATTACAAACTACACATGTTATAGAAATCAAATTTAAGAAAACAAGCAAACTAACAAAATTGAGACAGTGTACAACGGCCCATTTAACATTTACTATTTGCCATTTAACGTCATTAAACATGAACTTTTTACAATTTTTTTTTTTTTTACAATTTGTAACTTATAATTATAATGAACCTTAAGAAAACTTAGAACTACAACTCATTAGGAAGAATGTAGGAATAATGAATAAGTTTGTAATAGATAGATAGTAGTGTCAAATAAATATTTACAACATAAGTGAATGTATCATCTCATTAATGTATGTTATATCTTCATGTAGGAAATAAGAAAAATAAGTAGACATAGGAATTCTTAGTGAATGAAAAAGTCAAACAAACCCTGTTGTTTTTTCTTTCTCGCGGGATGGCAGGTGTGATAACTTGATTGAAGTAATATGTGTATGTACTACTTTCTCAAGGTGCGGCCCCGGTCTCATTATATTGTATTAGAATAACACGACCTCGGTCCATCTAATTGCATACACAAGGTTATGAATCATAGTTGCACACTTGCAAATCTTGTTGATGTTTAAGTAGTAGATGGCCGAAAGAAGGATCTTTCAATGTATATAAGACATTCGATTAAAGAAGAGAGATCAGTCTTAGTTAGCCATAACGATGTAGCCCGTAGGACCAGGCAACAGCACATCCGAAATATAATAAATAATGTATTGAATGTTCACATCTGCTACTGTAGCATATTGATTAATCTTTAAAAGTAAATATATACAATTAGAAACAAACACATGCCTCCAAAATCGAATTATGCGTAATATCATATCAAAAACCATCCAAAGGAAACTGGTTTAAATACGAGATATTAAATGAAATAATAACAAGGAAGCCAAATCAAATTCATAATGCAGTCGTCCTCCCTAACTAGCAATAGGGTTATTACTAGAGTTGCGATATTTCGTCCATACAACAGAATCGGACTAGGCATCTTGTTTACGGCTTCGGACTAATTCAAACATGCGAAGCACAAAATATAATACTTAACAGCTACTTATGCGTTATAAACAGTTCATTCATTTTCAAAACGATGTACAGTATAACTAGAGCCCGGTGAATGGCGAAATATCGGTCTCTAATTTAAAACTCATTAATAGGAAGCGTTATAGTTAACCATAAGATTTATCTAGTACGATCTCTTCGAAGCTATGCCATTGTACCGCTTACTGAAGATGGCGTGCGAACGATTTGGTAGGCCCGATTAAGGCAGAAAAAAAAACTGCCAAGGCAGCGTTCTTATAGATATAAATGCTGTAACATATTTGTATGTGTAAGTGTATCTTACTGAATTTTGTGTCCATAGGCATCTTTCTATCCATAGCCACGAGCGTAACATGAGGATAGCTATGATTGTTTTATAAAAGATTTTATTATTATTATTCACGATTGTTACAATATGTTCAGCTATAAAACTTTGTCTTTTCGCACTTAAAAATATTTAAATTGTGAAAATGATCTTTCTACATCGCAACAGGTCACTGGAGCATAACTGTGTTACTTAAAATATAGTCAGCATTAATGTTACCACTTATTAAACTTGATATTTGTTTATTTATTATATAACCAGGAAAAAGAGTTTTTGTACTAGCGTTTACTAATTGATACACTTTTCACCGTATCTTCTAGACACATTAACACATTTTTAATTGTTTTAAAATTGTCACTATTAAAAACACAAGCTTGGATCCAGGTACCATTTCTAGTAATAACAGGTTGAGGAAGAAAACTTAATCCAGGATAAGGTTTTTTGTAAAATTGTATTTTGCTGGGAGCTTTTAAGAAAATTGTTTTTGTATTACTAATAAATGGATTTAGATCTGCGAATTCTTCTCGCACAAATTCACAAAGAATGCGCAAAACAAGTAACATGAACCACAGCTGGTAAAAAATGTAGTAAATTGACCCCTGCGTGGCGCACATAAGCTACATGAATTATGAATCTAGACGCTTTTCACAAATTCCGTGATAGATTTAAAATTTATGGTAGACTAAACTTTACTAGCAACTAAATGAGATTTTGGAGGTTTGGTTTATTCTAGCGTACCTACAATAACATTGTACATCTGCATTTACATCCACTGACACAATGATATGTTTGCCTTCTACGTCTTTTTTTATTTCCTGTATCTGTGTCAGATAGATTGAATCTAGTTGTCTTCTTACAGTGCTTCGTCGGGAATTGATCTACGACAATACTTTTCTAAAAAAATTTTCAAGCCTAGATGATTGAGTTGTTTGAACGGAATGTTTGAGGATACAAATGCTTTATACAATTCCTCCCAAAAATTATTACTTTTGTTTGTATTTTACATAGTTGCACGCATAAGTTAAAAGTTTAATATATGTTTGTTAGAGTATAAATAATAATTACGTTACTTTTTTTTTCGTTTAAAATAAACGAACAGACACTACATTGAATTGTCATTGAACCAACCTTAAATATCTGTAGATGTACACACATACATGATGCTATGGACTTTTCCCTGCAACATTTTGAAAAATTTTAATTATTTTTGATTGAATTATTATTTTGGTTGCTAGTGTATAAATTGTGAATTTATTATTTTGTCTTGCGCTGTGGGAGCACGCCGTTTGTTCGGCTGGGCAAATTTTACCTTGAAACTATTTTTTTTTTGATAGAGAGCCTGTGAGCTATCTGCGGACAGACACTAATTGTTATCAGAGTTAAGAAGACGTGAGTTATAAGATATTTTTTTTTATCTTAGTTTTAGTAGCTTCGTGATTTTTATTAATTAGTTTTGGTGTTTTATTTCATACCGATTTATTTACGAGTGTGCAGAACGCGTAGTTGTTTAATTTTTGTACGTTCTTCTAACTCTGGTGTCTCGTATAAAAAAATAATACATTTTATTTACGTAAGTAAAAGAAATTATTCTCATTATCTTTATTATTATTTTCTTGTATGTATTGATTTGTATTTTAGCATTGTGGTAATTTTGATATATATATATTTTATCTTAGATATATATATAAATGACAAAGAACGTATTTTAAAATTTCTATAAAAAAAATTTTCTATAACTTTAAATTTTGCACGTTGGGGTCAAGGGCATTTTTTATTACATGTGACTACGCATGTGTTAGAGATTTGCTTCGATCTGTCAGTTCTGTTTGTTTACTTTTTGAAGTTGTTTATTTGGGGTGACATTTAAAAACATCTTTGCAATTTATTAGATTTAATTTAGTTCGGGTGTAATCAGAGGACGTTTGGATTTGTTTTGCGGTCATTTTCAACAAATTCTTTTACCTCTAAGTGTAAGTTTGTATTACACAATTCTTTATACTTTATAAAGAATTTTTGTTTCTTTTTTATTTTTTTATATTAAAGATTCATTAAAGATGTGTATATCTTTTTGATTATCCTTCTACTTGTGTGCTTAACAGTAACTTCAGTAAAACTAACTATATTCACAAATAAATTTTGTGTGGCGCCTGATTGTGATATTAATTAAATTATTTTTCCACGTTTTCCATTGGAAACCCGGAGAGGAAAGCAGTCCCATTTAAAGAAAGTAACCAACTGAGTATTTAAGCTGGACAGAGTTGGTGCGAATAGTGATACATCCAATTTCTAACCCACTATTCATAGCAATATGTACAAACGTACATACATGTGGCCGGTGGGAGAATTTGTACGTGCGTAAGTAAGGGTCAGTGTTAGATAGAGACAGTATTCGGAAAAATGAAATGCAAACTCTTTGTGCGAGACGTGCATTGGGACGTAGTAAGGGATAGTCAAGGATGCCAGAGGTGCCCCTACCTATAAATTTCGTGCGCATCTCGAGGGCGGTACTTCTAACCGGCCACATGAAAATCGGTCTGCTTTACATACATATTTCAAAAGAAAAATACCAAAAAATGTGTTTAGATATGTAGACAAGCGTTTCTTTCATTTAGTGCTCCCTGAATTACTATTAGGATTTTTATGACTTTTATTTTCGTTATAGTTTTAAATGCGTTTTTGAAAACAAAAACAAAATATTTTTTCATAAGAAAAAAGCAAGAAGTTGTTATGCCTATGAGTAAATAAGGACAAAATACGTAGAAAGAGGCAAGTGGACCTAAAATGCCGAGCTCTAGTTATAACGTACAGGGTTATAGTATACTTCCGGCTATGGCGTACTTAATTCAACGGTCCGGGCTAGTTCCATTATGTTTAATATATTTTTCTTATACCGCATGTGTCAAATATCATTAGGCTTAGGGAATACATATGAGTATATACAATGTATATGTATATGGAAAAGCCGATCCAATGCCGGCGAAGACCGCGACGGCCGGCAACGATTGTTTCGCAAATACAAGTTAGCAGTAATCATTTGACCATCGACATAGGTACTTGTAATGTGTTCTAAAATAATATTTACGAATTGCAAGGGATTTACTTTTCCTATTTCTTTCAGTAGATGCAGGAAATTTTTAAGCTGTGGTGCGTCGCATAAACAAAAGCGTAATTCTAATCAAATTAAAGAATAATCCTAATAAAATAAATAAAAAAGGATTCTAAAAATTATAATAAATTATACAAGAATTTCAAAAATTCCTCCTTGCACAGCAAGACATTGGCCTAGGCGGTCGTAGAAATTAGCTCTTACATTTGCTGTCGGCAGTTAATGAATTCGCAGCCTCAGTTATTTTTTCTCTCAAGGCAACTAGATTTTCTGCTCTACCAGCTTCATGAGTATAAACAATATTTTTTAGATATCCCCACAAAAAGAAATCATTTGGAGATAGATCAGGAGATCGCGGGGGCCATTTAATGTTTCCTGTTCCAGTAATAAGACGCTCAGGAAAAGTATTTCCTAGAAATTTCTTTACCCTCACTGCATTATGTGCTGGACAGCCATCATGTTGAAACCAAACGATTTCCTGATTTATTCCAATGTTTTGAATGGCGGGAAGTATTTGATTTTTCAGTAATTCGAGATATGTACTTGTCGGCATTTAATATACCATCAATAAAATAGGGGCCTATAGAATGGTCACCTAAAATACCTGCCCAAACGTTTAGTTTTTGAGTATACTGAGTGCGTTTTGCAAATTGCCGGTGTTGGTTTTCCGAAGTCCAATATCGAAGAACAGAGGGATTGTGCTTTCCGTGTAATGGAAAAGTTGATTCATCGGTGAAGAGAATATTTTTAACGAAATTTTCATCTCGATGTATCTTGACAAAACTCCATTCTTCGGAAATTTTTCTCGGGAAATATTTCTTGAGTTTTCGAATATTTTAAACATTTTAAACCATTACGTTTCCAAATACGTGAAATAGTTGTGTTATTTGTACCCAATTCCTCGGCAGCACTTCTAGTAGATCTCGTGTTATCAATTTCCACAATACTACAAATTAATACATTCCTCCGTTCTCTTTCCTTAATTTCTTGTGGTGATACCTCTACAGAAACAAGTTTCAAATTTATTTATAATATTATAAATTGTTTGTCTGCAAGGTACAGAACGGTCTGCAAAAGTCAGCGCAAACAAATTCATGCACTACATTGCAGACTTGCCAGCATAATCCAGGCAGCAATCACGCGCGTAATTCGTTTATAACTAGAGATCGGACACATCGGGTTGAAATGACGTCATTACGACGGACGATATAAATAGTCTACAACATCTGTAAGTACAGTTATTGAATACCACTATTCATTCGGTTAACCGCACACAAAAAATAGATGTGCAGTTAACCGAATGAATAATGCCATTCAACAACTATGTGATGTACTTACAGATGTTGTAGACTATTTATATCGTCCGTCGTAATGACGACCATTTCAGCTCGATGTGTCCGGTCTCTATTTATAACGTATGTACTAACTTCTCCGAATGATGAAACATGCCACCGGAATTCCCCGGGTTTTGTAAATTTACGATGATGTCAGTATTGGTCAGTATTAGATGTTATTCACAGACAGTTACAGGTGTTCTTTCTTATAAAATGCCCGCCGAAAATAACAATAAATTGCGACGCAGGGCCTTAACTATTCATGAAAAAGTGGATATTATTAAAGCGTTGATTAAATCTGCCGATAACTCACCGACCTTTTAATTGGGTTTTTCCTATCTTAATTACTATGGTCTCCTAATCGATATATTCTAAATGTGATATTTATGGTTATTACTTCAAAGTGTATATATTTAAAATAATCCTACATGTTTCGGCAATGATGCCTTTGTCAAGGATATAAAAAATATAAATGACAGAATATAAATGTCAAGTAATTGAGTTGCTATGGTTTAAATTATTCAAAGATACATTCAAATAGTAATAATAAATCATGCCTTAGTATTCCAAAAAATAGATAGCGAGGTGAGAACAGATGTGTTGTTCGCTGCTAGCAGCTTGTGTCTTTTTCTGGGTATGAATTTGTGTGTTGGTTGCTGCTGGCAGCTTGCGTGTCTTTGGGTGTGTGATTTTGTGTTTGTGTAAGAGCGTAAGTATAGGGTTTTGTATGATGGTGCGCTCGTGCGTGTGTTAAGTGACCGGTCACGTAAATTAGAGAGATCGGATAACCAGCCGGTGCGTAGGGCCGCCAACCCTTTCCCGACAACTTCTTTACTTTTCGTGCAGTACTTCGACGGCCCGACCCCCGCCCCAACGAGGCAAGGCGCAGACCAGCGAAGCGCACCCTGCACGGGGTCGCTCATCGCAACCGAGGGAACACTCTTAGTGGCTACCTCGGTGAACGACGGTCACACAATGTGCCATCTTAACGTTTGCCTTTTCTCGTTTTCGTTTTTTGTTTTGTGCTGATGTGGTCCTCTACTGGGTTGTAGCCTAGCATATGCGCTACAAAACTCTAGGGGGGGTCTGCCCGATGGGCGGTCAGGTGCCATTCCGCCTTTACAGCATGAGTGAGGAACCAAGCTACGCGGCGCAACCTCGGCGCCGTGCATTGCACACACCACTAGGACCGGTCCTGGGCGGCAACCTGGCTAGACTGCCGTTAACAGCACACACACGTTCGACGTGTGTGCATTGCCCCCGCTTTTGCGGTAAACGTTAAGATGCACATTGTGTGACCGTCGTTCACCGAGGTAGCCACTAAGAGTGTTCCCTCGGTTGCGATGAGCGACCCCGTGCAGGGTGCGCTTCGCTGGTCTGCGCCTTGCCTCGTTGGGGCGGGGGTCGGGCCGTCGAAGTACTGCACGGAAAAGTAAAGAAGTTGTCGGGAAAGGGTTGGCGGCCCTATGCACCGGCTGGTTATCCGATCACTTTAATTTACGTGACCGGTCACTTAACACACGCACGAGCGCACCATCATACAAAACCCTATACTTACGCTCTTACACAAACACAAAATCACACACCCAAAGACGCGCAAGCTGCCAGCAGCAACCAACACATAAATTCATACCCAGAAAAAGACACAAGCTGCTAGCAGCAAACAACACATCTTTTCTCACCTCGCTATCTATTTTTTGGAATACTAAGGCATGATTTATTATTACTATTTGAATGTATCTTTGAATAATTTAAACCATAGCAACTCAATTACTTGACATTTATATTCTGTCATTTATATTTTTTATATCCTTCACAAAGGCATCATTGCCGAAACATGTAGGATTATTTTAAATATATACACTTTGAAGTAATAACCAGACCTTTAATCGCCGACTAATTAAGTTTACCTATATATATATATATATATATATATATATATATATATATATATATATATATAGTTTAGAATTTAGAAAAATAATATTCGTTTCAAATTGACACCCTATTTTTCGAAATTTGAATTATCTTATTTAAATTGTAAACCTTTACCTCTATTCTAAGAATAGATATTTTACTATAGACTATTTCCACCTTTATTTATCATTCAATTACAGAACGTATTCAATACCCTGTTTTTAATCTCACAATCTATTCATAATTTCACGTTTCTTAAATAAAATGCAATAAACTTTATTAAGATTAATAAAATTTAATCTAAACATTGTACTTAGATGTTTAAGATTAGGACTTCATTAGCCTTGTTTGAAAGTATATTGCCGGGTATTATAGCTATCAGGTACAATTCACCAACATCTTCAAAATTCACTTAAATTATGCCATCATCAGGCCGTACAATCCACGTGGTTCGCATTATTAGTTATATAATAGTTTGTGGAGGTAATGGCAAATTTTGCCTGCTTATAGTATTTTTAAAAAAGTAAGAACCAGAGTCTCACAATAACAACAAGAAACATTCATTCGAACCACAACACATCAGCGAGCAAAAGTTCAAACCCTAATACAAACCAAAATTATATACTCAAACGTTGGATTCAATAAAGAATTATAGTTAATAGTACATTTTGACTATATAATAAAGAAGTAAAAACTCCAGCGCAATTCTTTACAACACTATTGAACATTATATTTATAAAAAAAATTAATTGTTTGTTTTATTAGAACATGTCATTTGGATAAGATCAGATAATAAATAAGCATATTACTATGCCAAGACATATTTGTGGAGAATGTAGCATAATATCAAAACAATATTGTCATTTTATAATGGAAAAGATTATTCTAGAATATTTTCGTGTTACTAAGTTAACGAGTTCTCCTCTCATACAAACACGTACTTGATCATTTATAATGTCTAAAACATATCTACCTTCTGTTTGAGATTCGGAATATCCATCAGTTTCCATCTCATCATCAGTACCATAACCTTCCATTTCTCTGTCTGCCTGTGGCTTATCCATTAAAAGTTCAGAAGGAGTTTTTGAATTCTGTTTTTCTGAAGAGGGTTTATCAAATATAGTTCTTCTTTTCAATAATGAGTCAATTTTTAAGAATTTTCTAGGTGTGGAAGTGTGATAAGCTGGTTTAAAGGTCGGTAAAAGTAACTGCAACTGTTGTTGTTCATTTTCTGGATCATATGGAGTTCTATACGGAGCATAATTAAATTCACCATATACTTTCTTCAGGTTTTCTATGTATACATCTAATTCCTAAAAAAATATCAAAAATGTAATATTGAACTTCTAAGAATATCAAGCAAAATACTTTTATGCATTCAATTATATCATTCTTCATTTGCTTATGAGAATTTGGATCCTTCAAAGAATAAAGAAAACATTCTTTAAATGGTACCCAAGCCCTGTCATGAGCTCCAAAAAAACGCACATCGACCATACCTTGAGAATTCGTAGACATTGCTTTTGCTGGCCAGTAAGGAAAACCTTGGAAAAAGTTAAGCAATTTAAATATTTCATACTATAAAAATATTAATTTATTAGTAAACTTTACTTTTAGGAATTTAGTAAAATATAGGAGTCATCAAATGACATTCTAAAATTAATGATATAAAATGCTTAATTACCTTTTAGTTTTGCCCACAATAATACATGTGGTTTTGGACAAACTTCAGTGAACCAATTTTTGTTTGTGTTTGCATTTAAATAACAACTTGGACAGTTTTCGATTTCAGCCATTTCCTGCTTACATACTTTAAGAACGGATTTGGCAATTGTTGTAAGTTTGGATTGATCTGAAATTAATATATTATTACAATACTTAGAATAACAATAATTGTTATTATTCAACATTTTAAAAAAGAAGTATAGAAGTACTATCGAATGCAAAAAAAAAGTGGTACAGTCATATTTTAATCGGTTTAAATTAGACTGCGTGAATGTAGATATATATGAATGTAGGTGTCAAATTTAAATATTCAAATAACCTATAAGTGTTAAATAACATATACGTTGATATACAGATAGGTGTAAGTGTCAAAAATGCCTTTTGCGCGTTACTACGATCTTAAGTACCTTAGCAACGTCACAATACTAACATATTTAAAAATTGACTTTATATATAACTTCACTACTGTACTACTTTTTTTTTGCATTCGATAGTACATAGAACGAGGGATGCTATTATATTTCGGGAATAGGCGATCCTGGTGCTGCCATCTCATAACCAATGTACTATCGCGGCAATAACTTAAGGGGGGCACTGCGGCCATATGATAAAATAGATGGCGATACCATAGATAAAAATTCGTTTTTTTCAAGATACAAACAAAACAATAAAATGAATCAAGAATTCTTTCAAAATAAAATTTATTTTGAAACATGTCATATTACAAAAGGGAATGACGATATTGTTACTTGAAAAAAGTATCAAATTGATTTATAACGGGTGTTCAGAAACATTCGAAGTCAAAGTAGTCCTTGAAAATATGAAGTCATGTCTGAGATAGATTGATACATTTACTTAATACAATTTTGTAGGTTATCAAATTAGTATCTTCGATATTAGATTCTGACAATTTTTGACAGACAACAGTTGACATTTAATAATTATTACAAATTAGAACTTAATAAGTAAAGATATACGATTTTTTGTTCAGAGCCCACTTGACTTTGAATGTTTCTGAACACCCGTTATAAGTACTCTAAAATTTTACAGATTTGTGACATTTATTGTAGAAGAAATTGCATTAAACAAATTGTGGAACTAATGACTTTCAAAACGGTTTGTAAAAGTTTTTTTGTATTTTATAAAATTACAATTGACAAATGGTTGATTTACAACCTATTATAAAAGCTGTTCATATTGTGGCAATTACCCATAAGATAGCGCTGCTTAATAAAATAGAAACAAATTATTTGAATACCTTGAAGGGTGAAACTTGTGTATAAATGCACGAGGTAGTTTCAGATATTGTTCACCTTTGTTGTTTTACGATATTAATTGTACAAACGTATTATTTATAATTTTAAATTATCAATATATTATTACATTTACATAAACGTACTTATTTTTCACTTCATCCAATAGCGTTTTTTCGCTACTGATTTCTTATTACGTTTTAGATGTCTTGCCGTACTTTGAGCCATTATTTTATTCTTACAATACTTACTCACTACATCTTACAGGGTAAATATACGTAGATAGATTGAGATTTTGAAATAGATATAAGTAGGGGCGAATTCGATTGGGAATGGTAAGATTCGGTATGAGTGTGTTAAGGCGGCTACACAATTGAACGGGAACGAAAATGGAAAGTAGTCCTAGATGCGCAATTAACAATAAGATTACTTGAACGTATAGGGATATTTAGTTAAATTTAGTGGTATTTGCGAATTTTACGTAGACATGTTTGTTGTTTACATCTGTTGCCAAAATCATGAAATTGAACCTCAAATAAAATTTAAGTGAAGAATGCAGTTTTTGAATGAAGATATGTATCTCATATGTATAGCAAACGCCAATTAAGTTTGCGCGAGGGGGGGTAAGTTCGCGCAGGATTAGAAGTAGTGGGGAGATTTATATTTGGTTTTACATCAAATGTCAGATAATTCTAACCTCTGAGCGTGTATCACTTTATGATCCCCTAGCAAAGACATTATGTTCCGTCAAACGTCAATGACAAATGTATTCTGACAATTACTTGAGTAGTGGGGGTGGACGTTTTTAAAAACGGCTTCTGCGCACTCCCTCCTCGCGCCAACTTAATTGGCGCTTGCTATACGATGATTAATTTTGGTTTCTGTTCTCTATTCCCGAAATATAAAAGGCATTCCTCGTATGTTAAGTACATATTGATAAAAAAATCGTTTAACAAAGATTATGAACTATTAAAAAAATTATTTTATTTTAAAAATTGATTATTCCACTCGTAAGAAATATAACCAATCACGTACAAGAGATTAACGAATCATATTCATTATTGGCAAATAAATTTAACAAAGAAATAAATGGAGCCTAGAATGGATAAATATCAAATTTCTTTAGTAACTAAAAAAATGTTAAGACATTTTTTAGTTACTACAGAACAATAAATCGTTTGTACTTATTATCGTGGAATAATCCTACAAAATATAATTCAAAATTCAAATTTATGCAAAATAAATCTATTTTTTTTAAGCTTATTTGCTATTGGTCTCGAACAATATCCATAACAAGCTCTTGTGAAACGATCTCCATGAGGACAACAAAAGGTGTCCTCAACAACCACTACTATGGAGTCTAGTAGTGGATAATCTCATCAGGACATTAAATGACCAGGGATTATGGACGCAGGGGCTCGCGATGACCGATGACATTGTCATTGTGTCCCAGGGAAAATTCCCAGGGACAGTGGCGAGCATCATGCGAAATGCTCTGCGAATTGTAAAAAGATGGTGCTTTGAGGAGGGATTAACTGTCAATCCTCAAAAAGCCAAGTTGGTAGCCTTTACCAATAGGCGAAAATTAAATGATCTGGGCATGGTAAGGCTGTTTGTGCAAGAGTTAGAATTAACCAATGAAGTGAAGTATCTAGGCATAACACTTGATGCGAAACTGAATTGGAGCAGACACCTAGTCAAAGTAGCAGAAGAGTTGTTGGCAAGACCTGGGGACTAAAACCAAATGTGGTACACTGGCGTACACAGCAGTAGTGCGACCAACGATTACCTATGGAGCAGTCGTCTGGTGGAGGAGGACGCAGCGGACATCGTCGGTGGGGCTCCTCATGACTCTCCAACGACAGGCTCTGTTGGGAATCACGGGAGCTATCAGCCCGGTAACCGCCTCCATGGAGGCCATGGTGGGTCTCCCTCCGCTGGAACTATTTGTAAAGGCGGAGGCAATGGCTGCGATCCAGAGTCTGAAGGCCAATGATGTATGGTGTCCTATTAAGGTTGTAGGGAGCCATACAGATATCACAGGAACTATACTGGAAGAGCCGATATTTCAAATGCCGGCGGACAGTATGGCACCTAAGATTATGTTCACAGCTAAGCTTTATACCGACCAGGTAACAGGCAAAAAGTCGCTCTAGCGATTGTGGTGCCAGCACCTGGTACACTGATGGATCACACTCTAGTCAGGGGGCAGGTGCAGGCATATGCGGAATGTGCCCTAGAAGGAAGATATTGATATGTCTGGGGAAACCTACAACGGTTTTCCAGGCCGAATTGTTTGTAGCCGACGAAATTCGGGAAGCCGGCTGCGCAAACAAAAAAATTAACATAATGACTGAATGTCAGGCGGCTATTAAAGCCATTATGAACCCATCTACCAGGTCTAAGCTGGTGAAATATTGTAAACAGGTCCTCTATAAACTGGCACAAGACAATACTATGTCGCTGATATGGGTGCCAGAATATAAGGGAATTAAAGGCAATGAGATGGCCGACGAACTGACCAAAGAAGGTACTAATAGGAACTTCATAGGACCAGAACCTGTATGTGGAATCGCTAAGGATTCCGTTAAAAGGGAGCTCTGGTTATGGCTAGAAAGAGAACATAGAAAGAAATGGAGGTTAATGGAAGGTAAACTGCATACCAAAACACTACTAAGGGGGCTGGACGGAAGGTTTTCAGCCAACCTAATTCGTAGTAACACAAAAAAAATTAAAATAAATACCGGCTTAATAACCGGACATTGTCCTTTAAGGAAGGTCAACTCCATACCAAAACACTACTAAAGGGGCTGGAAGGTTTACAGCCAACCTAATTCGTAGTAACAAAAAAGAAATTAAAATAATTACCGGGTTAATAACCGGACATTGTCCTTTAAGGAAGCATCTGTACAGCATGGGCTTGGTTAGCGAGCCCTTGTGTAGGAGATGTGAAAAACAGGAGGAAACTAGCTTCATGTATATGCACATGTGAGGAACTGAAGGAAGTCAGACAGAAATATTTCGGGGAAGATCTATTGGATCCTACGAATGTACTCAAACTTCTGAGAAGGATAGTGGCTTTTATCGCGGACACAAGACTAACAGAGTGGAACTGAGAGATCTATTGGGGATAATACAAAGAGCAGTGTGCTCAAGTGCCTGGACGTGCTGGCGTCCCACCCAAAATAGAAGAAGAAGAAGCTTTTGTGAAAAAATACATTTATTTGTGTAAATTCGAATCACTAATTTTATTATTGTTAAATTTGATGATATTTGATTGGATATGAGATCTAAGAATGTAAAATTTTAAGTATGAAAGTCTGGAATAATAATTTAGTAAGAGAAGTAACTTGGTGCGTTTGATGAGAGTGGTTGTAAGTTTAGATATGAAAAGGTTAATAATTTTTCAAACGATTTCTAATAAGTAATTCAAACAGTAGATGTCCTCTTGCTGGGCATTCCTCGTGTATTATTTACAAATTACTCGACTTCGGGCTCCAGTATAACACTGTTATGTTCCTCATTAATAAACTTACTGATTATACCAGCAGATCTGTATATTTAAACACTAATGTTCGTAAAATTAAGCAACATACTAGTAGTATATTCTAAAAGCCTTTACCCTATTAATGAGTTTATTTATAATATGTGTACATATATGTTGGAATAACCTGTTTTCTGAAAATCTTTCTCCTGTTGATATACAAGTCACAAATCTAGTTGTTAAGAATGAGACTGCTATATATACAATATAAACTCTATGAGCTAATTCGATGATGTGTAGAACAGAAAGGGTTATATATCGATACAATCCTCATAAAGTTTTCCGGAGTAGGGCGTTCGGCCATTTTCTTTTGAGTAGTTTTGGATTCATTACGTTGATAAGACTTGATGCCAATAGAGTGAAGTGGTTTTGTAGTCTTTCAGCTCTCACTCAATCTTTGCATTCTTCTTCAATAAAAAGCATGAAATACGGACCTGTAGTGATATTAGGTCACACGTGAATAGTCTCTGTTAATTAACTTAATTTTAGAGAGAAAAACAAACAAATAAATGAAATTTTTTGTAAAAATCAGTGCCTAAAGTGATTAACAACAGATGAAGAAATTCTGGATCTCCTCAATCTGTTTTGAGACGATTGAGGAGATCCAGACCGAATCGCAGGCAGTGTCGAACACGTTAACGCGCGAAGACTTCCAGTTATCGACAAGTCGCTGGGATTGGTGTACCCTACCACCCTTTGAGCTTCAGTTTCGACTTCGGAAACAGAAAGCAGTCACAAGGGGCAAGATCTGGGAAGTTAAGAGCGTGGAGTAGTACTGCCGTCTTCGTTGAGGTGACGTGTGGATTGGTGCATTGTTGCAATATAAATACAAGCCGACAATATTACAAATGTCATGGATTGTTCTCCTTCGGTCTTGCAGGATAGTATCACGCCCTTTTGCCACATTTTGTCGCGCGTCCATTTTAAAACAGTTGCACCACTCATAGCAGAGAGATTCATTCGAGTATCATCAGGTATTTCTATATCTACCAGTGCTCAGTAAATGTCGGTAACTAACGCTAATAGTCAATGACATATCTACCACCCTTTACAACCTAAACGGCCCTTTCCAGATTTTTTTAAACATTTTTTCACGTCTTCTGGGCCTAACTTTAATAACATCCACTCTACTAAAAAATAAATTTGTCTACTAAAAATAATTCTGCGCGTTAAAGGATTAAGTAATAGTAACAATTATCGTTAATCTTTGTTCAAGTTTCAAACTGATATTACACAATTATTCCTTCTGAAGATGTTCTATAAAAAATTTTGGAGCAAGTCAGACAATTAATGTGCAACAGATAATATCGAATTATATTTGTATGAATATAGTAATAATACGAAGCACGAAAACAAAAATAAAGTATTTCACAATGAAATATTTATTAAAATGTTACTTCACCTAGACTAAGAAAAATTATATAATGAAGAACAAGACAATAAAATAGGCCGCAACGGGGAAATCTTTAATAAACTGACCCAAAATTTCCAATTGCAGAAAAAACATCAAAATTAAAAAGTGGCCAAGAGCATAGGATTACATATAAATTGCAAAAAAATAAAGTTGCTAATGAAAGAAATAAATAAGGAAAACAAAGCAAAATAAATAGGAACAATATTGAGGATGTAGAGGAACTTTATTGCCTAGGAAACATTGTATACACTACAACTGGTATAGATACAGATATTGAAAGAAGAATGGCTTGACGCAAATAGCTTATCATTTTTTAAACATCAATACGGGAACGAAATTACGTATATTCAGAATTAATGTAAAAAGTGTATCATCATATGACTTAAAACCTGGAAAGTTTCAAATTTTCCATAATAATAAGCGAAGATGATAGCACATTATTTTAGCAGAATAAAATTACCAGTCGCAAATGGAAGTGTATGTACATACACATAACAAGCCTTGAACTACAATAATATCAAAGGTAAAAGAAAAGTGAGAAGGTCTAAAAATTCTTGGACGCGAATACAAAGATCCTTCAACTGTGGCAGTTTGGAATGACATGGTATGAAGCCAAGAGATTATCTAGAAGCAGAACTAAATAGAGAACATTAGCAAACAGGAGTATTGAAACCATAGGCTCATAAGAGTAGCTACCCTGTCATTACTCGAAGCTTTTGAAACACCGTTTTGGTGCCCTCTGCTACATATGGAGATTATAGAATTGCATATATTAAATAATATTTACATATTACGCAACACATTAGGCAACATTTGCACGTAAAGTGAGATTTAATACTCATTGGTTCTCATTTACAGTAAGTTCATTATACTAACTACATATATATACGTGAAGTATAGAAGTGAAAAGTTATGTCTGTCTGGGATACTGTGTGTTGACAAGCTCCAATAAGAGCGAACTGCGTCCACACATTTCGGGGATAGATGTGATTTTTCGCGAATTTTTCATTACCTAACAACCAGCAAGGTGACGTCGCGACGTGTAGCGTTTCTGCATACTGGTACAAACTTAGTTTGTCGAAATGTAGAAATCAACGCAACACATTAGACGACATTTGCATGTAAAGTGAGATTTAATACTCATTGGTTCCCATTTACAGTAAGTTCATTATACTAACTATATATACGCGAAGTATAGAAGTGAAAAATTATATCTGTCCAGGATACTATGTGTTGACAAGCTCCAATAAGAGCGAAATGCATCCACATATTCCGGGATAGGTGTGATTTTTCACGAATTTGTCATTATTCTAACAACCAGGAAGGTGGCGTCGCGACGTGTAGCGTTTATGCATACTGATACAAACTTAGTTTGTCGAAATGTAGAATTCAACGCAACATATTAGGCGACATTTGCATGTAAAATGAGATTTAATACTAATTGGTTCTCATTTACAGTAAGTTCATTATAATACTTACATGAATTGAATATTATACTGTTATGTAGCATCCATTTAGCGTCTGCTTCAAATGCATTGGTACTCCCATATAAGCTATCCCTTATATTTTTTTGCATTTTACTCAAGTCCATAGGCTGAACGATATACTTCTTGTAATCTGGGAATTCAGTCTCATTTACCGGTCGCAAAAAAGGATCCGACTGGAGAAAATGCATATGCAAATGTTAATTTAAGGAATCGCTGTGCTAATGTTATACATACATCATTACATTGGGCCATTCTTTTCAACGCAAATTTAAGCAATCCACATAATTGATCCAAAGACATATCTTTTAGAGCAAGTGATCTAAAAAAATATTTAATAAAGTTAACAGCGTGCTAGAACCGCATTTTCCTGTTAAAATTATTTGAAGGAGTTCATTGCAAATTTTATGCTAATTAAATATTTTCGCATTTAACATTAATTAAAAAAATGCTGAAAGCTTTAAATAATAAGGGACTATAAAATATTAAATTTCCAACACATATTTTCATAAAAATAAAATGTAAAAATTATAGAGCTGATAAGACAAGATTATATGTGACGTCATTTTGAAGACAATTATAAAAGCGCTGAAACGGTATTCAAGGAAATTTTAGTAATATGGTAATATTTTAATATTGTATGATAAAAACGTACGATATATATTTCATTTAAAAGAAAAAAAACAAAACAAAAATGGTTCTCGCGAAACATTATTTTACTAAATAAATCGTTCTAGAACAGCTATCACCTATAAAATCAGAGTTTGTTAGAACAAATTTCTATAATAATAAAATAAGGCATTTTTTTATGTAAAATGATTTTGCAATATTTTGATTTGATGGCAATTTCATTAATTAAAAGCAATGAAAATTTATAGTTACAAAATGTCATTTTTTTAAAACAAAGGATTTCTAACTGTTAATTGTAATTTTCATGTCAACTTTTTGTATACAAATGTAGGGACATATTTCTTAACAAAGATTCACTTGTAATGCCAACTATAAACAATGCAACAAATTAAAAAAAAATCAATACAATAAATTTTATTGAAACTTGCTAGACATGCATACCTTGTTTTTGTATTTTCAGCATTCAATATTGCTACACATTCCGGACAAACCCAGTTTTCCATATTTACATTTGAGTGCCTCAAGCACTTTATGTGATATGACCTTGGACATGTTTCACAAGATAAATTAATACCTTCTCGATGACATCTCCAACAAAATCCATCTTTGTTGTTCTACACATATAATTACAATAATATAGTACATTACAATGAACAAGAAGTGCAGAAATTACCTGAATCAAAGCCATTGCTGGTTTTAGTAACTTTCTAGTTTTCTCATCAATGGCGCCACCTATGATGAAATGTTCTTTTTTCTTTTGTGACTTTTCTTTTACATGTTTATCTTCATTATCAGATGTTAAAGAATCTCCATCAGATGTGAGTTTGGACAAAAACTTCTGATGCTTTACAACAAAATCTGGGTTCTGCGATCTCATTGAACGCTTTGCATCGGATGGTGGTGCGGATGCATATTTGTGATCTTGATGTTCAGTGTGCTTATTAGGATCAAGGCTTTTTCTTTTATAGGGAATATTTGTATCTAAATTAGCTTCTTTTGACAGTTCTAACAGCAATTTCAATTCTCTATTAGGTTTTGTTGGTGTTTGTCCTGATTTACCCTTTTCTTCCTCTGTGTCTTGTTTACTCTCATTAATTTCCTCATTATCTATAATCTTTTCTTCTAGTTCTTCTTCTTGCACTTCTTCAACGTGTGTTGTGACGATCTCCTCTGAGGAGCTCAGTATAGAATCTGTAGGATCAGTTGTAATAATTTCTGTCTGGTCTAGTAAGCCAGATTCCTTTGATTCATTCACATATGTTTTATTTATGTCCTCAATTTGAGGTTGTATACTTTCTGGATGAATCTCCTCATTCAGCATTGTAAACAGAATTCAAGAATATTTAACTGTAAACATGGCTATTCAATATAATGAAATACAAGGGATGTATACTTACCTCAAATATGTATCCAACTAAACTGTAAATATATAATAATTAATGTATGCAATATTCCTAATTATTTAATGACATAGCAACCTAAAGCTAAAGTTTACATACAAAAAAATAGGTAAGTAAAGCATAGCAAAATATTTTCCTTGCAGAACGTCAAATTACCGACAAAACCACTGTAATAGCTTCACTACAATACGCCATCTACAGGATAAATTTACATATTTTTTTACACGAGCAGATACATACAGGGTGTTAAGTAATACGCATGCTCCTTGTTCCGGTCACATTGTACCCATTACTTAAATAATCAATAAAATTCAGTAGTTGTCAATATTTTTTTCAGAAACTCAGTAAGTAGGTATAGGATCTTAAACCATTAATACTTGTATGCATTCTACCTATTGTTGCGGACAAAAAATAAGTTAATTTTGTTGCTGTAGTTTTATCTATTTTCAAAACTTGCTTTAGTATTCTAGGAAATATCATTTATATCTACTAGAATAATAAAAGTTAAATTTTAAAAAGGTCAGATTTAAATAACTAAAATTTAGTAAAAATGAAATGAACCGCAATAGTATATATAGGTATATGGAAAGAGATTCATGGTTGGATTTAAGGTTAAGACAAGAAATGTTGTTTAGTCTGCTATATTTTATTGCTACAGCAATAGGTACACAAAAAATAAATATGATGGACATTTTTCTATACTGAAAAAGACTTAGATATAAAGTTCTTGATGACGTGGCAGGGGTATTGTGATGTCGGTAACCTTGAGCTTTGCCAGTGGAATCTTTTTCACCGAAACGTTGCATTATCTAAATTTAATAAACAACGAACAAAGTTCAAATATCATCTTAAACCTGTTAAGACTTATTTTCATTTTACTAAACTTTATATATCGTTTATTCAAATAAATTTGGAATCAAATTAAATCTGGACTTGTTAAACGTATCATTAAGTTATATTCAAGCAAGATATAAAATGAATGATTTATTGAACCATTTCGGATACATTTAGATAGAAAATTCTTACATTTAATTGACTTAGATGGATGATGCCCTCATTTTAATTTTTATTAGTTAAGTTCAGGTTACATTTTTAAAAATTATTCAATTGTGTGTTTAATTACGTAAATCAAACAACAATGCTTTTCTCGCCATTTCTTGTCCACTATGTACAAAAATTTTACTACAATGGTGAATTAATGAATATAAAAAAGATTAATTAAATTAAAGTAGCATCTATTCTCATTAGAAATAGTAAATTTCGAGAAAATTATGTCATATCACATGATTTTGCGGATTACAATAACTTTACATTCAATCAGGCGCGGCTCGTGATGACGTATTTGGGAGTGCATGTACAATTATGCGAGTGCCTCGTGTGTTTTCGGTGTTTACTAAGAAAACGCTACAGTTAGTACACGAGAATACACGAAGCACTCGCATCATTGTACATGCACTCCCAAATACGTCATCACGAGCCGCGCCTGCATTCAATAACCTTATAAGCGTTTCTCCTTATTCGTTATGCGTACCTACTGCTTTGCTAAGGAATAACCAGTAGCATCTCACTTTTAGTGTATGCCATTTGGCATGGTTATGGAAGAAAGCAATCCTCTCTAGTCTATTGCCTTTCGCATTGAATATTAGATAATTTTTTATCAGCTGTTGTATGTTTAAGAAACAGGCCATTTCTTTGTCGTGAAAGAAGACTTGTCGCTTTGGATAAACGATCCGCTTTATTCTTTTCATTAAGAGTATGTGGAACCGGAACCCAAACTTCCAGCTTGCTGACTTTCTCAATTTTTTTACATGGCGGCATTGTTTAAATTCTTTAATAATTCCAAGTAGTTTGCCGTGGATTGCATTCCATCCATGATTTTAAAACTTCATCAACAAAGTTGGAGGAGCGCTCTAGTCTGGGTTCATTTTCCAGCAATGCATCTCTAGAATGAAATTTAGCAAACCAATTACACACTTACAGGTCAGTAATGACTCTTTCACCATAAACACTGCATATATTTTTAAATATTACTTTCACAGTCTATATCGAGCATTTAATTTTTTTTAACTTTTTGGAAGTTTAAAACAAAACTGGCAAGCGCTGTTCGCAATTCATGAAACAAATAAAATTATGAAACATCATGTAAAGCTGCACGTAAAATACAAGAATTAAAAAAGCTAAAACTTTATTAATTTTATAATCCTAATTTTAGCCATTGACCGCTTTACTTCATTTTGAAAACATACGGCTATGCATTTGATTATTTTTATACAATGAAAACATACTCGAGAAAAGCAAAACAAAGGGGATTTTTACAAACAAAATACTGAACTATTACGCAGATGCAGGAAAAAATAAATTCTTACACCATTTAAAAATCAAGTTCGAGGAATTACATTTTACATATTACAGCATATCACTTTGTTTTTTCAAGAGAACTTAATTCATCGTTTTCTTATTTTTATCTTAAAATATCTTGAAATGTATAAAAATTGCGAACATTTATTTTTTATTAAGCAATAAACGCCGCCTTTTCATTACCATTATAATCATTATTAAAGCGGAGATATTTAGACAATTTGCATGGGCGGCGAGCGAAGCTGGTACGGATGTCTCCACCAATCTACGCCGTCACCGACGCACATCAGGCGTTGTGATGTCGAAAACGCATACATGATGAGACGTATGTACAATAAATACTGCAATACAGTATGAATAAATAGTTATATGTAGGGATTTGAGCGAGGACATGAATCCCCGATTTAACATTTTTCACATGCGAATCAAAATACGTATACTTACAAAGTAAGAGTAAATACATCTTCTCCAGAAGGAATATTACAGGATTTATAAAACATATCACACATTCTGACTATTCACTGACATCAAAACGGCTCCAGCTACTAGTGGGGGTAGTAAAATACCGCAATCTGGTTCTCAAGAAAGTGTAAGGTACACACACACACACACACACATGTCATTTATGAGACTTTTCTGAAGGGCGCTTTGGTGCCTACCGGGGCCCTCGCAAAATGTCAAACCCGGTGTCAAAACGGATCTAGTTCTGTCGGTTTTCTGAAAACGCTGGCACTCAGGGATGAATCACACCCGGCGAGCGCGTCGGATTATGCCTATAGACGCATTAATTCGATTTTAAAAATATATACGTAAACAAAGAAGACTGGTAAGGATCACTATTTTTTTTTCAACAGATTTGCCATAGAAATTCACTAGATTTCGATAACAATACATTAAGTTATTTCTTTTAACTAAATATGCTCAATGACATGGAAACTGCAACACCAAGAAGTGGTGCGAATTTTTTGACCAAACTTGGTAGAAACGTATAACTAGTCAAACGTAATAATTGATTAAAATTTTGTTGCGATATATCAAGTGGTCATGGCACTTCTGACACTTCATTCAGTTTTCGCTGACATTAATGTGTGGTGTATTTATTGTTTGTTTCAAATTTATTTCAACGGTTTTGTCTTATTATACCTTTGTTTAACGTGTTTAGAGAGTTTTATTATGCCTAGAGTGCGGCAACGTGGAAATTATCGCCAATTAAGCGAATTCGATAGAGGTCGAATTGTTGGTTTGCGAGAAGGTGGTTTTTCATACAGGGAAATTGCAAATCGCCTTAACCGGAACCAATCCACCATTATGCGCTGTTATCAATCATGGACTAGGGAGGGTCAGGAAAGACGTCGAAGAGGAACCGGAGGCCGAAGAAGAACTAATGGGATACAGGACCGCCGCCTTCGCCTAATGGCACTAAGAGACAGGTTCTCCAGTACCAGATCAATTGCTGACGTGTGGTTAGGTAATCAAGGTCGTCCAGTAACCCTTCGAACCGTTTATCGCCGAATTAGGGGTTTCGGCTTACAATCTTATCGTCCACATCTTGTGTTACCACTTACGGCTCAACACCGACAGCAACGTTTGGAGTGGTGTAGATTGCGAATGCATTGGATCGTGGAGTGGCATAAGGTGGTGTTTAGTGATGAATCTCGATTTTGTCTAGGGATGCATGATGGCCGTTTGAGGGTCATACGAAGACGCGGGGAACGTAGTGATATTCAGTTTTCCGTTGAAAGGCATGTGCATCGAGCAGTGGGTGTTATGGTATGGGGTGCTATAGCATATGGGAGTAGGTCTCAGTTGGTGTTCATCCAAGCCACCATGAACGCCCAGCGTTACATTGATGAGGTGGTAGAACCCCATATTCTTCCATATCTTCAAATGCTCGAAGACCCACTTTTCCAGCAGGATAATCCCCCGCAGACACTAATAGCTCTCCGGTATGAATTACAGGTTGCTTGGGACTCCATACCCCAAGACGATATCGACCACCTAGTCGAATCAATGCCACGAAGAGTGAGGGAGTGTGTAACTAATAGGGGCGGCTCGACACATTATTAATAAAAATTATATTAAATTGTGTTAGTCTTTTGTTTTTTTTCTTTGAAATTTTAATCAATTATTGCCTTTGAATAGTTATACGTTTCTACCAAGTTTGGTCAAAAAATTCGCACCCCTTCTTGGTGTTGCAGTTTCCATGTCATACAGTATATGTTCAAATGCAGTTATTATTACTGTGTCCAATTTCGAATTACATTATTAATTTAAGGCAGCTTCTGAATCGATACCTAACTGCCGATCCCTAGTAATAAGGTTATTATTAAATATTTACCAACTTCGTTCGCCGCTCATGCATGCTGTCTAAAATATTCCCGCTGTAGTCATTATGAGTAAGGAAAGAGTTAAAGCTAACTGTATTTAATAATAATCGATTATATTTTATATCTGATAAATATTAAATTGTTATTCTTTGTTAATAGCGTATTCTGAAATCGTTTTATTAATAATTTTAAAAGGTTTACGGATTTTAAAAGGTATAGCAAACGCCAATTAAGTTAGAAGTAGTGGGGAGATTTGTATTTGGTTTTACATCAAATGTCAGATAATTCTAACCTCTGAGCGTGTATCAATTTATGATCCCCTAGCAAAGACATTATGTTCCGTCAAACGTCAATGACAAATGTATTCTGACAATTACTTGAGTAGTGGGGGTGGACGTTTTTAAAAACGGCTTCTGCGCACCCCCTCCTCGCGCCAACTTAATTGGCGCTTGCTATAATTAACACTAATTTATATAAACAGACATAACGGCCCTATTAAATAAACAGGTCATAGAAATCTTAATATGTGGATGTTTCAACGGGAAGTGAAGCTTAAAATGAAACAAATGACTTATGTCTTTAAGTTTTTTTTATTATTTTTCAACATATTCCGTTTCAATTTCAACGCACTTAGATCAGTGCCATTAGGCCATTTTTTTTCTAAAGATTCGGTCTTGAGATTATGATCTTGGGATCGAATCCGGGGCCGCTCTTCGTGGATTTTCCTTCTCGTTTAAGATGAATGCCGACAATCAAATATCTTAAATACCTTCACAAGCGCGAGCGTAAATAATAACCCACGGTCTGTCAATTCCAATACCGCCCTCTGTGACAATAAGTTCTCCATCCAACCGAAACTTCTTTCCAGGAAAGTAAAGTTTGAATTTAAGGAATAGGGTGGGTGAGGTACAACCTGTCTCAATCGATCCAATTTTTCGGGAAGAATTTGGCTGGTGGAGAAGCGTTGTCGTGACGAAAAAGAACTTCTTTACGGGCTATTCCAGGCTGTTTTTCAGAAATTGCTATTTTCAATTTGTCTAATAAAGCGACGTAATAATGATTTGGTTCCTTGCAAGATGTATATGAATATTATCCCCTTTGAATCTCAAAAAATCGTAACCATTCTTTGGTGGAAGGCTACCATGATGTGTTCACTGTTGAGATTGCCGTGTGCATTCCGATACATAGGTCTCGTCAGCAATAAAAAATCTTCGCAAGAAATTAACGTAGTTCTCGTTAAGCAATTTCAAATTATCGCTTGACGCTTAAATTCTTTCACATTTTCATCACAATTGAAGATTCCGGCACCAAGCTAAAATACCAAACCAAAAATTAATATTGGATTGCACCGCACGGATTGCGACTATTTAATTTAGACACTTATTCGCACTGGTGCAACTTTCAAACCAAATATAAAAAATTAACAAAATTTCACCTATCACGTTCTAAAAATAATTAATGTTTTTTTTCCGAAATCAATGTAAATTATTTCTCTATTCAAATACTTTTCTTGTATTACTAATTCTGATTAGCTAAGAAACCGATAATTGCATTTTTAAGTTTTGATATTCGGAATATTTGTAGATTTACTCTTGTAATTCTTCTTCTAAGTCAAAAGATTGATTATTCTACGAGGTTTAACTTACTTGATAGCAGGCGCGGCTCGTGCTGACGTATTTTGGTTTGCAGTACAATGATACGAGTGCCTCGTGTGTTTTCGGTGTTTACTAAGCAAACGTTACAGTTAGTACACGAGAATACACGAAGCACTCGGATCATTGTACTGCAAACCAAAATACGTCATCACGAGCCGCGCCTGCTTGATAGTATTTAAAAATATATATTCTCAAAATATATTGAAGTATGTGGAGAAAGGATTAGTATATGGAGTACAAAAACTAAAGTATCGTTTGTAAATACAAAATATTTATTTTTCTTTTTCCTAATATACCTTAGAGTAACAAACTTGAATATACAGCATGTTTTCTTTGGTCACACTTAAACATATCACTAACCTAGGATTGTTCTACAATCTAAATAATCTAGAAACTGTTATAAATAAAACTAAACAAAATAATTATTCGTCTGTGAGTAGATAACATAGGTACTTAATCGGTAAATACACATTACCTTCTATTAAATTGTACAAAATTTGTATTGTTCGAATGAAGATAACTTCATTTCCAGTAATATACATAAACGTGGTAGAATTTTCGCTGTTTATTGTTTTGCAGTGTTTTCAAATTTAATTATATATACATATGATAGATGGAGTAAAATACAAATTTTTCGTTTTCAATTTTCGTAAATGATTCTGATGCGCAGATACAAACACAAACAAAATTTTAGAAAAATTAATTACGTTTATAACTTATCAAAAACAATTTGAAACAAACTTGAGTGGGTACCACTTCACCATTTTTTGTAAAAAACAAAAACAATTTTAATAATATTCAAATATTTTCAAGTTAATCAAAATTATCAAAATCTCACACGCAATTGTCGTTTAATTAGTTTGCATTAATTCTACAATCTGATAAGATTACTCCTGCCGACGAATGTAGACGCAACACATTGCAACATTAACCATCCAGGTTGTGACGATAAATAAAAAAATGTATGTCTGTCTCGAAATGTACATATACCAGTATTTCATTCTCATTAGAAATCGTCAGTACACGATATTCGGAGACGGGCATGACTTTCATTTCTATACTGCGTATATATACAAGAAACATGTTTAACTTAACTTGAAATGTATTATTTATTTTCTTCAAGTGTCGTCGTTTCGTTTTTCTATTCAGTACTAGTTGTACGACACCTAAATAATTTTCGGCACTTTGTAGGATGACGGTATTAAAAATAAAGTGTTTTGTTGTAAATACAAGATTAAAATATTAAAATATACACAAACTTTTCCAACTGTTAATGTACACCTTATCATGCCTACAATTTTTTCAAAATTTTAACCAATTATCGTTAATAATTATCATATTATATTCAAATATAATTACAAAATTGTACTTATAAAGTTTTTGCAATAACTAGTGATTAATTCATCTCCATCACAGTTTTGTACAGATTCTAATATGTTTACCTATAGCTTAATTACATATTTGGAAATAAAAAGGCTTATGGGTAAAAGTGAAAATTAAAATGAAGATACTGAAACTTGTCTATCTCAATAGAAATGGTGCAAAAAACAAATCCTTGCCACTTGAAAAAGCATAATTAAAAATTATTTGGTAGATCTAACGTAAACTGATGTAACTTTCTATTTATTATGACAGATCTTCAAAATTCACAATTTCCACAGATTCAAGTATCAACTATTATCGTTATCCATCTCAATATTTCACATATACATAAGATACGAGGAATGTACAGTATTTACTGTCCCTAGTATAGTAGTCGTTTACACAACAACACCATTCATTCGTTGTTTATCTGTCAAACAAAGTGCCAAAGTTGAGTCGTGTAGCTGTATTTGTTAAAATGTTGTCTTGAGTTAAAATAGAAGCTGCTCAAAGATTTTGAAAAATGGAGAAAAACGAACTTCACGCTGTCATTAAAGATCTGTAAAAGAAAGGTTCAGCGCCACAACAAATTTATGAAGATATGGTGAGTGTACTTGGGGATGATGCGCCTTCATATCAGGTGGTGAAGAATTGGTCTCGAGAATTTCGATGTGGAAGAACAACTTGCGAACATGTAAAAGGTGCTTTTCGGCCCCAAACTGTGTGCTCAGGAAGATGTTGATTGTGTCTGTGACTTGATTAAACAAAATCGTAGGTTAACTAGTAGACGTTTAGCAGAGATAACAGGCTTTTCAAGCGGTACAATTGGAACAATTATAATAATGACTATTTGGGACTTCATAAGGTGTCTGCAAGATGGGTACTCCACTCCGAATGTTGACACCCGAACAAAAGCGAGAGAGAGTCACGAGTTCCGATGAGAATTTAAAATTGCTTAACAGTGATCCAAAAAAATTTCTGGATCGCTTTATTACCGTTGATGAAACCTGGGTTCACCACTTCGATTCCGAGTCGAAAGTCCAAAGCAAGGAGTGACAACATCGAGGATCTCCACCACCCCGCAAGTTTAGTGTCCAACCCTCGGCGGGCAAGATTATGGCCATCATTTTCTGGAATGCCAAGGGAATTTTATTAATTGATTACCTGGAACGAGGACATACACTCACGGGCCAGTATTACGTTACACTAATTAATCAACTTCGTGATTGCATCAAAGAAAAAAGAAGAGGAAAGTACAATAAATACTGTACATCCCTCGTAGCAGGTCTTATTACTATTTTACATGTATATTTTAATTTTGAAAGTTCTAGACATAAATTTTGATTTTATTTTGGCGTCTCTCTTTGAGAACGCAATAGCGAAGTTTTCCTGTACAAACAAATAAAATGATTACAACTTTACATTTTAGTCGATTTATTTTATATCAACTCTGTTAACCAAAATTTGAGCATGTCTATTATATATGTTATACATAGTTTTTCCTGGATTTAGTGCTACGTTTCGTACTATAATTTCCAGTATAGTGTGATTGAAAGTGCATTTCATTACTTAATTATTTTTTAATAGTATTCTTAATCCTTCCTCGTCTACCTTACTGAATTGCCTTTCCTGTTTCATTAATCCACAACCTTCCTAGCCTACTACTTTTGCTTTTTCGGTCAACCCTTACTTTCCATATTTATTTTACCGCTCTGGGTTCGTCCATCCGTACTATGCAGGCGAACCATTCCAATTGTCTTGATTCCACTCTCTCTAGCTGATTTCTAATCATTATTCTAAAGAAAACGATCCTTACATGACTGAATTTTGCTCTTGTTCCGATCACGCCTCAGAATCGTACTTCAGCACCAGTACGCACACCCTATTAAAGCTTTAATTTCTGAAGGACACAGAAATTAAAGTTTTAATTTAATTATCTTTCCTTCTTCTAGTAAACGAGTTATCAGAACAAAATATGCATAATTTTGCTGTGTCATACTTAAAACCGATTTCAAATAAACTGCTGTTCAATTGAAGTGGTCCACTATTAAAAGTTTGATGTTACTCTTAGTCTAAGTAATTAGCAATGCATAGCATGACGAATTTAAATATTTTATAGTTTATTTAACGCAGCAAGTCTAATATAATGTTCGTTTTGTTAAAATTTTAACATATGATACTTTATTAATTTATTGGATTAAATTCTAATGGAAATATGTTTTTAAGTTAGGGGAATATTTCACACAATATGTTAGGTTGGCATTGACTTTTTGATATTAGTTTATATCTGTCAGTTTGTTGCTGACTTAAAACTAGGGTTAAGTAACTTAAATTAATAAAAATGCCGCGTCTTAGTGAAGATATTATGAACAATGCCCTAAGATTAATACAAAATGGATATTCCAACAGAGAAGTGGCTAGAATTTATAATGTATCTCACAGTGTCATTAATAGAGTTGCAATACGATTTCGTAGAAGTGGTAGTGTAAGATTTACTCATGGGGGAGGCCGTCGGAGGAGTACAACTCCTGCACAAGATCAGTATCTAAGACTCCAGGTCAGACGAAATGGAGTTCAGTCGTCTAGGACATTGAATAACGATCTTCGTGCAGCTACAGGAATGGTTATATCTAATCTAACAGTTAGAAGAAGGCTGCACGAGTTTGGTTTAAGGGCTAGGAGAAGGGCCATATGCCCACTGTTGACCAGGCAACACAAGATCGCTAGGAGGCAGTGGTCTGCAAATCACTTACCATGGGAGGCCCGCGACTGGAGAAGATGCCTTTTCTCTGACGAGTCCAGATTCACTCTACATCATTCTGATAGTAGAGTTTTAGTGTGGAGGAGGCGTGGAGAACGGTATCTTGAAAGGAACATGGCCCCACGTGTGCCATTTGGAGGTGGGGGTGGTACGGTTTGGGGTGGCATAAGATTTAACGGTCGCACCGAGCTGGTGATTTTGAGAAATCAATCCATGAATGCAGAGAGGTATAGGGACTTATGTATTTTGCCAATAGTTGTACCATTTGCCCGAAATTTTGGAAGAAATTTCTTATTTGTGGACGATAATGCTCGTCCCCACCGAGCCCACATCGTCGAGGATATCATTGTTACCAATAATATTGAAAGAATGATATGGCCCCCTAATTCTCCAGATTGCAATTGCATCGAGCATGTTTGGGACAAACTTGATCGACAGTTGCGATCTCGTGCTCGTCCTCCCACAACGCTAGATGAACTCACGGAAGCGGTGCGAGAAGAATGGGAAAGAATACCGCAAGAATTCATCAATACGCTAATAGAAAACATGCCAAGAAGATGCTTAGCTGTGTCACGAGCTCGAGGGGGCCCTACAAAATATTAAAATTGAAGTTGCCACATTTAAAGTTATTTTTTATGTAAAAAATGTTTCCTTTTAGTTAAAACATTATTTTTTTGAATTATCACTTAAGTTTATTTTTTAACAATTTATTCATTCTTATCATTATGTTAGTGCTTAAATGGTTTTTAATAGTTAAAAAATACATATTTTGTTATATTCCTGCCGCCTTTTGCTTTTTTGCTAATTTATTTTGGAAAAACGTTGATTTATATTATTTTTTCATTAGTGGACCACTTCAATTGAACAGCAGTTTAGTTGAAATTGTTAGACATATGTCCTTATTATTCGCCCTAATCGTAGTTCGTGCTTTACCTTTGACTCTTATTTCAGTTTTATTTACAATGAGATGTTCAGTTCATACTTTCTAAATCTTTCGTTCCAAATCTCATATTATTTTATAGGTGTCTTTACGAGTTTACAATTATTATAGTCTTAATGATAATTGTAAACCCGTCATATTGCAGTTGTTTCGACATACTTTAGCTATTTCATAAATTATAGTAACGAACAAAAGCGGGCTGAAAACAAGACGCTCTCAGTGGTAATAAATTCTTCCGATATATCAGTATTATTTATTCTTATTTGTATTCTATTTATATTTATTTTCTCATTTCGAGTGCAACTGCAATTGTAAATACATACTTCTAATGGTACGAAGTAATTTATTTCCGACTTTTCGCTTCTCTAAAATTTTCCAACTTTCTAGATCAACAAAGCAAAAGAACAAATGGTTGTTATAGAGTAATGATTTTTCAGTCAGCTGTTTCGCAAAAAATATCAAATCTATTGTTCCATGTCCAGCCCTGAAGTAATGTACAGGCTGTCATCTAAAATTACCTCTAATACATTTCTCAGTCAATTCTATTACATTAAATATTGTTACATTGTTACATTAAATCTATTAAATTTTTTTCCTGGTGCCGAGAAACTGACAACTGATTTTGGATATATTTAATGTGCTGATTTCAAATATGCCTGATTTTTTTCGTAGCAGCTTTAGTTTTTGAGATCCATTTCGTTTTAGTAACAGGCAAAAATAATAAAATAATGGTATCTTTACACAAAATATCCTTGTTTTATTGTTTTCGGGACAACAGAACTAAAGATCAGCACTGGGTTAATAAAAATTGACCGTTATGAAACGTCATGGTTCCAGGAAAAGAAAACGTCATCAACGAACCTTTCGTTGCGAAAGAGAAAATCATATTTCCACTGTTACATATCAAGTTGGGACTTATAAAGCAATTCGTGTAGGCTTTAAATCGATATGGACTTTGTGTTGGGTACTTAATACGTAAATTTCCTGAGTCTAGCATGGAAAAACTGAATAAAGATGAATCTAATGCTTGATACTCATTTGTTCAAGTAGTACAAAATTTTCTTGACAATCATAAAGCAGCAAATTACACAGAATCAGTGGAACATATGCTTTCTAAATTTAATATTCTTATTGTAACATGAGCATAAAGCTTCACTACCTCCACAACCACTTAGATTGATTCCCACAAAACCTAGGTGATTACAGTGAAGAACTGAGTGAAAGTTTTCAATAGGACCTTCAGACGACGGAAGAACGATATCAAAGAAGATGTGATACCTACATGATGGCCGACTACTGTTGGAGTCTGCAGCGAGGTTGTCTTACTGAACTCCATGCCATATATTTGATCAATTACACTTCTACTAGTAATTCTACTAATGTTATCGTGCTCTGTCACTTTTCCAGTTCTTAGTTTAATTGCGTACTATTGTTGTTTATAATTTTCGTATATCTTGCGTACTTTTGTACAGTTTCAAAGTCTTCCCAAAGTAATTCGTCCATTTTTCCATTATTTGCTTATTAGTAGTTCGCAACTGTCCTTTCGCATCTTTTACTCACTTTACATTATTTACTTTATTTTTCTTAAGTTCTTTAATGTTCTATAGAGCAATTTGAAACTACCTCTACTGCCACTTACAAAAAATTTTTGGCTCACATAAAAATTGAAAAACTAGAAGATTCGTTTATTCTGCTATTCTGTACTAATAGTAACTCAGAAGTCCATCTTTAAAGTAGTTGAAGACATTCGATATATTGAGTTCGTATTCCACAATCAATCAAAAATCAAATTGCTGTAAATAAAACGCAATTATGTTCTTTCCGCCTTTAAGACTTCAAACTCAATGGATATGCATTCATTTAGAATATGTGATATCAAAGTACAATGACGTGTCTTGAAGGACACGCTTACTTTTGGGTAACATTATTTAAACAAATTAGAGTTTTTGTTAAACAATTTATCAATACTTATTCGGAAAAGGTAAAGTTGCAGTTGCATGCAGCGAAATGCACCAAATTACGAAATTATAATATTAGTTAGTACGGTCCTATGTTTAGTATTGTTACCTCTATTTTCCGAGGGATGATGAAAACGATATTTTGAATTAGCTTGTAGCAGGATGATCAGGATTGGAACGAGGTTCTTACTTTCTCGTGAACATACGCACACCATTTTAAGAGTTCACGTTTAATAAAATTACTGGATCTCATTTTTTTATACTCTGTTCCTCTATTACATTTATATCAAATATACTACGTCATACTATATTTTACATTATAAGAGCTTGATAGGAAAAGAAAAATAATATTCAAAAACACATTTCCATGTATAAACACCGTTTTCTTACTTATCAACGATAACATCAAGATTATATGAAAATGGGTGGAAATAAGAATAAAGCATGTAGCTCTGAACAAGTTTAAGAAAAATATTTTGCTTATGTACTTATACTAAGGTACGTAAATTTATGTCTTGATATTGAAGTTATACCAATGTATCAGAATGAAACAAATTTGCCTGTAAGTTAGTGTGAAATAGCATAGCAGGCTCCTCCCCCTTACATTTAGACGCAAATAGGGATATATGCAGCACAGCTCTATATCTGTTTATTGTATTCATGTATTGAATAGGTCTTTTCCTTTGTTTTTCAGGGCAATGTAGCTCAGTGCA
This sequence comes from Melolontha melolontha, assembly GCA_935421215.2. Lineage (NCBI taxonomy): Eukaryota > Metazoa > Arthropoda > Insecta > Coleoptera > Scarabaeidae > Melolontha > Melolontha melolontha. Next base: position 141,783,522 of record OW285237.1, on the reverse strand, counting down.
GTTTGCAATATACTTTCTAGTCAGCTGTTACAGAGTGCTGCAACAATACGGAAATACAAGGGAATAGATTTTAGTGTAGATGTCAGTAATTAGAATGCTTTGCATAGCCTTCCCAAAATCAATAAAATGACATAACCTGACGCAACCAAAACGTAATTCTAGTACCTGATTAATTTTTTCTACTCCCATGTTATAATTGATTTAATAGGCATTTGCTACCTGTACTCTAATGAGATTTATTACGATACAGATATTTCATTACGATACAAGTCACTGGGCTTGTTATTGGAACGTGGAAAAACTAACAGCAATATTCGGCCAATGACAACTATTGTCGTGAGCATTTGACAAATCTAAATTTTGACAATTCAGTCACCTACTCTATTGCCTCTATCGTTGTCCTACTGTTTATTTAATAATTCACATATAAATAATGTAATCATAAACGAAAAATAATAGTTCTTTTTTTTGTAACTTTGACTTTCCGACATTTATCTGTTTATATGTAATAGTTTGCGTAACAATTCGGTAGACATAACCCTATAGAACATATGTAGTTGTAATTTGAAATAAATGAATTTCGAATATAAAATACAAATTTCTTTAGTTATTATAGCTGGTTGCAGAAAAAATAATGTATGCAATTCACATTTAATAGCTATTAAGACACTCGCTTTCAGCTCGTGTCGTAACCCACATACTCGTGTCTTAATAGATATCATTAAATTGCTCATTGCAAAATTACTATTTCTTAATCCTCGCGGTAAATTATAAATATTAATTGCTCAAAATGCCAAATATTGGTTTTGTGATTAAATGTAAATATGTGGTGGAGTGGTGTGATTACATTGAAGTTATAAATTATATTGTCCATTATATCATCTTCTTCGCTACTTGATTCTTATATTTTACTCGAAATATTATCTAATTCATCTATATCTGTTTCCAATATTGTCATTAATTTTTCTGCATCCATTTGATTTTAAATAGAAGAAATTTAAGAAATGAATCACAAAACAAATTAACAAACACAAACAAATCTATTAAAAAATGACAATTGACACATTTAAAACTTCAGTGTAATTCACTTCTGCTATTACTCAGATGCAGATAAACTGCATGGTGCAGCACTAGTTTATTTTACACCATGCTAAGGAAAAGCAAAAGTGTAGCATTAAAGCGTTGATTCTATGCAAAGGAATGAAATCTGGTGTAAAGTGTAGTTGAGTGCAGTTCGGTGGTACACCTTTTATTTAAAGGAAAAGATCTAATAGCTCTCTTAACCCCTATTATCAATTGAACCAATAGTATGTGTATAAAGAAAGCTATGTGTGGACTACTTCCACACATAGCTTCTCAATGTCGAGAAATTCATTTACGTACCCTAGTATAAATTGCATCGGGTAAGTTTATAATAGACACCAAATATCAGATAAAAATTAGCATTATCATTTAAACAGTATTTTTTAATCAATTATATCTTATAGCATATTGTATTGTACGTTAATTTCTTATTATAGCAAAATATATAGACATTCCGTACAAGAAAACTGTACGTATATGTCATATTTAGTTGATTGATGAATGAAAATTGCAAAACCAAAACAATAGTGAATTACTTACTGGTTTTATAATTTCATTAAATTATTCATTATCAAATTTAAATATAAAATTTGACAAAAGCAATTTTATTTGTATCAAATCAGTATTATACTCCATCTATATTTTTACTTTTCTAAAGCATACGTTAAATATATTTCAATCTTAATGCATAAGCCTATTTCGTGGACAATAAAAAACTTAAAAACAGGCATATTATCTGTTGAAATGAACAGGGATTAAGAATTAATAAAAATGTTATTATTTAAATATAGATTATGCTATAATTTTACAGCAATAAAACATTCATTATTGCATTAAAAATATTGTAAAATGTATTTTATATATATATATATATATATATATATATATATATATATATATATAATTCCGTAGGTTTTTAAGATCGATAACAATATTAGTTTCTTCTTCGGGGTGCCATATATTAGCTTATTTCAAAGTTTCGCTATCCAAATTACCAACTTATATAGTTATAAAAGTGAAAATTCAGTAGATTATATAGCTGCTAATGTAAATAGCGAATATATCTATTTTAAAGACAAATGGCAAAACCCGGAAGAAGGCGTTGTTAAAATTATAATTATAAATTTAAATACTTCCTCGATGCCTTTGATAAAATTGCGAAGAAAAATATTAATGGGATTAATTTTTTAAAAGTATTTAAAAGCAGTGAAAACGCGATATTTGAATATAAAACAAAATAGTACTTAATTTTAAAAGATTAATTAATAAACTTGCACGAGGATTTATAAAAGAAGTATAATACAACACAGAAAAAGTAAGAAATTCACTTTATCATATTTTTTTATTAAATACGTTTCCAGTTCAATTCTAGCTTTGGATAATCTATATAATAGATTATTACTATAAATTATAATCTTTTTCAGGACGCCTAAATTATTATATATCCACAAGAATTAATGCATTACGCTAGATATTATAATTAAAACTCAGTCAAATTTACGTAAGGATCATTACTTTACTGATACACAGTTTGTTAAAAAAGATTCTAAAATATTAAAGACGGTAGTAGTAGTATGAACTAAAACAAACAAGAAAGTCTTAACAATCGTTGGTCCGCAAAGTAACGGTTTCGGAGATATGCAATGTTATTCTTTTCCTAGCTTCTTTTTTTATTTTGCAAAAACTTGCAGTTTCTTGTCATAGTTAGCTGATGGTTCGTAAAATAAACATTAAGTAATTTGACTGTTGTCAATGTACAAGTTTTTATTTGTTATGAGTGTTATGACTGTTTACTCTAACGCAGAATTAGCCGACATGCATTTCATAAATGGTCGTGCGAATGGGTTTGCCAGCGTAGCGCGACGTCTTTATGTTGAAGCTTATCCAAATCGACAGTTTTCTTCCCATCGTATGTTTGGAAGAATTCACCAAAGATTGCGTGATACTGTTTCATTGAGCTAACAGCGCCATTTATCCGTAAGACCAAGGTCGGTATCTACTTCTAGAGCAGAAGAAATTCTAGCACGGCTCCGCTTGTTTGGAGAATCCTACACGAGCAGCTGCTTTATCCGTACCATATACAACGAATGTAGGCCTTAAATTCACTTGATCATCAAGCACATATGTTTTTTCTCGCGGGTTTCTACGCAATGATGCTGAAGACACCAGTTTTCTTGCCAATATTCTTTTTACGGATGAAGCCGGGTTCACACGAAATGGAGTTGTTAATTTTCACAACACCCATGATAGGGCCGACGAAATCCCCATGCTGTAATGGAATCTTGATATCAGACACGTTTTTCATTGAACATTTGGACGGATATTGTAGGCGACATGTTTCTAGGTCCTGTTATTTTACCAAGCCGATTAACAGGCGCTGCTTACCTAAACTTCCTGCAGAACACAATGTGCGATCTTTTGGACATTCCTTTAGACCAAAGGCACCAAATGTGGTTCCAGCATGATGATGCTCCAGCTCATTTTTCGATTGGTGTTAAAGGCGCATTTACGTCAAACTTTTCCACATAGATAGGTAGGAAGGAACGGACCTGTTTAATGGCCTGCAAGATCGCCTGATTTAAACGCTCTAGATTTTTTTCTTTGGGAATATTTGAAAACATTGGTCTATGGTACTCCTGTAAATGGCCTCGAGGAGCTGCAGCTACGAATTAATAAAAAATGCCAACAAATCCGAACCAATGAGAGGGTTTTAGAAAGAGTTCGAATATCTTTCAGATTAACATGTCGTGCCTGCTTGTTTTTGCTAGAAGCTTCCTTCTGTAGTTTGTACATAATAAATAATAAATGTTTCAAAAAAGAACAAACTTCCTTATCTCCGAAACAGTTATTTTTCGGACCCATATTTATTAAGACTTTTTGTTTAATTTGGTTCATACTACTACCTCCTTAAATATTTTACACTCCTTTTTTTTAACACCCGGTATATGAGTCGAAGATAGCTGTTACGTATGTAACACAAACATAAGTATGTGTGTGTAAGTTCAATAGATAAGACATTCTGAATTCATAGGCGGCACAAACTACAATTTTCAACAAGATATTAATTTTGGGGTACGCGTCGTAATTTTCTCACAATTTTCTGGATTCATATTCTATATAATTGTATCCTTCCATATTAAATCATATGCACACATCGGCACAGTCATATAACATAAAATATTTTAAAGTAAAATACAATATTATTTTAAACTACAATAAACACAATATAACGGGGATTTACGTTGTCTCTTTCTTTCAAACTTAAAATATACCCTACAGATAACGACATACAAACTGGAATTTTTTCATAAAGATATATACACTGATAGACAAAATTAGCCCACCACTTATAAATTTACGAATATATAAATTTGTTTATCGATGAGGCTTATAAATCACACATTAAAAAAAACAAGTAACCTGTACTGTCGCTTGAATTAGTTCTCTCTTTTCTAGACAAGTTAAGACTTGTTTTGCGCTTACTTGCAATATTGCATTGTTATTGTCAGCAAGTATAATAGCGTTGTAGGTTTGATTTTCCTGTGTTTTATCAACTTGTGGTCGCATTTACATTTTGTTCGAATTGAAATGCCTTCAGTGAGAAATTTAAGTGAGCATGATACTGTGAAAATTGTCACCTTGATTGAAGAAGGGTATAGTCATCGTGAGGTTGTACGGAAGCTTGCTGTTTATCATACGACTATTGGTCAATATCTTCAGCGATTTAGGGCAACAGATTCACATGGTAGGAGACCAGGACAAGGCCGACCAAGGTCCACAAACCAAATAGACGATCGTTTTATACACCTGCAAGCATTAACAAATCGGTCCCTTATCGGAAAAGAGATAAAAGATAGACTTCAAGATATTCGAAATGCTGCGATTTCTTCCAAAACACTAAGAAGAAGGCTCAAGGAATCTAGAATGAGTGCAAGACACCCCGCAACAGTCCCTCTCTTAACCATACTCCACAAGCAAGCTAGGTTGAGTTTTCTCGGGAACATGTGAATTGGGATTTGGATGACTGGAAGAGAATCTTGTTTACTGATGAAGTCAGAATAGGCTTAAAATCTTCTGATGGATGCATTTTTATCTGGAGAAGACCAGGAGAAAGATACACACAAGCATGAATGGTTCTCCAAGAATCTTTCCGTGCGGGGTCAATAATGTTTTCGGGTGGCGTTTCTTTCGAGGCCCGAACGGATCTTGTAGTAATCCGAAGAAGAGCATGGTACATCTAGGAAATTCTGGAAGAACGTGTCGCACCATTGGCACCTTACATAGACGACAATTTCTTGCTTATGGATGATAATGCCAGACCGCACCGAGCCCATATTGTAAATGGATATCTGAACGAGATTGGCATTCAACGTTTAGAGTGGCCAGCGCGTAATCCTCACTTGAATGTGATAGAACACGTTTGGAATCAGCTTAAACGGCGCATTAGACGTCGAAATCCTGCTCCTGAAAACTTGACTGAGCTGGAAAACGCGGCTCTTGAAGAATGACATAATAATCCCTAAGATTTCATTATAAATATTTTCCATAGCATCCAAAGATGTTTGAGGGAAGTTATTCTATCTAGAGACGGTAATTCATGATATTAAAACTGTTAAAAATTGAAACTTTTGTTTATTTTCAATTTTTTTCATTCCTTTGTTTTCACTGAAAATTTGAATAAAATATGGATTATATTTTAGGTTCTTTTTTTCATAAAAAAATTTTTCGAAATCATGGAAAAATAATTCTTTGTATTGTTATTTCTATACATTAATTTAGGTAAGGGGGTGTAGTCTAGTTCGCCTCCTCGTGGTGCACCCTGGGTAACGCTAAATGAACTAGAGTGCTGGCAGCCAGTCCATAAAATCTTTATCCTGGCTTTATACTTGGGAAAGAAAAAAAAGAATGCTTGGCGATGGTTCTCATAAGAACCAAATGACCAGAATTCTTATATTTACACAGTGTATTTGTATTTTACAGATATATGTATAAGTGTTTTTATATTTTCCTTGTAGACCATACTAACTAAATTTATGTAAGTATACTAAGAATGAAAATCCAATATTTATTAAGCGGTGCGCTAATTTTGTTCATCAGTGTAATTCCTTTATTTCAACATCCAAGTCAAGTTGTTTTGTATGAAGCAGGCGTCCTTTTTATTTGATCGGTATCGCAGTAAATCTATATACATTCTAAACATGTTTTCAATAATTGGAGCAGTGGTAATTCATCCTTACAAAAAAACTGGACCTTAATTATAATTTAATAAATTTAATTAGACCGTATATATTATAATCAATTAAAACGGAGTTTAACGTTGACTAGTTTCTCGATGATAATATCATTTTGGAAAAGATAATGAATCTATTACAAGTAGCACAGATATGTATAAATATTTGAAGAATTATTTTATTGCATATGTAGAATAAATAAGTGCAAGCAAAACAAGTAACAAGTGTTCATTTGAAAAGTCAATCTAGTAGCATGTGATTTACTGAGAACATTTTGAAGTATGTCGTAAATTAAAATTTACTACTTAACCTACGAAGTCGTATATTTTGACAGTTTCATACATACAAATAAATAACAAATAATAGGTATTTATTGAAAACTATAACAAATGTTGAAAATGTTGTCCTTCAAGATCAATGCACATTAAAATCCTCCGTTCAAAATTTCTGATGATATTCTGCAACATTACTGGATTGTTATTAATTTCCATGCATTTCTGTTCGATTCTCTGTAGCATATCATTCAAATTCAATATAGGTGTTCGAAATATGTTATTTTTTAGATAAGGCCACAAAAAGAAGTCGCAAGGTGTTAAATCGCATAAAGGTGCAGGCCAGGAAATTTCAGTATTTCGACTAATTATACGCTCATCAAAAAATTCTCTTAAATAATCCAAAGATTCTGCAGTACAGTGACAAGGTGCTCCGTCTTGTTGGAAATATGCATTTTGAAGTTCATCATCATGCAACTGATTGACAAATGGTTGTAAAATTTCCGTACGGTACCATTGAGCAGTTAACGTTCCCTGAAAGAATATTGGTCCAATGATTCGCCTTTGGCTTATCGCTGCCCAAACACCAATTTTCTCTGGATGTAGCGATTCTTCATTAATTACATGTGGATTTTCACTACTCCAAATTCTTGTATTTTGTGAATTTAGGTATCCCGTTTTATAAAACCATGCTTCATCAGTAAAGATGACTCTGCGAAAGTTCTCCATTATTGTATTGCATATTGTATTGCATATATTTTTTTAATAACTTGTGAGTTGTACCAACAGAAAGGTTTATTTGTTGACTCAAATGTCGAACAGATGTTTGTGGTTCATTTTCCATTATTTCTTCAACACGATTGACAACTTGAGGTGTACGTTTCTTAACTGCTCTGCTGCCTGATTTTCTTAAGAGACTACCAGTTTCAGAAAAAAGTTTTAAAGTTCTATCCAAAGTATTCTTAAATTGTATATAATCTATTACAAAATGTGGAAACTCAACTTGAAATTCTACCATGCAATCTTGAACTGAATAAACCCATAAACCATCAATTTTATTACCACTTCGAAAATAAGCCTGGACTAAAAAAATGTTATGTTCTAAAGTGAAAGCCATTTTAAAACTGAGAAGCAATTTATTTAAACCAGAATCGACGCACGATTATTTTATGCACTAACTGATATTTGTGATTGACATTATCAAATGTCATTTGGATTTACGTTTACGGAACAACAACCACATATTAATATATTTGCGTCTTATTCTATCAAAATTTCAAAGTAACCTAGATTGACTTTTCAAATGAACACTTGTTACAGTGGTCACCTAATAGTATATTATGTGCAAAGAATTGAACACAAAGTTTACCATTCACATTAAATTACAACCAAAATTACGTGATGTATTTTTTAAACAAGACTAGTTTAAGTAATGGAAGTCAAACTAAATGCCTTTCAAAACTTTTTTTTGGAAAAATAGTTGTACGTTATACAGTAAATTTTCCCACATATATTTCAGTATTGAAACGCCAAAATTTAGTATTATAACGGGTGTTCAGAAACATTCGAAGTCAAGTGGGCTCTGAACAAAAAATCGTATATCTTTACTTAAGTATCTGATTTGTAATAATTATTAAATGTCAACTGCTGTCTGTCAAAAATCAATCTATCTCAGACATGACTTCATATTTTCAAGGACTACTTTGACTTCGAATGTTTCTGAACACCCGTTAGATTGTTTCAACCTTAGAAAAAAGTACGGGCTCTTATGGACTATTTCCCTCTTTTGCTATCTTACACACTTGACAATTAATACATCCTTTTCTAACACGTACAACGTTGTAAATCATAATTATAATTTGTTCAATCTGTCACTGCACTGTAATCTGTCATCATCTGTCATTTAGTGCTTCATTGTATATTAGTTTGTTTTTTTATTTATTTCGTATCTTTCTCAAGTAGTTACACAACCAGTTTTTTTTTGCAACTATTAGGAAATATATTTTTTTTAATACGCGCAAGTTATAATTATGAGATGTATGGGTATCTATTGTATCTGAGTTGTTATATTTGTAGTTTACTATGGAGTTTTCAGTTAAAAGGAGACGGCAAGGTGAAATTTATAAATCTAGAGAACGGCAGATGATTCGTAATGTCTTTAACTATTTTAATAAAACAATGGGTGTATCAGCAGCAGTTGATGAAACTTGTAAAGCTCTTGGTTGTGGTAAAACCATTATATATGCAGTACGGAAATTACAGAGATTTACAAACCCACGAAGACAAATGCCGAAAAGAAGTGGTTTATAGAAAAACACTCAAACAAAGACATGATGAAAATGTGCAGCTTATTATTCGAAGTAAAGTGCATAATTTCTTTTGGATAATACTCCACCTACGTTAAGCAAAATTTTTGCTGTTGTTAACAATGATTCTGATTTACCATCATTTAGTAAACTGGCATTGTACCGATTGTGGAGAATAGATGAAATAGAAGATAATATCGAGGAGTTTATAACACCATTAACTGACTCAAATTCTTCAGAATTTTCTTCACAAATTTCTTTCTGCGACTAATAAAAGTACTTTCTTTATTTAATAATGTAATGCTTTGTGCAACCTACATAAACTTTTTAATCATTGTGGTAATGGATAAAATTTATTTGAAATAGCCTAAAGTTTTTTCAATATGTTGTTATAACATAAATGTAGGCAATAGACAATTTGTTTCTTGTATTTAATTTTAATAATAAAAACTTCAAAATTGTTTATTCTTTACTCAATAAATTGAATTATAATTTTATTTATACCCATTAAATGAAAATTTTACTTAAATCCATTAAATTAAACACTTAAGTAATTTTTCAATAAGCTTTCCTCTTCTGAAGAAAAGCTAAGAACCTAAAAAAATGCAAAAATAGTTTAAAATTTTATTTCTTTTGATAAAATATAATTGTATATATAATATTAATCTTATTTACCATATTATCAGCCTTTTATTTTAAATATTTGATGAAAGGCAAGTTTGTCAAACATTAAAACAAGGTTATTTAGTTATCTATTTCTTGAATATTAAGGCGACAACAAAGTCAGTTAGTTAGTGAAGTTAGTTCCATATGAATAGGCAACAGCGCACCTATTTCCCCATATGGCCTGTACTTTTTTCTAAGGTTGAAACAAGCTATAGTACACTAGATTTTACAAAATTCTCATTTACTTGATTCAGACAATATTATTCCAAAGCCAAATACAATTTTTTAAGCCAAATGAAAGTAAAACCAATGCTTATGGGTTATAGAAATCTAGAGGTGATTAGTGCCTCTGAGTGGGCCTTTGCGGACGATATTGCAATAGCAGGAAGCGAAAAAGAATTACAAAAACACATGAATATTTAGAACGAAGTGCTAACTGAAAACGGGATGAAACTGAATAAAAGTAGTAATAGTTTTCAATACCTGAGGATTACTTTAAACCAAAAAGAAAGACAAGAGAATAAAAAGGCAAACAGAGTTTATTATGCAATGAGTAAGTGCCTCATAAATAAAGACGGCAGACTATGTGCCCCAGCAGTGGCGTTGCGTGGAGAGTTTAGCAGAATAACAGTGCGCTTACTTAAAAATAAATATATCGAATCCCTATACAAAACGTTAAGAAAAAACATAAATAACTTACCCAACATGTTTACATTGTTGCAAAAAAAATGCGGATGTGCGCGATGAAAAAACTGCACCATAATATATGTTTCTGTATTAGTCTCGGAAAGGTTCGTACGTAGCGACGTATATATATGTTTATATACAGAGAAGGATTGTTCGACGTAGAGAGATGTTATATTTGCATAGTTAAAGCGCTCTTTGTATCTGTACAACGGATCTTCAGTACTGGTAAAAAGTTGCCCTAATTTTGTAAAATCTACATTTTTATCTAATAAATTTAAATTTAAATTTTTCACGGACACAATCACTTTTTTCATCTTCATGGATATGCAGCACTAGTTTTACGTGGTCAACAATTGCTACTAATGAGTCCGATAAGGACAGCGCAGTGTTCTGTAAATTTTTTATTGCGTCCAGTATTGGAACGTAACTGTCGTAAATAATTTTTAAATTTGCTGCAACTTGAGGATTGTTAAATTGAACCTGGCTGAGCCGTATTGCAGCTGCTTCTTTGGCATCTAGTTGTAAAATCACTGATTTAATTTTTTCAAAATGTTTATAATAATAAAATGCTGCTTCTAACCAAGTACCCCATCGTATAAGAATTGGTTGCGGCGGCTCGGGTATATCAGGACACAGCGAATGAAATAGCCGAATCCGTTTCGGAGATTTAAGAAAAACCGCTTTCGTTTGTCCTATCAGTTGATCCACATCAGGATAAGATGTACGTATAGTGTTTCTTACAAGGTGTAAAGCGTGAAGCAAACATGTGACATGCAGCAGGTTTGGTTGAATCGTTTTGAGTAAGTTTGCCGTGGAACACATAACCTTGGCAGCATCGGTAACTAACATTAACACTTGCTTCGGTAAAATCTCAAATTTGTGTAGTGTTTCTATTAATACATCATATATCGCTCTGGCAGTACACCCTTGCATTCGTTTACAGGATAGTAAATAAGGAGGAGAAGGTCCTTGCGGAGTCAGCGTCCGTACTAGAATGGCTAGGATGGACTGTTTTTTAATATCTGTAATTTCGTCTATTGTTAACCACAGGAATTTTTTTTACCGTATTTTTCGTACAATTTACAATTCTCTCACGCACTGACGGTACGTAATTCCGTAGCGTACTTCTTGCTGGTAATTTCCACGTAGGATTGTATTTCTTCCAAAACTGACGAAACATTGGGTGTTCCACTTTCTGCATTGGTATATTGGTCGCAATTAACATCATTGTTAAATCACACACAAAATTATTATATGATCTGCGCCCACTATTATTCGATTTATGTTTGTCACTATTTATATGTCTTTGGCACTGACTTGCTTTCCAAGTTAATAAAGTTGTTCCACAAACTAAACATTTCACTACGGTACCGTCATATATTAAATCGGGAAACCGATGTAAAAATTTCTTTACTACGTTAGCATGCAACCGAGTCGATGCATTGTTTCTACGCACTCCCGACATTTTCAACACGATTGTGTTAACAATGTATCGCTTACAACGTCTCAACGGCAACTGAATTGATCGTCGTACGCCTCTACTCGATCCCTCCACATCACGCTACTGTTCGGGCACATAGTCTGCCGTCTTTACTCATAAATAAGAAAGAATTTACCTCTCAGACAAAGACGCAAGTATACAAATCAATATATAGGCCTATCCTGACGTACGGGTGCGAATCATGGGTGTTGTTAGAGAAAGATAAGAAAAAGATTAGAGCGGTGGAAATGAAATAGTTAAAGAGTACAAGAAGTAACGAAATTAGATGAAGTAAAAAACGAAAAAAAGACTCAAAATAGAATCAATTGAAAACTACATAGAGCAACGACAACTCGGATGGTGGGGACACCTCTAAAGACTTACAGCACAATACAAGTGAAAAGAATTTGGCAAAATCCTAACGAAGAAACCCAAAACCAGGTCAGAAGCAAAGAAGCTCTCTCAGACTAGAAAAGAGTGGAATAAGTTCATAAGGAATTAATGAACAGCGCAAGTTGTAGCACTTACACCCTCTGGGGATAAAAGAGATTTGATTATATATATAGAGATAAGTAATAATCTCTATATATATAATCAAATCTCGTGACCTTTGTATGTTATAGTAGATTCAATTAGTTGGCGATTTAAGGTCTGGTTTTACTTAAGAATGTATATATTTAAATCAATCTTACATGCTTCGCATATGATGCCTTTTTCAAAGAATTTAAAATATAAATTAATGATTTATATTATAAATTCTTTGAAAAAGGTATCATATGCCGAAACTTGTAAGATTGTTTTAAACATATAAATAAATATAATAATGTAGATCTCGGTTTCCGGGTTGGAACCGCGTCGAGTTAGGCGTAATTGCCAACGTTTCGTCCACTGTTTCAAGGGACATCTTCAGGGCTGTACATAGATGTTCGTCGTTTCGCAGTAGCTTGAAGAAGTGAACATCAGACTAGTAATAACTACGAAGCAATTTTAGGATTGCTTAAACAACAATGCGGTATTCATATTTTCAAATAAGAAGAAACTACAAATGCTATGTTCATTTATGAGATGATTGACGTTATTAATTAATTTTGTGTTCATATTTGGACAAAAATATGTATTTGCATATCTAGTTCCTACAGAAAATCGATGATGTGGGATAACTTACTATATAGCACTAATTTCACTTTTATTTAATTTGTAACATATGATAACTTGATACATTATATTATGATTTAGTCAATACCATAGTAAACTTATAACTAGAGCTGAGGATGTTTGCGGTATAACCATGGTTATATCATGTAACCATAGTAAATTACTATGGTTACATGATATAACCATGGTTATACCGCAAACATCCTCAGCTCTACTTATAACTGCATTTTAATTTAAAAAAATCAAAATACCAACACAATGCAATATATGTAATATTAAATCTCAAAAATAGTAATTGTTATTAAAAAAAAGTGGGTTGGTTTTCGTACCCAAACGGATGAAATTTAAGGCATATTTACACAATAAACTATTTACGAAAAAGTTTGATGTATTATAATTTACATCCAATAAGCACACACTTTCACATGTATAAAGTCATAATGCTTGCTTGCGTCGACTTTATGAATAATCTCTCCGTATTCATTATAAATTCAGGTTATTAAAAATCGTAAATCTAAGTGTTAGTAATTCCAACTGAAATTCTTGTCTGTAGGTGGATTCAAGGGTCTCCGTTCTAACATTTGATAAGACAATTGCCAAAAATCAATAAAAATTATTGGTACAAGATTCAAGAATTTTGAAAGAATCACAATCAATTCATAATTGTCGTTATAACCGCTAAATAGGGCCATTTAAAAGGGATCTCAGTCAATCCCAAATTTACACAATAAATATACACCAATACTAGATAAGTATAAAATATCACAAATTGTGAGTAATAAACAGAACCATTTCAATAAATTGATACTACTTTCATTTCAAATTGAAAAGAGAATTATAATAAAATAATTTTCCCAGGAGATAAAATTTAGTTACATAACCAATAATGAACTTAATTAAATGTATATGATTTATTTACAAGGAAAATATTTTAAAATCTATTAAGCTCGACGAATTATATCTCCTAATACTTATTTACATGTTAAAATCAAATATTATTATTCTTAATATAACTTTCTTCCTTAATAAATATGTCAACACGCAACAAAATTTCACATATTCTCCCTCCTACATGTTTGTTGCTAACTTCAATTGTTATTGTATAGAAAAATCCATTTATTACGATATGGTATAAATATTTTCAAAGTTTCAACTATTTAGGCCATATCCACTACAGTAACAAAATTATATGTTCGTGATAATGACTAATGAGTATGACTGACAAGTAAGTTTGATTTAATATAAAATACACGCACGTTTAAGACGTTTAGCAATATTTTAACGAATCATTGGGAAATATTTATAAAAATACTTTAATATTAATTCGTTCTTTTGCTGCCGAAAATCCTCACGGAGTAAAAAAAAACATTGTGTTTATACTCACGAGTACATTATGATACAGAAGACAAAATCACGTAAAATTTTTTTTCTATCACGTTTCAATTTTAAATCAAAGAATAAGACCATTAAGAATATAACCATCTTTTATGTCTTTTAGAGTACACGAACGAAGTGCGATCAACGTTGTCCGGTGGCGATTGACAAAAAATACCGAGTTCTTTTTTTTAACATTACACATATATCTCCCTATGTGTAATTTAAAAAAAAAAGAAAAGTCATTGCATAAGTGACTTAGTAGGCAACCAGTTATACATCAGCCTACCTACCCATACCTACAAGCAATAGCTTAATTCTTAAATCAGTTTGCCATGGTTTAATGTAAAATATTTCTGAATTTTTATTCATACATGAATTTTAAATTAAATACATTTTATTGAAATATAGATAATTTATTTAAAACAGTTAATTATCATAGCAGGCGTATAACCTTGTGCGAAGACAATTTTAAATATTTTGAACAAATTCAAAGAAATTCCCACAAAAAATAAAACCAATCACGTGTTAACAGAAGACATAAAACTGAATATCCTGTGTTATGTAGAAGAACGATCTGTAGAATCATTTGAGGTAAAAAAGGTAGAAAATATGAAAGCGTTGATAACAAAAAAATAGAAATAGATTTTACCATTTTATGAGATAATAGAACGTTCTTACATTACATCATACTTTTGATACCGAACGTAACCCACGTATTGGAGGCAGTTCAGTAACACGATAAAAACAAATAACACCTCGTGGTATATTACGAATAAGTGGTTTAATAAAATGGAGAAATTTATCTTAAAAAGCAGTAGCGGGAAATTCTTGTAGGTAATAAATATGTTGCTATCTTTAATAATCCAAATAACTTTTGAAATGTACAATTATCTGACAGCATCACTACTGGAATTAAAGACTGAAGAACAGAAGACATTATGCAATCAACTTTTGAAATCTGTTAAAGCAAGGCTATTTTCATAAGAAGGATGATCAGTTACTAGAGTAGCCACTGTTTTAGGCCCTCGATTTAAAAGAGGTTTTCGTAGTAGTGAAGTTGCTACTTCTTTTCTAGAACAAGAAATGTTAAATAGTATGAAGAAAATAGATCCTGAAAATAAAGAACAAATGCCTGTAATCGAAACAGACGTCAGTCCACATCAAAAGTCACTTTCATTTTCTTGATTTTAGCAAAAAATAATAAATAATAAAAGAAAAAGTAAAATCAATTACAGCTGATGTAATAATAACTAGGCAATACATCGAAAGGCCAAATTTAAATCAGGACGTAGATCCTCTTTTATTCTGAAAGGTAATTTTACAAAAAGGGAAAGTGCATTTTTTATTTGAATTCTCTTTTAGGTAACGGAAATGGAGCTGAAACTCGTGGAACAATGTGCTAGGAAATACTTCTGTATTCCAGCAAGTTCAGCAGAAACTGAGTGTTTAATACTGCTGGTTTAATAATAGAACAAAGGCGTGCAAGACTAAAACCGAAAAATGTTAATATGATAATGTTCCTAAATAAACATTTTTAAAATATTCATAAATAATCTAAATATTTATTTTATTAAAATTACACCCAACCTTTTCCTATTAGCTAAAGAAATAACTCAATGATTTTCATCTTACTATGCT
The DNA here is from genome assembly GCA_935421215.2 of Melolontha melolontha. NCBI lineage: Eukaryota > Metazoa > Arthropoda > Insecta > Coleoptera > Scarabaeidae > Melolontha > Melolontha melolontha. The sequence continues at coordinate 141,767,627 of OW285237.1, read as the reverse complement.
TTCTATCTATTAAAAATATAAAAGTATTTTTAATAATATAAAATATTATTAAAAATCTGGTGTGAAGAACACAAATACAAGTTCAATATTCATATTTGAAATGTATGTGTTCTTCATACCAGATTTTTAATAATATGTTATATTATTAAAAATACTTTTGTATTATACAAAACTGTGAGGTAGCTACCCACTTATGTATGTTTCAATTTATTCTGCTATATTAAAAATATGAATGTTTAAGCATTCAAAGAGAAATTATTTAGATTGCCCAACAGAATGTACATGAAATTCTTTAAATCTATTACGGAACTGTTTGCTTTATCAGTAAATATTATTTTATTTAAAGTTTCTTCGTTTTCATTTAACAATTTAAACATTATATCACAAAAAAACAGTTCGTTTTACTTGATCTTCCTCGAAAAGCTCTTGATGGTTTGATATCTTGTATGGCTTATATTTGAATTTTTTCAGGGTTTTAAACACCGATATGATACTCCAAAATGCCTGGCTCATCATCTAAAGGTGATCCTATAGACCGTTATTCTACATAACATAGGATATTCAGCTTCATGTGTTCTGTTAACGCGTGATGTTTTTTTTTTGTGGGAATTTAGAAAACAACCATCGTTGGAATTTGTTAAAAATATTTAAAATTGTCTTCGCACAAGGTATACGCCTGTTAAGATAATTAACTGTTTTAAATAAATTATATACAGGGTGCGGCAAAATAACCTCCCTATTTTTTGACGTAAATAAAAAAAAGCATTTTTCCAGATAAAACAATTTTATTTTTACCAACTTATTCTTTAACACGGGAATTTTTTTTTACTTGGTTATGAAAATAATATCTGACAAATGGTGGCCGTGGCTGTTGATACACTGCTGCAAGCGAACATTGAAGCACTCGTGGACTCACTCAAGCATCGCTTGAGGTATGCGATGAACTTCCTCGCGAATTGCTTCTTTCAGGTCTAGCAGGTTTCCGGGACGATGTTTGAACAATGCTGTCTGGTGGAAGACTTTCCAAGATGAGTTGACATGCTTCCGTGCGACTCTGGCAATCACGTTGTGACAGTTCTTGCACAACAACCATCTTGTAAGGATGGAAATGAACATCCTTGTGTAGTATTCGACGAACACTACGGTCAGACATTCGAAGGGCGGCTGCATGTTTACGAGCTGATATTTTAGGAGAGTGCAAAACTGATTGTCTAACCGCATTGATGTTTTCAGGTGTAGGGGCACTACGAGGTCTTCCACTCCGTTTTTTAACAACCCAGTACCCGGTACCGACTCACGCGGAGGAATTTGAAATCGCGTTCGAAAAGCACGCTGTGCCGTGACAACCGACTCATTGTTGCGAATGAACGCTTCGACCGCATAAGCTCTGTGCTCGTTCATCCACGCCATGATGGCGACAGCTGGCGACTGGTGCCTACGTGCCGAACAGTGTGGCCAAATTTCAAAAATTCTTGGCGCAGATCCTAACATCAAATATCGCCCAAAATCGCAGCCAAATTTTAAAATTTAAATTCCCCGCAGAAATAATTTAATTAATTTGAAATTTAAATAAAGGTTCGAGTTCCCGTTTCTTTTTGTATTTTTTTTTTATATTTGGCCCAATTGCCCATTTTTATTTTCGATTTTATAATAGCAAACCGTAAATAAAATAAACTAAAAACTGAAACTGAAGTACTGACAACTATGAGGTTATATTCGTTCTCACTTCGATATTTACACCTATTTAAGAGATTTTAGCGGAATGTCACTTGTGACTCAACAATAATTACCAGAAACAGCTTCAGTTCGCAATGACAATCCGTCACAATTCGTTTATTTAGCCAGTAATGCCAATATTAAGGAAGTATTCAGTGCCTATAAACTACAAATAAACTTTAAAATATCTCATTGATAAAAATAATCAGAATCCTAAAGCAGTTACATACAAACTGGTGTAAGTGGTCACACTTGAAGTTTATACTGTGAATTTTGTGTACTTGTGAACAAGCCTAAAAACTAAAACATTGATAAAATAAAGCAAGTAGGAGTAATTAAAATAATATGTACAAAAGCGAGAAAAATATACTGATTTTACTTCTCAATTTTACTTATTGAAACCGAAGTAAATAAATTCGAAAATTACAATTATATAAAATCGCCCAATTTGCGACTTGTGATTTTTTCGAAAATTCAGTCGCATTTATTTTTTAATAGTAGCCCAAATTGTGATAAATCGCCCAATCTGGCCACAGTGGTGCCGAATGCAACGTAAACTTCCCACTCTCCTGCGTCGACTGCTGCTATCCCCACTACTCTAAGTGTCTCCAGTTACTTACTACTGAGCATCGAAAATAGGGAGGTTATTTTGCCGCACCCTGTATTTTTCAATAAAATGTATTTAAGATTCATGTATAAATAAAAATTCAGAAATATTTGACATTAAACCACGATTTGATTTAAGAATTTAAGAATTAAGTTATTGTTTGTAGGTAAATACTTCTCTGGTGTATAACTGGTTGCCTATTATGCCACCTATGCATTGCCTTTTTTTTAGAATCACACATAAGAAGATGTATGTGTAATGATAAAAAAGAACCCGGTATTATATACGCGCGTCCTCGAATGAACTTCTCCAATTATAAGTATATTTAGTCTTTGTGGTTTTCTTATATTTCCTTTTTTTTCATCTATACCGTTTAACTAAGTTTAAATTCTCAATGTTCTTTAACAATTTTAGAATATGCGCTTGAACTTGATATTAATGGAAAAGTTTTCATTTTCAATGAAAGGAAAATTATTTTCAATATTCAGTTCAATTTCGTTCGATGATTTGTAAATATTGATTTCTATATTAGAAACCTATTTGTTAAATCAAAGGTTTATTCTGGTTGCCGATTTCAATTTGCCAAATTTTTGTAATGTGGATAACTCGAAATGTCATAAAAGCCCAATAATTCGGAATTTTGTTAGTGTGTTAGCATTCCAACAAGAAATGATGTGAAAAATGTAAGTGGTAGATGTTTGGATTTCGTTTTTTCTAATTGTAATCTTAGTATTGCAGTTCAACATTCTGATTTGCCACTGGTACCGGAAGATCCGCATCACCCCGCTCGTTGAATTAGCTTCGAATGCTTGCTCGGACATTCGCCAGTACGATTTCTTTCCTCAAATTTTCGATATGATTTTTATAAAGCTGCTGATTATGTCTCACTCTACTAATTTCAATTGGTCATTCCTTGATTGTTATGACAACATTAATGCAGTTTTGTCTCTATATTTTATTATTGTGTCTATAATTTATTATTATTAATGTTATTAATAATAAACAAACACTAATTAGTTTAGGGTATAAGCTAGTGGCTTGTTTAAATACCGGTATATAGAAAAGAAGAATAGTACATTAATGACGGTAATAAAACGTCTTTTTTTCGATTTACTCAAAACTTTTGTGCACTTAGCCGATTGTTGCACCGACGTCTTCAATTGACAATAACTTTAATTCTCAGTGTGGCAAATATTAAGCGAAGAAATTTCCAAAATTTGACGAACGTCAGCTTCAAACTTAAACGGACACTTGATATTCAAGCTATAATTTTTCATACATTCATTAATACAAATTATCCTTTCTTAAACAAAAATAAGAAATATATAAATATCTTTTATATTTCATTAACGAAACTCTAATTTTCATTTCTAAATTAATAAAAATTCCCAACACCTCTAAATGTAATGTTTCTTGCGTTACTAAGAATAGATAAGAGATCAATTATAGCACTTGAAAATATGTAAATGATTTGCTATATTATTTGTTTGTGACTTCCTTTACTACATTTCTGAATTGTAATTTATTTTTATATCGCGAATTAACAGTTCTCACAGTCTATAGTCCTAAGAAGCGAGGAGAAAAAAAAACACCGCAAAGAAAGTATTTAATCGAGATTCTTTCCAAATAAGTGTGCAGAGAAACAAGCTCTTGACTAGGATTATTCAACAACTAATATATTTGGCGTATCGCACAGCGATAAAAATATATGTAAATCACACCGATAAGATTAAATATAATTAATACCCCTTCATACCTATATAAAAATTTGATGAAATTAATATTATAGTAATTAGAATGTAGATATGTTAATGATCCTTACTTTACATAATATTTTAGTATTGGAACAAGTCTTTTAAATTTTTGAGAAAAAACGTATGCCATTAAGTTATCTTGTTATATCAATATCTTGGTCTTCTTTATGACACTATCGCTCTAATAAATATAGAATTACGCTTAGAAATATGGAATGATTAAAGCTTATTTTGACTTAGCGACACAATATCTAAGAATTTGTAATATTTCAAAAAAATAACCTACATTTGTACGAATACATTGTGTGAGTCTAATTTACTGTAAGGCCATTTTTTCACCAGAATATCGTGTAAAGCAAGGAAAATCTTAACTTATTTTCAAACATTACCATCCATAAAAGTTATGGAAATACCAAGCTAGCAGTACCAATTTATTAAATGACCCTGTATGAATCGTTCAATAGCTTAGAATATCCTTTTCTCAAATATCTTTGATATGTTGTGAATAAAGTAAGGAATAAAAATTGTTACTTATGTAAGTATTAGTGCTGTTATTTGCGGAGTCTTGGTCGCAAAAAGAAAAAGAAAAACTTTCGTTTTTAAGTTACGTTTTTTCCGTTTCGAGTTTATCCCAATCAAATTCGACTCCACTGCGATTAGGTAATTCCCCGAGATGGTCAAATCTCATTTGGAAATTACTATCCCTTGCTTTTAATTTTTCGAATCTCTTAAACAATAACTTTTTCGCGAATTCGTACAATTCTATATCGAGTGCATTTAATCTGGCGATTTTGGTCGCCTGAGCTGCCGTTAAAGTAGGCATCGTGTTGCTGGATATTGTCGTATTGTTTTGTTCAAAAGGAATGCCGAATCTTAAATTAAAGGTCTCCTCGAAAATATACTGTGAGACTTTCTGGTATTCCGTTAACCCGAAAAATGCCATAGACTGTAAATTACGTTTCGCACTAGCTAACAGTACACGATCTCGATCAGTGGATGACATATATGTTTTATCATAACAACCTACTAATTCTAAATCGGCTAACATACGTGCCTGTCGATTCGCGGCCAAATTAGATTCGCAATCCATAAATTTGTCAAGGTCTACATATTCCCAAGTTTCCGTCGCGTAACAAGGAGGAATTTCTTGCTTCGTAGCGTTTCTACCTTTACAAAAATGCCGCGCACCTTTCCATGTTGCGCCTCGCTGCACGTGTCTGAATTCAGAAAGATATCTGGAAACCGGTTCTCTTAACAATGTTATGTAGAAGTATCTTCGTTTCGCCACATGACCTTCCATTTCATCGAGTTTCTCGTCAACACAGTTAGTTAGTTCTGTCCAATCGGCATGTAGACCACATTTCCACCCTGTTGTGTAACGACTGAATAACCAACTTTGATTTGAATGAGGACGAAAACAGTAACACCTTTTCCTCGTTACTGGACATGTGCATGGACGTTGCAAATCCAAATCGTGCACAAGATGCCTGCCAAATGACGTACCTCCTGCAAGATAGGCCAATACATACAATTAGAAAAATAATATATTAATAATACATAAATTAATCAATCCATATCATATTCATAATCAATTAGAATGAGGACCTACTAAATAGATTTAGTTTTTTCTAATAAGTCTAATATAAAATGTCTTAATATAAAATTTTAATTAAATTAAAAGTACTTTTACCCTTACACCTTATTGGGTTCAATTTACACATGCATCTGGATTTATAGAAAGATCAAAAATAGTGAACTCTATTTTTTCTAAAATCCAACAGCTGTAAGAAATGCTGCATTGGAAAGACTAGTTTTCGCTTTTTTTTTAAGTTGCTCTAAAAATGTGTCAATTATTATTCTTCTATGCCTACATTATTTCATGATTGGGGCGAAGAATTTTAAAATTGAGAATAAAATAGTTATTTATGTACCAAGGGTATAATGAGGATGTTTATATTCGAGGCTAACAGTTTACAAAACCGAGGGCCTTCGGCCCGACTTATTGTAAATTGCCCGAGATTTATAAACATCGAGTTATGTATGCCAAAGGTTCATAGAACGTTTTATTTTTCACTTTAATAGTTATTTATGCACCAAGGGAGTTATGGGTATTATATTACTCTTGAGGTCGACGTTAATTCAACCCGAGGGCCTCTAGTCCGAGGGATGAAAGTCGACCGAGAGCAATATAATTTCCATAACGCCAGTGGCTTATACAAGGTTTTATTTTTCACGAAAAATAATTTCTAAAGCTAAAAATCAAATTACATTGGAGAAGTTCCGAGATATTTATCAACTGTCATGTCGTTGACAGTCGTTACGCATTTAATATGTTGAGGCTGGTGCATTGTACGACACCCTAAAAATGCATGGGAAATGGAAAAGTGCATCTGTAGCAGGATACATAGAGGAAAGCATTTCTTCTAAGAATAGAGTATCCAGCATGATATTGTGAATTCTGTTACAGCATTAGATAAATCTTCGTTGGCTTGTCAAAGTATTAGTGGAGATGTTTTCCCTTCAAGAACTTTAACAAACTTGAAAAGCTTCGGATCACATAATTTTTCAGGACATTCCGCAAACAGTATTTTTAATTTTGCTAAATAATCTTAAAAATTTGATTCTTTCTTTAGAAATTGTTGAAAATAAACAACTAAATGTTTATTTGATCAATCCATAATTTACAAAAATGCAAGAAATGGCTTTAAGCAGAATGGCAAATACGCTATCGTTCATAAGTATCTACAGTGGCGGCGCTAGGTGTCGGCGACCGCCGACGGGGCGCCTGATGGGGCCTCGCAAAAAAGTTTAACAATGGTATTAAAAGTTTAGTTATTCGTATACAGGGTGAGTTTTTTTGAATGTTTAGCATTGGGATCTCAGAAACTACTGGAGATAGAAAAACGCTTAAATGGGGAAAGATGCGCAGTTTTACGAGTTTGATTTAAAACTGCTTTTGTTTCTCCGATAACTTTCATGGCTTATTAGATATTCAAAGAAAACTAAATTTTACGATTTTCTTTAAACATACTTAGCATCGTTAATAGTAATTTTAGAGAAAAAGTGTTCAGACAAAAGTTTTAGATAATTTTACGCCAAATAAAACTATGTAGCTAATATTTTTTTTTCGTTCACCATTATCGAGTTATGACACAAACTTGTGTTTTTTTAAATGGAAACCATAGTTGGTTTTGACATCATTAAAAAGCTTATTTTTTGTTGATTACAATGATATAAGGTTTGATATGGTTATTTTAAAAAATAAAGAGGATATAGACATTTCTATGATTGTTCACTTTATAAGATAAAAACTTAAAAAAAAAAATGTTTGGTGTTTTGTAATTCAAAAAAACGAAAAATCTGAGTTACAATAGTGTTCGTTGGAGCAGTCGAGATAAATATACTAACATTGCTTTCACGTTGAGTCACAGAAGTGAGAGCTGTTAATTTTTACTTTTAAGTCAAGTTAATTGTCAAACATTGACAATTAACTATTAATTAATTTAATTGTAAATTATACTATAAGCGGTGCAAACGGCCGTTAATCATAAGTTTGCATTGGCTATGGAATTTTCTAACGTAGAAAAGCGTGATATGGTTGAATGTTACATTCAGTGCCAGAAAAATTCTACTAGAGCTGCTGAAGTTTATTTTGAAAATTATTTTGATCGACGTCAGCCGTCGCTACCTACTTTTAAGCGATTATGGGATAATTTAGCAGATTATGGTTCGTTCGTTAAACCAAAATCAAAAAAAGGGATGGATGAAGATAGAGAAATAAACATATTAGCAAGTGTCGCTCAGAATCCATCTACATCGACCCGACAAATTTCAACAGAAATGGGCTCCTCTCAACGCACTATTGTCAGATTGTTGAAGAAGCATAAATTTCGTCCCTACAAATTATCAGTATCACAAACTTTACATGAAGGTGATAACATCAGACGAATACCTTTTTGTAGATGGTTTAAAGATCAGTGTCAAAACGATCCACACTTTTCAATGAAAATATTATGGACTGATGAATCTCGTTTCACAAATTGTGGAATGTTTAATAGGCACAATGAGCACATATAGTCTCAAACAAATCCACTTCATAGGAGACAACAAATTAAATTTGGGTTTAATGTTTGGTGTGGTGTTATAGGAACAACTGTTTTTCCTCCTTTTATTTTTGATGGATCACTAACTGGCAATCGATATCTTAATTTTTTACAACAAGATTTCGAGGAAATGTTAGATAATTTAAATTTAAGAACCCGAGCAATGCTGCAATGGCTTCAACATGACGGAGCGCCACCGCACAATCAACTGAATGTTAGAAATTATTTAAATTTGAACTTCCCTAATCAATGGATAGGACAAAATGCACCCATTGAATAGCCGGCTAGATCCCCTGATTTATCAGTTTTGGATTTTTTCTTGTGGGGTGTACTAAAGGACACAGTATACAAAAGAACATATGAAACAATCGACGATTTAAGAGAAGCTGTCTTAGTTACTTTTAATAACATCGATAGGCGTAAAGTCCGCAATGCTACAAATTCTGTTGTGAAGAGATGCAATTTGTGTATTAATACTAATGGAGGTATCTTTGAACATTAATAATGTTGTGTGCCCTTAATAAAAGTTCTTATAGTTTTCATTTTATTACTACATAAGATTTCAAAATAAGTTTTCGCTTGGTTTGTATTTTATCAGTTCGAAATTCAATTGTTTTCCATAAAAACCATAAAAATGTCTATATCATCTTTATTTTTTTAAATAACCATATCAAACCTTATATCATTGTAATCAGCAAAAAATAAGCTTTTTAATGGTGTCAAAACCAACTATGGTTTCCATTTAAAAAAACACAAGTTTGTGTCATAACTCGATAATGGTGAACGAAAAAAAAATATTAGCTACATAGTTTTATTTGGCGTAAAATTATCTAAAACTTTTGTCTGAACACTTTTTGTCTAAAATTACTATTAACGATGCTAAGCATGTTTAAATAAAATCGTAAAATTTAGTTTTCTTTAAATATCTAATAGGCCATGAAAGTTATCGGAGAAACAAAAGCAGTTTTAAATCAAACTCGTAAAACTGCGCTTCTTTCCCCATTTAAGCGTTTTTCTATCTCCAGTAGTTTCTGAGATCCCAATGCTAAACATTCAAAAAAACTCACCCTGTATATTTCCGTACGCGTGAGTAGTATTTATACAGAGAGTGTTCTGGCAACACTATGAAAGTTAGGCGATACCTCGCGCGAGATTCGGGGAATCCCCGAGTTCTTTCTATTTATTAATCATTCACAAAATTCGCACTCTCCTGCTTTTTTTTCACAGACAAGAACGTAATATTAATTAACTTACCGCTTTTATTACTAAATGAGTGAAAAACTAGTTATTTATTTATTTTAAAGAAGTTTTGTGACTTATTTCATATCTGTAAGGTAAGAAAGTATCCAAATACTTTTCTTAGCATATATTTGTGTGTAAAACGTCAAAAAAAAACTAGCCACCAGAGATCAGCAGCGGTGTAGCGCAAATTATAGTACACGGCATAAGTGCTTGTTCTTTTTATGACTCATATTCATTGATGCCGCAAAAAATATTTATCGCCATCGCCACTGATTCAAGACACAGACGATGTTGCGTCATACCAATATCGAGTTCAACGCGGTGTTTCATAACTTCTCTTTGCATCATAGCAATCTGAGCATAAATTGAACTCAACTTTTAATTGTTCATTTTCAAACTGATTTTTGATTTTTATGATCACACCTCCTATACTCTATACTATAACATTGAGTACCTACATTAAGTTTAGTTTAAGTACTGTACTTACCCAACTACTTAATTATTTATGTCTATTTTGGGTCATCATGTCTGGAGGACCCAGTTGAGACAGAGATATAGGAAGGAAATGGGTATCCGGTGCATCAAAAAGAAAAAGAAAGGCTGAAACGGTTCTGTCCAACCAAGATATGAGTTCCAGAATGATGAAATTTCTTAAGAAACCTGTAACTGCTCCAGAATCCTCTGATGAGTCACTTATCCAAGTTTCTTAGTTTCTGAAACAGAACCAGCTTCAGGATCGAAGGAATCTCTTACCCAAATTTCTGACACAGTTTCAGAATCGCATGAATCAACTATGATCCAAGATTCTGAATCCAATGAAGAGTTAGAAAGTGAGAAGATTTGCGATTTAGAAAGTTCAATTCACTAAACTCTGTCAACGATGCAAAACAACTTATCCAGTACATTTTAGAAAATAATTTGGAAGTATATCCTTTACATAACAATCAGAATAATGCTCACAGTTCCAGTCAGTACAGCTTCTGCTTTGAGAAGTTTTTCAAAGTTAAAATTGATTAAGACCTACTTGAGATGCACGATAAGCCAAGAGAGACTATCTCGTTATCAGTTCTGTCAATTGATGTGGAAATAACGGCTGGTGTTAGCTATGACATAATCTTGAAAAAAATTAGTGATTGTTTATGTAATTTTTGTCAATATTTGATTAGTAATAAAACTCATATACTCATACATCAGTCTCAATCTATTTATCGTTTTCTTTCTGACTGGGAAACGAAAGAGGCCTCGCAAAGCCGATGTCGCCGACGTCTACATTTGGTCTAGCACCGCCACTGATACAGTATCTAACGCCTCTATTTTATTGCACTGTTTGGATTACATTTTATTTAGGAAATATATAGCATAAGTAGTGAAATCCTGAGATCTATAGGTGAGCATATATCTTGTACCTACCGTTCAGGACGACGACGGTTCGATAATGATAGGACTGTTTTGCTAACACAATCATAGACAATTTTGTCATAATCCGTATAGTTGCAGCCCTTGAAAACTCAGGACAGTCGATTTTGACATGAATGTCAAAAATTTAAAATTTTGTAATATGTAAATCAAATTTTCATCAGTCGTTTTGATAAAAATGTTACATTTGACAAATCCATAGACAATTTATTTTTTAAAATACCGCAATTATCAGAATTACAAAAATCTATTATCAAAACTAGACTGAGAGTCGGAATGAACTTAAAGACCATATCAGAAGAAATAAATGTAGACAAAAGCACCGTATTATTAACAAAACGTAAGTTCGAGGAAACTGGATCCATCAGAAGGAAACAAAATAGCAAAGCAAAAATATCAAATCATAATGAAAATGTGAAATTGGTGAATTTTCTAAGAGAAAATCCTTATGCGACTGCAGTGCAAGCAAAAATTACCACAAATTGTATTTAAAATGTTTTAGATTCCGGTGGTGCTACAATAAAGTATTAACCTCTGTTGTTTTTTAGTTTGTTTTTTGTTTTTAATATTAATTTTGAAGTAAGGTTTTGTATTCTGATATTCGAAATTATATTTTTGAAATTTAAGTAGAACAGGACACTATCCGCAGTTTTATTAATTATTTATTTAAATTTACTATTATTGCAATACATTTTGCATTCTACTTTTGTATTTCAGTGACTGAATTTTCAAGGGCCGTAACTGTACTTTTGAAGATGAAACATTGTTACGTTTACAAAGTCATTCTTCTACCCTTTGTTAATTTTTGAACGTGTAATTACTTTATTTGTTTACTTTAAACCTTCGTAGCCTTTTCAAACTTTATCCTACCGCTAATTTATATTTTATTTGTCATATTCCCTAATTATCGAACCATTTAGGCTTCTTCAAATTTCGTTATTATTATAAAAGTTTCTTATGTATAAATGTTTTGGATGACCGTATATCCTTAATATTCCGGAGTAATTTTCCTGCCTTCTCTGCGCAGTCGCCTCTTTGTGTAAATTTATGCGTACTCATGTTTTTTTATATTTTATATATATATATATATATATATATATATATATATATATATATATATGCTTTATGCGAGTTTCGTTTCTTTTAAACGATGATTACTTACTGAACGAGTCATTATTTTAATTTTGGAATTTTGGTAATGCTTTCAGGGCGATTTATTTGATTGTTTAACCTTTTTTTAAGTTTTATTTTGGAATTTTTCTGTCATTGGCTTTGTACGCCATCTATGCGCCATATAGGATTACTTCCGTTTTAGTTTGCTTTGCATTTTTCTGTAATTCAAATTGGTTAATTACCTTTTTTCTGCTGCATTTAATTTCCGCATGTTAGGTTATTAGCTTCCTTATACACTTGTTTTTACTTTGTATGGGTTTTGGTTAATTGTTTCCTTATTTTTAACATTTTCCGTTGAAATTAGGTTTTTGTAACTATGACGCAGTTACCTTCTCCTATAAATATCGTACAGCCGAAGGTAAGGCTCTATCTTTATCGTGCTAGCCTTGAAGTACTCAGAAGTTTGAAACCTAAGTCAAGTTTTGTTTTTTTTTACCCAGTTTAAATTTTCTGCATAGGCAGGATTCGTTCATACTTGACTGATTGGCATTAATTATTCATTAGTGTAAGTTTTATTCGACCTCGTGCTTCAGGTGAGTTTTAAACTTGGAGACGGCTATAATTTTTTTTCCACAGCAACGTACTCCGTTTTTCTTTTGTATCGTATGAACTTCCGTTTATTCGATTTCTTTTTCCTTAATTTAGGGCTGTAGTTTACGGCTCAGGGGAAGATTACCAATTAACTTCTGCGCGGGAAATCCAGACGCAGACAGCATTCCGGCAGTAAGAGTTCCGATATCCACGTTTTCCGGGACTCCGGTAACCACGTTCTGGAGGCCACTCCTTATGAAATCTCGCAAGGTAATGTGGTAAATTTTAAATTGACGCAATATCCAGATTCACGACGAAAATCCCGTAATTTTTGGTTTTAATAGTTTTATTCTATTATATAAAACAAATTTGTGTGTAACCACGTGCTGCATGGTTCGAGTCGCCATTTTGACGAAAACAGAAAAAAAACTACTTTAAATTAAATTTATTCCGAATACTTTTGTAACTTCATATATTTGTTGACTTAATTTTGATTAGTTATATGCTTACGTTAAATTAAATTTATACTTTCTTTTAATTAATCCAAGAGGCTTAAACGCTTCTATTATTTAATTTTGAACCTAGTTTTACTTTAACTCATACTTGGGTAACGTTTTATGTTTCATTAAGTTACTCTTGATAAAATTAATTTTATTCCTGTCAGAGAACCAAGGTCTCTAATGTCACTTATATAATCTAAAACACCTTCTAGTGTTTTTTTTTAATGTTACTCAACCGATATTTATTTTTAAGTATATACGGGCTGTGCCTGAATAGTTTGATTCACTTAATTTGTGATTTTCTTAGAATTAGTTTACGTCACTTTAGTTTTACTTTACCTTTTTAATTACTGCTGAAGATTTTATACTGGGTGATGCGTAAGTAATGTAAAGAACTTCAAAGCTTTGATGATCTACTGACGCTAGATCCAAATTCTTAACAAATTCTTGACAATTTCAGTCCAATTTTTGGAATTACATTTCTTTACTTTTTCTTTAATCAATTGTTATGCGCTAGATTTGTTTGTAACATTATTAGATAATCATTTGACTGATCAATAAATTTATTTGTTACTGTTATATCCGAGTTTGCGTTTGATTGCCTTAATACCCTAACAAGCAAAAGAGTTTGAGTTGTTACTTGGAAGTCGAACACCCCTTTTAGTGTTCTTAAGCCCTTAAGGCCGAGGGTGTTCTACGTTAGCCTAATTACTTGCCAGACCAAACGTCTGCCCAAATAAGATCTTGCGTTGTGTTGGCCCACGACGCTCCCGCTTTATTTTTTTTTTAACTGAGCTGGCCGGCAAGTTATTCGAAGGGCCTTTGAGACCAGGGGCGGAATTAGGACACGTCCTAATTCCAACTGGGGTTTTGCTGCCTACACGTTTTTAGGGGTAGCAACATTTTGTGTCAATATTTTGTATTTCAACAAGATAATGACCCAAAACATATTTCTGAAATTTGAAGCAACTGGAAAAGGAAAAAAATATAAAACTCTATGGAATGGTCTCCGCTGTCGCAACTTAAATCCAATGAATTTACTGTGGAAAAATTCGACTGAGAGGTGTGAAAATCAGCACCAACATTTGCTGCTGATATGTGGACTCAATTGCAAGAGGCATAAGTTCTAATAATACTGGAAACTAATTGCAAGAATACTCAGTTTATGCGCTGCCGTAATAAAAAATAAAGAAGATTATGTGGATGAAACAAATATTTAGATATAACATGTAATAAATGTAAATGGCCGATAGTCCAATTACTGATCAACTCCAAGAAGGTTTTCCTGGTTTTCCTTCTCGTTTAAGGTGAATGCCGACAACCAAATATCTTAAGTCGCTTCATGAGTACAGGCGTAATAATAATTTATGACCTGCCAATGCTCCCTGTAATTGACGTTAAGCTGTTGAAGGATGCTAAGGCATGAATTAATATTACATTTATATATTTGTAATTTTCATTAAAAACTGACTATTTAACATAGCTTTTACTTTCGGAAATTTCTTGCAGACAATCATAAAGAATGTCATAACATATACTCAAATTATTTACAATAACTAATTAAGGGGAAACAATTATAGTATGTAGTTTGATCAACTGACCAGATGAGCGATAATAAGCTCCAAAATAATATGGAGTTACTGGCAAAAGAAGAAGGAATAGACCCCAAAAGCAATAACATAAATATCAGAGAAAGCATTATAAATTGGGAACGCGAGGTATAATTAATAATCGATAGAAGATGAACGAAACTAAATCAGGCTTGAATATACCGCTCCTTCAATTACATTCTTAATTGTACTAGCCTGTGATTTCAACATAAAGTTGGTGATATTTAAAAATACAAATGACATTTTCAAGTGAAATTTTGAGAGTTGTAATCTTAAAGTTAATTAATTTATTTATTTTGAATGAGAAGCGAAATCGAAAATTAGATTTTCGTGTATAAATCACTTTTATAACAAAAAAAGCCATAATAGTTATTTATTGTACGAGTATACGTGTTTTAGATATAGTTTATAAAGTATTTCTTTGCAGTCCAAGGCCAAATTTAAGGCCTAAGAATACCTTAAAATGACTAACGTGTGTAGTATTACAGCGCGTATTTTTATGTGTGCTCGAAAGAGATAAAGTACAATTTGCGGTTTGCTCTTTGAGCAGTACTAACTGCAAAGAAATATTTTATAAACTTTAACATTTTATCCATACAAGAATGTTTAAACGCGAAAACGACAGTTTGAGCGTTTAATTTTCTTAAGTGGATAAAATGCATCTAAAACACGCATGCAATAGGTTTTATCCACAATCACCACATTAATGGAATGGAATTATTCGAAATCTAATTAAAACATATTCGTGTTAATAAAATGAAATGTGTGTGTGCTGTGTCACAAATCACATATACCGTGCCTTCATAATAGGTTGTAACCCACGTGACGTGTTGCAATATTGGTTGCATACATTAGGATTGGCAATCCTGCATAATAAGTTCCTAAACTCAAATGTTTTGTTATGACAGTTTTGTACGTTTTGTGTATTGTGTCAATTAGATTTTCTTTGCATTAATTTTATATTTATTTCGCGTTAAAAAAGTCAGTTCTTTGAAGAGCTATTGAAGATATTCTAACTTTTGTGAAGGTTAGTTATCAATAGTATTCAATAGTTCAATAGTTAGTATTCAATAACATTGAATTTATGTATAAATAAAATAATTTCATTTTAGGTTATAACCTCCAAAATGACATTTACCGTCGAACAAGATGCATTCATTTTAGTGGTCCATTATAGAAGTGCTACACAAGATGCCGAAGGCAATTGGGTTATTCACTTCCAAGTTGTATAGATCAATTTATACAACGCTTCCCAGATTTTGACTTTGATTATGATTCATTTCGACATCGTAGACATATTATAATACATCGTTTTGAGGATAAACATTGTATTTGTAAAGGGAAATCGACTGGGAGGCCCACCAAATTAACTGAAGCTGTTGTAGATGATATTCGGCAGCGAGTAGAACATAGCCCTCATAAATCAGTTAAAAAACTATCTCAGCAAACAGGTATTTCATATTTATTTTTAATTGTACAAAGTTAACATTCAAAAAAATGTTCTTGTAGGTCTCTCAGTTGGAACATGTCACAAAGCATTAACAAAAAAGATACATATGCATCCTTATAAAGTTACTGTTGTTCATCAGTTACATCCAGTCGATTACGATAGGCGAATTAGATTTTGTGAATGGTTTAATAATCGAATGAACGATGATCTCCTAGATTTAACTTTTTTTAGTGACGAAGCATGGGTACATCTTACAGGATACGTAAATTCACAAAATTATAGATCTTGGGCTACAGAAAATCCACACCAACTAGTAGAAACATCATTACATCCTTTAAAAGTAGGAATATGGGTGGGAATGTCGAGAAGAAGAATTATTGGGCCAATTTTCTTTTACGAGATATCAAGAGAGATTGCAAGATATCGAGGAATATTAAATGAATTTATTAATCAGCTGCATGACGATGAATTAGAAAATGGCTGGTTTCAACAAGATAATGCACCTGCTCACACGGCCAGAGACATACACCACTATTTGACAGAATTTTACGACAATAGACTGTTTAATTTATGCCCCCCCCCCCCCCCGTTCTCCCGATCTTACTCCGCTTGATTTTTACTTATTTGGACATTTGAAAAATAGGATATATAGAAATAGACTACATAATTTACAAGAACTAGAAGCAGAAATTGTGCATGAAATAAATAACATTACGCAGAATGATTTACATAATGTTTTTGAAAATTTAAAACGTAGGGTGAATATTTGTTTGCAACAAAATGGTCATCATTTCCAACATTTATTATAAATATGTTATTGTGAAAAAGCTTTCAGTATGTTAGCTCCTCATAAAATGTGTTTGTACAGAGGCAAAATTGACAATTTTTTCATTATTAACTGTAAATAAAATTTATGCTATTAAAATGATAATAAACACTAGTGTTTTAATTGAATAAACATACAACTAAAATTTATTTTTATTATTCCTTACGTTTCAATTAAAATAAAATTAAAAAACATCTGTCAAACTATTTTGAACTAGGAATATTTGTATAGGAGTAGTACCAATCTGTAATGTTGGTTGCATATGTATCATGTTACAACAAATATGAAGGCTCTGTATATATATTATTACTGATCTGTGGGCTGTATGATACTTAATAGTTGCTATGGTATAGTCTATATTTTTTTATTAATTCACTAGTGGATAATAGGTCACTTTATATGTTTCATAACTGTGGATAAAACTCCTATTATAACGTCATTGTGAATAAATAGCTATTTATGGTATAAGTGAATAAAGACAAATTTTATCCACGAAAAAATTGTTTAGCGCACGAGGTGCAAGCCGAGTGCGATAATGTTTTTGAGTGGATAAAATTTGCTTATTCACGTGTATCATACAAGATTTTTTCCAATTTTGCAAAAGTTTCAAAAAAATTTATTGATTAGGTAATTTATTTACATGAATATTGATTGTACTATTAATAATTTGATGAATTCTTAAACCAGGAAAGTTGACTCTATTTTCGTCAGAGTCAAGTACAGTGCAAGCTAAGTTGACTCTACTTTCGTCAGGGTCAAGTGCAGTGGAAGTTCCAGGCCTTTCATTTGAATTTACATCTGTCAAAATTTTTTTTGACGTGGACATTTATTGAGCAATTGATACGTCGATATACTGTTCTGCTACTGTTGTCAATAGCAGTGTGAATAAAATGTTGCAAGAAACATTTTATTCACTGTTTTGATTAATTTCATTCACCTTTATGATTAAAATGTTGTTTTAATAATGAAATTCAATATATGTAATGATCATTTTAATAAGTAAAATTGGAAAAAATTAATTTATACACTAATATCTAAATTCTTCAACCAGTCCAGTGCAGCAGGAGTTGCCATGCTCAGCTCGTGGATGCCACCAAGGAAACTTCTTCAGGGACAGTCGTTTACTAAGCGGGCCACAGTTTGTTCCACATTTCCGCAGTCGCAGATGCTAGTAGTTTTCATTTGTACAGCTTTGAGTTGCACCTTCTGTGGCCTGTACGAAATCTATTTATTTGAGACCATTTCCTACGTGGGAGGGTTACGACAGGTAGAGGATTATAAGTTAAATCTATCTTCCCCAATTCAGGGTGTTGTTCGAGGAAAGCTAACCAGCAATCATTCACATGGATGGGATGCTGAACTTCCGTGTCCAGCCAAATCGGTCTCCTAGATTTCAGTCGGGTCCTAGGAACGCTGTCAAAACATCGTATATGGGAAGATCAATGTTGTTGATGATCTTAGCCCATTCATTCTGTGCTGCGCGAGGCGTCTGATATCCGGCAGGGCAACGTTAGAAAGAATCGGTAACCAAAAACTAGGAGTAGATCTAACAGTACCAGTGGCGATCCTCATTGCATCGTTAAGATGAATATCTATTAGCTTGGTGTGAGAGCTTCGATACCAGACAGCAGCACAGTATTAAGCAGGAGAGTAAGCCAATGAATGGCTGCCGCTCGCAAGGCCTCCCCATTCGTTCCCCATGAATTTTTAATTCATTAAAATTTGTATTTTCAAGTAAGATATTTATTATCACATTATAATAACACAAAGTTTTTATTGCTAAAAATTATTTTCGGACTGGAAAATTAGAAACTACAAATTTTAATGAATTTACCTTGAGATGACAACTGTCAAAGTTTTACTTCAAAAGTATTACTAAAATTCCCGGTGGACTTCTACTATTAAAGAGTACAGCGATCCAGCTTATATTGTCAATGCTTTTGCCACAACTTTTTCTAATATTTTTTTGTTAAAATGTCAAGATTCTGCCTTGCCTGACTTAACATCTAATTTACCACCTCTATGTTTACTATCTGTTTTACCGACTATGGTTATCGATACTATTAAGGGACTAAAAAACACGTTAACTACTGGTGATGATGGTATCCTTGTTTTTTAGTGAAGTATTGTGCCTATATTTTTGCTGATCCCTTATGAAAGACTTTCAATTTGGCTTTCGAACGTTTGTGTTTTCTGACTGTTGGAAAATTGATAGAATATCACAATTTTTATTCCGATATTTTGAATTATAGACCTATTGCCGTTATCTCTACTTAGCGAAAATTTTTGAAATGTTGATTTACAAACATATATCTTAAAGACGGCAGACTGTGTGCCCGGTGCATGGTGACATGAATCATGTCACCATGTGTACTAAATATTATTTTCAATACCACTTTTTCTTTAGAATAAATGTTTCGTTCATTGTTAGAAATACAAAATAAGGTTTTTTTTTATTTTGATTTAGAACTGTAAAATATATGTTCAAATTCTGTTATCTCTTTGATAAATGCATGTATGGAAATATTTAGGAAACTACTAAGTATATGTTTTTCTGCTCCGATATGTAAACAAAGCGAGAGGAATGAATGAGCCATAAATTTTTTCCTGAAAGAGGAATACTTTCTTTGTATTATTGGCAATAACAGATGCACTTGCAAAACATATTTATATTATAGTATCCAAAATAATATTTAGTACACATGCTGACATGATTCATGTCACCATGCACCGGGCACACAGTCTGCCGTCTTTACTTATGACACTAGACCACATCTTTCTATTGCACAACATGGGTTTATGTCACGAAGGTCTACTGCAGTTAACTTAGCACCCATATCTCAGGAAATACCTCAGACTGTTGATGGTGGTGGTTAGCTGGACATTATTTACACAGTCTTTTTCCCTGCATTTGATTTAATTGATCACCGCATTTTATTGGAGAGATTGCTGAGATTATTTAAATCTTATTGTTCCAATAGAATGAATTATGTTTATTACAACAGGTTCAGGTCTGAGCTATTCGGTTCTATTTCGGGAGTACCACGGTAATAAATTCTTGGTCCACTTTTATTTAACATCTTCATCGACGACCGTATTAAAACAGATCTGTATAGGCCATTAAGATTACCATAGGATTAATTCTTGTAAGATATAATTATATGGAATATAAATCCAAAATATTTTCCCAAAATTGCCTCTCATAAGCGAGAAAAACATTAAAAAATTTTGTCACGCCACTGTGTAATCGACTATATTATAAAAGGCGATATCTTAAAGTTGACCGACAATAACAAAAAGAATTACGTATGTAAACATACCATGTACCGTATGTGTGTGCGAGGTATTTAATATTTATACACATTCTCACAATATTTTTAATTCATAGGCGTAACATAATACATTTTTTAGGGTTTTTAAATTTCGGGGTTTGCGTCGTAATTGACAATATTTTAGATTTATGTTCTATATAATTACATCTTTACATTTATCATACGTCGTGTGTTTATTTCAAGAACAGTCTGTATATGTGTGTGTGTGTGTCTATACAGGATTATTCAGATTCGATGCTCACTATTAGGATCTCGTAAACTGTAGAGATACAAAGAAGGTTAAATTAGGGCAAAGTTGCGAAAATTATATATATATATATATATATATATATATATATATATATATATATATATATATTATCAATACCTTATTTACCGTTAGGTGTTAAGGTTAAATACAAAAATCAAACAATTCCTTAAAGTTACAGTACATTAAATCAGTAAGTGCAGCCTATCAGAATCTATCATTATTATTTTATTCTAATTTCGTTCCGTATATCATCCTTGCCCATTCTTTCTTGTTGATTGCCATTCTTTTCGCCTCTCTCCCTGACATTCCCTTGGCTCTCAATATGTCTTCCACTTGGCTGTCCCATGAATTCCTAGGTCTACCTCTTGGTCTTCTCTGATATCTTCTTGCTTGCCATACTTTTCTTATTGTTCTCTCCTCTCCCATTCTTGTCAAGTGTCCAAACCATCTTAATTGATTTTGTTGTATATCTTCCTTCAGCGTCCGTACTTTAAGTTCTTCCCTTGTTTTGCTATTTCTTACTCTGTCTCTCTTAGTAATTCCCATTATTCCTCTTAAAAACCTCATCTCCATTGCTTGTATTTTGTTTTCCATTCGTTTCGTCAATGTCCAACTTTCGCTTCCGTATATCAATACGGGCTTAAATATAGTTTTGTAAACTGAGGTCTTAGTTTTCCTTGACACTTCTCTTCTTCTCAGGAACGAATTGTTCAAGGAGTAATAAAGTGCTGATGCTGCATCTAACCTGTCATTCAGTTCTGCCTCCATTGTTCCTGTTTTGTGTATTTTCACCCCTAGGTATTTAAATGTTTCTACTTGTTCTATTTTAGTGTCGTCAAGTTTTATTTGTAATTCATCATCTTTTTTCCCTATTACCATAACTTTGGTTTTCTCTGCGTTTATTTTTAAATTCTTCTTTCGCAATGCCTCTGCCCATATATCTAGATTACGCTGAAGGTTGAGCTTATTTTTCGCATAAATCACCAAATCATCTGCAAATATACTCTCTGCTATTTCTACCGGTTCCATGTTGTAGTATCCCACCTTCATTTTCTTAACTTTCATTTTCGCTTCTTTTGTTATATCATCCATTATTATATTAAATAATACTGGGCTAAGGTTGTCTCCTTGTCTTAATCCCTCCGTCGTTACAAATTCTTCAGATCTTGTGTTCCTGGTTCTAACGTAATTTCTTGTGTTCTTATATACAGCTTTAATACAGTTTATTAATTTTTGCCTGACTCCTCTCCTTCTTAGACTGTTCCAAACTAGTTCCCTTGGCATGCTGTCAAAGGCTTTCTTGAGGTCTATAAAGGCCCCATATATATTGTCATTGGTACATTTCTCTATTAATTGTTTCAGTGTGAATATGTGGTCCTGAACTCCTCTTCCCTTTCTGAAACCACTTTGTGAATCTTCTAACTGTCTTTCCACTGTTCTTTCTAGTCTTTTGGTCAGTATCCATTCATAGAGTTTGGCCAGCGTGCAAAGCAAAGTAATACCCCTGTAATTAGCGCAGTCCCGTTTATTCCCTTTCTTGTATATCGGTATCAATATTCCTATCTCCCAGTCATGTGGTATTTGTTCCTCTCTCCATACTTTGTTTAGTAGCTTTACCATTATTTCCACAGCTTTCGGTCCTAGGTTCATTATCATCTCCGTATATATTCCATCGTGCCCTGCCGCCTTGCCCCTTTTTAATCTTCTCACGGCTTCCGACACTTCTATTGTTATCTCTACGTCTTGTTCGCTATTTTCGTTAATATTCTCTTGTTCTTCTTTAGTTCCTATGTCATTGTTCTTTTCTATCGTTAAGAGTTCCTCGAAATACTCCTTCCACCTCTTTATAATGTCCTCATCTTCATCTAGTATTTTCCCTTGTTTATTTTTAATAAGATTCGGCTTATATGTTCTTCCGTGTCGAAGGGTTTTTAGAACTCCATAAAACAACTTTAGGTTTCCGGAATGGTCTCTCTCCATCTTGGCTCCAAATTCTTCCCATGATTCTTGTTTCGCTGCTTTTACCATGGTTTTAACTTTATTTCTCTGCCCTTTGTAACTGTCGTATTTTTCATTTGTTTTATAGTTCAAATATTGCATCCATTTCTCTTTCTTGGTTTTTATCTCAGCTTTTATTTCTTCGTTCCACCATCTGGTTTGTTTGCTGTTTTCTCTAATTTTTGTCATTCCGCAAACTCTCTTGGCTGCTTTAATTATTAGTTCTTTTATAAGAGTCCACAACTCTTCTACGTTTAATTCATTTATAATTTCTTTTATTTTGTCAATCTATATTTCTACCCGTAATTTAAATTCCTTTGCCGTCTCTATATCTTTTAACTTGTACGTTTTAATTCTTTCTGTATCTAAATTTATCTTTTCGTAGGTTCTGGGTGGTCGTTTTTGTTGTGTTTGTATCTTAATTTTAGTCACCACTAGATAATGGTCTGAGTAAATTTCTGGTCCTCTTTTTACCCTTGTATCTTTTACTTCCTTTCTGTGTTTTTTATTTACTAATACGTAGTCAATTATGGACCTTTCATTTCTACTCTTTACTTCTCTTGTAAATTTGTGTGTCTTTGTGCTCAAAAAAGGTGTTAGTTATCACTAGGTTATTCGCGAAAATAAATGGGGATTAATATGCCGCAAAGAAATTTCCATTATCATTTTTCATTTTTGAATTTTTTTGTAAAAAGTAAATTTTTACATTTTCTTCTTTCTTCAATAACTTGGTTGTTATGCAATGAATTTGAAAACCAAAAGCACTTCTCCATAGTAACTTTTTCTGATGTATTCAGCGGTGCTCATGATTTTTCAGTACAACGTTTCTTCACTTTACAACCGTCATCAACTAAAAAAACTTAAATACGGACCCGGATTTTTAAATCGCTTTTATGATTGTTACTTATCTTTATAACATTATTGTGAGGGTATTTCTTGACATCGTCACTTATTTCCCATCAAAATTCATAATACATAAAAAATAGATTATGGGCCTGGACATGGTTCAAAATGAAAACTTAAAAAGTTATTTTTCGAAAAGAATTTAAATAATTGATAAGAAACAACAACGAGAATCAACAATAACAATAGAATAATTCACAAAAAATTTTATAAAATGGATCCTTCTTGTTCAATGCACAAGTTAGTGCGTCGATTAATTTTAATAGCACGACTTATGTCGCGTCGTCTTAAAGTCGCAAATGCATTTGTAACTTGTGTACGCAATCGTCCTAAATGTTGTATGGATTCCACATAAATCTTATTTTTAAAGTTCCCCATAAAAAGAAATGGGAGGCGATAGGTCGGGTGACCTTGCAGGACATGTGCTCCATCTTGTTGGAACCAGAGAATACGAAGTTGTCCGAGTGACAAATTTTCTAAATAATTGGCTAAGTAATTTTCCAGAATATTTAAATAAGCAACGCCATTTAAATGATTCTCATAAATAAACGGGCCTATTACTTCACCGTTTAAAATTCCGACCCACACATTTAAACCAAAACGCACTTGGTTTCTAATTTGTCTGTTCTGGTATGGGTTCTCTGCAGCTACGAAATGTTCATTATTTCTATTGAATATTCCACAATTGGAAATTTACAGTCATCTGTCCACATTATGGAGTTCAGAAAATCCCCATTTAAATTGATTTGTTGTTTAAGCCAGTTGCACCAAGCTAATCGCCGTTCCAAATTTCCAGATCAACATATTCATTTTCGAGAATTTGTGCTTATTTTGAATTAATATTTTTCAAACCTTACTCTAGCGTAACTGCTATTTCATTTGTCGATTTTCTCGGATGAGCAATAATCTGTACTTTTTAAAATATATACACTTGTGCATAGAAAAACATACTATTTTGTAAATAAACCTGTTCTAATATTCGATTAGCATCCTCTTCGTTAATCCTATTTCCGTATTTTTATCGTGGTTTTTGAAAAGAATCCTATTTAACCAAATTTCGTTCTAAGCTGCAAAAATGAGAGTAATGCGACCGCCGCCTTTCCAAGAATTCTTGATGGGCTTCACTGGTACGCACAGAATTTCTCCAGTACATGAAATACAGTCTCAAAATGTCACGATTTTCTTCATTTGTGTAACTCATTTTTACTTTCAATGCAGGATGACACATCAACAAATTCAGATAACTGACATAACGAAGATATTTGATTTTTGTTTCCAAGGCATATCTGATATTTTTAACAAAATAATAATTACTTTTAAGGCTAACATAAGTTTTTAAATAGTTGACCAGCAATTGCAATTGCATGTTTTTTTCTAAACAGTTGTTTTAATTTTTTTCGAAAAATAAATTCTTGAGTTTTCCTTTTGAACCATGTCCCGGTCCGTAATGTGTTTTTTTTATTAATTTTGATGAGAAATAAGTGACAATGTCAAAAAATACACGCATACTAATGTTATAAAGATAAATAACAACCATAAAAGCGATTTTAAAATTCAGGTCAGTATTTAAATTTTGTCAGATGATGACGGATGTAAAGTGAGGAAACGCTGTACCGAAAAATGGCGTGCACCGCTGGATACAGCAGAAAAAGTTACTATAGAGAAGTGCTTTTGGTTTTTCAATTCGTTGCATAACAACCAAGTTATTGAAGAAAGAAGAAAATGTGAAAATTAAGTTTTTACTAAAAATCTCAAAAACCAAAGTGATAATACGAATTTCTTTGCGGCATTTTAATTCGCAACTTTGCCTAAATTAACCTTCTTCGTATCTCTTACGGTTTACGAGATCCCAATGGTGAGCATCGAATCTAAATAACTCTGTACATATATATATATATATATAAAACGAGCCATCGAAAAAATTCATAATTGGAGTAGACTGTGAAATTGGGTTGATACTTTAACCACTTCCACATAATGACATTTATTATTTGACATTGAAACTATAAGTTTGTCAAATTTTTCAAAACTCTTATTAAGAAAATTGTTTGTGTTTAGATGCAAATGGACAACATTTTCCACAACTTCTGTAGCTATATGTGAATTTTGATTATGATTTCGATATTAAATAAATTATTTCTTTTCTTTTTTGTTGTAGTATCATTTCAATGCAATAACCTTTTTTTACAATGAAACTGTCAAGCCTCAAGTAATGTGTCATTATGTGGAAGTGGTTAAAGTAAAAACCCAATTTCACAGCCTACTCCAATTATGAATTTTTTCGATGGCTCGTTATATATATATATATATATATATATATATATATATATATAATAACTTCGTGACCTTGGTATGATATGGTAAACCTAATCAGTAGGCGATTAAAGGTCTGTATATTACTTCAAAATATATGTATTTAAAAAACTCTACATGTTTCGGCTATATACGCCTTTTTCAAGAGAATACAAAATATTTTGTATTCTCTTGAAAAAGGCGTATATAGCCGAAACATGTAGAGTTTTTTAAATACATATATTTTGAAGTAATATACAGACCTTTAATCGCCTACTGATTAGGTTTACCATATATATATATATATATATATATATATATATATATATATATATATATATATATATATATATATATATATATATATATATATATAATAAATCTAATCAGTCGGTGATTTAAGGTCTGTTTTACTTTAATATGTACATACTCAAAATAATCATAGATGTTTCGGCAATTGCTGCCTTTTTCAAAGAATTTTAAATTATAAATGACAGTATATTAATGTCATATTTATATATGTGAAGTTGTCATGGATAAAA
Organism: Melolontha melolontha; assembly: GCA_935421215.2. Taxonomy (NCBI): domain Eukaryota; kingdom Metazoa; phylum Arthropoda; class Insecta; order Coleoptera; family Scarabaeidae; genus Melolontha; species Melolontha melolontha. The sequence continues at coordinate 141,741,382 of OW285237.1, read as the reverse complement.
TTAAATTATTCAAATATACATTCAAGTTTAATAATAATAATTCATGCCTTAGCATTAGTTATTATGTCTGCGCCCATGGAGCGACTTAAGATGTTAAACTGTCGGCATTCGCCTAGAATGCTGACAGCTTAACGATCAATAACTGAATAAAACTTAAAGTAGATGGATAATAACAAGACTATTCCTTTTGCAATTGTTGGTCACCTTTAAGATTTCGTCTCTAATAGTGTTTATGATATATTCAGTCGCACAGGAGCGTAACACAATTTTTTGAAATATCTTGGTAATTTTTTTTTGTTTATGAGAGAATCTTGAGAAAATAACACATAAAAACGCGCACAACTATACTACGGCGTCCACCTATACACTGTAGTGTATACGTGGATGCCGTTTTATGAGTTAGCTTTACTGTGCCCCATGTTCGACACTTTGATTAGTGGTTTTACTTACTGCTGATGACAACCTAGTTGTCGAAATACGTATTTAGGATACGATTATTAATTGTGGTTAAGGGGTTTTATACCTTTTTGAGTTTCTACTCAACCACAGTCTCCAAAGAAAGACTTTCCTTCTATTGTGGGTTAATGTAATTTGACTTACGTAATATAAGAAGATTACTACAACATTTGAATTGATTCGGCTTTTACTTGACGAAGATCCAGTGGCGGCTGGCGCATAAGCGCTGCAGTACTGCAGAGCTCCCAAAAAATTGGGCGAGCGAACCTGTATTAGTTATAACTAGTTTTCTTTTACATAATTTTTCCGACATTTCTGATGTTTATAAAAGCGTAATATATTGTTGTGAAAATTCTCCCCCTGTATATCAAAAAATTTGCATTTTTTTCTAGATCAATTTCTAGATGATTGAGGTGTCAACTCAATCATCAAAATCCGACCAGTAGAAGCCGAGATATTCGCTTCCGAAATCCGACGATCGCCGGTTATTATCAACAAATAATATTCAATAGGCGACCAGTGGAATAACCAACCTAATTCGCGCGACCGCTCACTTGTTCTTTATCTGGTCCACACGAGAGTGCTCTGTGAACTCTTTCAAACACCCGCGCGCACCCCGCTACCCCCACGACTGTTTAAAACCAATGCTTGCTTTTACCAGGCGTTGTTCGCTGCATTTACTCCAGAGGCGAAGGCGTATATTTAATATTTTCGCGAGTTTTTTACGGTGCGGCAAGTTTAACGTATCGTATTAGAGTGTGCGTGCTTCTGTTTTTCTGTATTGTTGACCATTTATATAAACTCTGTGTATTATGGAGGTGGTCTTTAATTTACTTAATGTGAAGAGATTCTTTAAATATTCATACGAAGAAAAGTTAGAATTAAAAGCAACAGGTAGGCCATTAGTAGATATCACTATTGAAAAAACTGGTGTAAGTAGAGGGAAAATTATACACGTAAATTTAGTAGCGATATTTATTCAAAAAACGATTGGATTTGTGGATGCAACAAAAAAAATGCTTTATATTGTTTTCCCGGTTTACTTTTTGGTGGCGATAAAGCTTGGATGGAAATAGGGGTCACGGATCTAGAGCACTTGAGTTTGAAAATAAAAAGACATGAGAATTCTAAAAGCCATCTTCATAATTGTATGGAATTTGCGTTACTAGGGTCAACTAATATTATGGCTCAACTAGATTCTGCTTATTGGGTAAATATACAGAGACATAATGAAAATGTGTCAAAGAATCGTTATATTTTATCAAAAATTATTAATTGTATAAAATTTTGTGGAGCTTTTGAATTGGCCCTTCGGGGACATGATGAGAGCGATACTTCCGAGAATCCGGGGATATTTCGTGGACTTTTTCGGCTGAATTAGATGCAACTCTAAGTGAGCACCTAAAAAATTGTTCGGTATTTAAAGGCACTTCCAAAGAAATACAGAATGATCTGTTACAGTGCATACTTGAAGTCTGCCAAGAACAAATAATTGAGGAAATTAATAATTCTCCGTTTTTGGCGATCATGGCGGACGAAACAACGGATGTTGCTGCAAAAACTCAAATGGTAGTTATTTTTAGATATGTTCGTGATGGTGAGCCAATTGAACGTTTTTGGAACTACGTCATTCTTGAAAAATGTGATGCAATAACACTTAACAAAACAATTTTAAGCGTCATAGATGCTTTAATTCAAAATTCACCTAACAGCGGTGATGAGCGGACAACACGCGGGCGTTCAAACATTGATTAAAAAAAGTACCCTTTTGCGCACTATGTACATTGCTATGCCCATCAATTAAATTTAATTATATCTAAAGCTGCTTCTGCAAATTCGCAAGTACGTGTATTTTTTGGAAATCTACAAGACATTCCCGGCTTTTTTAATAATTCACCCCAACGAGTAGAAGTGTTAAACTAGATTGTAAACAGAAGGATCCCCAGGAATTTTAATATCAGGACCATTAATGTTGTGTACGAAAATAGGGCCTCCCTCATTGAGTGTATGGAAGAAATAGAAGAACAATTCTCCAACAACACAGTCTGTAGTGCAGCCGCCTCTATTCGCCGTACATTAAATGATCCGATCTTCAATTTTTGGCTGACTTTTTTCCATCATGTAATGCCCCATGTAGATATCCTGTATAATCAATTGCAGCAAAGAAAAATTGAACCCACTCTAGTAAAAGACGCTATCGAAAATTTTGAACGCAGTATAGGCCAAGTTCGAAATAATATTGACAACATCATAAGTGAAGCATCAGATTTAATAAGCGATGAGCCACCACCAGAAAAACGCAAACGTCCAAATAACAGCAGATTTAATCATCGAATTTCGGCTTTAGAGGTGTGTGATGTAAATTATGCAAAAGATCGATTTCATTTTAAAGAGCATCTAGTAGTGGCATCACTTTTTTTTCGGAATGCTTTGGAGAGTATTGCAGTAAATTTCCTGAGGACAAACTCACTTCCGCATGCTCCTATTATCCCACCCTTGATAAAGAAAGATTACGAACTGAATTGTCTGTTATTTACTCAAGAACTGATTGTAGATCTTTAAAAGGCGCACTACCTCTGCTAAAATTTTTAATAAAAAACAATCTGGGAGATACTGTAATAACGCAATGCAGTTATGTGTATGCAAACACTCTCAATGAGGCCACAGCCTCGTAATACAAATGTAACGTGTTTTACAAATACGACCTTGCTAACGCGTGGTGTTTGCAAACACAAACTGTATATCAGGGTTTGTAGTATATTCCATAAGTAGTACGAGGATCATCGGGGATATATATAACGAGAGTAATGTAAGTGACAGACATTCACATTCACACATTCAGTCTTATTCAGAGACAGATTCTTATTCAGAATCATGTCCACTTTCATACTCTCTTTCTGATAGACAGTAACAGTCTTAATGATAGTTAGTTCATAATGTATATAATTGTTATCCAGTTTATAAGTGTTATATATTAAATTATATGTTACCCGAACTTTGTGTATTATTTAACGGGACAACGATATCTGCGTGAAGACTCACCGATGTAGCCCTCAGGACCAGGCTAACATCACATGGCGTCCTGCCACGAACTTGCACAAACGGCCTAACATCACATGGCGATTCTGCCTTAGGGCTTAAGGCCCCACCGTTATCACATGCCGATCCTCCAGGCACTTAGGGCCTAAGGCCCACGTTATCACATAGCGATCCTGACCAGCCCTTTAGGGCACAGGTTATCACAATACGTTTAAGGAGACTAGAAAATTATTAGAAATTGTAATAACAACTCCCATGACAACATCAGAGGCCGAACGATGCTTTTCAACACTAAATCGAATTAAGACGTTTCTCAGAAATTCACTGACCGAAGATCGTTTAACATCTCTTTCCATGCTATCTATCGAAAAAAAGTTTATCTCCGAAATAGACAATTTTAATGACAAAGTGATAACAAAATTTGCAAATCGAAAATAACGTAGAATAGATTTAATTTATAAGAAATAATTTGTTAGTAAAGTAGTGCTTAGTGACTCTTATTTTTTTGTGTGACAATTGACAATCGTTCCAGAAATACATTACTTCAGTGCGGAAGGCGAAGAAAGCACGATAAAATCGATGGGAGACAACCTCTTACTGCCCGTGCAAGGTAAATTTTTTTGTAAAACTTGCAGAACACCTTAAAATTTTTAGCACGAGCCGCCACTGCGAAGATCCATAATTTAAAATAAAAATAAAACTAATAGTTAAAATCTTCACTTTATTATAATGTATTTAATGTAAAGAGCCATCGAAAAAATTCATAATTGGAGTAGACTGTGAAATTGGGTTGGTACTTTAGCCACTTCCACATAATGACATTTATTATTTGACATTGAAACTATAAGTTTGTGTCAAATTTTTCAAAACTCTTATTAAGAAAATTAAATTTATTTAAAAAATGGTATTCAACATAGAACAAAAAGCAAAAATTATCAAATGTTACTTCCGTACAGGTGTGAAAGTAAATGGCGAGTGGCAGTATTCAATTACGGAATGCATGGCTGATTTTAGTGAAGAACATCCTGAATTAGTGTTTGACTACAATGATTTTTACAATGTTTTGACATATTGTGTAAAGTTATTCAGAGAGACTAGTAGCGTCGGTCGAAAAACTGGAAGTGGACAGCCATCTAAACATGCACAAGCATAAAGTTTTTGCTGGATTGCGGAGAAGAGTTGGTTTGTGTTTAGTAGATGTAAATGGACAACATTTTCAACAACTTCTGTAGCTATATGTAAATTTTGATTATGATTTCGATATTAAATAAATTATTTGTTTTCTTTTTTGTTGTAGTATCATTTCAATGCCATAACCTTTTTTTACAATAAAACCAAATGAAACTGTCAAGCATCAAAGTAATGTGTCATTATGTGGAAGTGGCTAAAGTACCAACCCAATTTCACAGTCTACTCCAATTATGAATTTTTTCTACAAACACCGTTAAAAGTTGACATTTTGACACGGCTAACTTTAATTAAAAATACGATTTTATAGCGTAGCGTGTTAAAAGTAGTACTTTTAACACTAGTGTTAAAAGTAAATTGACATGACAGTTTGTCAAAAATGACAACATATATTAAAGTGATTTTTATTACTAAATGAAAATTACATATTTCTTGGATAATTAATATTAAATTAAGTCAGTTCTTTATTTTTTCATTCCAATATTTCGCACCGAATTTGTATGCTTCATCAGGGGTCAAAATGTGAACAGGTTTTTTTGGGGGGAAATTACTCGTCTTAATATTTATAATGTTTTCAATATTCTAAATTTATAATAGTAATATCAACGGCGTACACATTATTTATTCCGAAATTATATTTTAAAAAACAGGAATTTAAAAGAGAGCCACAGCACATGTTATTGTCACAGAATTCATACATATATATATATACATATATATATATACATATATATATATATATATACATATATATATATATTTACATATATATATATTTACATATATATATAAAAAGCGTTCAAATAAGCTTTGCCTCTAGTAGGCCATTCCTTTAAAAACGTATGATTATTAATAATTTAAATTTGCATTAGTTGTCAATTAGACAGATGCATAGTTGACAAAAATTGCTTTGTAATTTAAAATTGATTTAACATGGTTTTTACTATACAACACAAATCATTCATGCTAGAATCTTATTTTCGAAACGGACGTAAGATTGACGGACAATAGCAGTATTCTCTTCAAGATTGTTTAGAAGAATTTAGAAATGAGAAATTTTGATAATGACCTTCTTGACAAAACCTTTTTTTCTGATGGGTCATGGTTTTATCTGAATGGATATGTGAACTCACAAAATATGAGGATGTGGACTAATGAGAAACCACATAATTTTTTTGTTGAAACCGCACTTCATCCGCAGAAAATTGGTGTATGGTGTGCGATTAGTCGAAGGAGAATTATTGGCCCTATTTTTTTTAACGAAACCTTAACAGGAGAAAGGTATCGACAAGAAATTATTATGCCATTTATCGAACAGCTTGACGACGAAGAAATAACACAGGGTTACTTTCAACAAGACGGAGCTAGAGCACACACAGCAGGTGAAACAATTAATATTCTGCAGCAATTTTTTCAAAATCAGTTGATAAGTTTAAACACTGAACATGAATTTCCACCAAGATCTTGTGACATTACCCCATGTGATTTCTTTTTATGGCCATTCTTAAAGTACTCAATTTATCAAGTACAGATACCTGATCTTGCAGGCCTTCAAATCAGAATTGCTGAAAGAATTAATGGAATTGACAATGCGATACTACAAAACACTTTTTCCTCCATTAGAAGAAGATGTGAGAAATGTTTCGAACAAGGTGGTGGACACTTTGAACAATTTTTATAAAATTTTGCTTGTTTGTTGGAAATAAACATATTTCATTCACTTAAAAATGTTCGTTTTATTATTTTGACATTTGTCATTTCAATCAAATATCTCATCTCATAACCAACAAAATTAAAATTAGTAACAAGCTAAGACATAATCATAATTTCCAAGGGCTACTTGGAGGTAAAATTTATTTGAATTCTTTATATATATATATATATATATATATATATATATATATATGCATATATATATATATACATATATATATATATATATACAGGGTGTGTATAAATTGGCGGACCCACTACACGCGGTGATGTTCTTCGTTAAATTCGGAGTCCAAAATCCTAATACGAAAATGTTGTACCATGCTCCATATCTTTGCACGAGGTTCCTAAAGTTCGAGAATACAAAATATAAATATTTATATTTTGTATTCTCTTGACAAAGGCATCATTGCCGAAACATGTAGAGTTATTTTAAATATATATACTTTGAAGTAATTAACCAGACCTTTAATCGCCGACTTATTAAGTTTACCTTATCATACCAAGGTCACGAAGATATTATATATATTGAAGGAATTTCGTATTTTCTTGGCCGTGGTTATATACCAGATAAAGAATAAGTGTTTCTTGGGAATGGCGGCCAGGTAATTAAAACAATATTTAATTTTGTTTTACGTTTCGGTTCTATATATAGAGCCTTTTTCACAACTGAAATATTTATTTAAATTTTTAGAAAGGTGAAAATAGAATTATTATATATATATATATATATATATATATATATATATATATATATATATATATATATACGTATGGATGTACGCAGAAACTAAAAAAATATTTATTATATTTTATTAAAAAAAGTATTAATTATATTACGTAAATAAAGTAATAAACAGGAAATTCGTATTAAACAAATTGTTAAAAAAAGGTGTATAATATGCTCGCAGCCAGAGGTCAACAAACAGGGAATTTGTAAAGAACTGTTGGCTATCAAGTATTATATAGAAACAACTGTAGTCGATTTCTTCAGTAGACTCTTTGTTAAATTATCTATTACGTTTGCTTTAAATATTAAATGTTGATATTATTATAAACTGGCTTTAATTAGATTTACCATTATGTTTTCGACAAAGAAAACTACGTGTTTATATAGATAGAAAAGAAATAATATATAAGATGAATTAAAAGATAAAATAATAGATTAAAAATTACTCTACTTTTTTTGTGTTTAAGATGGTTATTTTGTCAGAGAAAAAATAACGAATAAAAGACACATATTCATTACTTTTACAAAATAGTATATTAGAGAACTAGTGTCATAAGACGATGTTTTGTTGTACGAGGCCAAGTTTGGGAAACGAGTCGAAGGCGAGTTTTCCAAAGGACGAGGACAACAAAACGTCTTATGAAACGAGTTTTCTATACTATTTTTTCTATTTCGCATTTCCATAACTTTTAAAATTTGTATTTTTCATAGTATGCAATTTGTATAAAATAAGTGACATTTACTTTTTTGAAATGTAAACGTTGGTCAAACTGACATTCCCTATTTTTAAATAGCGAATGTCATTTAAAATTTATTATTATTCTAATTCAAACAGAAACTATAAAGAAATGATCGATAATTCTAATTACCTAAGCGGGACACCACCGAATCTCCGTGAAATAGCAGAAAGTACATCTGGAAATTTATTGCCAGAAAAATCTCGTGTAGTATATGAAAAAATTTATCAGCAATTTGAATCTTGGTGTATTGAAAATGAAGTTCACATACTATCAGAAAATGTTTTATTGGCATATTTTAAGCTACAAAGTGAAATAAAAAAGCCCTCGACACTATGGGCATTATATTCTATGTTGCGTTCTTGTTTAAATATCTATAAGAACTTAGATATATCAAAATATTCTAAACTACAAGCATTCTTAAAACGTTGTGGACAAGGATATCAGCCAAAGAAATCTAAAATATTAGATATGGAACAAATTGATCATTTTATAGAAAATGCTGACGATAAATTGTACCTTGCAATAAAGGTATTTCTGTTTCTCTATTAAAACACAATTTGTATAGCATTTTCATTTTAGGTTGCATTAATAGGTTATGCTGGAGCTTGTAGACGAGATGAATTAGTAAATATGTCAATCAATGATATTGAATATAAGGATGATTTCATTGTTTTTTCGATACCTAAAACAAAAAATTATTTACCTAGAAGTTTTGCAATCACAACCCCTAAATGGATTGATTTAATGAAAAAATATATAAGTTTAAGACCAAAAAACACAACCATTGAACGTTTCTTTCTTACCTATCGCAATAGATATTGTATATCATGTCCAATTGGAATTCATACAATAGGCAAGATGCCTAAACTTATTGCGGTCTTTCTTAAATTACCAAATCCTGAATTATTTAGTGGACACTGTTTTAGGCGTTCCAGTGCGTCTCATATAGCAAATAAGGGTGGTGATTTGATTACAATTAAGCAACATGGAGGATGGAAATCGTCAGCTATAGCTGAGGGTTATATTGATACATCCATGAAAAGAAAAATTGAGGTTGCTCAAATGTTCTCGTCTGAACAAAATACATCAAGTGGGTGTTCAACCGTTTCACAGCCACAATCTTCAAATAAAAAATCTAAAGTTATTGTTGAAACTAATACTACAAGGAAAACGTTAGTTTCCAATCAAAACCTACCTGGCATTAGTATAAATGCTTATGATTCATCGCAAGTTAATGTACATGTTTATACTAATTACAATAACTAAAATAAAATACATTAACATAATTATATTTTTATATTGAGTTTTGTGCTTCATTATTACCTTGTTTAAGTATTAAAATATAATAATAAATAGTCGTTATTCTACATTCATGTATTATCTTTTGTATTCTGGTAGGTACATAACCAATATTAAGCAGCGTGTCAAATATTATTCCAAATTGAACAGGAAACCAACACTGAATAAGGAAAGGTTGCGTCTCGAAATAAGGTTCATTTCGAGCCGCGAATGCGTATCAAAATGAGATTATTGTGTGTGCGAAATAGAAAAAATAATATATGTATTCACAAAAAATGCGTAGAAATTAAATGCAGTCTTTGAGTGGTTCAGGTTCGATGACGCGCTGATCACTCATGTTATTTAATAATTAAATTAAGCAATGGTTTACCCACCCAAACACACACCTTTTTATGTTTTATATGTTTATTTTTTCATTTATCTTCATGAAGTTTATTATATAGGTATCATACGCTTTTGAGAAATAGTGTTTGCGGTTTTGGGTGATTTACCTATTTGCAGATCTATAACTTAATAAATAAATATCGTTTTGCAATAATTGCAGATATACATAGTTGACTTGTAATGATTATCAATAACCTTGTAAAGTTGTAGAATATTTATATATTTGTCATTAGAAAGTGTAATTATCTATTATGAGAACAAAAAGTAATCGGGCTCATGTGTAAAAGTCATTATCAATTATCACTGATGAATCGGAAACACAAAAGTAAAGCTAAAGTCATGAAATCAAATCGTAAAATTACATGGAATGATACAATAAAGTAGTTTTTTTTTACAAATTGCCTGACGTTTCTAAATATTAAATGTTTTAAGCCTGTTTTGTGTAATAAAATTAAACGTCGGTAGGCTCTGGAGAAAATTGAATATTTGCATAAATGCCGCATATTGTATTGCTATACAATATACGAAGGGAGATTTTTAGGCAATCTGCTTAGTTTTAAAAACAATGACAAATGACAATGATTTTCAGACGTCAAGTAGTGGAAGCTTTTATAAATATTCTGACCAGGTGGTGTTGAAATAGAAAGATTGTTATAGTTTTAATAGTGATTAAAAGTGAAAAATTAGTAATTTAAAACTTTGTGTTATAAAATGTTTGGCCAGCTCACACCAGAACATAAACTTTTAGGAGAGAAGTTTCGAAAATTTGGATATATTAAAACAAGACAAACTTTTTCGAAAATTATCACTGACGATAAAACCTGGATGATATATTACTAGGACACTCCAACGAAACAAGAGTCAATGCAGTGGGGTACATAAAAGGTCTCCGCAGTGACGCCGCTGCGTTTGAACTTTGGAAACAGAAGTCACAAGGGGCAAAATCTGGGAAGTAGCGTGGGTGGGGTAGTACTGCCGTCTTCGTAGAGGCGAGAAACTGACGCACAAGTAACGTGTGGCTTGGTGCATTTTCGTGGTGTAGGATCCAAGAATTGTTGCGCCACTTGCCATTAAGATTGGGATATTTGTCATAGCGAAGAACCAGCTTTTTAATGCTCTCTTCATAGAACTCTACCGCCTGTGAATTAGGCCAGACTGTAGCTCTTCATCGCTCTCAAACCGTTGGTTCCCAAGCCTTTCTTGTCCCAAAAGACAGTGACAATGACTTTTCTCGCAGAATAAGTTTGACGCTACTTTAAAGGTTTCCTCGTAGGCAAGTTAGAGCGACCCCACTGGATTGATGATCCTTTCGTCTCAACGTTGACATAGGCGACCCAAGTCTCATCACCTGTTTTAATATGACTAAGGAAATCTTCACCTTCAACATTGTAACGTTTTGGCAACCATCGTGAACAAAATTTGTGGTAACCTAAAATTCAATAACAACCTGCTACAAAGTTGTACGAAAGATTTGAGGAGAAAAGACACTCAGTTCTGTGATGGTGAATCGCCGATTTTCGCGAATTTTTTCTTTGCCATTACCCACAAGTTTGTTCATCACACTAATTGGTCGTCCACTTCGTTCTTCATCATGTATATTAGTTCGTCCTTATCGAAAGATATGGCACCGAACAACGTTCACAATGAATCTCAGCAGCCTTCGTTCTTTGCACATAGAAATCGGATAACAGCACGCAAGTCACAGTCGGAGGGATTTTCAATTGCGGCAACCAGTTTAAACGACCAAAATAACACCAAAGAGTGTTCGAACGATTCTCTCACTAGCACTGCCAGACTCACACTGAACCAGACTACACTGCAGTGCTGCGATCGCGCCGATATCCCCATTCCTCTGCTCACTAGGCGGAAACGAAACTTACTTTACGAATCGCCTTCGTATTATCATCATAGATTTTATTTCCATGTACAATACACACAACATTGACAATAATATTTAAAATTAACCATATCAGTGAGGATGTTTAAATTTTGTGGTTTTTAATGATAGAAAGTTAACATATATTACGCATTAATACAAATATGATGCCTACGAAGCTTAAGAAAATTAAATTGCGATATTACTTTATACTTACTTATATTTATTTTTTTATTTTATTTACACTTTATAATAATACGAATTATAACTTGGATATTAATTATTCGATAAAATATGTTTATTATTTTAATAAACACTTTTATTTTACCAACAACTAAATTTATAAGTGGATCTTTTTTTTATAAACTAATATTGCTCTTACGTGTAAAAACATATCTTCTATTGTGATTATACACACATCCTGTTTACTTAACGTTATGAATTATGAGATGGTTAACTTTATTTGATTCTAATACATCTATCTTATGTAGTCATGAATTACAGTAGATACATGGACTGATAATTACGCCATATCTATGCAAACATGTTTATTAATGCACATATTCAAATGCTTAAAAATTGACGTCAAAATATTTTTTCATGACAAAATTTTAATACAAATTACACAATAAGTACATTTCGTTAAGTAATAATGCGCGGTTAAAAAAATAAATATTTAGTATGCAGGAGACGGTTTCTTCTAAGCAAACATTTTTATCAGATTTAATTCATTTTTTATAAATAAATTTGAATAATTTAAAAGCAAAATATTAAAAAAGAAACTGGCACTCAGAGACATGTTTTGTTGAATTTTTGTTCATCCAATTTTATCTTAATTTAACTAACAATAAGGTGAAGATGAAGTAATATTTATTAGATTTTCTTAATTTACATATAAAATTACTTCAAATCAAAAAAGAATTTCTTCTTTCAAGTAGGCCTTGTACCACACTTATTGTTTTGCAAATTGATGAAGTCATTACCAACCTTGTCTTGTAAGTGATCTAAAATATTGATTGGTTCTCTATACACCAGATTTGTTAGGTAATGTGTAAACAAAAACAGCAAATTTAAGACCGAAGATTGCGAAAACTATACATAATAATAATATTGTGATGACTCATCCAACGATACGTCACGTATCACGCCTCTGGCGCCTTCTCGGCAGATCTAGAAACCGATATATAAGCCGTCGAGGAAGGGATTTGAATTCATTCGATGCTAAATCATCGTCGAGTGAACTTACATAAATAACGAGTGATCATTAAAATTTTCGCTCAAGTAAGCCATGTACACAAAAAGTATGTCCTAACTTAAGTTATTAGAGGAGATATGTCATTATAATTTCAAACGTCATGATTCATGATTGTTAAAAAATAATTTGAAATGCTGACTTTTATATTAAATATATTTATAATTTTTATACAAAGTAATAGAATATTATAAAAAATGTGTAAAATGATGACCATTCTCCACGGTTAGTTATTGATGTGTTCACATTTTTCTATGATTTTATGTCTTAACTCTTGTAGATTATTAATTGGTGTTTCATAAATAATATTCTTTATATATGGCCACACAAAAAAATCCATGACTGTTAAATCACACGATCGTGGTGGATATGGAATCGCTGTATTTCTACTTATTATCCTACCGCCATAAAATTGTTGCAAAAACTGAATATTTTCAAGTGTAACGTGAGATGTAGCGCCATCCTGTTGAAAATATCCGACCTGGAGTTCATCATTAGTCAATTGATTAGTAAAAACACTGAGAATTTCGTTACGATATTTCTCCGATGTTATCGTGCCCTCAAAGAATATTGGTCCTATTAATCGGTGACGACTCATACCTACCCATACGCCTATTTTTTCTGGATGTAGAAGAACTTCTCTGTAGAAATGAGGATTTTCACTGGACCACATACGCATATTTTGCGAATTAACATAACCTTTCAAATAAAACCAAGCTTCATCGGTGAAAAAAGTATGATTTAAAATATTGTCTGTCATTGTTTGAATAAACCATTGGCAAAATTGTGTTCTTTTTTCATAATCCGTAGGTAATAGATTTTGTACAGAAGTTAATTTATATGGATACATGTACATTGTACAAGTCCTTTTTTAAAATTTTTTGACATGTTCCATACGAAAGCCCTACTTGTTGCGAAACTCTGCGAATAGATGTTTGAGGAGATTCGTTAATAATTTGTCTGACATTTTCAATTACGCCGCGACTTCTCTTGAGAGGAGGAGCGCTTCCTTTTTTCCTTAAAATACTGCCTGTTTGACGAAAAAGATTTACAAAATGCATTAGCATATCACGGAAAGTTTTATAGCTAGGAACAGTATTTGGATATCTCTCTTCAAACTCCGCAAGACAATTTTCTATTGAATGCTGCCAAATACCATCAATTTTTTGAGATTTCAGGAAGTAACATTCTACCATAAACGCTTTATGCATATCATTAAAGGCTTTTTCTTTTGATGAAACTTTAAAATATATATTTGACACTGACAGATGTTTGAAATAACATCTTAATGACTAAAGCTACGACATAATTTTTATATACACGGCCAGCTACGAGTGAAAATTTTAATGATCGCTCGTTATAAATACATAAATGTGCTTATTGTTAATAATTAATTTTTAAATTGTTATTCGTTTTTATTATTAATATAGTGTGTGTCTAAAGTTATCGTTAGTTTTATTTAAGAACCCGAATAGACAAATACTTTACAATATATTGCCCGACAGATTATACAATCCAATTATAGGACATCGCAAATTACAGGTTCCTATTATAAATTATACTTAAAACTAACAAGATATATTCAATCTGAGGATGTAATATACGATATATTGTAAGTACTAATAGCAGATAATGAAATCTTAAAAAAGTGATTAAATTCGCTTAAAACTAACGATGCATCACAAAATACATAATAATATAAAATACGATAACAAAAACTATACATTCATCATACGTAGTGAAGGCTGATGGTGCATTCTCTTAGTAGCATCGCCAATGATTCAAAATGAATATCAAGGGAAGTATTCCATAAAGTATTATAATAGGTACAGATTCTGTAAGAGAGATGATTTAATCATTATATTAGTATTTGGTTTATTGCAGTAAAACATCGTCGTTGATCTGGAACCCAGATGAGGCACAATAAAGTTAAGTTGTTCTGAGTTTTGGCGAGTCCAGCCGATGGTTAACCAGGTCATATAAAAATTTCGTACTTGCATGATTACGATGAAGTTCCCAAGAATCAACTTTATATAGATTGAGCACACTATGGCTAAAATTCTGAACAGGATACTCAGAATTGTCTTTACAGTATAAATATTTCAAGAAACGTCTTTGGACTTGTTCAATCGCATTAATATGAGGATTGTAGATTGGTGACCATATTAGTGACGCGTACCGCACAAATGAAAAATACAATTATAAGACAGAGCTTGAAAATATAAAGTTACGTATAATTCTTACAATTAAGCCTAACATACGTCAGGACGAAGCAGTCATGATGTTGATATGTTCAGCAAATGTAAGTTGAGAGTCAATGATTATGCCCAAATCTCTCATAGATTGTGTGCGGTGAATAGCTACTTTGTCATAAATGTTGTCATAAGTAATATTATTATTTTAACGTGAGAAGCTCATACATCTTCACTTAGCGACGTTAATAATTAATTTGTTTTTGGAGCACCAGATTTGTACTACCTCAATCTGATTCTGAAGCGATATGCAATCGTCGATAGTGTTGATTGTAGCATATAATTTTAAATCGTCTACAAAGAGCAACCTTGGACAATTCAGCGCAAGTCGTTAATGAATAAGATAAACAATAAAGGACCTAAATTAGTTCCTTGAGGAACACCTGAAAATGGCGAGAAACTATTGGAAATATGAGCCCTTTAAGCTACATAATAATTACGATTGGTAAGGTGTGATTTGAAGAATGTAACCAGTGACAGGGAAAACTCGAGCATCGAGCTTAATTAAGAGCAGAGAATGATCAATGTGGTCGAAAGCTTTTGTCATATCCATGTAAATAACGTCGATTTGTTTACTATTATCAAGTTTCTCGGAAATATATTGGGCAATGGTACTCAGGTTGGTAACAGTGGACTGCCCAGCCATGAAACCATGTTGATCATAAAATATTAAAATTTGGATCTGAGCATAAATGATCTTATACAAACAAGATTTAAATACTTTGGCTACGTTGTTAATAATAGCTACAGGCCTACAGTTTTCAACAGAGTGACGATCACCTTTCTTATAAACAGGAGTAAAAGTCTAGCAAATTTGCAGATATCGTAGAACGTACAAGTCTTGAGCGAAAAGTTGAATAAACAGCTTAGCGGGTTAGAAAAAACAGTCCCTTAAGACAAATGAAGGAATAACCAACAGTAAAATTCACTTTTAATTGAAATACTTCGGTTTCAGATACAGATCTTACATCAATTAATGAATTATATAGCAAAAGAGAAGATGCTGAAAGCAATGTTGAAGGTGAAGTTGGAATATAAGTGGATTGGAAATATTCATGAAAGCCATTGACCAACATATTACCATTTGCACTATATAACTAGACTTACACCCTCTTTCCATCTCTTTCGGTAAATTTGGTTAAAATGTCTAATAACGAGCATTAGACATTTTTCGTCTCTAGATATCTAGCGGATAAAGTAATCTACGAGAAACAAGTAGATGGGTTTCTTCACTTCTAGATAGACTTTAGCTACAAGATAAACTTGTGTAGAGGTAAAATTTATTGATAAAAATTGATCCTTTAAATATTTCGTTGCGTGTGCGAGTTTCTATGCTAAAAAAAGGTTAGGTGTGTTTTCATTTTTCATCATTGAAATTAGTGTTAATTTGTGTTTATTAATATTTATGTGTTTTGGTAAAATTATTCATTTTCTTATTCTTATTTACGAATAACGAGTGATCATTAAAATTTTCGCTCAAGTAAGCCATGTACACAAAAAGTATGTCCTAACTTAAGTTATTAGAGTAGATCTGTCATTATAATTTCAAACGTCGTGAATGTTAAAAAATAATTTGAAATGCTGACTTTTATATTAAATATATTTATAATTTTTATACAAAGTAATAGAATATTATAAAAAATGTGTAAAATGATGACCATTCTCCACCAAGCATAATCGCACTCTATTTCGTAGAGCATTGAAAACATTGATCAGTATTTGCGGTGAGTTATTGATGTGTTCACATTTTTCAATGATTTTATGTCTTAACTCTTGTAGATTATTAATTGGTGTTTCATAAATAATATTCTTTATATATGGCCACACAAAAAAATTCATGACTGTTAAATCACACGATCGTGGTGGATATGGAATCGCTGTATTTCTACTTATTATCCTATCGCTATAAAATTGTTGCAAAAACTGAATATTTTCAAGTGTAACGTGAGATGTAGCCCCATCCTATTGAAAATATCCGACTTGGAGTTCATCATTAGTCAATTGATTAGTAAAAACACTGAGAATTTCGTTACGATATTTCTCCGATGTTATCGTGCCCTCAAAGAATATTGGTCCTATTAATCGGTGACGACTCATAGCTACCCATACGCCTATTTTTTCTGGATGTAGAGGAACTTCTCTGTAGAAATGAGGATTTTCACTGGACCACATACGCATATTTTGCGAATTAACATAACCTTTCAAATAAAACCAAGCTTCATCGGTGAAAAAAGTATGATTTAAAATATTGTCTGTAATTGTTTGAATAAACCATTGGCAAAATTGTGTTCTTTTTTCATAATCCGTAGGTAATAGATTTTGTACAGAAGTTAATTTATATGGATACATGTACATTGTACAAGTCCTTTTTTAAAATTTTTTGACATGTTCCATACGAAAGCCCTACTTGTTGCGAAACTCTGCGAATAGATGTTTGAGGAGATTCGTTAATAATTTGTCTGACATTTTCAATTACGCCGCGACTTCTCTTGAGAGGAGGACCGCTTCCTTTTTTCCTTAAAATACTGCCTGTTTGACGAAAAAGATTTACACAATGCATTAGCGTATCACGGAAAGTTTTATAGCTAGGAACAGTATTTGGATATCTCTCTTCAAACTCCGCAAGGCAATTTTCTATTGAATGCTGCCAAATACCATCAATTTTTTGAGATGTCAGGAAGTAACATTCTACCATAAACGCTTTATGCATATCATTAAAGGCCATTACTTTTTCTTTTGATGAAACTTTAAAATATATATTTGACACTGACAGATGTTTGAAATAACATCTTAATGACTAAAGCTACGACATAATTTTTATATACACGGCCAGCTACGAGTGAAAATTTTAATGATCGCTCGTTATATTGTGTAATTTTAGCAATAGATCTGCGACTCTAATGAATAAATTAGTGATAAACAGCTTGCTGTTTTGTAAAAAGAATGTCATAAAATTTACAGAAAATGGACATTAAATTTAAAAGAATCAAAAAGGGTTTAAATGATTTTACAAATCTTATGGCATGTATAAATTGTACTCATATTAGAATATAATCTCCAAGTGTATTTTCAATACATTTATCACCAAAATAATTTCTTTTGCTTTTACAGAAAATCGGGCAGTTATTTCGTAATGGAAAAGGTTTTCTTCTATAAATGTACACGTTTGTGTGAGATTAAATTAAAAGCAATGGATATTGTTTTGTTGGGCTAGTTCTACTCATGATGCTACAATTTTTAATAATTAGAATTTAATAATAATAATAAATAATAATTTAATAATTAATAATAATGCAATTTTGCTCGAGGACAGTCCGTACTAAAATTATTTACAATCCAGCTTTAAACCCACAAATACAGGCAGAGGAAAGATATAACTTTTCTGACATTAAAACTCGAAATATTGTATATAAGACTCGTCAGAACTTAGAGAATTGACAAAGTGTTATTTGTAAATAATCATAAGTCAAATTGAAAATGTTGGAAGATACTGTCCGCGTCAAAAAAAAAAACGGGACATGTTTTATAACGATTTTGACATTAATTTAGTTTTGTAAGTAAGTCTTTTGCCAATATTAGTAGCCATGAATATAAAGTTATGCACCTGTCATTATTAAGTTAATATGATGCAACAAAGTACTGTCACAATAAGTAAAAAAGTGTCCCGTTTTTTATGTCGCGGACCGTACCTTTGCAATTTATTACCTATTTAATTAGCTTTTGTATTTAACGGACAACAGAAATGGCACATGGTTGAAATTTATTTTAGAAATGGTAGTAAAATTAATGGTGAATGGGTTTATTTTATCAAGGATGCATATAAATATCGTTTAAAAGAATTTCCAGATATTACTACCCCATATGATCAGTTTTCCCACATGCATTCGCCGTTTTGTGCAATTACTAAGAGAAACAGGAAACGTGGATCGCAAAAAGGGCAGTGGTAGGCCAACAGTTAGAAATGAGCAAAATGTTGAATTGGTAGAAGAACACCTGAGCTTTCTGTGCGACATTTACACCAAGAATTAGATCTTTCTTATAGCGCTTGCGACGTATCCTTAAGTATGATCTACATTTACACCCCTATCGCTTGCACGCGACTCATGAAATACTTCCTGTGGACAGACCGAAAGGAAAGGAATTTTGTCAAAGATTTATTGACCATTTTGTTGTTAATGATGGAGGCATCGAAAATGTTATATTTGCTGATGAATCCTGGTTTCATCTCTCTGGCTACGTAAATTCTCAAAACATGAGGATGTGAAGCGCAAATAATCCGCACTTTTTTGTGGAAGCACCACTGCATCCACAGAAAATTAGATTTTGGGCAGCTGTTTGTCAAAGAAAGCTCATTTGACCTATATTTTTTGAAGGTATATCGATTAAAAATACAAAATTTTAAACTGTAATCAAAAAATGTTTACACCTTTTAGAAATATATATATATATAATGCTGCGCGTTACAGAGTGGAAATCTTTATACCATTTCTAAATATGTAACACGATCATGAATTACAGTAAGGCTACTTTCAACAGCTGGAGCTCCTGTACATACTACCAATGAAAACATTGTTTTTTTGAGAGAATTTTTTGGAGATCGAATTATTAGTTTAAATACAAACACAATTTGGTCACCTCGTTCCTGCGATTTAACACCATGCGATTTCTTTTTATGGCCGTAATTAAAAAATTCTATTTTTATAACACCTGTTTCTGATCTTAATGACCTGCAACAAAGGATCACTAATAAAATCGTAGAAATTAACAATTCACCTTGGATCCTAGAAAATGTTATTAGCTCTGTTAAGTGAAGAACTTTACACTGTAAAGATGAAGGCGGTGGCCATAATACGTGAATATTGTTACGTAATAGATTTTGTTTTGTTCTTCTTTTGATTTAAACAATAGGGTAAAAGGATCATCAAAGCCCCACACTCCAATGGATGACTTCACAGATAACGAAGATTAATTTCTCCAATAAAAAAAACGTTTCTTTTCAGAACCAACACATTTATGTTAAAAGAAAAAAATTAATGATTGCTTCAATGTCATACTTGCTTGTTTTGTATACTGCATTAATAAATTGCTGTGCTTACTTTAATTATTAATTCATCTTTATTCCATTCTTTATTTTACATATATAATGTTGTTTGGTCTGATTTGTTTTTTTTTTGTTTATTTTGAAAGTTTACGTTTCGGTATTTTTTTCATTTTAAAACAGACAGAACTCCAAAAAAAACTATATTTTTTATAATAAATCATTGTAATTTACACATTTCAACCAAAGCTTTCAAATAACCGTCTTTTCCTTGAAATTTAATTTTTCCGTACACTTAAATATTAGGTTAGCTTAATGAATGTTACTTAGCAACTCCCATTTAACGATTTAACCTATTACTAGTAGTACGACATGTAGGTTAAATCACTTAATCAATCTAAGACATAACTGATTTAATCCATGGCATACTCTGAAAACTTTTGTGGCTCACTCAATCAATATTGATCTCCTGAAGATAGCTATCAGGTAGTTCATTCTAAAGGTAAAGAAAACAGGCATAAGTATGCTATTTTTCCTTGCGATATAAAAAGCGTTCAAATAAATTTTACCTCTAGTAGTCCATGACAATAAAAATGTTTGTCGTAACTTGTACTATTTACATTTGCATCAGTTGTCAATTTGACAGACTATTTATTCTGATGTATACTTAGTTGGAGCTTTTTGAAATTGCTTTGTAATTTAAAATTGATTTAAAATGGTTTTCACTGTTCAACACAAATCATTCATGGTTGAATCTTATTTTTTGGAACGGACGTAATATTAACGGACAATGGCACTATTTTCTTGAAGAATGCTTAGAGGAATTTAGAAATATGTTTCCAAACTTCGTCTTTGATTTTGATAGTTTTTGGTACACAGTTAAATATTGCACTAAGGTTTTCAGAGAAACAGAGAGTGTTATACGGAAAGAAGACAGTGGCCGTCCGAAAAAATGTACGGAAGAGCTAGTTGACGATGTAACGCAAATTATGAATGATACACCAGGAACATCCATACGAGTATTCTCTCCACGAGTGGGTGTTTCAATTGGCACTTGTCATACAATTTTGAAAAAGACTTACATTTATTTCCATATCGCATGGCCTATTATCAAGAAATCAAAGAAATTGACTATCCTAGAAGAACAACATTTTGTCAGTGGTTCTTAAATAATTTTGATAATGACATTCTTGACAAAATTTTTCTCAGATGAATCATGGTTTTATCTGAATGGATATGTTAACTCACAAAATATAAGGATGTGGAATACTAAGAAACCGCATGACTGTTATGTTGTTCATCCACAGAAAATTGGTGTATGGTGTGCGATTAGTCGAAGGAAAATCATTGGCCGTATTTTCTTTAAAGGAGAAAGGTATCGACAAGAAATTATTATGACATTTATTGAACAGCTTAATGAAGAAGAAATAAATCAGGGTTACTTTCAACAATACGGAGCTAGAGTGCACACAGCTTGTGAAACAATTAATATGATACGGAAATTTATCAAAATCGGTTGATAAGTTTAAACATCGAACATGAATTTCCAACAAGATCTTGTGATGTTAACCCCTGTGATTTTTTTCTGTCGCCATTTTAAAGAACTCAATTTTTTGGGTTGCAGACCTTCAGATCAGAATTGCTGAAATAATTAACGAAATCGACGATATGCTACTACAAAACGTTTTCTCCTTCATTAGAAGAAGATGTTAGAAATGTCTCGAACAAGGTGGTGGCCACTTTCAACAATTTTTATAAAATGTTACTTGTTTGTTGCAAATAAACGTATCTCATTTAGTTAAATATTTTAATTTTATTATTTTGACATTTATCATGTCATTCAAATAGTTCATAACCAACAAAATTCATATTAAGAACTTAAGTAAAAAGCTAAGATATACGTATAATTTCCATGGGCAACTGCGAGGTAAAATTTAGTTGAACGCTCGTTATATTAATTAATTAACAGCGAATTTCCCCGATTCAATTTAGACCGTTTAAAGAGAATATGAATACGGGAGCGTCGCAAAAGCGGGAGACCATGAGCTTTCACTCAGTGTCAACAAACAAATTATTGTGTCAAATGATTGAAAAAGTTCGTACTTGATTTGAAAATATAACGTAGACGGTTAAAAAACTAGTTTCACTAGTCAGTAATATAGTAGTCGCTTTCATTTTGTCTGACCATCTCTCAAAGATTTACGCGATGGTTGATTTCATTTTCA
Organism: Melolontha melolontha; assembly: GCA_935421215.2. Taxonomy (NCBI): domain Eukaryota; kingdom Metazoa; phylum Arthropoda; class Insecta; order Coleoptera; family Scarabaeidae; genus Melolontha; species Melolontha melolontha. The sequence continues at coordinate 141,719,190 of OW285237.1, read as the reverse complement.
TAGAAGCTGTTTTTTTTTTAAAAAGCTCGAGGTAGTTTTCACGAAACCTAAGTTTCTGCCATTCAAAGCATTCTGTAGGGATCGAAACAGATAAAAATCCAAAAGATCGAAGCCTGGAACATATGGTGGATGCTCAACAATTTCCCAATTTAAGTCCATGAGTTTTCGCAGCGTATATTGACATTTGGATCGGTGGTTTGTGAATTTCCACATTCAACTTGGTGATTGCCCACAATACTGGTCCCCTGTAATTATTTCGCCAAGTAGAAGAATCTCGAAGAAAATAATTCCCCTGCAATCATACCACATAGAAAGCAACATTTTCATCGAATACAAGTCAGCTTTTGTCACTGTTTCAACACTTTCACCTGCTTGTTTCCAGTTTTTTCATTGAACATTCTTGTATTGAATCTACTTGTTGTCACCTATTACAACCGTTACATTCCAATATAAAAAAAACTTTCTTTGATGGCAGTCAAGCAAAGAAATAACTGCAGAGACGCGGTTGAGCTTATTTTATCGTAAAAAATGCGTTATGAGTAGCTTCTTCAATTGTAATGCTTGTGTTATTTTCCAATAAGGTACGCAAAACATCATTACTAACACCAGAAGACCTTTAATAATCGAAGTTAAAATCTCCGTTTTTAAATCTGCTAAAACACTTTTAGAACTGTTCGAAGACCACAGGTACGGTGCAAATAAACGTTCCAAATGCCTTTTGTTGCGGTTCCGATGCCTAATTATTTTCGAAACTGGGACAGCATATGATGGTGAAAATGTCTTGATTCACTATTTTTAAAAATTTGTCTGACAGATCGACGGCACGTGATACTAAAATTACTCATGAGTTCATGAGCCTATTATCTCTTAATAGGTATACAACTTTAACGCAAAACCGACAACACCGCCACGAGGTGTTGTTTCTACTAGTTGTCAAAATCGGGTACGAACTCTTGCAATAAATTTAATGACATCATTTCATTAATTAATATTGAGATAGTAAAAATTCCATATCTGCTAAATATTAGTAATAAAAGTTTCATCACTAAACTCATAAAAATCGCTAGCTGCCTGCTTTTGGCCTAGTTTGATGAACACAACAAATTCCTGAACCCGCAGATGATAAAAATACAATAAAAAAAAACTCTAAATCTTCCCTAAAGTACAAAATGTAAATTGATATTATTTATGATGATATTCTGCTTACTTTACTTAGGATTTTTTGTCATTGTTAAGATCTTTTCTTCAATTTTAAATGTAACGGCACTCTTATATTACGCGTTTTGACGCAAAATTTAAATAAACTACTTCCCCGAAACATTCGATAGTTTCACAACCATACGAGGGTGTGTCAAGAAGTACCTGAAAATTAGAACAGACAGCGCTGCCACTTCAAATCCGACATTGTAATTGTCAAGAAGCATCTTTCTAAAGAACGCACCCTAATTTTCAGACTGATCTGTCATATAGTTTTGTTGTGACAGCCATTTGAAACAGACGTCTATGAGTATTTTCGTAAAAATAGAAGAAAGTGATCACTAAACACTATTTTTTGCGCGAAAAAACCATCACACAAACCAAAAAAAGCTTGAAAAGTATAATGGCGACCTTTCACCATCTATTGGACCCATCCACCACTGGTTTACTCAATTTCGGTGCGGTCGTACCAACACAAGTGACGGCAAACGTTCTGGTCGCCCAATCAGGGTCACCATACCAGAAATGGTCGGTAAAATCCACATGATATTAGACGATCGGCGAGCGAAGGTGCGCGAACTTGTAGAGGCTACAGGGATATCACATGGATTAGTGATTTCAATTTTACATAAATATTTGGATATGAAAAAACTATCCGCAAGATGGGTTTGCTCACAATTGACAACAAACGCAATCGTTTGACAACTTCAAAAGAGTGTTTGGCCATGTTCAATCGCAATCCGCATAACGAGCTTTTGCGCCATTTCGTAACCGTGGATGAAAGATGGATTCATCACAACATACCAGAGACCAAGAAACAGTCGAGACAGTGGACTTCTTGTGGTGAAGCCAAAATAAGCCAAGGAGGATCTGTCGGCCATCAAGATCATGACGACAGTGTTTGGGATGCGCGCGGTGTCACTTACATCGATTACCTTAAAAAGGGTAAAACGATCACCGGCGCATATTATGCAGAGCTGTTCGATTGATTCGAGGCCGATTTGAAGCAAAAACGACCGCATTTGGCGAGGAAAAAAGTCACTAGGACAATGCACCAGCGCACAAGTCCCCAGTTGCAATAGCAAAATTGCATAAATTAGGTTACGAATTGCTCCCTCATCCGGCATATTTTCCAGATTTAGCCCCCTGCGACTATCTCCTGTTTCCAAATATGAATAAATGGCTCGGCGATAAGAAATTTGAGCCGAGTGAAGAGGTCATCAATGAAATAAACGCTTATTTTGAGAGTCTCGAGAAATTATATTATTTGGAGGACATAAAAAAAATTGGTGAAACGTTGGATGAAGTGTATCGAGCTGAAAAGAGCTTATGTTAAAAAGTAAAACGTTTTTTTGGCGAATAGAGTGTTCCTTATCTCAATTTTCAGTTACTGACCAACCCTCGTACATTAGGAAGTAATTAATCAATTTGAAACTTCATTGCTATACAGATGACGTAATCTTAGAGCATTACAATCCTATATCTGCTATTTCAATATAAAAAAAGTTACAAAAATTAATATAAATATGCTTGTATCTGTACAGATGGGCATACACTACGTATTTAACCAGTGGTCACTTCAACCGCAGACACATGCGTTTCGATCTATTTGATCTCATCAGAACAGGTTTGCGAAGTGGTGTCTAAAGGTTCGGTTTTCGCAAGTAATAACAATTTTACCCTGTCAGGTGACAAAAGGTATACCTCGTGAAATCCGACAGACAAAAGAGACTAGCCGATAAATGTGTCTGCGGTTGATGTTACCACTGGTTAAATACAGAGTGTATCTCCATGTGTACTGATAGAGATATGTTTTATGCATATTTGCATTAATTTTACGCTTGATGTGTTTCACATCGGTATGCTATATTTTGTTGATAGAAGTTCATAATTTTCTTCATTTTGTAATTGTATGCAACAAATTTGTTCACCGAAAATAAGTAGTTAATATGAATGTCGAATTAAATAAACAGGTTTTGAAATATTTACCTAAGAGAATAGAAAATATAGTCATGTTACATGTATCTAACTAAATAGGATATATACCTAATGTAATATAATAACGAGCGATCATTAAAATTTTCACTCGTAGCTGGCCGTGTATATAAAAATTATGTCGTAGCTTTAGTCATTAAGATGTTATTTCAAACATCTGTCAGTGTAAAATATATATTTTAAAGTTTCATCAAAAGAAAAAGTAATGGCCTTTAATGATATGCATAAAGCGTTTATGGTAGAATGTTACTTCCTGACATCTCAAAAAATTGATGGTATTTGGCAGCATTCAATAGAAAATTGCCTTGCGGAGTTTGAAGAGAGATATCCAAATACTGTTCCTAGCTATAAAACTTTCCGTGATACGCTAATGCATTGTGTAAATCTTTTTCGTCAAACAGGCAGTATTTTAAGGAAAAAAGGAAGCGGTCCTCCTCTCAAGAGAAGTCGCGGCGTAATTGAAAATGTCAGACAAATTATTAACGAATCTCCTCAAACATCTATTCGCAGAGTTTCGCGACAAGTAGGGCTTTCGTATGGAACATGTCAAAAAATTTTAAAAAAGGACTTGCACATGTATCCATATAAATTAACTTCTGTACAAAATCTATTACCTACGGATTATGAAAAAAGAACACAATTTTACCAATGGTTTATTCAAACAATCACAGACAATATTTTAAATCATACTTTTTTCACCGATGAAGCTTGGTTTTATTTGAAAGGTTATGTTAATTCGCAAAATATGCGTATGTGGTCCAGTGAAAATCCTCATTTCTACAGAGAAGTTCCTCTACATCCAGAAAAAATAGGCGTATGGGTAGGTATGAGTCGTCACCGATTAATAAGACCAATATTCTTTGAGGGCACGATAACATCGGAGAAATATCGTAACGAAATTCTCAGTGTTTTTACTAATCAATTGATTAATGATGAACTCCAGGTCGGATACTTTCAACAGGATGGGGCTACATCTCACGTTACACTTGAAAATATTCAGTTTTTGCAACAATTTTATGGCGATAGGATAATAAGTAGAAATACAGCGATTCCATATCCACCACGATCGTGTGATTTAACAGTCATGGATTTTTTTGTGTGGCAATATATAAAGAATATTATTTATGAAACACCAATTAATAATCTACAAGAGTTAAGACATAAAATCATAGAAAAATGTGAACACATGAATAACTCACCGCAAATACTGATCAATGTTTTCAATGCTCTACGAAATAGAGTGCGATTATGCTTGGTGGAGAATGGTCAACATTTTACACATTTTTTATAATATTCTATTACTTTGTATAAAAATTATAAATATATTTAATATAAAAGTCAGCATTTCAAATTATTTTTTAAGAATCATGACGCGTGAAATTATAATGACAGATCTCCTCTAATAACTTAAGTTAGGACATACTTTTTGTGTACATGGCTTACTTGAGCGAAAATTTTAGTGATCACTCGTTATTTTATATTTTATTAAAAATGATAATTGATAGATTAACTTGAGCAGGAAATATCTTTTAGGAAATCTAAAACAGAAAATGTCTTATCTAATTTGTCTGGAAAGTCTATAATTCAATTCGAAAACTTTTAAAATGATTATGTTATATTTTTACATTATGGTTATCTTTACTATCTAAATGACATTTTATAAGTAAACTCCAATACGTTTTACTATAAATTTTCATCATATCCTCTACTTTATCTCAGTTACTTGACAAAACTAATATCAAAATTATTAAATATTGTACAAACATAATTCTATTCAATTAAAATTTAAAAAAATTTGTCTTTCTAAATGCCTAAGCATCTTCTATAATTTTTTTATTAAAATTAAAATTATTCTATTCAAAGTATTGCTACACACAATTAAAAAATAAATTATATTTACTTTTCTATCAAATAGTTCATAGTTCTATTAAAAAGTGCATAGTAAAACAAAACTATAGACAACTCAAATTATTTCAAATGTCCTAATTAATTTAGCACAATATAAATGATAATTTAGCCAAATTATCAATAGGTCAATTTTTAATGTGCTTGTTTAAGTTACTCATAACACCAAAAAAAGTAAACAAAACGGCTAAAGACTGTGTTTCACATTCACTTATATTTTTTTAAGTTTTATAAATTGCTATTTACATGCAAAGTGACAATGATTTATATGTTGGCATACAGGTACATATATCACAATGATATTGAAAGGTGTTAGTATTTTTGTTTCTCTAAATATATATTCTATATTTTCATATATGCATCTAAAAATAATTTTTTTTATCATTTTTTCCCAGGAAAGCAATAACGTAGAATTTATATTATTCTTATTAGAATCATTATATACCAATGTAATAAGTAAAGACGGCAGACTATGTGCCCCACACTGTTAAATTTAATAATACACATAAGGTGTATTAGATAAAAATGTAGATTTTACAAAATTAGGGCAACTTTTTACCAATACTGAAGATCCATTGTACAGATACAAAGAGCACTTTAACTATGCAAATACAACATCTCTCAACGTCGAACATTCCTTCTCAGTATATAAACATATTATTATTAAATTTGACAGTGTGGGCACATAGACTTTAGTAATAAGTTATGCAAAAACTAGATACCAGTAAAATTAATAATTAACTTACCAGTTTTCTGCATATGAAGAAACACCATTACATCATGAGAATCCATGTCAAAATTAAAGTCATCGTTTAACATATCATCATAACTTAAGCCAGTTTTAATATTTAAATTTCCAAGAGGTTTACCTACTGCATCGTTTAAACCTACAGGTATTAAATCTCTAGTGCTCCTTAACACAAGTTCCTAAAAGAAAATATACTTGTATTTACACACACACACACACAATCGTCCAAAACTCACATTTTCAGAACAAAAATATCCAATTCCTACTATACCAGAAATTGCTAATACGAAGCAAAAAAATACAATTCCCTTTAACCTAGACCTAGGTTCCATTTGTTTAATTTCATACACACCGTTGGGTATTAGCAAGGCGATTTCGCTGTCGATAACTTGAACTGAAACACTCTTGAAACTCTTCATTCTTTAGTCATAGCAATAAACAAATTCCAAGTGAGTAGGGCATATTTATTTGTATGAAAAATACACAACGCACATCTGTCGTAACGTTTTAAAATATCAGACTATCAAACAGGCATAAAAAAAAGTAATTCAACATTTTTTTTACTTAAATGTTACATTAAAAACCAGTGCTAATATTTTTCAGCAATTGTCAAATTGACATAAGTTGATTGTAAAATTTTGTAAGGAATTTTTATATTGTATTGTTGGTCATGGTTTTAAAAGATTTAAAAATACGTACCAAATGAATTTATTTGAAAGAAACAAAAAAAAATTATTAGATTGTTTATTACTTCATTTATTGTATAATTTTATAATACATATTAATTAGTAGTGGCTCAGAATATATCAACTAATGAGTATTTAACGCCATATACAATTATTTTCAGTAGGTATTCGTACTTTTTACATAGTGGATGTAGTTCATACCCATTTAATGAGACATTAAACTAACATTTATTTAACTAGATAAAAAAAGCAAGTAAATATAACTTCCTTTCACTCTATGCTATCTAATTTTAAACGATTTCACAAATACCGCCTAATTCTGAGCAAACGCAACGATGCGAATGTATGAATATTTCTCCCGCTCTGAATACAATTCCCCTGAATGCTGTAGGCGCGTCAACATCGATGTCATACATATAGCAAGCGCCAATTAAGTTGGCGCGAGGAGGGGGTTTAGCAACAGTTTTTATTCGGAGCGGGAGAAATATTCGTACATTCAGGCCGTTGCGTTTGCTCAGAATTAGGCGGTATATCTATTTACTCTAAAATTTATGGGTGTTATAATTCATGAAATGATTTCGCGAAATGAGAATTTTATTTACTTCAATAGTAAATGACCTTTACTGTGAGCATTAAATATTATAATGATGCATTTAATGTAAAAACTTAGATAATTGAAACGATATTTGATATCGGTATTGTACCATATCTACTTCACACAACACATAAATTCACATAGGTACTAACTACTTATAAAATAGTTTTAGAGAAAATTGACTTTTTACTAAAACGACAAAGTTTTGTAATAGATTATTTTATCCATTGTTTATTCTGTTTTAATAAATTTTAATTTAATTTTAAATTTATTTTCAGAATAATTTTCTCTTTAGTAGTCCAAATATATATTTAAAGGAAAGAAGACTTAATAAATGCAGAAACTATATATATATATATATATATATATATATATATATATATATATATATATATATATATATATATATAATTAAAACGAAAATATCGACCGTAATATATTGAATAAAATAAATTAAAAGCGGGCAAGCGGTCTGTCAATTAAAAAACTCATTTATTAAGTATCCCTATATTTCGCAACAACTTTGTTGCTTCTTCCGGAGATAAAAATGTAGAGTTAAAAAAATAATAAAAGTGACGTACAAGGACAATAAAATTGATTGTATCAATTTTTATTTAATACATTTTTATCTCCGAAAGAAGCAACAAAGTTGTTGCGAAATATAGGGATACTTAATAAATGAGTTTTTTAATTGACAGATCGCTTGCCCGCTTTTAATTTATTTTATTCTATATATATATATGTATATATATATATATATATAGTTCTGCATAGTTCTGTATATATATATATATATATATATATATATATATATATATAGGCTGTCGCACAAAAAACGCCCCAAGCTGTAACTCTGTTATTTATATTTCGATTTTCAAGAGATAGGTCCCAAATTAAATGGTTTGATGAGTACTATGTTTGAGGCTACATTTCCTACTTTCCAGCGCCATCTTAAATTCCTAGCGATTGTCAATTTTTTTTTCAAATTGCACGGTACCTATATATTTTTTTTACATAATTGAATAGAGATTTTTTCCTGAATCCATTGATGTACAATACATTCATTTTAATTGTAAATTTAGAAGAGAAAAAAATTAACAGCACGTCTTGAGAGTCGTGCTGTCCAAGCATGTAAGTGCCGTGCTACCTTGCACATGTCCGATCGCGACATACTCGTGACCCAAAGGTAACTCTGTATTGTTCAATACTTACATTATTTTTTTACTTACATTCACATTAATTTAAGTAATTAACTTTCTTTTCAGTGTGTAATTTTCGTGTGATAATTTTTAGGTATTTATTCGACGTTTCTTGTATATATTACTTTTATTTAATAACTTTAATGCATTTAAATATCGTAAGGTCTTTCTTATGTAAATATTAAATAAAAACTTTGAGGACAACGTTGTTGTATTTTCTTTTATTTAATAAGTTGTAATATATTTATTTCAGCATATTATACACGTCCTGGACCTTGGATGCATCATCATCACACCATTAATTATTTAAATCATCCCCTTATTGTTAGCGCGCCTCCAACCGAAACAGGCGTTCTTTTAACAATTGGAGTAATAAATAGAGGACGAAGTAAAAAAAAACGAAAAAATTAAAAAGCAATGAGCGAAATGCTTGGAGCATATATTAAGGGCAGGAAAAACGAGCAATTTTCTTAAAGTGATTGAAAATTTCGAGAAAAAAAACAAAGGTGAAAACCCTGAACAATCTGGCTGTGGAAGGTCACTAACAATCTACACAAAAAATAGGATTTCAAAATTGGAACGAGAAAACAATATACAGTATATCGCCAAAATATTATAACTTATCTAAGCTACGTATTGTGTACTAATAGTTTCTTGCGTTTCTGCTTATCTGTGAATTACTGATTCTAGATATAAGCCAGTATAAGCTGTACATGGTGATACTTTACATGTGGGAAATCCTGTGCAGCGTTGTTAACAGCCCCAAAGTCGTAATGCAAAAGTGAACATATCATTAGGAGGGCTCTCATATGGCCTTTCTTTAAAATGTTTGATAATTTTTCTTGAGCTGCCCTCCAATTTGGTTCCATTCTGTTCAAAAAATAAACTGTGTAAAATTTGGGCTCAATCGGGTAAGAGGAATAAGTACCCCGGGCTTTTAATATCACATATCTTCTGATTTTTTCAAATGTGGTATTGAGAGCCTTCTTGGAGTAACTTCATTGCAATCTGGAACTGGAAAAAAGCAGGCAAGACACGGTTTATGAAACTCTCGCTGATTAAGGCCTTCAGTTCTATATTGAAGCAATAGTTTTCGACATTTTTTTGTAAAAGTACAGGTCCAACTATACCAAACTTGAAATGATTTCAAATTGCTTGGCCCGGAACTGATGTTAATAAATTCCAACCTGGCATTGAGCATGAAAAAGTGCAGAAACACTTGGATCAGATTCAGGTATCTCAAATCTTGGATTTTATTCGAGATACTTCGAGAGAGCAACTATTATAGAGAATTATAGAGAATTTTTATACCTTGGATCTTTCATTGAATCATGAGACATTAGCATCAAAGAAAATATTAAAAGAGTTAAAATAGGAATTGATCAAATTCCGGAAATGATTAACAATGGGATTGAGCAGCTAGTAAATCTAGGCAAGACAGATCCCTCATAGTGTAAGAAAATGAAGATTTCGTCAACGCTTTACAACCGGTGAATAAACCGAAAGTAGTGAACTGAAGAAGGCATCAAACTCATGGATTACAATAAATTAACAAAAAACAGATATCAAATGCAAAAAAAAAGCGTTACAGTAGTGAAGTTATATGTAAAGTCAATTTTTAAACATTTTAGTATTGTGACGTTGCTAAGGTACTTAAGATCGTAGCAACGTGCAAAAGTCATTTTTGACACTTACACCTGCCTGTATATCAACATATAACGGGTGTTCAGAAACATTCGAAGTCAAGTGGGCTCTGAACAAAAAATCGTATATCTTTACTTAAGTATCTGATTTGTAATAATTATTAAATGTCAACTGTTGTCAGTCAAAAATTGTCAGAATCTAATATCGAAGATACTAATTTGATAACCTATAAAATTGTATTAAGTAAATGTATCAATCTATCTAAGACATGACTTCATATTTTCAAGGACTACTTTGACTTCGAATGTTTCTGAACACCCGTTATATTAATTCACACTTATAGGTTATTCGAATATTTAAATTTGACGCTTACATTTAATATATATCTACATTCACGCAGCCTAATTTAAACCGATTAAAATATGATTGTACCACTTTTTTTGCATTCGATAGTACCTATGTGCTTCAGGTGTATTTAAGTATCGTCATAAATTTCCAGATCATAAAAAAGACTTTATCCAAGAGTAACGATTTTCAAAAGAGAAAGTCATTTTCTCTCACGATTTTAGATTACGTCCGAGTATGTGATTGCGGTTGATAAAAGTTGAAAATTTGAATCTACAGTCGCGAGGAATAAATTCTGCTCGTCAATCGTGTATATCTGGTTTTGGTATTAACCTTTTCAAACGTTGTCATTATTTTCCATTTGTCAGATACTTGTCAAATACGATGAATAACAATACAATAAAGTTTGTATACTTTTGACCAACATTCCACACATGTTTTCTATAGGTTTCAAATCAGGATTCACACTCGGCCACTCAAGCACATTTATATTGTAGTTTTGGAACCATTCTGTTATCCTATGAGCAGTATGGACTGGACAAGTGCCCTGTTGAAATATACTGCAGCATACTTGCATCACTGAGGGCAACATCACATCTTCCAAAACCTTAATATCGAACGATCATTAAAATTTTCACTCGTAGCTGGCCGTGTATATAAAAATTATGTCGTAGCTTTAGTCATTAAGATGTTATTTCAAACATCTGTCAGTGTAAAATATATATTTTAAAGTTTCATCAAAAGAAAAAGTAATGGCCTTTAATGATATGCATAAAGCGTTTATGGTAGAATGTTACTTCCTGACATCTCAAAAAATTGATGGTATTTGGCAGCATTCAATAGAAAATTGCCTTGCGGAGTTTGAAGAGAGATATCCAAATACTGTTCCTAGCTATAAAACTTTCCGTGATACGCTAATGCATTGTGTAAATCTTTTTCGTCAAACAGGCAGTATTTTAAGGAAAAAAGGAAGCGGTCCTCCTCTCAAGAGAAGTCGCGGCGTAATTGAAAATGTCAGACAAATTATTAACGAATCTCCTCAAACATCTATTCGCAGAGTTTCGCAACAAGTAGGGCTTTCGTATGGAACATGTCGAAAAATTTAAAAAAAAGGACTTGCACATGAATCCATATAAATTAACTTCTGTACAAAATCTATTACCTACGGATTATGAAAAAAGAACACAATTTTGCCAATGGTTTATTCAAACAATGACAGACAATATTTTAAATCATACTTTTTTCACCGATGAAGCTTGGTTTTATTTGAAAGGTTATGTTAATTCGCAAAATATGCGTATGTGGTCCAGTGAAAATCCTCATTCCTACAGAGAAGTTCCTCTACATCCAGAAAAAATAGGCGTATGGGTAGGTATGAGTCGTCACCGATTAATAGGACCAATATTCTTTGAGGGCACGCATCGGAGAAATATCGTAACGAAATTCTCAGTGTTTTTACTAATCAATTGACTAATGATGAACTCCAGGTCGGATATTTTCAACAGGATGGGGCTACATCTCACGTTACACTTGAAAATATTCAGTTTTTGCAACAATTTTATGGCGATAGGATAATAAGTAGAAATACAGCGATTCCATATCCAACCACGATCGTGTGATTTAACAGTCATGGATTTTTTTGTGTGGCCATATATAGGTAAAGAATATTATTTATGAAACGCCAATTAATAATCTACAAGAGTTAAGACATAAAATCATAGAAAAATGTGAACACATCAATAACTCACCGCAAATACTGATCAATGTTTTCAATGTTCTACGAATAGAGTGCGATTATGCTTGGTGGAGAATGGTCAACATTTTACACATTTTTTATAATATTCTATTACTTTGTATAAAAATTATAAATATATGTATTAAATATAAAAGTCAGCATTTCAAATTATTTTTTAACAATCATGACGTTTGAAATTATAATGACAGATCTCCTCTAATAACTTAAGTTAGGACATACGAGGGAAGATCAGTAAGTACCCGTGTTTGAAGACAGGTGGCGCTGCTGAGGGAAGTTGGCATTACCGTCGTGTACTACCATCTGTCAGGCAACACCATAATAAATTTCAGACTGATTCATAGGTTAGTTTTTATTTGGCAGCCAGTTGTATCACACGTGTTTCGTGTTTCTCGATAAAATGGAAAAAGAGCAATATCGATCCGTAATTCGCTTTTTATTTTTGGATGGAAAAACATGCGAAGAAATAAAAGCGAAGTTGGATGCTGTCTATGGGGACCCTTCACCATCTATGACAACCGTAAGATATTGGTTCAACGAATTTAAACGTGGTCGTACATCTGTTTTTGATGAGGAGCGCCCAGGGCGCCCGGCAGACGTGGTTACCGAGGAAATCGTTGAAAAAGTCCACGATATGATTCTCGCTGATCGCCGAACGAAAGTGCGCGAAGTAGCAGAGGCCGTAGGCGTGTCGTACGGAACGGCAATTAATATTTTACATGAGTTATCGGTGAGAAAGGTGTCGGCCCGATGGGTGCCGCGATTGCTTACGGTGGACAACAAGCGGATACGGTTGTCAATGTCGAAGCAGTGTTTGGACCTCTTTAAGAGAAATTCGCAGGAGTTTTTGCGTCGAGTCGTCACCGTTGATGAAACCTGGATCCATTATTATACGCCAGAGTCCAAGCGACAGTCAAAACAATGGATTTTTCGGGGTGAATCTGCTCCGAAGAATGCAAAGACGGTCCCATCGGCCGGAAAGGTCATGGCCACGATTTTTTGGGATTCCAACGAAATAATCCTCATGGACTTTTTGCAGAAAGGAAGAACGGTCACGGGGCAGTACTACAGTGAATTATTGGATCGATTCGATATAAAATTGAAGGAGACACGGCCCCATTTGGCTAAGAAAAAAGTGCTGTTTCACCACGATAATTCATCCAGAATTGTCGCGGCAAAGTTGCATGAACTGCACTACGAATTGCTGCCGCACCCACCGTACTCGCCTGACTTGGCTCCCTGCGACTTCTTTCTGTTCCCCAACATGAAAACGTGGCTCGGGGGAAAAAGATTCAGCTCAAAGAGGAGGTTATCGTCGAGACAGAAGCGTATTTTGCAGAGTTTGACAAATCGTATTTTTTGGAGGGGTTAAAGAAATGGCAGAAACGTTGGGAAAAGTGTATTGTACTAAAAGGTGATTACGTTGAAAAATAAAAAAAAAATTTGTGGAAAACTTGCGTCTTCTTTCCTAACACGGGTATTTATTGATCCACCCTCGTACTTTTTGTGTACATGGCTTACTTGAGCGAAAATTTTAATGATCACTCGTTATAAACGTCACTTGCGAAACGTTCTTATAGATACAATAATACCCCATGGATTTGTAGAAATCCATGCACATATATTCACCGAAAATCGGCGGCTGGTTTCAACCTTTTGTGTATATTTTACATCATACCGCCGACTCCTTGGGCTATATATTCTTGCCCAGAGGGGGATGGCTGGAAGGTCTTTTCATCACGAAAAATTACTGTAAAATATTGTCTTTCTGAGTTCGTTTAAGTAAAACTAACGGTAATTATATCACACTATATTATAAAAGAACATATTAAATAACACTTGAAACTATCTATTACAATAATGGCAATATTTATATTTATTTATTCACAATATTTATTTGTAACTACGACGTTAACACGGCGGTCGGTTGCTGTCGAATGAATGTTCTAATTCTTTTATATGAGTCCTTTTAATTTTGTTTAGTGGTCGAAGTTGCCTCCATTTCCACTCCATTGTTTTGTATTTCCCAAGATTGTGACGTGTTTGTGTCTGATTAATACATAATCGTGTGTTGTGTGTTTTTGTGCGGTCCTGTGTTGCGTGTGTGTAGTCTGTGTGTTTGTCGCGTTTCAGTCATGTGTGTGTTTGCTGTTTGTCGCTTTTTTGTGTTTCAGTCATGTGTGTGTTTAATGTTTGTTGTTGTAAAGTGTGATTATTTTCTTTGTTTGCGTTACGAAGTATTGTATCTGTTGTGTTGTTGAGTTTGTGGAGTGTAATGTTATTAGCATATTGCCTAAGGCAAGTGCTAGTTCGTCATTTGTGTTAGGTGTTGTGTTGTTTCGTTTTTGTGTCCAATGGGGTTACTTGTTGGGGGTGGTGCTGGTATGTATTTGGGTTTGGGTGTGGTTTTGTTTACAGGGTTATTTGGGTTGTTAGGACAGTTAAGGAAAGTAGATAAGTGAGGACCACCGCAGTTTGCACACTTTGGTGGCGTTGTTTTGAGTTTTGTACATAAGTGTGTTGAGTGTTCGTGTCCGCATTTCATACATTTGTAGTGTACGTTACAGAGTCTTTGTTGGTGTCCGAAAGTCTGACATTTGTGGCATTGTATTATGTCTGTCCGTCTGTTTAATGGTTCGATTTTAATTGTAAGTCCGCAGCAGTCGTGTATGTTATAAATTGATTTATAATGTCTCGTCAGTTCAATTAAAACAAGTGGTGCAGGTATGCCGTGTTTACCGTTCATTCGTTTGATTTTTAATGTCGGGTAGCCTTGGTCAGTCAAGTCGTTTGTAATGTCTGTGTCAGAGATAAAGGTAGGAATGCCTCGCATAACTACCTTTAGTGTTTTTTCGCTTCGTAATTGAAACGTGTAAAATTGAATGTGTTCTGTGTTGAGTATGTGTTTAAGTGTGCGGTAGTTTTCGTCAGTTTTAGGTTCGATGTGTATACCAGCTTTTACTATTTTGTTTTGTACGGTGTTGTGTGTCTTAAGTATTTGTCGTATGTGTGCCCATTTGTCTTTCTCTGTGATTATTATTAGTGCTATTTTGTGTGTTTCAGTGTTTGTGTTTTGTGTGGTGTTTGTTTTGTCACTTACCCTGGGTGTGCTGTCTGATGTTGACGGTTGTGGGGTCAATTCTGTTGTTTCTTCTTCCATTTTTTCGTCGGAGTTGGTTCCTAGGGCACTGTGGGAGTTTTTTGTTTCGATCGGTGTAGTCGTTTCGTCTGTTTTCATCTTCTTTGTGAATTTCGGGTATATAAAGTCTTCAGTTTCTTTTTCAGGTTGTTTCTTGTTCTGTATTCGGTGGTGTTTTTTTTCTTTGGGCGGTTCGGGATCTGTTAATTTTACTTGTATCTTCGGTTGATCCGGGTCTACAACGAATAATCTCGGTGATGTCTGTAGAAGTTGTTGAACGCCACTTTCGCTGTGAGTTTCATCAATTATTGCCTGTGTTTGTTGAAGTATTTCAGGTGGCCAGGGTTCAACGATATTGGGATTCACTATTAATTTCGTTAATGTAATAATTCGCCCGGCCATTTCTTCCGGCTTCGTTTGACGAATGTCGTCTTCGGGTCTCTCAAATACAATACTGCTGGAACAGAGATCGCAGTGAGAATGTGTTCTAATCCCTTTCTCGGCGGCTTTTATATAGGTCGCCGCATATTCGAGAACCTTCCGGACCTCCGTTTTATTCCAGGCCTTTTAATTCTAGATTGTCCGGGAGATGGATGACGCGTGACGTCATTGCCTGACTCGTACTCCCAAAAGTTATTGTCATTCGCAAGGTATTGTAATGTAACGACCAATCTGGATTCTTTGTGTCCAGTTGTGTAATTTGAGTTACCGTTCTTACTGCTTCAGTTTATGTGGACGTTTCGACAATGCCTTACACAACAAATGAACTGGTCGATATTATTTACATTTACGGTGAAATCGGTGGAAATGCTCGTATGTATAGGGAGCGTTTTCCAAGTCGTCAATCCCCATTTTACATGTGCATAATGGATGTCGTGTTCTGATTAAGGTAAACAGGTATATCGTTACTAAATTACGAATGTTCCGGACGTGAAAGGCCCCATTGGGTCTCCGCGCTGAAGAAAAGCTACTGAATTTCATTGAGAGAAATCCAGATGTAAGTATATGAGATGCAAGAAGTCTCGCAATATGGTAACAACATTTTGAGAAGTAATTTATTACACCCGTATTTACAAGAACTGACTGAAAATGAATGTCCTCTGCGTATTACATTCTACACCTGGTTTCGTCAACGTGTAGCATAAGTGTAAACTTCTGTGCTAAAAGGTTTATTCACCGATGAAAACTGTTTTACAAGAAATAACATTATGAATTATCATAATGCACATCATTGGGCTGACAGCGGCATGACAAGATCAGTTTCAGCATGGTTTTTGGTAAACTCTTCTAGGACCTTATGTACTTCCAGAGTGGGTAAGTTACTTACAATTCCTAGAAAACGTTTTGCCGAACTATCTGGACGATGTAGCGCTTGACACGAAGGCAGATGTGGATTATGCACGGCGGAGCATCCACACATCATCCTAGATGGATTGGACTATACTATAAAATGTCTCATTACTTCAGAAGGTTGATTGTTGTACATGACGAAATTTAGAATTAAGTTTTGTTATGTATGTTTTTTCTGTTTATATCATTGTAACAATTCATAAAGATTAGACAAAAAATATGAACCAGTCTCGTCATTTTTGAAATTCAACTTTTTGATTTTCATTATGTATATTTACATACATACCGGGTTATTATTTTTCTCGTTTTGAAATGTTATTTGATTAATTTTTCTTCTAATTTCTGAAAAGTAGGTATATCGCATTTCTTATAAAGAATAAAAGCTATTACTATTTTGTGGTTTTTAGCAACGTTATTGATTAGTTCTTTTTATATTTCCAATGATTTCTTTTCTTTAAAAAGGAATTTATGGAGTCTGTTTCCTTCTTTCAACAATTATATTTCCATATTATTAATATTGTATTCATGATGACCTTATGTTAGTTTGTTGCACCCTGCTTTTAATACAAGTGAAACAGATATGCATTACACACATCTGTATCTGTACACATGGACATACACCTTGTATTTTCCAACATTTACTTCTGTCAAAGACACGTGTTTCTGTCACACAATAGACTTCGTCAGTTTGGCAAGTGAAGTTAAGTTTGATGGAACGCCTCATAGGTATAGCAAATCTTGTCCCAATCAGGTAACACCAGATAATCTGGTGACATCTGACGGACAAAAGAGACTATGCCAAAAATATCGATTTTCTTTCGTCCAGCTATGTCGGTACAGAAGGGAAAAATACGTATGTAGCCGTAAGTCCACTACACGATGCCAGATAATATACCAAAGAAATTTGAGTACATCAATCAATACGTTAAGCACGCATTACGCATTTGTTACAAGGGAAACAGATATGCATA
This sequence comes from Melolontha melolontha, assembly GCA_935421215.2. Lineage (NCBI taxonomy): Eukaryota > Metazoa > Arthropoda > Insecta > Coleoptera > Scarabaeidae > Melolontha > Melolontha melolontha. Next base: position 141,701,663 of record OW285237.1, on the reverse strand, counting down.
ACACACATCTGTATCTGTACACATGAACGTACACCTTATGTACGTATACATATAATACGTATATAGATGGCATGGCGTGATAGGCTGGCATCGTGTTAATGAACTTACACCTATATACGTCTTTTTTCCCTTCTGTACCAGCATAGCTGAGCGAGAGAAAACTGTTATTTCGGCATAGTCACCTGTCCTTAACAGAAGTAAATGTTGAAAAATACAAGGTGTATGTCCATATGTACAGATACAGATGTGTGTAATGTATATCTGTTTCACTTGTAACACTTGTAACACTTGTACACTTAACGTATTGATGGTATTGGCAGATTGGTATATCTGTTTTCAATAGTTTAATGTCTATCGCATCTAATGTCAGTGCCTTAGAATAGGTAATTAATGTAACTTTAAATTTGATATTTCAAATTATCATGATAATTATCACTACCCGGGGTTTATATCATTTACTTTGCATTTTTATGCTAATCTTATTTTAATATAAAAAACTAAAATAACTAACCAAACTCTTCAATTTTAACTGAAATTGATTTTGTAGAATACAATTTTCAATTTTTTATTGAATATTTTCTATTAATATTCTGTGAAGAAAAATTATATTTATGTAATTAAAATGAACTTTGTAGATATTTTACGTATACTTCTTTAAAAAAACACATGAAATTCGTTTTTCGTTCATTTATCCTATCTAAAGCCAAAATTTTTCATTTATATTTTTAAAAAAGATAAAAGTAAAATAAGATTTAACAATCTTTTTTATATGCCTTATTATTGCTATGACAATTTATATTCTTACAATAACATCACTATTAAAGCTTATGAAAATTGTATTGAGATAATTGCATTTGAAAACTTCAACAACAGATACTATACAATACTAGAATAAACAATGCAATAATTGATGTTAAGACGATTGAATAATTCACAATCAGGAGAAGAAATAATTTATGATAACAACACTGATATCAAAACGAAAAGCTTATTTTTTTTCTAGCAATTTACATATACTGTCGTGAGTAAAAAAAACGGGACACTGTTTTTGCGTGGGTTTAAATTGTGACTACTTAAGTGGCTATCTTTACTCATAATAGTAAGTCAGGAATTGTCAAAAATGTATGTTTCATTGACATTTATTAAATATTTTTACAATATATACTAATAAAAATTACTAAAAACGATAGAGAAAGAATATAATTAAAATAATTAGTATTTCGTCATTCCACCGTTATTATTTATAACTTCATCTAATCTTGTAGACATTGAAGCGACGATATTTTGTACAACATTTATAGGAATTTGATGCCAAGCATTTTAAACCTCCCAAAATTCTTCCTGGGTAACAGCTATATCTCATTAATCCCCATACATTGAGATTTAGATAAAGACTGTAGGGCGGGAAATATAAAGTTTAAATTTAATTCTCTTGTAACCATTGTGTTACAAAATGAGACAGGAAATTGTATTGTTCTTATAGCTTCCTTTAATGTTTTGAAAGGGTTGTGACTAATCTCAGTAACTATTGTTTCGTCTTCCTGCGGGTTTGAAATTTTGTTACTTTCGGGACCTATTTTCCGATTTAAATTATCCTCTTCCCTCCATTTTTTATATATTCTTGCCGCTGAACTTTTACCAATATTAAATTGAACCGATCCGATACAGTTCTTAATGATTTTTCAAACTAGTAACAGGTCTGACTTTATCAGTTTTCGAAAAATGCGGTATTTTCAATTTTTAGTTAGCCACAATGATAGATAATCTGACGTACAGTTTGAAAATTAATCAAATGTCAAAATTACAATGCTAAAAAATAAGAGAAATTGACATTACGATTTTGACACTGTCACGATTTTTTTGCTCACGACAGTAGTTCATAAAGTATAAGTTTTCAGTTCAAGGCCAAATTCAAAGCATGTGATTCAAATCAGTACTGCAGAGTCAAATAAAGTCAATATTCAATCGCGGAAATAACCGTTTGTCATCATAAAATATAAACGTCATGTTTTGCAATATTGTCAAAATTTTAGTATATCACTTGCAATAATAACCAAAGAAAGCGTATACATAACCTACATGTCAAAATAATAATAATAATGAGTAAAGTAGGAACATGAATAGTTCAAAAGTATTGTTTCTTTTCTAGTATAAATATATTCATTCTATCCAAGAAAACTGCGCAAATTATTACTTTAATATTCGAACAAATTAGCAGGCATCTAAGAAATATTCTGTAAAATAAGTAGGTATTTATTATCAGTATTGTTCTGAAAAGAACGGATTTTGTAATTTTGTATGACAAACTAAATATACAAATTAGAAGAATGGTTAACCTAGAAGTCAAAATACCGGAAACAAAGTCAATAAACAACAGTATTCAAATAATTTGACAGCAAGCCAAATATCATAAGACTATCTCCTGGACAACTTATCATTTTTATTTAATATAAAATTTCAAAGACGTACGTCTTAACTTAAAATGACAAACGTGTGTAGTATTACAGCGCGTATTCATGTGTGTTAGAAAGAGATGAAGTACAATTTGCGGTTCCCAGTTGGGTAGTAAGAACTGAAAACTTATACTTTATGAACTAAATTTTAAAATAGAAAAATATAGGGAAATATAATAAATAACAGGAAAATCCCAAGAGTAGTTGTGTTTTGTAGTATAGAGCAACTAAAGAAAATTTATATCCTACTTTAATAAGCTTTATAATAAATACACATGTATATAAGAAAAAGTCTATTTTAATTGAATGAAAATGAAAATATTTGTTGTAACATTTTCCCAAAAAATTACATTTAATTTAATATAGTATTTATGAAGTTGTATCCATTAAAATATCACTGTCAATATGCTTAACAGAAACATCATAAACATCAATATTTGCAGTTTTAGTTGATAAAACTGCAGTAGTACCAGAAGGATATCTATATGAAGCTTGTCGTTTTCCCTTTCTGTTAGCTTCATCAAAAGTACGTAAGTATTCAACAGATCCTTTGCGTATTACACATAAATCAACATTGGATCCTGATCCTAAATCATTAAATATACCTGCAGCAATTGCATCTCTAACTAATTGTTTGCCTTCTTCCTCAGATAAACCTGGTTTCCAACGTGATTCAAAAACTGCCATTGCAGCTAGAGAGCCAGAGCCCATTGTTGTATAAGGTAATTTATCAGTAGATCCATGAGGATAGATAGAAAATAAATGAGGCCCAACACTATCTACACCCCCTAGTACTAAAGCTGCACCAATATGACCTTGGTATCTAAATAAGTATTGTTTCAACAGTTGATTTGCTGTGCAAACAGGTACTACACGACTAGTATATAAACGGTGCAATTCTAACTGAGAAGCTACCATATTGGTAGTCATTTCTGTATCTGCAGCAGTACCAGCACCGCAACAGCTGAAATTTTATTATAATTGTATTTTGTAAAAACTTTCTTCTACCTGTACTTACTACATATTAGAAGCTAAAAAGTGTATTTTTGAACAGTTCTTATCTGACACCGTAGTATCTTCTGTAGCTCTTGTATCAGCTCCTAGAATTACACCATCCTCATAAATGATACCAGCAATAGTAGTTCCAGTTTTTGTAGCTTTTGGAACAGGAAAGCCTTTGCTTTCCAAATGAGCATTTCTATGAAAAAAGATATGCAAGTGAAAATTTATAACCTAACATCTAATGACATAGCAATTTTACAAATAATTTAAAATATAAATTTAATTACCTCGCGCAATTTTCAAATGAAAATCCAGAATTTCTAACTTCCGGACATAATACTGAAGACATTTTTAAGACAATTCAAGAATGACTTCCTTATTTAAAAATCTTGTGTTAATCAAACGTTAACAACACAAGTAAAAATCAATTGACTGAAGTTTGGTGTTGTTTGAATGAAATGCAAAATTTCAAATATGTCTGAAATGAGCTATTTAAACTGCACCAAATAATAATGGATTAATTTCGTTTTTCTTCATACGAATTCAATTTACTTAATTTGTTACTGAATACACTTTGTATAACGCAATTAATTTATTACTATTGCATGTCCAAGGTCATTTGCATCAGATTGGTAACGCTATTATTATTTGGTAGAACCAGTGTTGCCACGTGAAAAAAATTTATTTCACTAGATATAAACGTAAAAAATCACTAGGTTTCACTATACTTTTACTATAAATTATGCACATGCATTAAATTTAAATTAATCAGAAGGAAGATACTCCATTTACTAATGTATTTGTTGTTAATGAGGAATGAACTATTAAAATAAAAAAAATATAAAGCAATAGGTAAATAATATTTTATTTGTAAACGGTAATTATACAAATTGTAGATATACAACGAGACTATAAATGATTGTAAATTTTCGACTTAAGTTGGAAACACTTCTGTAATTTTATGTTAGCACACCTGATTTTTAACGCATCCATATGATACAAATGACATAACCTACAAAGTTGTACCTATATACGAATATCCAGGCAAGCCAATTTTTCAGTGTTGCCAAAGTAAATATTTGTTACAAACATTTATAGTCAAGTAGTATATATTACATGGGATATTACATAAAGTCGTATTTTACAATAACACTGTACAAGCTGTTTTAAACTTAAGTAAACTACAAGAAAATAAAATACAATACATAATAGTAAATTACAAATTAATGTTTATAAAAATTGTGTTCCATAATATATCTTTATTCTGTTAAAATCATGTTGTTATGCTTATTTGTTACAGAAATTTTGTAATCAAAACATGATTTATTATCACTATTTATTAATCTTTAGAGTGCAAAATTCCAGTTAAGGTAGAGGCAGATAACTGATTTCTGATTTTACTTTTGTTGAGAGATACTGTACTGAGTATTCTTTCTACTGAAGCACTGATGTGAGGTAATGTTAAAACTAAATTGACAAATTTTGATAGTTCTGGATAAACAACAGTATTGTCACATCTAATTTGGTTGCAGATATTTTTCCAAAAAGAAATATGATCTGCTGCATCTTCATTAAAGTCACTATTTTGCAATAATCGCCATTCTATCCAGTGTACTGAGATCAATATCTTTACTATGAAAACTTACTGCTGGACCTAATGAACTTGTATTTTTAATAAGTTTTGGGTCCAAAATTTAAAGAACTCCAGTGTTTTTACTTCTTCTGAGTTAAAAGGAAAGTGTTTATATAATTGATGAGCAGCTTCGACATAAAAACCTAAGCATATTAATTGGAAGTTATGTTTATCAGCATTTGAGAGCGAATTTTCTTCAAATAATATAGCTGCCTTGAGGCCACAATATAGTTCATTTAGTGGAAGATAATGCTCCGAGTTTCTATATTGTAATATAGTTACATCAGTTTTGTTCAAATACGTATATATATTTATATAACAACTTAGAATAATCGCATATACTGCTAACATTCTATCATATATTGATATTGCATAGATTTGAGGAGATTCTCATTGTCTAAATTTAAATCAGTAAATACAGGTAAAACATATTCCAAAAACTCTAAATAAAATTTATTAATAGGATTTTGTAGATTTTGGTGACTTGATTCAGATGCATTGATTTTATTGAAAGATTCATTTTGAAATATAATTCAAGTACTTCAGACTGGTCCAATACCCTTTTAACGACAGAATGCAAAGCGAGCCAATGTGTTTGGCTGGGTTGCAACATCTTATGCGGTTTACTAGCAAGAACCTGTTGAAATTCTTTGTACTCTGTTTGTCATTTGAAACTATATTGCATATAAGTGTATACTTCTCAAACTAATTTTTCTGTTGAAGAAGGTAATTTTTCACAAGCATGGGAAGCTACGAGTGCTAATGATGACATAGACATCTTATAGCAAAAAGTTGTGGTATTTCATTTTTTAATAAAGTTTTGACGGAATGCTTAATTCCCATCATTGAATGTGCTCCATCAGCAGCAAATCCTACCATATTATTTTTATAAAAATTGAAAAATAATATGTATATTTACTGCAGTTGCATCAGAGATTGGTAATAAAGAAAGAAATTCATCATTTATATTAAAATTTTGATTTAATCGCACAACTAGTGCTAAATTTTTAACTCTGCTGTGATCTGTAGACTCATCAATTAATAAAGAAAATTTGTTGCACTTTAAAGTTTCTATTAGAGTTTCAAAACTTGATTGACCAATTACATTATTTATAATAGCTGTGCATTTTGTACGATTACAGAAAATATTTTTTATGTCATTTTCATTATTTATAGACCCAATTAGTTGTACTAGATGATCAACTGAACTTATAGATATATTGTGTTCTGTAATGAATGATGCAATTCTTATTTCTATTTCTTTTGTAACAAATTCAATACTTGTAAATTGCGTTGCAGGGAATATTTGTTTGAATTTCGATTTAAATTGGGGATTTATAGAATCGTGATGCTTACGTATTGCTGCTATCCCTCCATTACCACATATTTTACGTCTGAAAAACTCTTTTCCTTTTAAGCTTGCTTCTATCCAATGTTGGTAAACGTTATGTTTTTCCCAATCAGTCTTTTATTTTTGTTGATAAATTTTCTTTCTTTTTGAAGTAAAGGGTCCGGCAGTGAAACGGGAAGATTAAGATATTGCGAAGATTAGAGTCAGACGGCTCAAGAGGAGTGGGGGACTCGACCTTAAGCGTCCAGAGGGTCGGTATTTTCAGTCGTCATGTTGCGTTGGACGAATGAGGAGTGTGCTTTCGCCGTAAAAGCATTTTACAAAAATGCTGATAGTGCTGTTGGTGCTCAACGTGCTTTCTGTAGGGAGTTCAATATGTTACCGCGTGATCCTGTACCTTCAGCGAACGCTATCAACCAATGGGTAAGAAATTTTGAAGAAACTGCTAATGTAACCAAGAAACGAGGTGGTAGTGTAAGGACGGCTCGTACTCCCGAGAATGTTAATCGGGTGCGAGAGAGAAGTCCACGGAAATCTGCAAAGCGTCACAGCATACAGCTCGGTCTTAGTGACCGAACTACAAGAAGGATCCTGAAGAATGATCTCCACTTCACCGAAAGACTTCAAGAATGTGTTCGAAACGAAGGACGCCATCTTACAGATATAATTTTAAAAAAATGAACATTTTCATATATCCTCATTAATTTCCACTAATTTAGATTAAATTTGTGTAAAAAAGTTCAATAAATATTAATAATTAAGACTTAAGACCCGTTTCACTGCCGGACCCTTTAGATGATCGATCTCTATCTGTAGTCGACATAACCATAGAAAAGGAATAAATAATAACTGTTACAAATTAAAAGGGATTTAATGAAAAATCCCTTGCGAAGAGCTTTTATACGTTATCGATTAAAGTAGGTACTTCATGGTAATTAGTGTAATTACTTTAAACATCCCAAATTTAAAAATAATTTAAACGGGACTTCCCTTAATGAGCTTATATGTACCTATAACGGGTGTTCAGAAACATTCGAAGTCAAGTGGGCTCTGAACAAAAAAACATATCTTTACTTAAGTATCTGATTTGTAATAATTATTAAATGTCAACTGTTATCTGTCAAAAATCAATCTATCTCAGACATGACTTCATATTTTCAAGGACTACTTTGACATCGAATGTTTCTGAACACCAGTTACTATCGAATGCAGTGTTTTTTTACTGTTGAAAAAGTAAGTTGGATTTACAAGAAACTTCATTATAGCCCACGCCATATTGTTTTAATCAAAAATGCTTTGTTTGTCCAAAATTATACTCTATTTTTAAAGTAGAGAGACGAATTTCTGAACAGACCACTTTGACAGTGAAATCTCATTGGTTGAAAGCAATTTGGCCTTGCTTTCAACCAATGAGATTTCACTGTCAAAGTGGTCTGTTCAGAAATTCGTCTCTCTACTTTAAAAATAGAGTATAACAAGTTCTTAAAAAAATATTTAATTACTCTCATTAATGCTTTTAATTATGCTACAAGTACATTTTCTTTTCAGCATATAAGTTATTTGGAAATGACTTCAAAATTTTGTATATCGTGTGCGGTAAAGGAGATATTAGATGTGGAAAACTTACACTATTTTCCAAGAAATCCTTAAAATTTATTAGTAAATGAATATATAACAAAGCAACTAATATTTAGGCATCCATGTTTTTGATGCAAGACTTGGTTTGGAAGTATGTAATTGGTTTAAAATTTATCATAGGAAGTTACACATTTTACTCTGGAGTTGTACCATGCTTACATTTAGCACAAACACTCATGTCAATATCAAAAAGTTCTGAATCTCAACTGTAAGAAGAAACATATATTCCACAAAGACTACCATTGCAAGCAATAGGAAATGCATCGCTAATTGATTGCAATTTACCTACAGTACCTGTAGAACACCTATTTGCAATTCAGTTTGTGTCTTATTACCCATGAGCAAGTAAATATATCAAGCACATCAACAGTAAAAAGAAAGAAAAAAGGAAAAGCATTAGTGAATGCAATAAGGAAAGAACATGAGCACATTTGAAAACTAAAATCAATATACACAAAAAAGAGACTACAATCAAAAATATATCAAAATTAAACTTAAATAGGTGTTCATTGATCAAAGATATATTTAAAGGTAAATTATTCTTCCTCTTTTTTTTATCTGTCTAATTATTTTATTTATTCAACAGGAATATCATCAAGTGCACAATCATTACTGTTTTCTCAACTTTGTTGTGCGAAGCATCTTCTAAAAGGTAGGAGGACAGTAAAAGACAAGGTATTGGCTTAATGATTGAATTAGATTTTTCGTGGATGTCTCCCACACAGCATTACCATTTTATTTGGTGCTTAATACGTCAAACAGACTTCCTTAGTAATGCACAAGGTTAGTAAGGAATTTACGGAATGAAAATACTACAAGAAAATTAAAAACATTATCTTCTTCTTCTTACTTCACGACCTTTATTTTTGGTCTGCCCATCTCTTCCATGGGCGTCCCGTCGCTCTTCTTCCTTTCGCCTTATATTTCCATATTCTTTTGGGTATCCTATCATCTTCCATCCTTTCTACGTGTTCTCTTCATTTACGTCTGTATTCTCTTATCATTTCGTTCGCATCTTCAACTCCAAGTTCTTGTCTTATTTCTGTGTTCCTCTTCCTATCCATTCTTGTGTAGCCTGCTGCTCTTCTTAGGAACCTCATCTCCGATGTTTGGATTCTTCTTTCATTCGCTTTGGTAATGGTCCAGCTTTCACTCCCATATATACCACATGGGATTGCCATTGTTTTATAGAATTTTATCAGCGTGTCCTTCCTCACTTTATTTTTTAGTGTTCTGGCTATGGTGCCATTTATTCTGTTGAATTTTGTTAGTTTCGTGTGTATATCCGTGTCATCGTATAAATACGATATAGTGGATCCGAGGAAGTTAAATGTTTTTACTTGTTCTATTGGCTTATTATTAATTATTATTTTTGATCGCACTGTTTCGTTTCCGCTGAAGGCCATTACTTTAGTTTTTTCTGTTGATATCATTATATTGTATTTCTCGGTTATTCTATTTAAGTCGTAGACAGCTCTTTGAAGAGTGTCGTCGTCACTGGCTATTAGAGCTTGATTGTCGGCGAAGAGTATGTTTATTAGGTATTTTTGTCTGTTTAGGTCATGTGTGTAGTGCTTAGTATTTGTCAGCCATTCCCGTAGCACGTCATCAATATATTTATTAAAGAGTATTGGTGACAGGCTGCAACCCTGTCGTAGTCCTAAGTTGACGGTTGCCACTTCCGTTTCGCTATCGGTTATGGTAATCTTTGAGTTTTTGTACATACTCTTAATAACTTTAATCAAATGTAAAGGTATTCCTCGCCTTTCCAGTATGTCCCATAGTTTTTCTCTTACTACTCTGTCAAAAGCTTTTTTGTAATCTATAAACAACATATGTGTTTGTTTGTTATGTTCTCGATGTTTCTCTATTATTTGCTAAATTGTAAAAGTATTGTCGGTGCAAGATCTTCCTCTTCTAAAACCCGTCTGTTCCTCCATAAGTATATTTTCCGCTATTTTATTTAATCTGGCTGTCACTATTTTTGAATATATTTTATATGCGGTGTTTAGCAGGGATATGCCTCTATAGTTTTCGCAGTTGGATCTGTCTCCTTTTTTAAATATTGGTGTTATCTTCGCAATCTTCCAACTGTCAGGTATTGTTTTTGTTCTCCAGCATTTATTTAGTAGTTGCAAGAATCTTGATTTCACCTCTATGTGGGCAAATTTGAGAAGTTCCGGGTTTATATTATCTTGTCCTGAGGCTTTTTGGTTTTTTGTTTTTTGTAGTGCTTCTTCTAGTTCTCTCATTTCTATCTGGTCTACACTTCTATCCTCTTCATCATCTTTTTCGTTTCTATTTCCTGGAAACATTTCCTAAAAACATTATATCATCAATTATTTATTAAGAAAATATGTTTTTTTTATTGTACTTTTAAAATATTCTATTTTATACCATTATCGATATTAAAGATATTAATTTTCGTAGGTCTATATTATTGTAAATTATTTTAGATATTTAGAATTGTATACTAGTTATAATAAAGTAAATTTGATGTGAAGTATTCCAATTATTTCATTGAACATAGTAAAGTGTACCACTAAAGAAGAATACAAATGTTTGTACGATATGTTTATACATTTTCAGTTCTTTTTCTTTATGTATTAAACATGAAGAAATTGCTGAAAATGTAAAGATAAACATTTCGTATGAACATAAAAAATAAATACAATAAACTAGAAAAGCAAATTTAAATTTTGGCGGGTAAATGCGTCCTCGTTGGACAGTGCCATCTTTAATTGACTGCCCAACTATTAGAGAAGGATGTATTATGTAATGATCTTCCATTAGTTCCATTTCACTAGGACAAATTTTTGTTATTAGTTGCCGGGTTTCGCTACACTGTTTACTATGTATTTGTTTGTGGAGATTGTTCTTTGAATTTCGTTGATAGAATTATACGTAAGTGACGCCAGGTATCATCTTTGGTGATTTTCAGTGTAATTTATTTTTCATTACTAATATCTCTATTATAGACACATTATGGATAAGGGAGACGCGAAAAGAAAAAAAATTAGTACGGAAGGTGAATCTACCAACCGGGATCTTGGTGCTCAAAATGTTGCTATCGTTAATTCAGCAAACTTCAACGAGGTAATAACGAATTGATTGACCAACATAATTATGCAGATGTAGTTTTTTTTGTCTTTTTTATATGAGTTTTCTTTTGTGCTTCGATTCATTTGCTGATTTATTGTTTTCCATGCATATTTAAGTGTGGTTAATAGCTAGTAAAATTAATGGACTCATTTTGATTTTGTTTATAGATACCAGATCTATCAGAAATCGCTGATTCAAGTACACAAGAATTTAAGGTTATCAAAACAAAACTCACCTTTGTAGATAAAGGCGAGGGTTAAAAAAGGTTTTTTTAAATGCGGAGGATCTGAAGTCCATATAACAGCCCCGAGGCGTTTTGGAAATCAATATTTATGAATATGCTCAAGACATTTTTGACGATAATAGTGGATGAAGATGCAAAGCCAACTTCAATCCAGAAAGTTCTGATAATTACATGTTTATGAATTTAAAACTAGGTCAATGCCATGGTGATTTTGTTAAGGAACATTTCGGTCAATATCCTGTGATTTTGATGAGTCTTAAAAATGTTCATGGTACAATAAAAACTCCATTTTAAAAACTTTTAGACTCCCTGAAGCAAGCTATTTGTAAGACATTTGAAAAGCATGTTTACCTGCTTGAAAGAGCTCTTGATGGTTCTAGAAGGTTTAAAAATAAGAATATACAGGGCATCAGAACATTTTTGACATATTGTGAAGAAGATAGGTTGAAAGATCTGTCCGAAGCGAATGTAACAAATGCTTTGGAATTCTTGTCTAAAATCTTGTACACTCACTTTAACAAGAAAGTTGTTATACTTATAGACGCCGCGGATGCGCCAATTATGAGAGGTATTATCGACAATATGAAAGATGAAACCCTGAAATACCTCATAAGTCTTCTTAGGGTTATTTTCTCAGCAGGTTTGAAGGAAAACACATTTTTGGAATGTTCATTAGTTAGTTCCACTGTTCGCTTATCAGGCGTATTTTCCTGGGAAGTAAACAATCAATATCATGCTCTGTTCCTGCAGAACAAACCTTTTTCACAAACATATGGATTCACAAGACAAGAAGTATATGATTTGTTACAGAAGGATGTATTTCAACTAGTGATGGATTTTGATGGTGTCAAAAAGTGGTATAATGCATACCAAATATTAAGGAAGGATGAGCCAACGATTTACAATGTCTGGTCAATCATATGATATTTGAGCAACAGTATTGAAGAAGAGAAAAACATTTTTGGTAATTATTGGGCTAAGTTTAGCTTGCTGTGTAGTTTAAAAAAATTGTTTGTGAATCATGAGATACAAGAAGGAATCAACAAACTTTTTAAAGGCGAGAGTATTTCAATAGTAATAGCTGAGCCAACTGTTGATAATATATTGGAATTGAAAAATACGATTTCTTATCCACAGAATAAATCACAAGTGAATTTCTTCTTGCAGCTACTGTGGGATAGTTTGTTGAATGCAGTTGAGAAGTATGATGATACTGTAGTACTAAAGATACTACACTTAGAGATTAAGAGAGAAATTCAATGTAAATGTTACACTCAATCACTTTTTGAAGTAGGTTATAGGCTCAAACCTGAGAATATAGAGAGTTACATAAAAGCACTGGAGCAACTGCTACGAATAACAAGTAATGAAGAAGAAAGTGAAATAGAGGAATCTGAGGAAGGGACAATTTAACATTGTGAAGAAGCAATGTGCAACCTTCTTAATGCTTTTCTCAGATAATGCGGCAATTCCTGTTAATGAGTCAGAGTTACATCGCATACTGTTTTATTTAGCATATAATAACAGACTTTTCACAGAGCAGTTGTGAAAGTATCAGAAGAGTTGCGAGATTGCGACAAGCTTAAGAAACAGGGCAGCTATCAAAGTAAGAGAAAAGAAAAACGTGGAAGAAAAAACGAATGTGACATGTGTGTGACTCATGGAACAGTCGCAGTCATATTTGAATTTAAATTTCTCAAGGCCAAAGAAGCAGAAAATTCAAAAGCTGCTCTTCAACAAATTATTGGAAACACATATTTTAAGCTTCTTGACAAAGAGGAATATAAACATATTAAAACCAAAATCTATGTTGGTTTGTGTATTAAAAAAAAACTTAAAGCTGGATTTATAAACTTGACGTTGACGTTCGTTAACGTTCCGTTCAGTTCCGTAGCCGTTCGCACTAAAAGTTGGATTTATAAACTTGACGTTCAGTTGACGTCGCGCGCGCATGTTTTTTGTAGCTAAGCGCAGACGTTTCTCAGCTGTTTATCAGTACGAAGTACCAAGTATCTCTTTTCTCTGGTACGAACGCATTCACGCTAGAGAACGAAATCGGTGAATTGGAATTCTATTGACATATTCAAAAATATTTATTAAAATGGACGAAAATCAATATTTGGCTGTCAGTTTGGCAATTTTTGTCCAATAAAACAAGAAATCTGCGCAAACTCGATCAGCACAATTTCATTGGTTGGTTACCTACGTTAACGAACTGCAACGGCAAAAGATAAAAGTTGGTTATGTCTGAACGGAATACGAACGGCAACGAACGTCAACGTGAAGTTTATAAATACACTCATAAGTTTAACGTATTTTATCAGCCGCGAACCTCAACTGCTGCGGTGCGGAACGTCAACGTCAAGTTTATAAATCCAGCTTAAATGTGACAGCGTATTACTTAGTCAACAATACTGATTTAGTTAATGCAAAAAAGTGTTGCTGGATGTAGAAATAAATAAGTTTTTTATATTCTTCCTTTTTTTTTTGTTTTTTAAGTATATTTCATTTCAGTTAGTTGATAAAATAATCTAAGAATCTGTATATTTTTATAATAATAAAATATTTTGTTAAAATATTGAAAATAAAATGATGTCATAATAGTTATTTATTTCATATTGCAAGTTTAACCAGGCAAATTGCAATAAAAGTAACCATCTTTCGCAAATAATTTAATGAGTCATTACTAATTTCTATAGCAACGAAATTTTTAATACAAATGACAATAAAACTTGAAAAGGTGTCAAGTTTTACGTTTGATTGTTTACGATAAAATGGATAAAAACCACACACCACAAGATATTCTGGATCGTCTGTTGGGGTAAAATGAATTTGATGCTAAATAAGTCTCGGAATCAATATAACGTTTTCTTCGGAAAAAAGTCAACGCATGATTTTGACTTTGCAGTCTTCTAAAAAAATTATTTCTCCTAGGAGCTTAATGTTTTACTTTTCAGTGTATTTTTAGTCCAAACAATATCACTTTAGTTATCAGTATGAAATAAAAAGAATTGCTGCAGTATTAAAACAAAATCAATGAAATCTGCTACACTGTTGCAGCAATGCAGACTGCACTCAACCACTTCCAACCGAATTGTCTAGAGATTTTATATAAAAGTTAAAGGTACTTATTTGTATCACAAATTATGGTGCTGAGAAATGTTAATTTAACGCACATTAATGACCTGTCCTGTTAATTCAGGATTGATGGTCGTATCGATGATTCTCCTCGATAGACACATACCTATAAACGGTATAAGCTATCGTGAAAGAGGAGAAGCTGTAGGAATTGATCGGATTGTAGTCGGAATGAAGACGGGGAATGTTTTGCACCTTTTTTTATTAAATATTGGGGCGTTGAACACCAAGGGATTTGAATAAGAATTTTGTTTGTTGATACATTTTTTTAAATTTTATCTTGGTTCATTAATGAAAAGCCATTTTGAGGTATCTAAAAATTAAGAACTTGACTTTCTTGTCAATAATTTTAATAACTATTAGAAGTAATTTTCCTTTTTCTTGCACGCCAATTGCTCTAGTCCAGAAATAAAAATCCATTTTGGGGTGTTGAAAACCGAGAGATTTGAATACGATTTTTGGCTCTTTTGCGGTCATTTTTCAATGGTATGTGCATGCGCCAATTGGCTTGGTTCAGAAATTAAAAGCATATTGGGGTGTCTAAAAAGCAAACATTTTTTGGTTGTTTTTAAGGTAACTTTGCTTGATTTTGGGTGAATTTTAACAATTTTTTGGTGTGCCCAATTTTTGGTGGTTTTAGATATTTGGGTACTTTTGGGTTGCATAAAAATTAGTGATTTATGAAGGATTTTTGGGTGCTTCTAAAGTAATTATACTTGATTTTGGGTGATTTTCAGCGGGATTTTCGTGTGCCAATTGACTTGGTCCAGAAATGAAATAGTTATTTACGAACCAAGTGCGTGAAATCATATTTCGCGAATGAGTGACCAGTTTAAAGCGCGAGCCGCAGGCGAGCGCTTTATGGACACGAATTCGCGAAATGTTTCACGAACGAAGTTTGTACAATATTTTTTGTACGAGAACTATAAACAATAATAATATTTATATAAAATATAAATATAATTTCAAAATTTTTATATTTATAAGTCCTTTTAACAATATTACTACTATCTGTCAGGGTGGCCGAGCGGTCTAAGGCGCCAGACTCAAGGTTTACCTTGCCCGTTACACGGGTTCTCGGGCGTTCTGGGCCCCTATTCTAATTGCAAATTTCGACTCGAATCCGCCATCTTAGGTCGAAATTATTGTGGTAAAAGAGTCACGTGATACGTCCATGACGTCATAACATTTCGACTCGTCGAAATTGTTTTCGACTAGAAAAAAGATGTTGAAATCTTAATTTCGACTCGAAATTCTTCAAAGTGAAGTTAGCAAAAACGTTTAAACTGGTATGTAACAAAATTCACTTTTATTTTTGTTTTGTGTTATAGCACGTGTAACTGAGTTTATTTCCGGCATAGAATAATTTTTCCTAGTAAAGATAATATCCCAATTTATTATGGTATTGGTAAATATTTAAAAATAGAGCATTTTCAAGAATTTATGTTGTATTACATTGATAGAAGAAAATTTCTTTGTTTCACAATTTTATTAATTCTGTTGATCTAATTTTATTATTCTTTTTTGATTTCCCATAAGGATTTTTTACATTTTCAATCATATCACTTTGACTTAGGTAATATTATATCTTTGGTAATTAAAACAAAAAACATTTTACTAATAAAATATATTTATAAATTTGTTATTTTTTTAAGTACATCTATAAAATCTTTAAAAAGAATATTTGTTGTTTTCATTTCCTTTACCATCTCATCCATTTTATTGGAAATATTTTCCATGGCAGCAGTTTGTCTTTCAGCATTGGACACAAAATCTGCTGCGAGTTTCTGATTGTCACAAACTGAATTTTTTCTTTTACGTCCTCTAGCTGCAAAAATAAGTCACATTTCTGGTGCACATAATTATATATACATACATGGTGTTGAGAAATTCTCATTCGTATCATCAGTTGGTAATGTCTGAAATTTAAAAGTTATTTTAAGTGTGCTGAATTATAGACAGTGTATATAAGTGCTTACCTCATTTAGATTTAAATAATTATGGTCATGAAATATATGTATGGGTTGCATAGTTGAAGCACATGGCACAGGTTCCGGACTTTGCAATAATTTACTCCCTATCGCATTGGCAATTGGGCCTGAAGACGAAGCACTGCTGCAGGTAGATGGTCCTGGTTCGGCACTATCAAATACACTACCATCTATGTCATCTAAGCCATGAATGGCCTCCTCTGACAGAAAGCTTATAACTCTCAGTTCAAATTCTGTTAATTTGATAGTTGTCTCTGGACCACCACCTGTTTGTGACTTGTTTTTTTTAATATCACCAGCTTTCTTCTTTACTTTATTTTTCAAGTCAACCCATACCTGAAATTTTAGTTTAGTTTTCATGCAGAGAATATTACTTTTTATACAAACACGTTGCCATTTCTCCACACTTTTGGTAGGGCCACTACAATTGTTCAACTGTGTAGCCAAAACTTCCCATAAATTGCTTCTTAACTTCTTTCCCTCAACCCCCATTAATTTTCCTTTACCAAAATTAATATGGTCCTCCATGAACGACAGCAGTACTTCCTTTTGTTCATTTGTTATTTTTGATTCCATTTTTACTTCACCGTAGATCTAATAACAGTAATAGTATTTTATACAAAATCTTCTTTTTTTTAATAATATTACCTTAATTATTTGGAAATCAGAGAAACACCCTTCTAAACGAAGTATTTACTTGAATGTAACCTGGAAACTTTTATATTTATATTTTAGGACAAATTCACTAACTTATGATTAAATACCGGCTATAATAATATTTTAGAAAGTTATATCCTCAACAGCAATCAATTTCAGAGTCCAAAACGATAAACATAAACTATAATATAACCAAATATAACTTTAAACCCTTTTAAACACAAGCTGCAATGATCAAACGTCAAACACGAAATGGGAAATCGATTGGCCGGCAATACAAACCGGTTATTGGACGTTACTTTTTATCCAGACTACCAACTACCATCTAACTGCATTGCCATCGTTTCCCCTATATATCACTAGTATCGAAATTATTAAAATAACCACATTTCGACTCTCTCTGACGTCATACAATTTCGACCGATTTTGGTCGAAATGAATTAGAATAAGGGCCCTGGTCCTCTTTGAGGGTGTGGGTTCAAATCCCACTTCTAACAATTTTTTTTTAGTTTTCTATAAATTAAAAAAATAATATTTGTTGCTGTTTTGACATTGAATTACATACCTTCCAAATATAACAATTTCTATTTCATTTCCATTTATTTTCATAGAAAAACAACGAACTGGGTAGCATATTATTAAGGTTAGGGATTTATGATTTTAAAATGTCACTAAATTAATCAAGTTCCAGGAAGTACCAACTTTACTTTTACGTACTCGTGTATAAAGTGACTTTTTATGCACGCAAATCGAATCGTGAAATGTGCTTCACAACGACGAAAGGTTTGGTTGATTTCTAATTTGAGTACAGGTTTTGATAAGCGAGTACAAAAACCTATATTTTGCTGTCTAAAAACAAGAGGTTTGTGAGTTTTTTTGTGTTTTTAAGGTAATTATGATTGATTTTAGCTGATTTTTTTAACCATTTTTGATCTGAAAAAAAATGACATAAAAAAATTAGTTATTTGTGAAGCATTTTAGCTCCTTTTCGGTTGTTTTATATCCTTTTTCGAACGTATTTCATTGATTTTTGCGTGGGCCAAATGCCCTGGTCCAGAAGTAACATTTTATAAACTACTGACATTAGTAACTTTCAGTATTTTAATTTAATAAATTGGAGTAAATAATTATGTTGGATCGATATCATTACATTATTGCAGCACTACTGCATTTTAAAATTAAAATTCGACACTGATTAATTTAAAGCTTTTTTAAAGAAAAAATTTAATGAAGTTTATCCAAGTTTGCCAACATAAGTAATAATTGTATTCCATTGCAGCGTTACCAGGTGAAATTTTATTTCATCCCTAGATGGAACAGGTAAAAATCCCTAGAAATCCCTAAATCCTTGTGTTGTTTTATTGGGTGCACAATCATACTACGAACTTTACGAAAATTCATTTATTTGTTTTTTTAAATAACAAAAGTAAAAAAGTAGTGAAAACAACAAGTTATCATAAAATATCTAATAAAAATTTATTGATACATTTTATTATTTAATTTCTTTAATAAAACAGAATCTATATTAAAATTAAAACAATTTTCATGTTTTAACAAAGTCTTAGTATGTAGAATACCACTTAAAGTTTCCGTCGATAATTGATTTCGAATCTTAGTTTTATTCAAAGATATTTCTGAGAATATTCTTTCAACAGAGGCGCTAGAATGCGGCAAACACATGATGTCAAATATGAACTTAGTAAGAGTGGGAAACATCAACGAATCATCAGCACATTTAACTTTAGATACTTTTGTCCAAAATTCAAATAAGTGAAGATTTTTGAAATCATTCATGTCGATATTACGAAGCTGACGCCATTCGCGATCTAAATCGTTTAATTTAGTCTGTGGAACAAGATTTGGAAAATATATAGCTAAGGAAGCACTTGAATTGTGCTTTTTGGTAATGACTTCTTCTGGACTAATAATTGATAATTCTTTCAAAATTTTTGTTGATGTACTCTTTGTATTAAACCGGCTGTAAATTTGATTACAACTCTCGATTAGAAAATCTAAGCAGATCTTGCGGAAATTATACAGTTCCGTTTTATTTAATCCATGTGTGTTACTAGAAATAGAACCGGTAACGTAGGCACCTAAATACACATCTTCAAGCGCTACAAAATTGTGAGGATTTTGATGCTGAATTTGGTCTACAGTAGTTCTTTCCAAATAGTCTTTTTTAATGTAGCAATCTAACAGAGTTCTAAGGACATTCTCAATTTTATTATATAATGTATGTATTTTTATAGTTTCAGATTGCATTTCTAGATTTATATTGTTAAATAATGGTAGGACATAATCTAGGAAATAGTAAAATAATTTCACTGAAGGGTCTCTTAATCTAATCAAAATGGAATTTGCTCTATCGATATTTTGTGCAGTTTGATCTGTAAAATATAATATTAGGGCGTCATATTGCTCCAAAAGACGTGCTACGACTTGATGCAAAGATAACCATCTTGTCTGAGATGGTTGAAGTAACTTATGTGGTTTCACATTCGCAAATTGTTGGAATTCACCTAACTCAGTCCGTCTTTTGAAACTATGTCGAAAATAGCTATAAATATCTCTTGCTAATTCTTCAATTAATCTAGGCAATTTTTTACATGCATAATTTGCACATAAATTGAATGAATGGCAAGAACATTTCAAAATGAACAAGTGTGGAACGTCGATTTTCAGTTTCGCAGAAAGAGAATTATGAGCACCCATCATTACAGTGGCTCCGTCGGCAGCAAAACCAATTAATTGATTTTTATAATCAATGTTGTTTTTAAGAAAAAAATATTTTATTTGTTCGTAAAGAGCGTCGCTGGTAGCGATCGGTACTGGCAGTAAACCCAAAAATATATCTTCTATCTTATTATTATACACCCTAACGACTAATGCCAGACTTTTTATACAACCTTTGTCAGTTGACTCATCTACCATTAAAGAAAACTTGCGTTTCTTCATAAGATTTAATGTATTTTCAAAACTATGACAACCTGTTACTTTATTTACTATTGCATTAACTTTTGTTCTGTTATTTGTATACCGCTTAGCAATTTCAGAATCTGGAAAACTATGTCTAATTATTTCTGACAAATGGTCCATAATATGAAATGGCAAATTGTGCTCTGCAACGAATGCTGCCATTCTAATCTCGACCTTTTTAACATTATTTTCTAAATTTACATTTGTTTGAAACTTTGTTATTGTATCTAAAGATTGTTGTTTTAAAAGAGATTTTGCTTTGTTTTTGTGTGACATAACTTCAGAATGCCGTAAAAGTTCTGATTTGCCACATACTAAGTCTTTGGAACATACTTTGCAAAATGCGTAACCTGGTCCTTTCCTACTCATTTGAATCCAACCTTTGAAAGCATCTTCTTCTTCCCATTTTGCTTGATATTTTTGGGCATACACCTTCTTTTTTCTCTTTTGTCCTTTCAAAAAAGACACTTCCTCGGAAGAAGACAGGGATGGAGATGTATCTACTTTGTTAAACTTGCTGGAAGTTGAGGGCTTAGAATCCATTTCACTAAAACATGAATTAATATTTATATTCATAAATATACGTACCGTAACGTTACATTATTTAAATACACGATGTATGTATTTTTTAATTGCTTAAAATAAATTTATAATCAGTTTCTTACCAGCGCCATATACAGACATTTACTAAATGATAATAAATAAATTCAATACATACCTTAGTTTATGCAGATATCAGCCAACTTTACTTAAAACTTTTTAAATTTTAGTGAAGATGACACACAACACGGCCATTTAAATGCAACTAACATTGAATAATATGTAAAAACACTAAAAACCGTTCTAGGACGGAGTTATATCCTTGGGAAAACCACGTAACCTGAAGCAAATCTGGGGTTTCCCTTATTTACGATACACTAAATAAAAACTGTGTACGTTACAGTAAACTGTAGAACTATGCTTGTCTCCTATACCTTACGGTAGTCCTTTTGCCCGATAGATGACTCCTTGTAAGCGGTAGAATGATTTATGGTAAACAGCCACTCAGCGAATCCAATTGTTTGAAATTAATTACCAGATATTAATCACATTTTTAAAAAATTTTTGTTTTTTTATTTTGAAATTTAGCAAAAATCCCTAGATTTGTGAAATAAAAAAAAAAAAACCCTTTTTCCCTAAACCACTCCCTAAATCCCTAGATTCGGGAAAAATCCCTAGACCTGGCAACCCTGTTCCATTGCAAAAAGATCACAGAATATTGATTATATGCGCACTAACTACTTGTCACTTGAAGGTCGTTTGTTTCATTGATTTTAGGTTAGAGATGATAACGGAGTGTTGGTGTTTTGACGTCATTTAACGGCGAAATGTCAACAAAAAGTAAGTGCAAAGTGAATTCGGATGGCAGTGTCTGTTTGCAGGATATCTTGAACTCCTTCAATTCGCCTATAAGAGAAGAACATGCATGGGCCCTGTGTTATCAATGTGCTAAATATTTCTTAGAATCAGGTCAACATACAGCATATCACAGTATCACAGAAGTTGAACAGGTATTTCTACAAACAGATGGAAACATACATCCCAACACAATTCATGGACCCAATGCTGACAATTCTAGAAGAGTTTGTAGTGAACAAGAACTAATCACAGGACTTGGTTGTGTCATATATACTGCTTTAGATAAAGGTTACAATGATGGAGAAGAAAGATCTATTAGTCAGGATCTTGAACAACTTATAAATGATATGATAACTGATGATCGTAGTGCTCACCAAGAAACTGATGATGAAGGCATTGAAAGAGATTCTGAAGAAGCTGAGGATGATCCAAATAGTTCAAGGAGCACATCTCATATGACATTATCACAAGTGATAACTCGCTGTGAAAGACATCTTGTTAGTTTGAGTAAATCACAAGCTGAAGCCCATTACAGGGCTGTTATGAGAGCTCTTGTAGCTGAAGCTATTGAATTGGCAACATTTTTAGAAAAAGTAGCACAGGGTGCAGGTAATTTTGTTGAAGGAAAAGGAAATAGAGAACTAGAACAATTACAGTTTGCAGATTGGGCTAGGTAAGTTGTATTTAATACTAAAGTTTTTTTTTAATAGTACTTAATAATTAACAATATTTAGTAATATTATTTTTAACTAAGAATAACTAATAGATAATTGAAAAATATATTTCTTTATTATGTATATATGTGAAAGCCCCATATACTGACGGAGAAGAAAGCCCCAATATACTATAAATTTGTATATAAACAATAACCAAATAATTTGTGGATAAATATTTAATAATTGAAATAATTATTAAAAGGTTTTGATTTCATTTCTTTGATCACAATATCTATAGTACTTGTTTTGTTTTTAAAGCCCCAGATTAGGTGCTACATAATAGGTACTATTGAAAGCACTGATGTTTTTATTAGTTGCTTTTCAGTGTTTAGAGCCATATGGCGATCGGCATTGATTTTAATTAATAAAATTTTACATTAGATGTGGGGGTATTCACAATGTAATATATCGTTTTTGTAGTATTGTTTTTTCCCTTTATTAAATTAATAAACGCTTAGACTATTAAATTTAGTCTCTGTCTGGACTAATGTACAATTTTAATCTAACTTAAACTATCTAACATGTATTAAAATCTAAGAGTGCGCCCATTAGTGTTACATAGTTCTGGGTGTGAAGTCTCCTTCTGCACATATGCTCTTACACTACTTTTGCACTATTGCACAGTTTACTTTTAACTTAGCTTAAATGGCTTGATCATCTTGACTCGACGCTTTATATTCGTGTTGTCTAGGAGTTAGAGTACCTCGACCGTGAAGTCTTTCTTCATAACACCTGCCGTGTCTTCCGATTTTACTAATTACAGAGTGTATTTCCAAGATCTTTTTGGAGATCTCTGTTTCTTAGGTATCAAGGTGCATTAACAGCATTCCTTAGTACTTTATTTTGAAACTGTTGAATGATTTGAATATTAGAATATTTTGTGCAGCCTCATAGCTATATGCAATAAGCCTAGATAGATTTAAGGACTTGTTTATATAACAAGTTTATTATGCAATATGCGTTTTGTTGTATAATTATTATACTTTGAAACCTAGGTATGGTAAACTTCTGCTCAACTGATTCTCTTTTCTTTTATGAAAGTATTGTTTTCTAGTGTGGGACATCGTACATTTAATCGTTTATTAAACCATTTTCTTCTCTTTAATTTTGTATTTTGAACCATTACTTCTTGTGCCTTTCCCTGCTAATAATGACTTCACTTCAATTTTTTTAAATGTTGTTCCAATATTATTTTTCTGCTGTTGGTGTATTAAGCTTTTGCTAGACCAAATCGCGCAGTAAAGATTTGGTCTAGCAAAAAAAAAACTCAATACACCAACAGCAGAAAAATAATATTGGAACAACATTCACATATCTTTTCATAGATTTTTAATTATTTGTCTTTTTCTTATTATTGTTAGGCCAGTATCTAAATCTATCTTTCGAAAACATTTCAAATTGGTTGGATCTGTTGATTTCCAAACATTTACATAACTCGAAAAGTCTAAAAGTATTTGAGTAGTTGCTATCAGCAATTTCATGATTAATTCAATTTTTGTTAGACGATAGCAATTGTTCCATTAAGTTTTTCTCGAAAATATTCTGCAGCCATATTCTTAACATTAGCCAGAATTAGATTGAATGTCACTTGAATTTATGCACATGAAAAAAGAAAACGCATCCCCTTTTAGCTACATTTTCTTTAAATAAAATGTTAAAGTAAATTAAATGAACTTTTCAGTTGAACACATGATACTTGATTTGTAGACTTTCGCGGTCATTCTCTACGATTGCTTCTGGGATTCCAGGCTGCAACCGCGTCCTTACTGCCTCCTTCTTGACTGTCAAGATTACAAGTAGTGGTGCCAGATTATACCAAGCCGATTTCGTGAGATTCGCTGGAAAAAAATCGTGAGATTTCGAAAACTTGTTTAAATTCAATTTAATAATGTTATAGTGCGTTCCGCCCTTTCTATATGCAAAAAAAGACAGTATTGGTTTTCGAATTATATTTAAATATAAACAAAAATTTATAACCAATACATTCATATACAGGGTATAAACGAAATATGCTTACATACTTTAATAACGGGTGTTCATTTGAAAAGTCAATCTAGTAGCATGTGATTTACTGAGAACATTTTGAAGTATGTCGTAAATTAAAATTTACTACTTAACCTACGAAGTCGTATATTTTGACAGTTTCATACATACAAATAAATAACAAATAATAGGTATTTATTGAAAACTATAACAAATGTTGAAAATGTTGTCCTTCAAGATCAATGCACTTTAAAATCCTCCGTTCAAAATTTCTGATGATATTCTGCAACATTACTGGATTGTTATTAATTTCCATGCATTTCTGTTCGATTCTCTGTAGCATTACATTCAAATTCAATATATGTGTTCGAAATATGTTATTTTTTAGATAAGGCCACAAAAAGAAGTCGCAAGGTGTTAAATCGCATGAACGTGCAGGCCAGGCAATTTCAGTATTTCGACTAATTATACGCTCATCAAAAAATTCTCTTAAATAATCCAAAGATTCTGCAGTACAGTGACAAGGTGCTCCGTCTTGTTGGAAATATGCATTTTGAAGTTCATCATCATGCAACTGATTGACAAATGGTTGTAAAATTTCCGTACGGTACCTTTGAGCAGTTAACGTTCCCTGAAAAAATATTGGTCGAATGATTCGCCTTTGGCTTATCCCTGCCCAAACACCAATTTTCTCTGGATGTAGCGATTCTTCATTAATTACATGCGGATTTTCACTACTCCAAATTCTTGTATTTTGTGAATTTAGGTATCCCGTTTTATAAAACCATGCTTCATCAGTAAAGATGACTCTTTGCGAAAGTTCTCCATTATTGTTCATATTTACAAACCAACCAACAGTACCAAGAAATTGTAATTAAAAAAGAAGCAAATAGAACACAGAAACAAATATGAACTTTCAATTAAAGTTACAAATGTAATTTATTATTTCTCGTGAATTTAATATTAAGACAACTAAATTAAAAATTCCAAGTCACCACAAAACTCTTATACCGTTTAAAATTTTTAAAGAAACTCGATATTATATATTTTTTCTGGATATTACAAAGGTCAGGCCATTAACGTACTTATAAATAACAACACAACAGCTGGTGTATAAGAAAATTTGTGAATGAATACATGTCTATAAAAGTTTTCACACAAAGACCTATTGCGTACCCTTAAGTACCTATTATTACATTACCGAAATGTGAAGGGGATTTTTTGGTGAACTTGAATAAATAAATGCCAATTTGTTTGTTGGATCGGCAACATATAAATAGAAATAAAACTAACATTAACGCCACATACATATAATATTCCAAAAAAAAAAATATAATTTCTATTTAGATTCAATCTAAATACAGGACCGTATTTGAAAAGTTTCCTAAATTTCCGCAAAAATTAAAGTTTCGAAAGAATAAAATTTTTTGTAGAATTTTGTTGAATTGCTGTCTTACGTAATGCACGTCATTTTTTAAAATTTTTAATGTCAAAGTCTTTTAATGCAAGAAACGGTGTAAAATTTGCTTTGCACGTATTTATATCCTGTTTAACGGGCAAAAACCGATGCACTTACTTAAAAGAAAATAGATCTCCGGACTTTCCAAAATTCGAATTTCTATTATTATTTGTAGAGAACGGCCACGCTTACCACATGACGCAAAGCCCAGTGCAGTACTGGCGAAAGGCTGTATTTCTAAAATATTTAATTTTATTTATATAATTGGAAAACGAACAGGTGGTGATCTATAAAATTACGAAATACATATTTATTTGTTGAAAAGTTGTATTTATAAAGTTTTTAATTTTATTTATATAATTGGAAAACATACGGGTGGTGATCTATCTATCTAAAATTACGAAATACATATTTATTAATTAATTTTATTTATATAATTGGAAAACACACTGGTGGTGATCTATAAAATTACGAAATACATATGTATTTGTTGAAAAGTTGTATTTTTAAAGTTTTTAATTTTATTTCAATAATTGGAACATTTTTATTTGTTCATTTTGTCGTTCAAGTTGAGTAAAGGAGTATTAATATTGACTAGCAATAGTTTCTCAAGGTTTTCTTCTGTCAATTTTGTTCTCTTTGAATTAAGTACATCCTTATAAATAGAAAACGTCCTTTCTACATCGCAATTGGTTATAGGTGCATACTGGAAATATTCTTTTATTTCTTCATATTTAGCCGTTAGATTTTGTGGATTTGTCTCCATACATAATTGCTGCAATGTAATTAAATCTGGATTTCTATTAAGAATTGCTTCAAACTTTTGCCGAAGGCCACATCCGAAGTCACTTGGAATACTTTTCAAATTATTAACAGCCACATCTAATGTGGTTAATCCGTCATTTAATTTGAGATTTCGATTTTCAAAATAAGTGATTAGTTTTGGCAATTTTCCAAAGTGTTCGTGAAGAAAGTACAACTGATTTTTTAAATTTGGGATTTGTATGAGCTCCTTGCACTCACCAATACTTCTAGCATCCTCCTTTAGCAGTGTTACGAAATGTTTTAGACTATCGAAATTCTCAGCATAATAACTAGTAGCTTACAGCCATGTTCCCCATCTAGTTATTACTGGAGTGGGAGGCAGTGACAGAGATGGAAATTTTTCCCTGAAAAGAGCTACTCTCAATGGTGCTTTTCTGAAAACTTTTTTAAAAGCTGATACAAGTCTATCAACTTCCGGAAAAGTGTCTCTGATATATTCACAGATTCTGTGGAGAGCATGTGCTACACAAGTAATATGCAGCATATTAGGATATGTTTTCTTCAATAGTCTACCTGTTTTTAACATATACGCAGCACTATCACTGACAAATAAAAGTATTTTTTCTTTGTACGTGGCGTCCGAATGAAGCATTTTTTGCATATTCTCCTTAATGGTTTCAGCAACTGTTTCCGCATCAACCCTATTTATAACACTTGTTGCTATTACATATGAGTTATAGGGAATAGTTGGATGTAGTACACCAGCTACAACATTTACCACACAGCGTCCTAACATATCCACCGTTTCGTCGGCGCTTATCCATATGTATTGATTTAAAAGATGGCTTCTAATGCGTTCTACTGTTCTCGTATAGCACCTAGAAACATAAAATTTGCGTAAAGTTGATTCATCATTAACATTTCGACCAGTATATTTTTGAAGAAATATTTTTAAAGTGGGATTGCTAAGTTTATTTAATGGAATATTAGCCGCCATAAAAGTTTCACAGAGTTCAGATGTGTTTGCGATCCTAAGTGACGAATTTTTGACGATATTTTACGGATTTTGTAATAAATTTCGGAATCATTGACAATGGACATACAATCAGTATGACCGTCAATCCAACTCGCCATTGTTTTACAATGCCGTTCTTGACATTCTTCCATATCATGTCTGAAAAAGTAACTTAAACAATGCTCTAGATCTAAATAAATGAAAACTAAAAATGTGTGCGTAAGTTATTGAAACTGAACGAAATTCAATGCACACTTACGTCGAAATAATTGGTAGAAATAGATTTAATCAAACGATATTAAACAGGATCTATCACAAAAATTACGATGTAATTAACAGTTAAAACTATGAAAACAAGAAACTTACTCACAGCACTTTATTTATCTTACGAAATATAAACTAATAAATAAAATACATTATAAAAACCCCGCTTCTATCTACGCTCATAAAAACACTTTAAAAAACACTATATTCTCCGAATACAATAGCTGAGTTGTCCATTGTTATCGTGCGAGACCAGGTGGCCGAGTAAGTCAAACAAATACTTCATTGAATTACGCCGGGATGTACTGTGCGACGTTATATGGAACGATTGCGTTTTATGGAAATTGCATCCGTTCTCTAATTATTTGTGCGTATGGTTACAAATCTGAGTCAATAAAGTTTAAGTATATTAGCCATAGATTTACCTAGTGTTGATAGAGGGTAGTGTATAAAAACAGAAAAACTAGAAAATCCGTGAGTTATTATTTGTATAATAATTTTTATTTATGATTTTGCTCACTACTGAAATTCGTGAGATAAATAAGATATATCCTGAGATCGTGAGATTTAAGCTGTAATCTCGTAAGATCTGACGAATTTTCTTGAGATCTGGGCATCACTGATTACAAAGGACATCTTCAGGGTTGCCACTACTGTTGCTGGACTGGAACTGGAAGTCTGTTTATTGTGCGCGGAGTTATATGGGATCTGTTCTGGATCACTGGAGCATCATGGTTATGGTTGAGTTTATGAAATAAAGGAGTTTGATAGATATTGTGCAGTGTAAAGGGTATACGTCACCATTGGTCGATATTATTGAAATGCTTTCGGATTTCCGTGAATTCATGTATTTTACAATTAAAGTAATAAGTATTGCGGGATAGAATCTGGGTAGTTCGAAATTTAATTTGATATCCAGTTTCCAACCTATGTTCAGCAAGTTTAGATTCCGTTACGCGCAGTGCTTTAACAACGTCCGTGTTTAGTAACATTTGTATCGCCAATGTATACACTCACACACGAGCATGAAATTCCGTAACGCCGTTCTAAATGGTTGGAGTTCTTAACAAAAAAGAAGGTCGATAATGTGGTGTGGGGTGTAAAGATGGTTTTGATGTTACGTTTGATAAGAATTGTGCTGATGCGAAATGGCAGAACTGTGGTGAAAAATGGAACTGGACGATCTAAGGTATTAGAAACATGGTTGATTTCTTTGGATAAGGAATTAGATTAAAATGTGGGGAAGTTTAAGAAGTTTATGACGTCACGTTTTTTTTGTTCAGGATAGTAGTGGGGAAGGGCGTTTACGTATGAGTAGATTTTCAATAAACGAAATGTCTTAACGAACCATCAGAATGATGATTCACTAAGACGTATAAGAAACAAAGAGAACGTGAAATGAATGAAACTCTGTCGGAAATTAAGGAATTTCTTTAAGGACTCACGACTATGTGAACAGGTAATGAAGGTATCATCAACATATCTAAACCAACACTTTGGTCTCTTGGAATAGTAACAAAGGATTTGTTGTTCAAATGACTTCATAAAGATATTGGCGACAACAGGAGAAAGTGGAGGACCCATGGCTGCACCAGACTCTTGTTCGTAGTAACGGTCACGGAATTAGTAATAGATAGATGTGAGACAAGTTTCCACTACGTCGGCTACATCCTTAGGGTGATTATCAGATAGATAGAATTTCTCGGATTATTTTGTATGGTGTCGGGTATGGGGACTTTGGTGAATAGGAATTCGACCAAAAAAACCTGTAAAGACTGAAAATTCACTGCGGCTTTGTACAAGTGTTTGGAATTTTGGATAAAGGATTTACTGCAACCAATGAGATGTTGTATTAGAGTGGCGCCCAGAACTGGATCTGCACTTGCTGAGTATAGGTTGCAAACAGGTCAACAAATTCCATTGCAGTCCACCCAGATTCTATCCCGAAACCCCTATTACTTTAATCGTAAAGTACGTGAATCTATAGAAATCTTTAAAGTATTCAATATCACCCGTGATAACGGATACTCTCTATACAATACTTGACAAACCCTTCTATTTCATAAATTCAGTCATAATCGTGACGCTCTAGTGACTCGGAGACTTTCAATTGTTGTGCAGCAACAGTAGTGGCAGCTTTGAAGATATCCTTTGCAATAGTGGACGAAATGTCGGCCAAGAAGGACCCCAGTGTCAAAGACACGGTTTCAACTCGTAAGTCAGAAGTAAACGTGATACTTATTTACCATACTCAAAATAAATAAATGCATAAATAGTAATGTAGTAGCATGTTGGTAAAACATATATTTTAAAAATTACTATCCGCTTTTTTGAATATACTTGAGAGATACGCATTGTTACATATCGATCTGCGGTAATAGTTCTACGATATCCGTTGGGTATTATTAATACTGAACCAAGTGTCTAAAGAAAGAAGAGATTTTTTTAGCGGGACTTGGTGCCTATATAATTATTACAATAACAACAACAGAAATCGTTGCTTTAAACTAGCGGCTTATGGTGAATTGTTATTTTGCTCTTTTCAGTCATGTCAACAGTTATCCTCCGCCACCCTACAATTTTTCAGAAAAACGTTTATTAACTTTAATATTTTCGTTAATATTTTTATTAAGTAACGGGCTATAAAGGTACATATATAAAATGGTGAAATTAAATATTAAATTCAAATTTAATTTCTGTATTCAAATTTTTTTTTTAAATTTTTGTTGAAATTTCTCTAACCAATCTTCAACAGTAATCTGACAATATTTTCGGATTCTACCGGCCTTATTGTCATTCTATATGATATTTTTTAGTTCTTGGTGAAGTTCCTCATACTTATTACTTACCTCGTCTAAATCTAGAGAAAAATACAATTAATGCCAATGAAGAAAATA
The DNA here is from genome assembly GCA_935421215.2 of Melolontha melolontha. NCBI lineage: Eukaryota > Metazoa > Arthropoda > Insecta > Coleoptera > Scarabaeidae > Melolontha > Melolontha melolontha. The sequence goes on along the minus strand of OW285237.1, from coordinate 141,670,978 downwards.
CATCTTTAGCGACATGTTATGTCTAATGGTCCCGATGGTCGATGTCCCGAGCATGTTTTTCAATCCCGGGATTACGGGATTTTTGAAGCGTAATCCCGGGATTAGACTATGTGGTTTCTAATTGGGCTCAAATAAAAAAAAAACTTAAATAATTTCTTAAAAATTATTTATTAATATTGTTGCACAACGCAATACACAATATACTAAAATAAGGAACAAAAAAGACAATACAAAAAACTATTTAGAATTTCGAAAATACAGTCGCAGAAATATCAAAGCATCAAATGTTTGACTTCCAAGCCTGCTTCGTAGTTTATTGCCAGCATAAGCAGCAGCTGAAAACGCTCGCTCAGGTTCTACACTGGTTGGGGGAATCGACAATAGATATTTATATGCTAATTCTAAGTGATATCCACGAACTCCTCCATTTTCGATACCATTTTCGAACAGGCTCATTTCGCGTTTAATACTATTTACCAACCCCGATTCATTTTGTACTTCAGGATCTGGGGATTCCATGCTCTTATTAATTTCCAACTTCAACTTTTCCTTAGTGTGGGGTTGGGAGGTTTGTTGCCTTGGCTCATCATCTGTTTGTGATCCTGACCTTTCTTCCTCTTCCGTGTCATCTCGACTATTTAGTCTTTTAACAATACTCTTTATTTGAGCCCTCACTAAAGCCTGTGTAGGAACTGGAAATAAGTCAAGCCATTCCAAATCCGATAATAACTGATTTTCATAATCTTTTCGTGGATTTTGTAAATAATTCAACACACCAGTTAAATCATCATTTCGTCGTTGCTTTATACGTTCCACTTCCACGGATGTTTTCATTTTATTGGCGAGTGCTGAGTTCTTGCTAGACCATTGTTTTATAAGAAATTTCAAAGCGGCATCAGCTGTGCATAAATTAGCATCTCGTCGACAGATTGCTTCTACTGTTAATTTAACTGGGGTCAGCACATCAACAATTTTATTTACCAAGTCAAAATCAGCATCTTCTAAACGGATTGGATGATTGAGATCTTTAAGAGCTTTTTGAATGCAGTTTTTTAAAAGAGAAAATCGTCCAGCGTGGTTAAAAGACTATTCCACCTGGATTTACAGTCCAAAAGAAGTGACAGCTCTTTTTCATGTTCAATCTTCACATATTTTTGAAGTACTGTTTCATTTTTCAATGGTGATCTTTTGAAATACACTACAACATTGCGGATTTTCTTTATCAGCTCAGTAATGTTTTTATCTTTCGTTAACTCTGGTATGTGTTCTCGCGCAAGTTCATTTTGTGACATTAAGATTAAACCTGATTCTGGACAGTCTAAGTCTTCTAAATTGTAATCATCATCGCTATCGTTCTTATAATCAGCAGTCACAGCTGGTTCATTTATAGTATCATCTGAGACTGAGGTAGAGCCATCTTGCCTGTCTTGAAAATAATTCTTTTTTTTATAAAGCACATCACAGACGGCCAAATTGATACCATGTGCGAGACACAGTTGTTGTTCAGTGCAAAAAAGCTGTCCCACCTTTATCATAACGTTCGGTCCATCGGTTACAGTAGCCACGATTTCAGTTTCCAGGGAAATATCAAATTTGCTTAGACGCTCTTTCAATATACGAAGACAATATTCAGCCGTCATACTTCCATGAATAGGAACGAGTCCTAATCTCCAAATTTTTATATATGAATGAACGTTGATAGCCATATATCGTTTATTGGACGTTGATGTCCACTCGTCGAAAGATAGACTGAATCTTTCACCAGCACTTTTCAAATGTTTTAATTCTGCAGTTACTTGCTTTCTGATTTTTTCACTGTAATTCATAACACGCTTTCGAATTGTTTGTTTTTGATTTATCTATTTATGTATAAATGTAAAAATGATTGTCTATGTAAAAGTATTAACTATCTTTCGTCGAAAATATTAATGAGTAATGACGTCAATTTATTTCATTAATATTTAACTTATCTTAATAATATTATTTATTATCGCGTTGTTACGCATGAATAATATCACAGGCCTGCATTTTTCAACTCTTTGAATGTTGATTTAAAAATTTTAACTGTTTTCTAGTAATTGTAGCGCTGATTTCAAATCTGCTTTTTTTTTTTTGTATCACGTAAGGTTATTTTTCAAACCAGTAAAATCAAGAAATATAGAAAAAAACGATTTATTTCATTTATAAGCTAGTTTTATATTATATTTAAAAAAATACAAAAATATACACATAGAAACTATTAGAAATTGTTATTTGTTCTTTATGCTTCTTAAAAAAACCTTTTCGTTTTTCAGAAAAGCTTCGTTTGGTTGTTTTTCTGTCATATTCAGCTAAAGGAAGATCTGAAGGTAGTTTCTGGGGCAAGCAAATTTTTTTGTTTAAACCTAGACCCCCCAGTACTTCAGAAAGATCTTTTGAAAGTCCCAAATCTCTTACTAAATCATTCAGTTCGGCTTGTGAAAATAGCTGAGGTTGGTTTTGACCTGAGGTTGATGGTTCAAAATCACTATCCATCTGTACGGAGCCGAAAGTTGAAGAGGTTTCAATATCTTCTTGTAGTACTTTGGGGGGTATAGGTATAGGTACATGATCACTGTGAGGAACTGGTCTGATAGCTGATTTAATATTGTTTGGGTACAAAATATGTTTCAAAGTTTTTCTATTATGCCCCTTAATATCACAAAGACAAAAGTAGCAATCTTCATGATGATTTTGCGGTTCTCCAAACCATCGGTATTCCAAAAGGAAGGCTTTTTCTTTTCCCTTTGGTCCAATGTCTTAAACCTTCTTCACATACCTTACAAACAACGTGCCCAATCTTTATCGTGATCTCCTAATTTGATTTTGAAATAAGCATAATATGCATTTTTCAAAAATTCACCAATTGGTCTCTTAAACTTTTTCAAGACAAAATATCCACAAATATAACAGAAATCATCTGGTTTGTTTTTGCAACACCGGCTAGACATATTTTTAAGCATTGTTTATTTATCAAATACTAAAGACAAATTAATTTTACTTGTTTACTGATCGACACTCAGAGCTATAATGAAGTAAATGACATTAAAATATACATTTTGTTTGGAGTGATAAACTTGAAATCCTTCTTCGCAGTACTAATAAAATGAAAGCATAATAAATAGGATTTAGCAGGTAAAAATTCCCGGAAATCTTGTCCAAAATTAATACATGTAATAAAATATTTACATCAGGTAATGAGAGCCTATTTAACAAATTTCTTTAAAACCACAACAGAAAATCATTTTTGGGTTAATACCTAGAATTTGAAGTAGTACTTAGTACATTCATTTTAAAATGCATTAAAACGCCTATTATAAGATTTTTTTATATTTTTTTCTTTTTCTTTTGTGCAAAAAAAAAATCTGTGGGTGGAAGAGACCAACTGTATTTTAATTAGTTATTGCTATATAAAAACTGAGCTTAACAAACAAAAATCACGTCATCACAAATTTTATGCAGGCCTGTGTATTTAGTCACGATAATCATTTCCGTTGTGAAGTCATATTGCATGAACATATGCCATCGATAAAATATTGTAAAAAATCATTCCTTTAAATGTGCCTCCAGTGTATCTTTAGATTTACAAACAAACCCATGGTAATATTTTGTTTTTTTTTTCTGAAGCTGATAGGACCATGTAATAATTTACATATTTTCCCTATACAGAAAAACCTGTCAATAACGACCACAAAAAAAGGAAACAATATTAGCCGTTATATAAAGGTGGCCGTAATTATCAGGTTTTCGTCTTACAAATAAAATACATAATTAGTTTTCGAGATTTTTTTCTTTATTTTATTAATTAAAGTAAGTATATAAATACACGTATGTATACGAAAACTAAAACATTTTAATGTATGTAATACGAGGGACACCTTTTATATTTTTCCAATCGACCACTAGATGGTACTTTTGACATATGTAATCACTATATTCTTAAAGTTTAACATTTGTCAATCAGAAATCCGCGATAGCTTAGAAATTTAGTCAGTAGTTTGTTGACAGTGACAGTTTTAAGACAGTAAGTTTGTAAAATAATGGAGATTACTCGTGAAAGTTTTCGTTTGATGATTTTTACGATTATAAAAAAGACCTAACTCCACAAGAATGCATTATATCGCTTCGGCCAACTTTTGGTAATGAAGCACCATCAGAGAAGACAGTTTACAATTGGTTTGCAGAATTTCGTCATGGTCGGGCTTCAGTGAGTGATGAATCACGTAAAGGTCGACCAAAAACTGTTGTGATTCCAAAAAACATCGATGTTGTGCGGAAAATGATAGAACACGATCAACATGTGACTTACAGTGAGGTAGAGGCATATCGCAGACTGCAATTCATTCGATTTTACATGAGCATTTATTTGTAAAAAATATATATTCCAGATGAATAACTTGACCGAAGCACAGAAAGCAGCTCGTGTCAATTGGTGTAAAGAGATGCGCAAAAAAATCGACGTAGGAACCGTAAAATCCGTATACAACATCGTCATAGGTGACGAAACATTGATATATGCGTATCACCCAGAAATCAAACAACATTCTACTGTATGGATGTTTCAAGACGAACTGAACCCCACACGTGCAAAGAGCACTTCCAAGAAAATGATCGCTTGTTTCAGCGGCTGTACGGGACACATCACAATAATTCTTTTAGAGGATTGAAAAACTGTTAACGGTGAATGGTATACGGTATATGGTATAAGAACAGCGATTTTCAACACCTCAAGAAGCAGTGGAAGCCTTTGAAAACCATGTTTCTGAGATGCAACCTTCAGAGTGGAAAAAATGTTTTGAGAATATTTTGAAAAACAATAAAATAGTTTGTTCCCAAAAATTTTGTTTTCTTCCCAGATTTTGTAAAAATATCAAAGGTGACTCTCGTATGTACAAAACATAGACTAGGTATATACATATAGAAAAACGCACGAAACAATCCACTTTCGTCATTAAAATCTATGACGTAATAGTTATAGTACGTGTATGTGAACCTTGTGCAAACTTGTAAAATTTACGGTGAAGTTTATAGTTTATATTTCTATCTAAATCAGGTTATATTTACACCTAAATTGACCAAAGTTTCTAAAGACAAATTAAGTATATTCTCATTAAAGAAAATAAGTAACAAACTAATATATTTTGTGGCTGTAAGTAAATAAAACTACATTTTTAAGTTTATTATTTTACAAAGGTATTTTTAAGAATATAAAATATTATTAAAAATCTGGTGTGAAGAACACAAATACAGGTTCAATAATAAGTTTATTATGGATTTCCCGGACTTAATATACGATGACTCAAAAATTAAATGTTTAGTGTGCAATACATATCTAATGTGTTGGTCAAAAACACATTGTAAAGAACACGTAAGCAGTTCGAAGCACAATAATAACAAAATTAATCGACAACAGTTTATACATGAACTAAGTGTAACTATGATTGTGTGTACACTGCCGTTTACCTTGTTAAGTAATGATTTATTTATTTAACTTTGGAATAAATACGCGAATCAAACATTACCGAGCACGACAACGTTACGAAGGAATTTACCATCGGTGCGTAAACAGGTTGAAAATAAAATCATTTATTTATAGGTACATATAACGCTGCTATAATATGTACTATTCTTATTTTTCGTGTGTTTATGCATATTACTTTATTAGCAGAAAACCAAATGTATATTTAATTATTTCTGATAGAATAAATGTCTCTTCTTCTATACTTATATCGGTAACAAGCTCATGTTGTGTCCCTATTCTATCGCATATTATAATACATTACGAATTTCACTCCCATACCGGCGCTCATGGCGCGCACGGAAATTGGTCTGCTCTAAACATACTATAGATACTGTGCCTCCATCACGACACTTTAACCAGTTTAACAGATTGGTAATAGTCTGAATAAGTCTTCAACCTTAAATAAATATGTTCGAAATGTCATGAAAATTTTATAAGAAGACTTAAAATAACCTAACATTCTTTTGTGAATAAAACCAGACATTAACAATAAAAGAGGTAGAGTTATATTATGATATTACGACACACGGTATGACAGTTCTAGTGTAAAACAAGAAAAGCATGCGCAGTAGAGTTGTCGCTATAATTAAACCACGACAAACGTGCATTGCAAATTGGGTTGCGTAAGTGTCATGTTGCGATATTAAATGAAGGCACGGTATATGTATACATATTATAACGGGTGTTCAGAAACATTCGAAGTCAAAGTAGTCCTTGAAAATATGAAGTCATGTCTGAGATAGATTGATTTTTGACAGACAACAGTTGACATTTAATAATTATTACAAATCAGATACTTAAGTAAAGATATACGATTTTTTGTTCAGAGCCCACTTGACTTCGAATGTTTCTGAACACTCGTTAGATAATACATTGCTTTAAATTTTTTGAAGGTTCGATTTAAAAACTTCAGCTTCACATGTAAGTAAAGTTCAAGAAACATCCATAAAAAATTCAGCATTGTTATTGCACAGTCTCTTAATTTTGCCCACACTTCGCTCTTACTAGCTAGATCAAGTAGATTTTGGAGTTTCACATTCGTCCACATCACTATTATCAGAGTGATGTTCTTCATCATTAGGTACTGCACAATTCATCAACAATTTCCGTAATATGAGCTCTCTGTAGGCGCATGACTATCAACAGAAGCAAATTCATCTAAATCCACAATTTTGTTATAAACTGCAGGAAAGAGTTGGGCAAGGGATATTTTGTCTTCTTCATCAAAAATTGTATGTTCTTGGATAACATCAGAGAATACGGTCTTGGAAAAACATTTCTTAACTGTACCAGGAGATACATTTTCCAAGCAGCTGTAATCCATATAAGTGCATTGGCTAAATTTGTTTTTTTCAAAATTTTCAAAATCACATTCAAACGTTAGAAGCCTTCTAATCAACAAATTTTGGTAAATCAATTTGAAATTCTGAATTATTCATTGATCTAAGGGCTGACAATGCGAAGTGGTGTTTGGTGGCAGGAAGACTAATTTAACATTTTCTAGTGGAACTTTAGAATGTGACGTGGCATTATTCAAGAAAAGAAGCACTTTCCTATTTTTTTTTAAATTTTATTGTAAAATTTATGCAGCCATCTTTTCATAACTTCATTCTATGGGTAATTTGTCAACATAATTACCCTTAAAACAGCGAGGATTTTACTTTTTCCAATTATTAATGGATCTTCTTTCTCACCTTCCATATTTGCACACTGTAAAATAGATGCTTTGTCATATCTCTTACTAGGAAATTAACATCTATTCCTTCTTCCTATTCTATAGACGGTCATATACTTTCTAGAGTTGCTTCTGCGAGAGATCTTGTTAGCATTCGATCCCTGCTTAAACTTCAATTTGAACGTGCAAGACATGTGCCTTTCAGCGAGTAATAGTAGATTTTATCCTACGATCTACCAAATTTTTAATATCGTCGATCTCTTCTAAACGTTATATTTCGTGTTCCTTGTGAGTATACTCGATACTCAGAATATTGCTGTAGAGAGAATTCAGCGTCGGTTTTTGAAGTACCTGATTTTCAAAACATCTGGCATTTATGCGCATCAAGGATTGGACTATTTTTTTTTTTGCTAGAGCCGCATTACGTTCAGTCACTGTCTGATCGCAGGAAGCTACATAGCGCAGGTTTTTTGTATAAATTAATATATGGTCGGATTGAGTGGTTCGGATTTCCGTACTGGCATTGACCTTCGAATTCCACACATTGCTTCCCGGCAATGCTCCACATTTGCTCATCGCACACCAAACACGAACATTTTCTGGAAGGCCCCATTGACTCACATGGTGCACTTCGACATATATACTGAGAGCCGGCGTTAGGGAGTGCAAGGTGAACCAATAAGAATGAGGACAAATTGAATTTCCCGCCAGTTTGTAATTCTTTTAGTACAATATTAAGAAAATATTAAATCTGCTAAGATTTTATAACACAACTGGAAAAATTCTATGATCTAGCATACTTTTTATTGATAAAAAACATAAATAAATAACACTTAGTACAATAAAAATACATTAAACATGAAAAATAGGGAAGTAGTATAAACCCAAATAAGAAGTTTCTTTTATTCTTACATAAATCGCATAATCTTATGTTAAAACAATATTATAATAAATATTCAAAATTACCACCATCACTTGCTAAACACAAATTTACACGTCTTTTCATATTTTCAAATAACGCTGTCAAAAGTATTCGCATTGATATTTCTTATTTCTCTAACAATAGCATCTTGCAATTCTTCCAAATTATGTAGGCGATTTTCAAAAATTTTATTTTTTAAATATCCAAACAAAAAGAAATCTAATGGTGTCAAATCAGGTGATCGTGGTGGCTAGATTCCCCTACTGATTGGTCTTCCATCGTAAAATTGTTGCAAAAACTGCATTGTCGAATTGGCTATATGTGGTGGTGCGCTATCTTGTTGAAAATACCCATTCCTAAGTTCGTCATCATGTAATTCCTCTATAAATGGCTGTAATATGTTTGTTCGGTACCGTTCAGGATTTATTGTGTCATTGAAAAAATATGGTCCAGTTATTCTGCGCCGTGACAATGCAACCCATACGCCTATCTTCAATGGATGCAGACTATGTTCGACATAGGTGTGTGGATTATCTGTTGCCCATCTTCGATAATTCTGACTATTTATGTAGCCTGACAAATGAAACCATTGTTCATCAGACATAAATGTTAGATTTAAAGTATCGTCATTATTCAGGTGATTGTTAAACCATTCACAATATTGAATACGCAGTCCATGATCAATGGGTAATAACTGCTGCAGGAGCTGCCACTTGTAAGGGTGCATATGTAGAGTCTTTATCAAAGCTCTATGACAAGTTGAATAAGCCACACCTACAGAACAAATTTGGTATACAGTAGAATATAATTAAAGATGTTAGTGATATTGAAAGACACATCCTCAACTTTACTAAAATTAACTTTAATGTAGTAATATTAAATGAAAGTTTAGTGCAGGTTACCTGATTGAGCACTTACTTTTCTCAATGATTTAGTTGGACTTTGTTCTATTCTCTGTCGTAAATCATTTACAGTTTCTTCGACAAGAACTTTTGGTCGACCAGTTGATATCTTTTTGCAAACACAATTATTATTTTCAAAGTGCAAAACAATTCGATCCTTGTGGTGGGACAAATATTTTATATGGAACATGTAAATCAGGAAATGTTTCTTCAAACTGTTGAATACATGATTGTATCGAGTATGACCATGTTCCATCCTCGTTACGCACACCACTTCGATAATGAGCTTTCAAAATGAATGCCTTTTGCTCCTCGGATAAAGGCATGATGTCTATTACAAATAATAGAACAATAAGGAAGTACAATATAACCTCTAATGTTTTATTCTGAATTTTTACCTTTCTCTCGTCATAAATTTCCTGCTTGTTTTGAAAAAAACAGATCTAATAAAAAAACAAAAAAACCTATGCAGAAATGAATGAAAAGCAGAATAAATTTATATTTATAACGACGCCGAACACCTCCAAACACGAGCCAACTATGCAATATGCCGAAATATGTTTTTCGAAGATTTACAGTCACTTTGACCAACCTAAGATAACAAAAAACAGCGGGAAATTCAACTTGTCCTGAAACTTATTGGCTCAGTCTGTATGTTGAGGATAAAGACCTTAGTCTTTTTCTTTTTGTTTTGAATTTATATTTTCTTTTTGTTTTTGAATTTATATTATCTTTATTGTTACTCTATTATTATTATTGTTACTCTATTATTATTATTGTTATTTTTTAATATGTATGTTCATACTTGCATTTGTTTATTTTTGTCCTGTAATCGGGTATGACCTGTTGTGTAATAAACGATATTATTTACTAATTTAGTTTATGTCTTCATTTTCAACTTTCCATCATATTTTATATGTATTCATTATATTTCGTTCTATTTTGTTCAATTAGGGTTCGTCTCTATCTTTTTCCTTTATGGTAGCTTGTATCAACTTATAATAAAAACTTTTCATAAGCTCAACTAATCTGAAAAATAGGAAAGTGTTCATTCTAGTTAGTTTCCGCAGTTATATATTCAAATTTATTATTATTTAAAATGTTTTAATAATTTTGTTAATTTGCAGATTTTGGGTGCAAGTTATACAAGAATTACGTACAGGCGTCAAATTAAAGAAAGTTCATTGCAGTCGCGCCCCCATTGAATATGAACTGACTCCGTATGAGATATTGATGAACGACATTCGTTCATGCCGTTTCAGTCTAAGAAAGATTATGATAGACGGGAACGTACCTTCTAGAGTAACGAAAGACGCGCATGCTATTATATTAGAATTCATTAGGTCCAGACCTACGCTGAGAAAAGTGTCCGATCGTAAATTGCCGCCGTATTCACGCACTTTAACGCCGAGAGAACAGTTGATGAATTCAATTAGAAAAGGGCGCACGTTGAGAAAAACCGGTAGGCGGCCGCTGTCACCTCAAGGTTTGATCTCATCATCGACGTGCGAGGACGGAGTTGGAAAGGTCTCACGACCAAGGAGACTGATTAAAGTGGATTTTTCTCAGTTACAAGACGATGAAGATGATGATATGTCTGATACATCAGATGGAATGTGGCAGGAAGAATTTAATCAGGCAAGTGATACACATAACAATTAATTATACATATTATTTCAAATCGTAGATTAAGTTTTGTAATATAGGACTATCTTACTATTGCTTTAAAATGAACCGTCTGATATTAATCTTATTTGAAATTTTTATTACTTGCAAATGTAATAAATTGCAAATAAGAAAACGTATATGGGAATCTTACAAACTAGCAAAAATATAGATTCGATTAAATAGGAAAAAATGCATATCTTTGTTTTAAAACACTTTGGGATTCTAGAAAAAAAAAAATTAGTAATAATTTCAATTTATTTAGCGTATGGATTAAAAAATTAAATTTTAAAATCAAGACAGTTGATCCAGTCCAAGGTTCCAATGAAGTCACTTATCTCACCTCCATATGCTGTAAGGGGGCACTCAGCTGTAATATGGTGAGTAGTTTGGTGAGGTTCTCCGCATTCACAAGTTGATGTCTCAATCAATCTCCATTTATAGAATGAGTCAAATTCCGTAAGACGTTCTGATTATATTGAGTGTCTTCCATTCATGACGAGGCAGGTCCATTCTTGGTAAGGGTATGGTAGAATCGATGATATTGAACAGGTTTCAAGGCTTCCCAATACTCTTTCCATCTATTATTTGAGTTAAAATCTTCTGCTATAAGTTGTTCTGCTAGCAGTAGTGGAGGAGATCTAGACCTCAGTCTTGACAGGCCGGCATCAGACAGGTCACTGTATACTGGAAGGTGGGGATTCGATATTATTTTATTATATTCTCTTGTCAGGCTTACCTGTCTTCGGATGGTGGGAGGTGCAATGACTTAGAACCGGGAGCCAGGGTGGAGGTGTACTTTTTAAACAACAGCTAATTATTCTCGTAGCCTCATTGGGTTTAATATTGATCATATTAACGTGGCGGCTGTTTAGCCAGACTGAGGCACAGTATTCACCTACCGAGTAAACAAGGCTAAGAGCTGACCCCAAGCAGTACCGCAAAGCTTGTGGATTATGTTAATTCTAGTGTTTATTTTAGTTGCAGGGTTCTCTAGATGTTTTTTATATGAGAGTATTCGATCCATTGTTACTCCTAGATATTTTTGGTAAGGATTATAACTAGAGACCGGACACATCGGGCCGAAATGACGTCATTACGACGGACGATATAAATAGTCTACAACATCTGTAAGTACATCACGCAGTTATTGAATAGCACTATTCATTCGGTTAACCGCACACAAAAAAATAGATGTGCAGTTGACCGAATGAATAGTGCTATTCAACAACTGCGTGATGTACTTATAGATGTTGTAGACTATTTATATCGACCGGAGACCGGACACATCGGGCCGAAATGACGTCATTACGACGGACGATATAAATAGTCTACAACATCTGTAAGTACATCACGCAGTTATTGAATAGCACTATTCATTCGGTTAACCGCACACAAAAAAATAGATGTGCAGTTGACCGAATGAATAGTGCTATTTAACAACTGCGTGATGTACTTATAGATGTTGTAGACTATTTATATCGTCCGTCGTAATGACTTCCATTTCAGCCCAATGTGTCCGGTCTCTAATTATAACGTAGCAAGTTATTTTTGAAGTACACTTGCGGCTCCACCACGTGCTTATTTATTATTATTGAGGTGAAAGCACGACACAGGACAGGTGCTAGTACTGATCCTTGAGGCAATCCATTATTAAGATGTCTCATTTTACTTTTGCTCTCTCTTGTTATTATTTGGAAGAGCCTGTCACAAAGCATATTGTTTAATAAAGATGCTATTTGGCTGCATGGTACTACGTTGAGAAATTTGTAGAGAAGGCCTTCTTTCCCGACCGTATCATATACCGCAGTCAGGTCAACATACACCACAGTTGTCTTCAGCCGTTTTTGAAACCCTGCCTCAATGTGTGTTGTTAAGCTGAATAATTTCAATATTTTTCTATCTTAGAAGATTAAAATTAAATTATAACTCTTACACACTCTTGTACACTCTTACATAGGGCAATATGAGGAATCTAATAAAATTAGAAGAAACTCTATCAGGTCTAGTAATAATGAATTTTCATGGTTTATTTCTAGAACTACGAAATGCTCCCAAGAAATTCCCGGAATGTGAGAAAAAACAATAAATTCTTCTTACAACTTATTCACTAGCATTCATTTCAAAGTACTCTCCTTTCGCATAAATACACCGATCCCAGTGACTTGTCCATGACTGGAAGCAGTACTGGAAGTCTTAAGTGTTAACGCATTAAATACTGCCTGCGATTCGGTCTGGATCTTGAACTTCAGTTTCAACTTTGGAAACAAGAAGTCCTAAAGGACAAAGTCTGGGGAGCAGGGAGGGTGGAGCAGTACGCCGTCTTCGTTGACTCTACAAACTGACACACAACAACTTGGTGCATTGTCGAAATACGCCGCATGTTGAGTTCGCTGGATAGAATCCGCTGACAAACGCCGTACTACAAGCCGACAATGTTACAAATATCATGGATTGTTCTCCTTTTGTCTTGCAGGATAATATCACACACTTTTGTCACATTTTGTGGCCTGTCGATGGACAACCGGAACGCTCATCATCGACCGATACACATCCATTTTTAAAACCACTCATAAATTTGCGTCTGGCCTAAAGCATCCTCACCAAATGCTTGTTTAATCATTTTTCAGTGTAATTAATGTCACAGAATAACTCAAACGCAACTCAACAAATATAAACACCAAAACTGTTTGTCACCACCACATACTTAAATAGATATACCGCGCAAAAGAGACGTCCGACACGCGGAAACATGGGAGCTGCCATTTTTACGTACTTCCTGAAGGATAGACTATCCAACTTGTAAATGTTCTATATTGATTGCATAACTATCTTAAAGTTAATACATATAAGTATTTCAGGTAATTCTACTCGTTTCGAAATCTCATGAAAATATATCTTTGTTATTTTTGTGTTTTTCTGGCCCAGATAAATGTACTAACTCCAATCGTTTTCGCTTCTTCAGAGGCGAATTAATCACAACATTGTCAGACTACTAGCAAACGGAGTAGCCGAATCTGTAGTAAAATCTTGTGAAATTTGCAGTACAAGTTTATTAGCTCTCGAAAGAACTTTTTGTATTAACACAAACATAACATATGTTTTAAAACTGACTGAACAATTTGACAATTGCCAAACATAAACTTTTGGTTAAGTCAGGCGCGGCTCGTGATGACGTATTTGGTAGTGCAAGTACAATGATGCGAGTGCCTCGTGTGTTTTCGGTGTTTACTAAGAAAACGTTACAGTTAGTACACGAGAATACACGAAGCACTCGCATCATTGTTGTAGCTTCCTCCTGGTTTGAAGGAAGTCGGTATGTGTAGACCGAAGTATGTGTTGAAATAATACAATATTTTTTGTATTACACTAATATATTTACAAGTTTAATCTTGGAGTTCTGTAACTAAATGCAGTATCTGGTCTTAATACTAAAGACCGAGAAAAACTGGCTTATAAATAATATTGCTCCTATTTAGATCACTGAGATCTTAGTAGGAACTGTTTGTTAGATCACTGAGACCTAAGCTTTAACTCGAAGAGATCGTACGTGTAACTGTAGTGAGCTCTAAGAGATCTTGTTTGGATCTATTTCTTCATTCCATTATTTTTCGGCAAGAAAGTTTTCTCCCCGCCAGTCAAAGAGAGGGAGAAAACAATGAAAAAGAGTATACGGAAATTTCCATATAACCATTTTTGCCTTTCCAAGAAAAGTATATGCTGTAGTTTCCGACGTCATAAATGTATTAAAATAAACAATATACGCCGGAAACCTTTAATTATAGAAAATAAAATACCTCTTAAAGTAATAAATATACAATGCACAGAGATTAATATTTCGCAGAATCGCCTCGAACCAAATTATTAAATCTATTATAATAATATATAACAGGAAATATGTACAATAAAACTTATTCTATTATATTTATGCTTATTCAAATACATTTACATAATGAATGGATTAACCAGAGGGTATGCCTGTAATAAAATAAATAGTTTTTATGACTGTAGAAAATAAGACAATGAAGAAATGTAATACCTGACCAGTCCTAAAGTAATTATCAATATTAAAGATATCTGAACTCCAAGACCTTTTCTATATACAATATATAATATTTACAATTTAAAAACTAGAATTAAATATATTATACCTACATCTAAATAAAACTAAAAATACAAAATTAAATCTATTTTGCCCGAACAATTGTACTTGCACTCCCAAATACGTCATCACGAGCCGCGCCTGGGTTAAGTCATGAACGGCTGTGGTCGAACCAATAGGATGACAATACTTTTGCTCTCTAAATTTAAATTGTCCCTTCTAGTTTTTTAAATAAGGATAGACGATTTAGATCATATTGTACAGGGGTCGGAATAAGTCAGGCAACAAATTTGCATTAAAAGAAAAAAATGCAGCGTCAAAATGAATTTATTCAAAGAAATTACAAAAGGGATTCGAAAAAGGGTTACTGTAAGTGTAACAAACGCCAGCGCCACTGTTTCCATATTTTCGTTAGTTGTTATAGATACCGGTCGTCCAGAACGCGGCGCGTCGGCAGCAGAGCCCGTTTTTAAGAATTTCTGGTACATCTTCCACACTGTTGAACGATTTGGTAGCGGCGAGTTCGGAAATTGTTGTTGAAATTCGGTAAACATAGTTTCGTAATCCGCGTTCGTACGAAGATACGACGTAACAAAAAAAACTCTTGAAGCGTGAACTTGTATCGGTTATTCATTCTGAAAACGCGTCTACTCGACGAGCACGTGTTATCATGACACCGAGACAACTGTCTGAAGCACCAACATGCTTCGTTTTAATCTTTTTCGACAGCGTTGCCAGAATTATGAGCGTTGCCGGACTTATGCCGATTTTTCGAGAGCGTTGCCTGACTTATGCCGACCTGTGTATAAAGAGGGCATTAATTATTACTAGATCTGATACTTATGATATTTGAAGATATTTGGCAGACAAGTTCTTTGACATGGATGCCATATTGAATTTTGAAAATTGTTTTTCATTCATGCACGCTATATTTTAATAGAGATTAGTATCAGTAAAGGTGAAGAGACATATGAATTCCTCCCGGTATATAAGATTTCCATGTACGTTACCTTTTTCGGAAAATACAAATATTTTTAATGTTATGTTTTTAAAAACACTACACTTTTACATATGTATTTTATTTAGGTATACGAAAACGTTTTGGAGGCGTACGATCTGGCATTACAATGTCCACCGCAAAAGACAAATAACAAAAGCCATTCATTGAACGTGTACACAGATCACTTTGAAAGCCAATCAGTACCACAATCTCGACCAGGTTCCAGACAATCTTGTACAAGCTCAGAAGCTGAATCTGTTCAGTTGACACCTGAAATTGCACAAGCCATACAAGATAATAGCACAAAGCCATGGCACGAAGCGATATCACTAGATGGTAGGCTTTCGTTAACTTTAGAAGAAATTGTTCATATACGCACAGTCTTAACTAAGGCTGAAGTCGAAGCGTTGCCACCAGAAGGTCACGTCAAAAGCGACGTGGAGAATCGAAAAGTTTGTTTTTTGTGCTTGAAAACACGTTTCGGTATACTTGGACCGTGGGGCACACGATGCACACTTTGCAAACGAACGGTGTGCACGAAATGCTGTTCCAAAATGAATATACCGATGGAACATTTTTCAAGTGTTCCCGTTGTACTGTTAAGTCCTAGTATAATGGCCAGTCCTGAGGATGAGTACAGCGTCTTTTCAAGATCCAAACCCCAGTCAGAAGCGACCACTTCTGCGAGTTCCAGTAGGCAACCGAGTCCAAGCAGGCCGAGTTCGTCTATGGAGCGTTTCAGAAAACCAAATTTGGTACGAGGATCTCAAATGGCTGTCTGTTTAGATTGCAAGATGATGGTGCTACAGATAATCAAATCTGCTCAAGCTAACAGGTCTGCAATACGAAATAAACATATACAGAGTCTCACATTAAATATATCTCCGGTGTTTTAAGAACCTTTCTCACGTGTTTTCTCGAATAAATACAATGTATATTTTTGATTAGTTTAAAGTAAACAATTATGAAAGAAATTATAAAAATTGTAGACCTTCAAAGTTTATCATTCCAAGTTGTTGTGTACATCATATTTAGGAACATTCCAAATAATTAATGGATACTATGATATTTTCATTGTTCCTCGAATAGATAGAAAAAAGAGTTTATTCGTGTAATATATTATATAAACTATTATCTATGAATGTGTCAGTGATAGAAAAATTGATTTTATTTTCTTAACAAATGTATTTATTAATGAATTCTTAAGAGAGTAGTTGTTAAAGTGAGATAGATATTTTTGAATTTGTTTTTAATAAATTACGCACATACATACATAAGTAGTTCACGCTGTCATTCCCACATAAGTATGATCAAATATCTAAAATGCTAATATAGCTTTAATACTGTCTAGATTAGGAACACCATATTTCACAAAAATTTACGTATTTCGTGAAATTATCTAAAAACGTTTAAAACAGAAATCTAACTCTAATAATTAGAAAAATTAATTTATAATTTAAACTTATGTCTTATTTCCTACCTCAATTATAATTTCATTTTTATTTATTTATATTCTTTTCTTAACATGAGATAGAGAAGAAACTGTTTCTATTTCAATATTTCTTTTTTGTGTTATGTTCGTATACCGATAGGTCCAACTCGCAACGGGCCATAGGCAACAATATACGTATGGAACGTAATGCGATGTGGCAACGTGTGTACGATGCCGATATTGAGTGACTTTCTTAAAATTTAAATTTATTTTGCAGAATTATTGATTTTTTTACTTTTATCTTTTAGAAAACGTTATTGTTTTTTTATTACTTAAAATTACTTTATATGAAAAATAGTATACCATAAAAGTGTAAACAAAGACAGTATAGATTGAAACGAATATTCATTCAATTGTATTGTCATGAAATTGAATTTGTCAATCGTTGTTAAATTTGTTAGAATGAATAGATATTTATATTTATCGGAAAATACTAATACTTAAAGCAAACAAATAAGGTGTAGTGTTTTGTTATAGGAATGTATAATATCCATTTCTTCCTGCATATTGATTATGCAGCTGATGCTTTCGTAATATGCTCATATTTGTATTATTTCAACTTATACTTCGGTCGATACATACCGACTTCCTTCAAACCAGGAGGAAGCTACAGTTGTAATTAAACTATACTTCCTTTTTTTTTTATTACCTACGGATATTCACAATTCCAAAATACGTTACAATGTTGCTTATTTTAGATTGTAATTAGCTGAATGCTGTCGCAAAACTGATCTCTGCATTTTTAAAAATGCCAGAATAAAATTAACCCCTGCCCTTATTATAATTTTACAAAGGAACAGACACGTACTTCAATTTCTACGAAAAACTAAGCCTACAGTTCATGTATAATACAGTGATAATGAAGACTGGAGCGTTTGTCGACCTACGAAGTTGTACTTTACTTGTTTATTGTTAATAAAAGGCTGACGGAAATATTACGTGAGATTTTGGTATCTGTATTATAATAACATCACGATAATAGTAGAAATACAAATACGAGCATATTACGAAAGCATCAGCTGCATAATCAATATGCAGGAAGAAATGGATATTATACATTCCTATAACAAAACACTACACCTTATTTGTTTGCTTTAAGTATTAGTATTTTCCGATAAATATAAATATCTATTCATTCTAACAAATTTAACAACGATTTACAAATTCAATTTCATGACAATACAATTGAATGAATATTCGTTTCAATGTATACTGTCTTTGTTTACACTTTTATGGTATACTATTTTTCATATAAAGTAATTTTAAGTAATAAAAAAACAATAACGTTTTCTAAAAGATAAAAGTAAAAAAATCAATAATTATGCAAAATAAATTTAAATTTTAAGAAAGTCACTCAATATAGGCATCGTACACACGTTTATTGTCTTATTCATTCGTCGTTGAAAAGTAGCAGAGAAAGATATATTACGTCATATAAACGTCATCATAATTGGCACACGGAAATTCACTGATTGGCGTGATATTATGGCACGCAAATGCATTTTGAAGGCAATTAAATGAAAAAAAAATCTTTATAAATTATAAAAATCACAACAAGATCTATTTATCTACGATCGTGTAAAAAGTGACAGCTTTTCGCATGATTTTCAGTGTAAAAGTTGGCATTTATGGAATCCATGCAAAATTTTTTTTTTCTATTTTGCGTTCGTAATGAACTCGTTATGAAAACCAAAACAGTATCAAAATCAGCTTTATTTCGATACGCTTTTTTCATTTTTCGATGTTGGCATTGTTCGAACACAGAAATAAATATCTTATTGCTGTCATTTGCTTTTAAGAACTGTAAAATGGGGTTACTTTGATTAATTTTAAAATTCAAACGCTTGTAGCTAAGAAATGCTTGTCATTTCCGAGAAAAAAATGAAATTTAGCTTATCAACTTTATACTCTGAATGGGGTTGCTTTGACAGCCCTCACTTTTTTAACTGAGTATGAAAGTATATAAATGATATAAACACACACAATGTTGTATTAGATTTACACTTTATTTAATAATATTTAATAATATATAACAGCTGTTTAACCGTACAACGGTTTCTTCAGATATAACAAGCGGTACTGTAAAACATTTTACTTAAACGTATATATTTTTTATTTTATGACTTAATGGTATTCTCAGAAATTGGAAACCGAAATATTTTTACCCGCCTCTTTTAGTATAAGGGATACATAGATAACATAAATTATATTATAAGTGACCCATAACTAACAAAACATTTCAATCAAGAATAGGAAATAAGTTCAAGAGAGGGGAGGAATTAAGCTCTGTTTTGTCATTTAATAATTTATTTGAAAATTTTTGTTTATTAATTTCCATTGCTTCTAATAAATCGAGTTTCTTACTTTTCTTATCTTGATGTAGGATCTTGAAATTATTATTAAAACTATGGCTTTCTTCAGTTAAATGGTTGGAGTATGCTGAATCTGTTTTCCCATTTCTAAACGAATAATAATGTTCGTATATGCGCTTTTTGAACGTTCAAAAAGCGCATTATACTAAAAGAGGCGGGTAAAAATATTTCGGTTTCCAATTTCTGAGAATACCATTAAGTCATAAAATAAAAAATATATACGTTTAAGTAAAATGTTTTACAGTACCGCTTGTTATATCTGAAGAAACCGTTGTACGGTGAAACAGCTGTTATATATTATTAAATATTATTAAATAAAGTGTAAATCTAATACAACATTGTGTGTGTTTTTATCATTTGATATGGATTTACATCAAGTAAAGGCAGAATCGATTCAATTTATGAAAGTATACTTTTACGGGATGCTAAAACAGAATACTTACTCTATACATTACTTTTAAAATATCCTACAAAGTTTCAAAGTTCAGTGGGGTGATTTTGATTAAAGGGGTTTGATAACATTTAGAAAAATTGCTTCTTTTAGTACGGTTGTTGCCCTCAGTTTGGATTTTTTCCATTTTTCGAGGGTCTTGCGCCATGCGGTTTTCATTGGGCGAAAGAAACCAACGTCTAGAGGTTGGCAGATATGTGTGGAATTCGGCACAAGGCAAACGAAACTTATGTTGTAAAATTCACATTTTTCTAATACATCTGCATCAAGATGAGACGATGTTATCGCCAATCACTCACTACCTTTCGTCCTTCGAGCCTAGTAGCATGAGGTAAGAAACATGTCATAAACCAATCTCTGAAGATAGGTGCATCTGTCCATACACTTATTGTGCTGTTGTACCTGTTACCACGCATTACTCGGTACGGCATGGATGACCAATAATGCCCCTTTCTTTTCAAGTACCGTAGAGACGCAAATTGTAAATGACGTAAGGCGGCAATAAAATCCCATCGGCAGACCCGCAAATCATTATAGTGGTGCAACTTTTGGAGTGATTCATAACTTTTTCGGGATATTTTACACCCCGCCGATAAACACATTTGTTCTTCCCAGGATCATCTGATAGATTAGACTCATCATGTGTGACGATGATATGTCAGCTAAATCCCTTTGAAGATTGTCAAAATATGAGTTTAATGAGTCCCGATCCACTGCAACTCTTGCTCTTTTAATGTGTATTGCAATTCTCTAGCCAAACCCATTTTTGCCCAATCAATTCCTGTTAAATTGTTGGAGAACTTGGTTATAGTTTTCCCTTGTTGGTCCAAAGACTTCGCAAACATTCGAAGATCATAAGTGGTGAGTGGAAAGCCATAATCAGCACAAGTGGCGTCTTAAAATGACTACTTCTTCCGCATGTGTAAATACCGTCTGTCCACCCGGAATAGAACCAGGCATGCTCTTATATTTGTTGTATAACGTGCCAAAGGGAATTTTATATAATTTAAAGCTGCTGCGTTCATACTCAATTCCTCATCTGTGATTTTTTCTAGGACTTCTAAATTCTGCTGCGTATAATTTTTATACTCTCGCGCACTCACAAGCTTCTTGTAAAGTCGCACCATATTGTATTAACGATTCAAAAAATAAAACAGGGGTCACTTTGATAATCTTATTTCCCGCATACTATCTATCTAAGTAGACCTCGGGGTGTAATTGATAATTATAAATGTCGCCAAGTATCGTTAATCAAAGTAGTAATTTTCGAGATAGATACGAAAATTGCCGTCACCGGTAGAAAACAATACTACGTTTATATTCATAAGAAATCATACTATTATACTAGTCTAGTAAAAGTAAATAGAATTTAATACCCACTCTTGCACCAAAGAAGTTTTGTAACATATAATTATATGGAAACAAACTAGCACCTGCACTCACATTCAGAGGAAAGATGGCCGATATATCAGGGTTGCCATTCCAAAAACAAAGATTCGTTCAGGAATATGTGAGATTTTATTACAAAACCATTTATAAGAAGCTATCATCAATGTCGCCCCATATGACGGAATTTAAGTATATTTGACAGAAAAGATGTACAGCTGCGGCCCCTACAAACTCAGGCAGTGTGACAAATAATAAATGTTGGCTTTGTAACATGATCCGAAAATTGAAGTTTATAAAATGTCACCCAACTGAAGAAAGTCAGTGGCATATAAAATAAAAAATTCGAAAAATGGTAAAATTCAAATACAGTAAAGTTAATATTTTATTGTATCACCGTTAGCATCTATAAAAATTTTGAGTCTCTTCGGCATTGACAGAACTGTGCGTTGTACACAGTTCACAGATATTTGCCCCCATGTATCCATGATACTTTGAATTAATTCTTGAATCCTATTATTAATTTCTTTGGCCATGATACCCCAAATATTTTCCATGGGGTTAAGGTCTGGGCCTCTCGCTGGCCAGTCTAATGTGGGTACTTCATTAGCTTGCAACAAAATCTCTTATTAGATGCGCTGTATGAATTGGGCAGATTCTTCTATGTAAGATTCTGCCACAATTAATGACTTCCAGACACCAAGCCTTTTTAATTCTAAAACATCTCCTCCTGCATCTGCAGGCATGGTAGCAGATGACTTCTTGTTTCAGTACCAATAATAAAACATCGAAGTTTATTGGTTTAAGATGTTGGAATTTTGACTATCGACATATTACCAATATCTTCCACATCAGCGATGCTCATTTTATGAAACTCATCTCTTCTGCATGCACCAGCAATACCAAAAATTACTACAACCTAAAATTAGAAAGTATCTACTTTTAGTCACTGTCCACTCAAAGAAAATATTGCATTAAAAATAACTTCATCATTGAGTATCTATCATTGGGTGCTTTGTTTACAAATTTGTATATTTCATCTTTAGTGAACACTTAGAACAATATTCCACATATTGGCCCTTCATATAAATGGTTAACTTAGAAAACTGCTTAAGATGGATGTCTTTTAGGCTAGTAGGATAGATTTCACCATGGAATATTCCGACCACAGACTTGACATATGTTTTGCCTTTTGTGAAAAATAACGCACAGCTTCCGTAAGATTCCTCACTTTGATTGAAACGCACCAAGCGTTGAATCATTTATATACCAGTTCATGTTGTTTGGTGATCGTTTCGTGACTTCTCGGGTAGTAAAGTTGACGATATTTAAATTCATACTTTCAAGAGCAACAATGGTGACTTCACTAAACGAGTTTGTCGACAATATACCGTTTCCTTAGTGATAGAGTAATACTCAACACGGCAGTCATGATACCCGTCAAAGTAGCATTTATAAGAGATCGATATAGTTCTGCAAGTACATATTCATAAAAATTGACCATTTTTTATGAAAATTGGCATGATGGAATATAAAACATTGTAAGGCACACGTGTAAAAAGTCTCTTTATTACACTCACGACTTGGTTAAAAACACTCACTAAGGTGCGCTACTTTCGTGTTTTTAATCAAGTCCTTCGTCCAATAAAGAATGACTTTTTACATTTGTATCTTAAATAACTATTAAACTTATTAATAATCAATTAAATGCAATATTTGAAAAATTTTAATTGTAAAATATATCCTTGATGCAGTTTTAAAGAAATTATATAATCGCTTCAGATAACGAGATAGTTACATGAAAAGCTTATTTTATAAGAAACGCTGGATGTATGGATATTATAAAACAGCATCATTTACTTAAAAAATATCCTTTTTATCACAAAGTTTCCAATAAATAGGTAACACGTTTATTGGAGTAAACATTAATAAGGAAGCAGTGTACGCAATTGTAAGTGAGCTTTAGTAAATTAAAAATTAATATAAAAAAAGTATTTAAATTAATTAAATATATATTTTTCTGTTTACATATTTTACAGAAAATATGAAATATGTATTTCAGATAGAAGTAAAATGTGGACCCAAATTAAGAGAAGATGAGGCAGTTGGATCTGTTTTATGTAAACTGGTGGACAAAAAAAATTGATCCACTCTTTTTTTGCATTATAAAACGATCTTCAATATGTTAAAATAATAATAAAATTATTACAGCTGTTAATGTGTCATGTAATAAGTCATCATATTGGTACGATGGTCTACTGAAATGAAGTACAACCCGCGCAAGTTGCCACTAAAATAGAAAATGGTTCATATCCAAGAACAGTGGCTGAAGAATTTCAAATAAGTAAATGTACCGCTCTTCGTATATATCGAAAATGGCGAAATGAGGCTAGACTAAATAGAAATATAGGATCAGGACGGTTCAAAAATTTCAAATGCGGGACATGATGCACTATTATACAATGTTTTAAGACGTAATCCTTTCGAAAGCGCAGTTACGGCAACAGCTGTATCAAATTTTGCTGGTTCTGTTAAAACAGCTGATCGTTGTCTTCAAAAATCGGGATTATGTAATTATTCCCTAGTTAGAACACCATTTTTAACACAAATCCATAAAGAAGCACGAATAGAATTTTTACTGGAATTTATGGTAAATGGAATGGATTCTTGGAATAGAGTGATTTTTTTTAGACGAGAAAACATTTCAGTCACATTACGATGACTGAAAGAGGGTATGCCGTGTATAAACGAGGTAAGAAAACGACACTGTTGCGCAAGACGCGTGCCAGCCGCTTAACTTCCCCGATATGTTTATTGAATGTATAGTGTAGCATTTGATTGGATAAGCATAGGTCAGCATAAGAATAGGTCAGATGTAGGTGTGGTATACACATACGTATGATTGGATAAGCAATAATGATACGTCAGAAGTAGGTGTGGTATACATATTGCAGTGAAATTTGCTTTGAATTTGCTTATTAATTTTAATTCACACTACAGCTTATCTTGCCGGCTATTCAGTCTAGTAGAATCCACGAACTCCCATCTCATGAATCGTTCCTTGCGGAATAGGTCCAAGTTTTTTTAATTTGAAAGTAAAACAAAGAATGTCAATGAAAGATCTTAATTAGTTGATTTTGAAAATTTTATTAAAAAAAATTAAAAAAAATCCCTCTACCGAGTGTATAGGGTGCTAAAGCATCATTAACAGTAGCAATGGGGAAACACTCTTTGTGAATAATGACTCGCACACAGAGAAAAACCCCTTGTGACACTCGAACAAAATTAAAACTAATAAATACTAGTGAAATTTGTCAAGTTTGATCTCTACTTTAACCCCTAAAATCAAATGTCAAAAACAACCAAGTTTTCACAACCCGCGAAAATTGAATTTTAGTCGTGCGCAAAATAACACAACAAGGTCAACCCACAATAAAGAAAACTCCAACCTTGAATTCAAAACGTTCTAGAATATTATTTTTAAGAAAAAACTCCCCTTACAAAAAACATGACAATTTTCTCTAATACCCATATACTACCTTCAAATATATAAATTATTACAAGAAATACATGAAATTATAATAATGATAATAATCGCAATGTAAAATATATAAATACAATATTTTTATCGAACTTACATAGATCTATGCACCATTAATAAAAACTGCGTGAGAGATATCTTATTTATAAGAACATTTTATAAACACCAAAACACTCGCAAAAATCGAATTAAGATTTACATGCACCTCACACAAATGCATAAACAAAATACAACCCGATTTTATAAAACAAAGGATAAAATTGAGTATTTTATCCTTTAATAATCCGATCACTTCAAACGTCAAGATATCTCTAACAAAAATAAAATTTTTAACATCCGTCTGGATATCCCTACCAACTATAAAATCAAAAATATATACAGACAATACACATTTTTACAATAATACAATATCCGGGAAAGCGGCTACTTCAATCCTCTGATCAACCTAAATATACGAGGATGGATCAAGATTTCAAACATAATAACATTTATCACTTATAAAATAAAATATATTTATAACGATCCCCGTCTGAAATAAATAAACATAAAAATTGAAATAGATAATTTTAATAAATGTACTACATAAAAATTTTAATATCGTTCAATCATTTTCCTTTCTTGTCCAACGAAAAATCCATGACAATATGTATGTACTCATATTTGAACACAGACACTCTTATTGATATGTTAGAAGTAGGTATGGTATATACATACGTATACACATGTATGGACTTGTATTTCAACACAGACACTCCTGGCGCCTGGTGCAATAAACCTCCTGTCTCTCTTATCTAGTGTACTGGTGGGGTATCGTTTACAATTTTAAATATTTAAGGGTTAAGTGAAATTATTCATTATCTACCTCTTGTATACATGTAATAGGTATTAAAACACCACCACGGTTTTCTCTCGTTCAAAATATTGCAACAAATTTAAAACAAGTTGTCGCGACTGTAAATGCAATGTGCTGCCATTATAGATTTTAAAAAAATAAATTTCAAAAAATATGTATTTATAAAATAAAATAACGAAAATATACTGTCAAATGTCAACGCATAGATGTGCCAACGAGTGCCGACTACTAAGCGGAGATGTGTTTATTTATCAAGGAGTATGTAATAATCCCGTCTTTGTCTTACGCAAGTAGTAAGTACTGTTTGTTATTTGGATGTGGAGATTATTCTTTGAATATCGTTCATAGAATTATACGTAAATGACGCAGGGATCATCTTTAGTGATTTTGAGTGTATGTAACATTTAGTCTGCATTTGGTATAACACAAAGTTGGTATAACCTCCAAATTCACAAACCTAATTCACACCATGTTAATATAATTAAAATGTTAGTAAATGTCAATATGATGGATTAGTTTTTTTGGCTGCAAGTTTACATAATACAATGATAATAATAGCCCAACAGAAATATGAAGACGGTCAATATATAACAAAATATGCAATGATAATACATGGAAAAAGAATGAAAGAAATAATCTAACAATGATGTGGTTAAACTGTTATTAAATAAACACATCCAAATCCAACAAATTTCAGTTCCTGGCCGTGCGTATTAAAGGAGCTTTCATAAGCAGATTTATTCTTGAAGTAGCCATAAATGTTACTTCGGTCAATTTTAACGATAATCGCGGTACTCGGAAGTCAACAAAAGATAATAAAACTGGTAAATCAATTTTATTAGTACTAATATTTGTCATAAAATTCGAACTAATTGTCTTCCTGCTATGAGCCAGAGGTACACAAATCCGTGTTGATGAAGAAGTAAGGAATAATCTAAAACAAGTTCTGAATAGAAACCATTGCCCTTGAAGGACATTTACTTCAGGAATTTGCGTTGAACTTGTTCAATATCATTAACATACATCATATATAGTTTACCAGAAAATCACGCCACACTCCAACTTACTATCAGAGCATAAAAAAGCGATTTGAGAGATGCAATATTATGGAGACGTAAATTCGAATAATGAATCCCATATTTCGGTTAAACAGATGAGATATGTCCAAAAAGCTGTTACTCGTCGAAACAAAAACGATTCCTAAATCCTTAACAGAGATCTTAGGCTGGACATCAATATTGTTCATAGAATAGCTGTAATCTATTCTAGTTGGCCTCCTAGTAAAAGATACGAAACAGCACTTTTCAATTTTCATCCTGAGACTATTCCCCGAACATTTTTCAGTAATAATATTAAGATTCGCGTGAAAAACGTCTGCATCACGTGCACGTATATCGTCAACATAATACTGCGCATTTGATCAAAGTTATTAGATTGTTAATAAATATGTTAAACAACAATGGCCGCAGGTTAGATCCCTGAGGCATTTCAGACGTTGAAATATGTCCTCGATTTAAAGCCATAAAAGCAGGCATACGTATTGATACATTTTTAGCCTACTATTCAAACAGTTTAAAGTTGAGACTTAGAATATTTTATTATTCAACGTAGTCTTCTCTTAAATTAATACACTTAATACAGCGATCCTGCAACGCCTCTAACCTTCTTAAAAAAAGATTCTTCTTGGTCTGCAAACCTGTCCTCCACAGCTTCTTTACCTCTTTGTTACATAAAACTTGATGTCCTTTTAAACTTTTTTTCAATCGAGAGAACAGATAATAGTCTGGGGAATAGGGCGGGTGTCCCAATAATTCGAACCCTAGATCCCGAATTGTATTCATGGTAATGCGCTATTTGTGTGCAGGAGCATTGTCCGCAAAAACAACACACCTTTCGGTAACATGTCACGTCCTGTTTCCTTAATTTTCTCTCAGGGTGGTTTGTAATTTAGAATACAAATCTCCAGTGATGGTCTAACCCTTTTTTAGATAATCTATCATAATTATTCCACGGATATCCTAAAAAACAAGCAAGAACTTTTCTAGCGGATTTTTGAACTCGAAACTTCTTAGGCCTTGGAGAACCATGATGCTTCTACTCCAGTGATTGCTGTTTTGTTTCTGGGCTGTAAAAATACGAACCTATCTTTCACCCATGGCCACAAGAAAAAAATCTGGATCTTCAAAACGGGCAGAGATTGACCGTGATGTTTTCACTCTTGCTCGTTGTGTTCGGCGTTCAAGTATTTAGGAATCCACTTTGCAGAAATTTTTTTCATATCTAAATCGACGTGAACTATATGATGGACGCGCTCTTATGAAATTTTCGTGGCTCAGCTATATGTTTCAGCCCAATTCGACGATCTGATCATATTAGGGCATGAACTGCGTCAATGTTTTCGGGGGTGGACACTGAAATCAGTCTTTCTGCTCGCTTCTCATCTTCAACGGAAAGTTTTCCTCTTTCGAATGGTGCAATCCAATTTTTAACAGTGGCTTATGATGGGCATTGATCGTCAAGGATGTTAAGCATATCTTCGTAAATTTCCTTACCACTTAACCCCTTCAAATACAAGTATTTGATGATGCCTCGATACTCCAATTTATCAATTTTCACAATTGCATTCGACATGGTTTCTTTCAAAATTTACTGCACAGCAATACTTCGACTTCTTGACGAAAAATTTTATAGTGAATTTTAAAATATTATTTCTTCCAATTATAAAAGATTTTGTTTTGTTCAAGGAAAATGGCCTAAGTTAACTACACATCAATACCCTTCCTAATATAAAATAAAATGGCTTAAACTGTTGAATACTCCTTCAAGATTGTTGGTAAACTTGGTGAAAAAAGCTGTTCATCACTTATATATTAGCAAAACCTATTTTTGCTGGAATCTTGGTCAAAGTTGTTAAACTACCAGAAAAGTTTACAGCTTGTGCGATAATTTGCGTTTTTATATCTGTTATAAAACAAATATAAATAATTCTTATAGATATGTGCAGAATTGGTCATCTCTTCTTAATAATATTGAAATTATGAATTGTGGACCTAATTGTTAACATTTCACCTTGTGTTCAAGTGGTTGTTGGACTTACACGAGACCTTCGCTTGCCTGCAGTTGAAAATTAATATCATATATGACTGTAACTGACCTCTTCTTCGTTCAAAAACTAAAAGCCATTTGCCATTATTTCTTGGCCCTGGTTGTGTATAAATAATAATATAATAAGAATTTGCCTTTATAATTTAAATTAATAAGTCATGCACCAGAGAATATACATGAATGAAATTAAAAAGCATATAGTACACACAGCTTCAAACAATGAATTGTTACAGTTATATGATTGGAATACGAACACGCCACCGGTGCAAATGAATTGCCAATATTTATATTGATATTGAACGTAAATTTATTCGCGCTATATGTATGACGTATATATCTTTCTCATTTTCAACGAGTTTTAATCAGTTATTTATTATTGCTTTTATGTTTTGTTAATACAACAAAACATATTAATTTGAAAGAGTTATGAAAATATCAAACGAACAAAAGAAAAAAACCTTTAAATATTGTAAAGTTTGTCTTTTTGGGTTCTTAAATAAAACTAACAATAACTTTAGACACACACACTATATTAATATTAAAACGTATAATAATATAAACTAACTATTAACAACAATAAGTACATTTATGTATTCTATATTTATGTAACTATATTTATGTTTGCTTCGCGGGACTGTAGGATTCAATGAATGTCCTTCCCTTCTTCGACGCGGCTTATATATCGTCGTTCATATGTTCCCGCTGCATGGAGAATACTGTAGAAAATCCCGGGTCAGTGTCACGCGCTTCGCGTTCTCGGCGTATGTGGAACGCTCGAGATAAAACGAGACTAATATGACGCGCGTTGTAGGATGAGTCATCACATTGCCCCCTTCTTAAGAATGAAGTTTCGTCCCGAAACATGTCAAGTTTTGGTTCCTCAACCCATGGCGAAATCGACAGGTAGGGCCTTTGTTACATTGTGACGTCATATCGAAATAACAGTCCACGGTCTTATCTTGCCTGGATGGACAGGAATATTCAAGCCGGTAACTGCATACCAGAATTTCCATACCAGTATGTCGGAAGATTACTTCCAACATGCTCCTTACAATTCTCCAGTCCAGGCGGTCCAATCCACAACCCAATTTTGGAACTGCTAATTTCAGAATGTCTTGCTGTAACATTTGTTCGCGTAAGTGGGTCAGGGCCTCCCATAAGGCTCGATAGGTTGGCTTTAGGCTCGACAGTTCTTTCGTGACCAAATAAAATATGGGCTGTCCTTCATTTATTATTTGGAGACTCTTCCCAATTGCTGGTCCCTGCTGCCTTAGCTTTTCGATTCTGCCAAATCTCTCTTTAAATTCCCAGGCAATCCCTTTGGCCATTCGTAGATCTCGGGCTACGCAATGAGCAAGCGCGTAGTCTGGCGGCATCGTGAACAAATCCTGCTGTTTCTCGATGGTTACCCCAAATCGAGCTTTTCTCGAACCAGAATATTCTTGCATAAAGTCTTCGAAGGTTAGTTCATGGTATTGGCTATCCAATCGGCGCAAGTCAGCGGTTTCGTCATCATTGTCTCCAGAGTATGGGGCTAATCGATTAAAATGTACGACTCTTGGCTTAGTGTGAGGTGTTCGCCTGATGCGGTATATTACATCGTTGATCCGCTTCAACACCTCGTATGTCCCCTCCCAATTCTTTTGAAGTTTTGGAGATAGGCCCCGTCGGCGTTGTGGATTGTACAACCAAACCCGATCGCCTTCATGGTAACCACTCTTCTCGGCGTTGATGTCATAGCTCTCTTTCATTCTGTCACTAGCATCTCGGATATTATGTCTGACTTGTTCATGGATATTATCCAGTCGTCGTCTGAGCGTGCTGACATAATCTTCTCCGGCAAGATCATCACCAGGCTTGCTCCCAAACTTTAAATCACAGGGCAATCGGAGTTCCCTCCCGAATAGCACGTTGGCTGGTGATTGGCCTGTTGTCTCTTGAACGGAGGCCCGATACGCCATTAGAAATAATGGTAAATGTTCGTCCCAATCTCTTTGGTGTTCGGAGACCACTTTGGATAAGTGTCTGATCATGGTCTTGTTCATTCGCTCTACCATCCCATCTGATTGTGGATGCAAGGGAGTTGTTCTCGTCTTCCGTATGCCCAAAAGTCCACACATCTTTTCGAATAGACTGGACTCAAAATTCCGCCCTTGATCGGAATGAAGTTCCAAGGGTACACCAAAACGGCTGACTAACTCCACAATCACGTCTGCTACAGTTCCAGCTTCTTGATTTGGTAGAGCATATGCTTCAACCCATTTGGTAAAGTAATCCATGACCACTATTATGTATTTATTTCCTTTGTCGCTTTCTGGAAAAGGGCCGGCGGCATCTATGGCGATCCTTTCAAAGGTCTTCCCTACCACAATCACATCATCGAGATATACCAGGCAGGTATTCCAAGACAATCCCCTCAGTACAGTGTCCATGAGTCGCTCAAAAGTAGCTGGGGCGTTACACAGTCCAAATGGCATGACTGTAAATTGCCAGAGTCCTGTACCTAAACTGAAGGCAGTCTTCTCTTTGTCATTGGGATCCATTCCCACTTGCCAATAACCGCTCTTTAAGTCGAGAGTGGAGAACCATTTTGCTCCTGCCAAGGTGTCTAGCGTATCGTCTATTCTTGGGAGAGGATAGCTGTCCTTTTTGGTCACACTATTCAAACGACGATAGTCCACACAGAATCTGGTAGATCCATCCTTCTTCCTGACAAGGACCACCGGTGAAGCCCATGGACTATTCGATGGTTCAATTACTCCTTGGCCTTCCATATCTTGTATAATTTGCTTGGCTTCCTCACGTTTTGCCAGTGGTAACCTTCTTGGTCCTTGTCGAATTGGACTTGCATCGCCGGTATTTATTTTGTGCATTACAATATTGGTTTTACCTTTCGTACCAGTCTCAGTTTCGAAGACGTCTTCATAATGTTTGATTAGGTCCTTAACTTGATTTTGTTCCTTCTTGCTCAATCCTTGACAGGCGGAGTCGATTATCTTGGACAATTTCTCAGGAACCTGCACGAATCCATTCTTCTTCGCCTCTATGCGATGAACGACGGCCGACACTGGCGAACACCACCCCAGAATAGTACCCTTCTTCAATGAAACAGGGTAATGATTCACATTCATTACCCTTATCGGTACAGTCTTCTGAGTCTTAACCAGCATTTTGGCAACTACTATTCCTCGGCCCACCTCGTCATCATCAGCCTTTGGTTCCAACATTGTAACATTTCCGTCCAAATAATCACCTTCCATACACGCCGTCAAAAATGTCTCACTTCTTGCATCCAGAACAACATTCTCTGCAGTAATTACTTGTACATTCCCACAATTTTTCCCATGAAGAAACAATTCCTCATTATTTATTTTTAAAGTGCCTTCTTTCATGTTTAACTGGAAGCCGTAGGTGTTCATGATGTCTAATCCCAAGATTATTTGTTCTTCTATGTCGGCTACGAGAACACGATGTCGGAGTGATGTTGGTCCTATGATAAAGTTGACATCTACTTCACCTGCCACAGAAGCTGCTCCTCCTGTTGCTGTCCTAAGTCTCCATTTGCTAGAAAATAACTTTTTATTTCTGGGAATTAAATCGGGTCGCACGATGGTTTTCGTCGATCCAGTATCTATCTAGCAAGCAAGCATAGGTCTTTCTTTCCATAACAGCGTCCACATACAGGCCGTTGGTTTGATGTTGCAGGGATGCGACTTGGCCAGGCGTCTTTGGGGCTTCCTGATGCTGGATCGATGATTGCCCTCGCTCATCGACCCGCTTTAGTTTTCCTGCTGCTCAGACGATGCTTTCTTGGTCACCTTACCACATTTACTCCGAACGTGACCAATCTCTCCACAATTCCAGCATCGCAGTACTCTTTTATTTGATTTGATCTGGTTTAGAACTCTACTAACCACCTGCTCCATGAACTCCTCATTTTCCTGCTTGTCAACAGTGCAGACACGAGCATGGTTCCGAGAGGCTTGCTTTGCAGTCTCAAACTCAAGCGCGTGTGCCAAAGCATCGATCAAGGTTTTCGGTCTTGCCAACCTTAATGCTTGCTGCGTATCAATATCCCGGAGACCATCTATGAATGTCTGGACCGCTAGGTGTTCCATGAAATTATCTGGTGCCATCGGATATGCAAGTCGAACTAGACGAGCAATATCTGCCTCAAATTCCTGAAGATTCTCGCCTTTCTTCTGTGATCGATTCTTCAGTTGGGTATGGTATACTTGCTCCAAATGCGCATGGCCATATCTCATCTCCAAGCGTTTAATGAGTTGAGAATAATCTTTACGTTCCTCAGGAGGCAATGTCTGCAAAATATCACTAGCATCACCCCTCAATGCTATGACTAAAGCAGTCGCCTTCTCGGCAGAAGACCATGCGTTTGCTTCTGCGGCTGCTTCGAATTGCGTCAGGTAAGTTACCCATGACGTCTTTCCATCAAAGGTTGGTGGCTTGATTCTGGTCCTTGAAATAGCCACAAGTTCTTCTTTTATTTCGATGGGCCGCGGTATGACTTCTTCGTTGACCTGCCTGGGATCAGAATGACTCATGGCAGCGGGTAATTTCATCTCAATCATTATTGCCTCTAAAAGTCTAGAATGTTCTCCAATTTTCTCTTCTACAGCTGTGAAAACCTCTTCTTTTAACGCTTCTGATTTTTCCGCTAGTCGCTGTTCTAGAACTTTTTCGAAGTTTCTAGAATTTTCTAGTAATTTCTTTTCCAGATTTTTCTCGAGGATTCTAGCGGTTTCTAGGTTTCTTTCCTCCATCTGTGCTTGTGAATCTATTAGACGCAGTTCCAGAGTTTGCGAATTGTCTATTAATCGTTGTTCCAAACTTTTCACACTATCTAGATTGTTCTGTTCCATTTGTTGCATTTGAGTTTGTGAATCTATCAGACGCTGTTCCAAATTTTGCGAATTATCTAGATTCTTCTGTTCCATTTGTTGCATTTGAATTTGCGCATTCTCTATTAATCGTTGTTCCATATTTTTCGCACTATCCAGATTATTCTGTTCCATTTGCTTCATTTGAATTAACAGCAAATTCACGTCAGCATCACCGCCTGGAACTTGAAAGACATAATTCTCTGGATCCTCGCCTTCTTGGATCAACACATTGCGAAGCCGTTGCTGGAGGATCGACTTTTTGCCAGTTGTATCCTCATCCCTCTCTTCTAATTCTCGTTTTAACTCGGACACTTTCAATTCCGTGAGTTTCATTCCATTAGCCATCACGATATTTAAATAACGTCTTTCCGCACTGTATATTTATTTAAACGAATACTTAATTAACACTTAATTGTCTACTTAGTTTATTATTTATTAATTAGTCCACACCTGAATACCACTGTAAAGTTTGTCTTTTTGGGTTCTTAAATAAAACTAACAATAACTTTAGACACACACACTATATTAATATTAAAACGTATAATAATATAAACTAACTATTAACAACAATAAGTACATTTATGTATTCTATATTTATGTAACTATATTTATGTTTGCTTCGCGGGACTGTAGGATTCAATGAATGTCCTTCCCTTCTTCGACGCGGCTTATATATCGTCGTTCATATGTTCCCGCTGCATGGAGAATACTGTAGAAAATCCCGGGTCAGTGTCACGCGCTTCGCGTTCTCGGCGTATGTGGAACGCTCGAGATAAAACGAGACTAATATGACGCGCGTTGTAGGATGAGTCATCACAATATTAATATTAATAATTTACTAAATAAAACACTTGGTATATTTGTTTCACAAAATGTATTTAAAATATCTCTGACATATGTTTCGACTTATTCAGTCATTCTCGAAGAGTCATGTAAACTAAGTGAAAAGTGTACTCCTACCAATATTTATGAGTTATTTTTTAAAGGTTTATTACA
This sequence comes from Melolontha melolontha, assembly GCA_935421215.2. Lineage (NCBI taxonomy): Eukaryota > Metazoa > Arthropoda > Insecta > Coleoptera > Scarabaeidae > Melolontha > Melolontha melolontha. The sequence goes on along the minus strand of OW285237.1, from coordinate 141,636,076 downwards.
GCATCGATTGTGTGGGTAGAAGTTCTATTCTACATGGCAATATGGTTACGGGATACGCGGAACACTGTATTCAAAATTCTCATCTGTTTAATGCTAATAATTTCAAACTTTTACACTCTTGTAATAAGGGTAAAAGGCTTGACTTCTTAGAAATTTTATAAATTAAAAAAGCCATAAATCTCAACAGACAGGTCACAAACACGCAGTTGGATTTTTCAAACACCCCCACAATCGATGCTGTAATAAACCTTTTAAAAAATAACTCATAAATATTGGTAGGAGTACACTTTTCACTTAGTTTACATGACTGTTCGAGAATGACTGAATAAGTCGAAACATATGTCAGAGATATTTTAAATACATTTTGTGAAACAAATATACCAAGTGTTTTATTTAGTAAATTATTAATCATGTTTCACCAAGAGCCAACCGTGAATTCTATACATTATATTAATATTAAATAATTAATGAAAAATTATTTAATAAATTCCACTAGTTCCTGATAATTTTTAACTAGTTTTAATTAGTTAATTTTTAAAAAACTTCTTACGTTGGGTGTCGTTGTTGATTCTAAAACATTTTTTGAATGATAGTCTTAATTGATTTTGAGTCTTCGCGTATATATTTCCTTCATTATGAGAAATAGTAAAAAAATTAACAAAACACTCTCCTATTAAAATTATGAGTGAAAGAAGGATAGACACGTTTATTCAACAGAGTTGTAATGTGCTAACTATAATAAAAATGTAACTAACGAAACAAAACCGTCACTAGGCACATGTGTGCTATTCTACTGATGCCACAAGACAGAGGCAGCGTGTGTGTACAGCCTCGCATCGCTATATGTATACAGTCGCGTTTAAAAGTATCTTGCAATCTTATTCACCAACACTTCCCCTCAAGACGAGATCTGTTCATAAGATTGCCAAAATATTCAAATATTATAATGCTTCGCTCTCGTCAATACCTTGGGAAACATGTCAATGACCGTTCTTCTAAAATCGATGTGCTCAATTAAAATATGAAAAACCTGGTTTTCTGCAAGTTTTGGAGTTCCCATTGTATCGTCGAAAATGGTAAAATTTGCCAACTTAGTCAAGTGCAATTCTCTTAATAACTCCTGCGAATGCACAACTTCCTTTACTGCTACGGTTAATGTTATATATACTCAATTTCGTAGGCAAAAGCACTACAGTCTTTTTTTTCGGTATAAAGATGTCGGTACATTACTTAGAATGAATACATATCCATTGTAGGATCTTCTATAATCAGTGCATCTTCCCCAGTTGACATCTACGAATTCTTTTTAGTGTTCTGTATCACAGACATAAGTTAATCTAGTATCAAATGATCCTGTAAGGTATCTTAACACCTTGGCAGTCTTCCAGTGTGGTGTTCTGTATCAATTGGTAAATTGAAGTAACTCATGGTATAATATCTGGTCTTGTGCATACCAGTAAATGAGACTGTAATCATGTCTTTATAAGGTAAATTGTTTTTTTGTCAATAGATCGTTATTCTAACTGGCATACATGAATTTGTTGTTTAGATCTGTCAAACTTCATTACTAAACAATAACCAGGGTCGCTTAAATCTTTTCTTTTAAAATCCTTATCATTAAGTAATTTCCTAAATTTGTCATGTTATCGTCGTACTTTGAGGCAACAATTATGTTGATTAGGCATGTAGGCATTTTCCTTGCCGAATGTAGTACAATGATCAGAATTAGTCGACGTAGTGTAAAATTTTTGTAACATCAAATTTAATTTCGCGTGCGAAGTTCTTCCAGACTCGAAAATTATACGATTTCTATAGCGTACACGCTGCGTTACTTCTGTTTAAGTTTTACATATTTTTTCTTATAATTTTTCTAACACTCAAATTCTTTTCTTTGCGATATTTAGAATGAAGGTTTGGTAGAAATGAATTTTAGCCTGTTGAGGATATCCTTACTTTACTCAACAAATTTATCGTTTTTCAAAGTTACTATTCGTAGATATTTATCTCTCATAACAATCGGGCTTCCAATTTATTTACCTGTAGGCCATGGTACGAATTCCTAAGTGTTGTTTTTAACATTGACTTAATTTTTCAACCATAACGTCGACCCACTTATCCAGATCAGATCCCCAAATTGTTTGCTTTAATGAAACACCCGATATCAAAGCTAAATCGTCACTTCCGATTGTGTCAACTTCGTCTATATTTATTTGAATTTGCTCACGTGATTTTCCTTTGCAACCGGTTCTTACCAGCTTGAATCTCTCTGCCTCTATCTGGTTTATCTACTGCTTTTATTGTATCCAGTAAAGGTACAACAAAATTTTCTTGTAAATTTCCAGAACATCTTCAGAAACCAAATGGTCTTCCTAAATTTTTCGAAAGTGTATTATCCATTTTGAGTTGATAGTTGGAAGCAGAACGATAAACTCTGAACTTTATTATGAAAAAAATGGATTATTTACAATTTTGATTATACATAATTCTTCGCATAAGCGAGGGATTGAAAATCTGCTAGATTTTATTTTGATTTCTAATTGTTATTGTACTTTTGGTTTTATTAAATTAAAGTTTTATATTGAAAAACGAATATACTTTTGCACCACTGAGATATATAGAAGTTAGGTCTCAGATTTTTTCCCTTTATTAAATTTAGGAGTTCTAAAAATATCCAGACCGAAATTCTCACCTATCTCCATCCGAAATTATTATTTCCGTTTATTTTCAAATATTCCATTTTATCTCCATAGACCATATAGACTAAACAGGAATAAACATATTTTCTTTAAAAATATCATGCTGAACGCCATTTTGAAATCTTAAAAAAACTTCATACGTCCTTAATTTATATACATATATGTATATTGAAGATATGAACTATATAATTAAATTTAATAGTAATAAAAAACTTTATTGACTAAAAAATAATTATTAAAGTTTACAAACATAAAAAAATATAAGAACAAAAACCGAAGGATTTAGGTTCAAAGCTATGTAGCTGTTTGTTCCCAAACTTAACCTAAATAGCAAAAGACGAACGATGGACAACATATACTAGCCTTCACATATAACTAGCATGTAATCTTGAGTTGCTCCATTAAAATTGAATAATAAAATATACAATTTATGGCACGCAACTTACACTTTGTCATATATGCAATTTTGTAATAAACACCAAGCTGGCAATATTTTCTCTTGTTAGAACTTTGGATGTTTGAAAAGCAGTGAGTGATATTACTAAGATAGCTGGTTATTTATCTCTTGTGTTAATAAAAAATCGAAACATTACAGATAGTAAGCCAAGAAAATGTTGGGTAAAAGATTGGATAAGAAACCGAGAACTGAACAACTTATTAAGGGAACTACGGTAAGGGGGCGAAGTGTTTTATAATAATTTCCTTAGATTATCTACTGATGATTTTAATTATCAAATATTAGACTAATGATAGAAAAACGGGATACATTAATGAGATAAGCAATACTAACCAATGAACGCCTTGTGCTAACTTTCAAATATTTACTCACATGTACCACTACCGGACTTCTTTATTCATTTTCATTCTTTCATTTGTATATTGAGATCGTAAACGATGAATTTTAAGTCGGACATCATCATGAGTTATTTGGAGGTTATCTGCAATTCGCTGAATGACATCGTACCGTTTATTTTTATATTTTTCTTTTTGAACATTCGATCAATTTTAGCGTTTGCTCTCGCAACCACCTAATAGGCATTTTGACGGGCAACTGTTGCAACTCAAATGGCATGCCAGAGAAATTCAAACAAGTTTGAATTTCAGTGCATTGTTACACTGCTTACACGATGCCACCACTGAAACGGCGCACAACTAGAAAAGTGGCTTACATCTGTAAAGTACGTGCCACTGCTCTGAGTTGCTTACCAGTTTACATAGTGCAATCCTAAACTAGATGTCACTTTTCAGATTGCATGTTATATTGCATCGTGAACGAGTACCTTAAAGCTCAATTTTGACAAATACGTGAATGATACAGGCAAATCATTCGATACGATTACAACGTTAGAGAAGAGCACATTTAAAATGGACAGTTGAATGCCGTGCTTTGGATATCTGTACAGAATGATATTTTATTCTACAAATATAAAGAGGCTTTAGTAAACAAAACAGAAATACGCATTTTGCACAATTTGAACTTGCTTTTTTATATACACACTGTCCCAGTGATTAAACAAAGAGGCTAGGCTTGTGGACAATAATAATCTTAGTTTAAGAGGCAAGTTTGAGCGGTTTGAACAAACTTAACCTTTCAATTAATTCGCTATGCTATTTTAAAACATAATTTTGTGTCAATAATTAAACCAAAATTCAAGTTTTACATTGTGAATTGATTCAATTTTATCCAATGGTACATTGAAAGTTTTATTTATATTGTAACAGTACAATTCTCGCGAATTCATTTGTAATCAAAGTAGAGCGTATTAAAAAATCTATTCAAGAAATATTCCTTGAAAGAAGCTAACACTATTGGAACTAAGGCCAACGTATTTCAGAATTAATAACTAAACACTTGTTAAATTTATCAAAATCTTTGGACTAGTCGAATAGTATAGCAGACACAATTCAGCCTGATTCCACTGCTGCAATAATTTCGTCATCAATGAAATAAGCCAGTAATACAACCGGCTACAATCCAGATTGGTGCAGTGGCAAAATATTCGATACATTTAAGAATATGGCCAACAGATTAATAGGTTTAAAGTTGGAAGGTTTATATATTTATAATACAGCTTACCTTAAGCAATTGGGAAAGACACTATTCAAAATACAAAAATTTAGATTTTTCGATATATGTATTATTAACAATTTATCTTCTATATTATTATATCTTTAAACAGAGTTCGTTCTTTTTTTGTACCAAACATTCTAGCCACCATAAGATAAGGTTAGTTTGTCACAATTTAGTTCTTTTTTATCAAAATAGCACCTATACTTTACATAAATTAGCCAATTTTTTTGTCGATTATTTCAATCACAGTATTAGAAGTTTATTCCAATAAATTCATTTTGGGCATAATTTTTTATTTAAAAAAAATTTGGGCCAATGTTAGTATAGCAAACGTCAATTAAGTTGGCGCGAGGATGGGTAAGTTTGCGCAGGATTAAAAGTAGTGGGGAGATTTGTATTTGGTTTTACATCAAATGCCAGATAATTTTAACCTCTGAGTATGATCCCCTAGCAAAGACATTATGTTCCGTCACACGTCAATGACAAATGTATTCTGACAATTACTTGAGTAGTGGGGGTGGACGTTTTTAGAAACGGCTTCTGCGCACCCCCTCCTCGCGCCAACTTAATTGGCGCTTGCTATACATATATGTATTTTAATGTGTAATAAATGTGTAATAATAACCATGGTTATATCATGTAACCATAGTAATTTACTATGGTTACATGATATAACCATGGTTATACCGCAAACATCCTCAGCTCTAGTAATAAATTATTAACGATTTGTGCAAAAGTTATCTGCTATTTTGATACTTAAATTCTACAATTAAAAATTGAATTATCAATTTTTGTAATAACCAGCAATTTTATTAATATTCATTAAAACTACTTATACAAAATGCTTCATAATACATAATCAAAAATTATATAGAATGAAACAGTAATTAACAGAAACAAGCTTACTTTACCATCCAAAATTAATACAAGTCAATAGATATTAAAACTGTTTTAGTTATTTAATTCGAGGCTAGCTAAGAAGTGCCCTTTGGGAGGATTGATCTTTTTAACTTCATCCCATATATAAACAAGAATATCAGGATGTGCTATCCATCTACAACTTTATTCAGTTTTTCCATGGATAGCATTTACAATCTGACCTGAATAATCCTGCCCATTATATGTTACAAAGTTTCCCTCTGTCATGGTGTCTTTCCAGTTTGTTATATCAGGGGAAAATGAATTGGAAGCAACTAAAATGCTAGACTGAAGACGTATATTTGTTTTTAGATCAATGATGACATTAAGGAACAAAATAATACTTAAAAATAAATATAAAACTTAAAATTAAACAAAATTTTTTCCTTGTAAAATTAAATATGATTAGATCAAAAGACGTTTTTCACATTCAGTGAGCAAACAAAAATTATTAAATGTAATTTAAATTCCATATATGACTTCTATTCCAGTGATTTTCTATCCCTTCTAAAATAAAAATCATTGTGATAACGTCCAATCTTTTTGATACATTTGATGCCTTTCTCTTATTTCGGCAAAAGTTTTTTTTTTGTAATAAAACTATTAGGATAATGAGAAACAATCAAAAATTTCGACCTTATTCAATTTCTTTGTCAATGTTTTGAGAAACATAAAAAAAACATTTGCAAGATTTGTTTTTGAAAATATTTAGATTTAGTGTTCTTTAAATATTTGATCATACTGTATATTCTAAATTACAAATATTAGCTATACAGAAATTTATAATAAAAATATTGAAAGTATGAAATCTATTTAGTCATAAGTTTATAGAACATTGTTTAAATAAGTTTAAATGTAGATAAACAATCTCACCTTGAAACGTTTCCACTGTACAAAAAGAAGACCAAAGATTAACATTCCCTAGTCTATTTAACCTATTGAGGCCTATAACTGCGATATATCCTTCTTATAAAACGACAATGTTTCTAGGTAATCATTGAAGAAGAAGTAATAAATGTTATTCTTCCTCGAATTAGAATAAATTAAAGAGAAAAATTGTAACAAGTCTGTTTTATAGTGGCTTTTAAAGAATACCTTAAACGCATTTTGATATTTTTTTATACTTTGGATTAAGTATTCGTGTAGCACAATTAGCTAATTTTAATATATGTATTGTTTATTGAAAAGGTCTTTCAGTTTCAGGTGTCTGTAAATATTAAAAAGTGTGTCTAACTTGCTGTATATACGTAACCACAATTGAAAATTATCTTTTGTTTTTAAAATATTTTCTTAAAGCAATTGATGGGAATTAAAATCATAATCTACAGTATTTTCCAAAACGTAAGAAACGCCTTAGGGTTTGAATAATTATTTAATTGCGGTCTGTTTACACAGCGATTAGCAACCAGACTGTCTGCCCTATATTAAATAAATGGACCGTAACAGAAAGTATTAGGTGCTATTATATACGTATATAAAAAAAATGTAATTTGTTTCTGTGAAGATTCAGAAACATATTAATGTGAATAATAGTAATGCCTTTCGCTATGACAATTACTATTGTTCAAATTATTGGAATAGGCTCAATTACCATAACATACGAAAACATTTTAATACTCCATCTTTATATACCGGGTGTATTATGAAAAACCTTTGGGGCTGTAGCTTCCTTATATTTTATCTGATTTTAATGAATGTTATGTCATACTAAATCGTTTTTAAAGCACTGTAACCTGTTTTTTTAAAAAAAAAAATTTTTACGTTTCGTTTTTGACAGACAGTAGTAAATTTTTTTTTTTAAATTGTACTACATATTTTTTTTTACTTATTCTAATAAACATTTATTTCCTGAAGACACCTCCATTAAATTGAGTGACAAATTTTTTATTATTAAAAAAAAACTACGAAATTTACAGAAATCAAGCTATCATATATTTTAATGAATCAAATGTTCGAAATTGGCCCCATTTTGTTCTAGACACATTTGACACCTATTAACTCCAACTGCTGCGTTTAATATAAGATTTGGTGGTATTTCATGACGTACTTGTACTATCCTTCTTACTAAATCATCTCTGGTATCAGGTGGAGTCAAATAGACATGATCTTGAATGTAAGACCACAGAAAGAAATCCAGTGGATTCAGATCTGGCGATCTAGCAGGCCATCGAATAGGTCCGTAAGTGCCCATCCATCTGACGCCAAAATAATTATTTAGAAAATCAGTATTCATTCGTGCATTATGGGGTGTGGCACCGTCCTGTTGGAACACCACCCTGTTTAACTCAGCAAGTGGCAACTCATCTAAATAATCGCCTAATTCATTGCGTAACAAATTATTATACTTTTCTTGGTTTAGATTACCCTCCACAAAAAAAGGCCCTACTACTCTATCGCCTAAAATGCCACACCATACATTTACACTGAACCGATTTTGAAAATTGTGTTGCATCACAACATGGTTATTTTCAGTGCTCCAATGGCGATGATTATTTCTGTTGAATACACCATTTTTCCCAAAAGTGCATTCATCTGACCACAACACACGACGATAAAAAATTGGATCTTCCCTTAGTTTATTCATGAAAACCGTGCAGAATTGAACCCTTCGTTGAGGGTCGTTTTCACCGAGAGCATGCACCTTCCGTGGTTTATAAGGAAAGAACTTGTGCTTCTTCAGAATGTACTGAACTGTAGAATGTGATACCTGCATGTAGTGAGCAATTTCTCGCGTAGACGTATTAGGGTTTTCTTCCACATAGAGCAAGACACTTAATTCTAAATTTTGATCTTGAATTACACGTGCGTTTATTTTCGGTTTTTTGAATGATCCAAAATTTCGCACGAGCCTTCCAAACTTATCGGCACTTGGACGCAGTCTGTCAGGAAAACGACTTCCATAAAGTCGCAAAGCAGCTGCAGAATTTGTTCCGCATTCAAAATATGCTTGAATCGCATCCACACATTCGCCATTATCCATTTCAATAACAAAATTTAGAAATAAATCGTTGAAAATGTTATAATGAATGTGTGACTGACAGATGTCACAGCTCTCTTCGAAAATTTGGAATGCACTTTTATCGTTCAATATGACTGCTTGATTTTTAAATTTTTAAAATAAACACTGTAAATGTTGTTGTTGACCCACCGCTCACTGATAACATTGGTTTGTAATCCTTTATGGGCTTAAAAGGTACACACATTTGCTGGTAATAAAATGAAATAGAGTATTTAAAATGCATTTAAGAAATCTCTGTGTTCGGAAAAACCAGAATAAATCGAACTAAAAAAAACCTTCAATTTCTCGATTTTTTTTCATACAAGGATATCGTTGTTTACAGTTTCATATTCAGAAAAAGTAATATATTTGAATAAGGAAAAAAAAAGTATAGTGCAATTTAAAAAAACACAGTTTGCAGCTGTCCGTCAAAAACAAAGTGTAAAAAAAAATTCAAAGCGGATCACGTTACAGTGTTTTTAAAACGATTTAGTTCGACGTATAATTTATTACATTCGGATAAATAATAAAAAAGTTCCAGCACGAAAGGTTTTTCATAATACACCCGGTATATACACTACCGTTCTTATGTATTTGGGTACCCTTGCCTTATTACACTATCTATTATAAAGGGTCTACCAATTGGGGCTTGAGAACTTTATTTTTTAATAAAAAACAGTGTGTAAGATACAATGCTAATTTTTGTATATATTATAAGCTTACAGTGTGCCATTTATGTTCGAAGTAGGACATTATGTAAATGTTCTTCCTCGTGTGCAGGTACGCAATCGCTGAATCTAATTTTCAATTACTTTTCGCAATATATCCGGCTGAATTTGATGAATATCCCGTTCGGTGTTTATTTTCAAGTCGTCATTCGTTTGAGGTGTGTTGGAGTAAACCAATGATTTCACATAACCCCATAGGAAAAAACCCATAAAAGTTAAATCACACGAACCAGCTGCCCTATTGAAAGGTCCCTTTTTTGAGATGATTGAATTGAATTGATGATTAAGATAATTGAACCATCGAACTTTTCTTCCAATAAGGCGATTGTTTCATTTGCAGTGTGGGTTGTAGGCACTATCCTCTTGAAACCACAACTCCGCCACATCCAGTTGCAATTTCGGCCACAAAAAGTTTCTTATCATTGCTCGATATCTCTCCAATCACTGACAACATTTCCTTCTTCATTTTGAAAAAAGAAACATCCTATAATGCCTCGACACCACAAGCCACACCAAACAGTCACTTTCTGTGGATGAAGACATTTATCTTATCTGTGGGTTTTCGGCTGCCCAATAACGCATATTTTGTTTATTAACGAACACATCCATCCAAAATTGAGCCTCGTCACTAAACATGATTTTCTTCCCGAAATAGGTATAATTTTCCAGCTGCTTCAATACCCAATCTGAGAACATATGACGCATGCAATGGTAAGCCGGTTCAATTCTTGTGTGAGAACAATTTTGTAAGGGTGTAGTCTTAAATTCTTCCGTAAATAGGCCACTTTGTCATTGCAGAAAAAGCTTCAATGCTCGAGAACCACCACAACACCGACAAATTCGAGTTTTCGGCTACACTGCTACGGGCGATTCTTACACGAATGCGTAACTTTTGGTCGAGCAAAGTAAAGTTTGTTTCGAAACAATTGATAATTGCATGAATCGCTTGTTCACTAGGTTGATTATGACGACCAAAAATATGGCGTAAACCTCTGTACGTAGCTCGAACTGATTCCGCAGTTTGTGATAAATTTCAAAACGTTATTGTGGCGTATACTTCGTCATGATTAAAAGGTTAATTTTATTACCTAAAATGCACACTGACAGATGTCAATCACATGAAAGGCAAAATGAAGGCAATCTACTTTGAAAGATCTCATGTTCCTATTGGTAGACCCTTTATTTAGAAAATATATTCTGTCGTTATTGGTTACTAAATAGTTCTCAGGAACTCATAAAATCGCATAAAAACTTATTGAATAAAAGTGTATTCTTCGCATTACCGTTATTTTCTTATGTACAAAAATCTAGTTTCGAAAATCCTAAAATTATAAAGGATTTTTCAGTAAGAGCGATATGTTTCTAATTTGAAATGAAACAACAAATAGAAAAATATTAAAAATTTGTATTTTATGTAAGGAGTGTCATGGATGCAATTAAGTTCTAAAAATAACATCATCTACTTCTCCTGCGAGGTCGAATTCGATTGGCCCTATTTTCAAGAAACCTTATGGCACGAATGGCGCTTTGAATATTCAATTTTAATGCATCAATTGTATCTGGTCTATTATCATAAACAATATACCTTAAATAACCCAACCAGAAGAAGTCTGAAGGTGTTAAATCGCAACTTCTTGAAAGCCATTTGACAGGTCCATTTCTGGAAATAATAAACTAACCAAACTTTTGACGAAATAAACCAATTGTTTTACGGGGCCGTTTTATACGTAGCGCCATGTTATTGCAACAAGATGTTAGTTAAATTAATGTCTTCAGTTCAGACCATAAATAGTATATTGTGTAACGAGTGACGAAAGTACCATTTTTTTAAGCAAGAGAACAGTTTGTTTTCTCGCTTAAAAAAATGATTTTGACGAGTTAAACACAATACTTTTTCTGTGGCATTATAACAAACTTAAAAAAATTATGTAAACAAATATTTAATTTTCAATTAAAAATTACTAAACTATAGATCATATTTAGATTAGTTATGATTTAAACATTGATACATAGAATATGTAGACCATAAGCTCGATAGCTGCAAAATATGCAAGCAGCACAATTCCGAATATGAATTTACGCTATTACCAGCCCTCTATTCAATGAATTTTACATATTCTTCTTCATACCTCTTTCTCGATTTTTCTCGTAATAAGCCCGTTTTCTCAGCTTGATTTACTATTTCTGGTGGTGTATTGGGAATATCTAAATCACTTTCTGAATCAGAAATCATGATAAAGCTACAAACAGTACAAGCTGACGTGATTTAAAAATGACACTATATAGCAACAATAGGCAGCTAGACGCAGGTGAAAATTAGTAGGTAACTTTCGTTACTAGGGACGAAAGTTAACGTTATGGGATTTTCTGTCACTAGTGACGGAAATCAAATTTTCGCTGCAGTATTCGGTGACGAAAAATGTCTTTTTATAAAGGGTTGTAGAAAAAAGTTAGTTATCTCCGATCTGTGCCGCTCGCTATTGACAGTAATGGAATCTCCATTCTCAATTTGGAGGAAATAAGGACCAATAATGCCAGCGTGCCATAAATGACACCAAACGATCACTTTTTCAGAATGTAAAGACGTCTCGTGAATGACTTGTGGATTGCTTTCACTCCAGTAACGACAATTTCGTTTGTTCGCCGTTCCAGAGAGGTGAAAACGAACTTCATCTGAAAATATGATTTTCATACCAAAATCAACATTTTCAAGTTGATTCAAGGCGAAATCAGCAAATACACGATGTTTGCGATAGTCTAAAGGTTCGTGTGTGAATAATTTTGTAAGGATGCAAACCAAAATCCTTTGCGTAAAATATGTAGTAAGTAGACGTTCCAGATGGCCGCAATTATTGTGAACACCTTAGAATGGATAAATTAGAGTTATTACCAACACTGGCTTGAACTGTAGCATTTCTAATCATTTCTCAGCATCTCTTTGTCTCACTGGAACGGGAGCATTACGTAAAGAAATATTAAGCTCAATAGTTATTAATAAAACAAGTGCGAAAACATAAAGTTCGAGATTGTCGTTATGCAACGAGACGCAGTCGAATTCCATAGACATGCGAGATACTTTAAGCGTTTTCGCATGTGTGTTATTCAAAATTTTTTCTGTTGGTCAACTACGTTGGTTGCGAGTCGCTATGGATATGTTGTTTATGAATTGTTTATTTTATAAACGAAAATGGAAATTACAAACTTTAATAAACACACTTGACAACGACGGACAATTTCAAATATGGGTCCCTTGTCAATTTCGAAAAATATCATCCCTATTGAAAAACCTATTATAGGTAATGATACTGTAACGTTCTTGTCTTGAATATTTGTAAATTTCAAGAGGTAATTTGGGATAAGTTTCAATATTAATATTGTTGTGAATGCTCAGAGTAGATCTAAGCATAGAATATTGAGACCATAATGACGAGGATTTGTATTTTTCTGCTAGTCCGGAGAAATAAGCCAAGAGAACATTTTCGGAAAATGAATTCGTATTCTTGGTGCAGCGTCAATCCATAAAAGTTTTGTAACTTGATTCGTACTTCTTTTGTGGCAAGAGGCCAAATGGTGTAAGTTTAGCAGCCTCTTGCATGTCTGGCGGGGTACAATTTTCGATATCATCCTCAATTTCCATTTATTCTTGGTATTTTGTTCATCAAATACAGATTCAATGATAAATGTGAACTTTAATTAATTTTTGAGAAAACAATACACTTGTATTATCGTCATAGTAACGATAAATATTGCCCGTGGAGAAAAGTAAAATCTCGTCGTCTCATTGATCGGTTACCATAAAGAAAGAGTTCAATTTTCTCCACAGTTGAAGACTGAGCAAATTTCTTAATCAAAAAGGTATCAGAAACGTGCATATTATTCAATATAATTAGAAAAAAGTATATTTGTAAGTGACATATATATTTTTACAATGTTCATGAGTATTTTTAATATTTATGCTATAATTTCCAGTGCCCAAATACTTATAAGCGGTGGTGTTAAGGATATAGTATTTTTTTAATTAAGGCATATGTGTTTGATGTATTAAAACAACCTTAAAAAACTCCATAAAATTAAATAATTAAATTACCTTTAATAGCTTGCAGAATGAAAATATATAGAAAAGTTGTATGTATTTTTTTGGAAAATCTCTTCTTTCTTCATATCTACTTTAATTATTTTAAATAAATTACTAATAATTGATATTCCGAATACAACAGCACATTTTTAAGACAAAGACAAAATAGTGATATTTATTTTACATTTTTCTGCTATGTTTCCTATAGTTAATTATCTATAATATATAATCATATATTTTTACTGTTTACTAGCTCTTCTTGAGTTTTACTGTTTGATTTTCATTAAAATGTAACTTCCAAAACTGTTTCAAGTCTATATAAATTTCTACGGGCTTTATATCAATTTAAAACAGAACATTTTGGAAGTTATATTGTGAAAATTGTAGATATACTGAATGTAAAACTTGAACTATAAAATTCGCTTAATATATATACACACAGACACACTCTAACTTTGCTACGAGGGCGGATTGATATATAAGATCTCCAACAACGCCATTATGTGAGTAGTGGGGATAGAAATAAGCTCTAGCGTACAAACGATAATTTCGTCTCGTCTTAGAATGCAAAATTTCATTTTCCTGTGTACCGTCGTTGAGTAACAAAGTCATTTATCATGAGTTCGATTTCTGAGATGCGTACCTAGCAACGATCCGTGATAGAATTTTTAAAGCGCAAACCGAAATTTACAGGCGTTTGAAAGCTGTTGACAAAAGAGTTCCATCAGCGCAGAAAGTCATGCTCACCATTTTCTGGGATGCAACGGGAGTCACTCATACCAGATATCTGTCGAAGGAATCAACGATTAATACAAAACTTTACAATCACTAAACAATCGTATCCATAGAGTAACCCTGGAAGGAACGAATTTTGTCTTGCACCACGACAACGTCAGGCCGCATTGCAACAACGAAACGATGAAGACAATGACGAGCTTGAAATTCACGGTTGTTTCGCACTCTCAGTACAGTCCTGATTTGGTACTTTCAGATTTCTGGATGTTCCCAAAGATGAAGAAGGTATTGAAAGGTCAACATTTTTCATCAGACATTAAAGTTCGAGGTATCGTTCGCAATTGGACCAACAGTAAACAATAAGCATTTCATGGACGGCATGAAGGTGTTTGGATTCGGTGTTTGGAGAAATGTCATGATTATGTGAAAAAATAATTATGTGCATTCATAGTGCAATAAATTTACTTCACTTTGAGACGGGTTTCATTATTTTGTCTTTTCTTATTCTCTAGAATTGGAGACCTTATATATATCCATCTGCCCTCCTACATAAATTATGTAATACCTGTTATATACTAGTGAGTTTAACATTACCATCATTAGCACTATAAATTAGTCTTGCAATTACTAAAAACTTAATTTAACGAATATTGCATAAAAGATCTGAATTATTTTGGCACAATTTACGGATAACATATAATAATATACCATGCATATTTAATATTATTTTTATCTCAGAAAGTTAAAATATAATATATGCAGACATGAATAAAGAAAATTAAATAAAGACACAATATTTACAGGTCATAGCTAATAACTACCAGAACTAAAAGATTTTTAACGTACTTATTTATTTTATGTATATATTGTCTAATGGTGTTTTAGGTAATATGATTTTGCAACATTTTATTTTAGTGTAATAATTAAAAATAATCTAGTCAGCCAATAAATTGAGTTGCTGGGTACTTATTTAGGGATAAGTCAATTCTTTATTAAGAAAAAAAATGTATGTATAGTATTAGTAAACATAATCTGTATACTTATATATAATTTCTGTACTTATTGAAGAATAAATTTAAAAAAATTCTCAAAATGAAGCATTTAGCTCAACACTGTACAGTGCAGAATATGCTTATTTTGAAATTCAACGTTCCTAAATTAATTAGTTATGTTTCTACACTTTCTACATAGCTTTCTTGTTCATATGTTGGTCATTTGAAGAAGAGATTGACGCACAAGATTAAATTTCAAACAAAGCACATTCCTACAACGTAAACCAGGTTTTAAGCATTATTTTTAAGAATAACTGGAAAACTCAAATAAATACAAATAGAAAATATGCTCATCAATGACATGGAAACTGCAACACCAAGAAGTGGTGCGAATTTTTTGACCAAACTTGGTAGAAACGTATAACTAGTCAAACGTAATAATTGATTAAAATTTTGTTGCGATATATCAAGTGGTCATGGCAATTCTGACACTTCATTCAGTTTTCGCTGACATTAATGTGTGGTGTATTTATTGTTTGTTTCAAATTTATTTCAACGGTTTTGTCTTATTATACCTTTGTTTAACGTGTTTAGAGAGTTTTATTATGCCTAGAGTGCGCCAACGTGGAACTTATCGCCAATTAAGCGAATTCGACAGAGGTCGAATTGTTGGTTTGCGAGAAGGTGGTTTTTCATACAGGGAAATTGCAAATCGCCTTAACCGGAACCAATCCACCATTATGCGCTGTTATCAATCATGGACTAGGGAGGGTCAGGAAAGACGCCGAAGAGGAACCGGAGGCCGAAGAAGAACTAATGGGATACAGGACCGCCGCCTTCGCCTAATGGCACTAAGAGACAGGTTCTCCAGTACCAGATCAATTGCTGACGTGCGGTTAGGTAATCAAGGTCGTCCAGTAACCCTTCGAACCGTTTATCGCCGAATTAGGGGTTTCGGCTTACAATCTTATCGTCCACATCTTGTGTTACCACTTACGGCTCAACACCGACAGCAACGTTTGGAGTGGTGTAGATTGCGAATGCATTGGGTCATGGAGTGGCATAAGGTGGTGTTTAGTGATGAATCTCAATTTTGTCTAGGGATGCATGATGACCGTATGAGGGTCAGACGAAGACGTTGGGAACGTAGTGATATTCAGTTTTCCGTTGAAAGGCATGTGCATCGAGCAGTGGGTGTTATGGTATGGGGTGCTATAGCATATGGGAGTAGGTCTCAGTTGGTGTTCATCCAAGCCACCATGAACGCCCAGCGTTACATTGATGAGGTGGTAGAACCCCATATTCTTCCATATCTTCAAATGCTCGAAGACCCACTTTTCCAGCAGGATAATGCCCCTCCCCACGTAGCGAGAATTTCTATAAATCGCTTCGAAGAGGCTCATGTCAATATCTTGCCATGGCCACCCAAATCCCACGACCTCTCGCCAATAGAACATGTGTGGGACATTATGGGACGAAAACTTATGAATTTAGCCAATCCCCCGCAGACACTAATAGCTCTCCGGCATGAATTACAGGTTGCTTGGGACTCCATACTCCAAGAGGATATCGACCACCTAGTCGAATCAATGCTACGAAGAGTGAGGGAGTGTGTAACTAATAGGGGCGGCTCGACACATTATTAATAAAAATTATGTTAAATTGTGTTAGTCTTTTATTTTTTTTCTTTGAAATTTTAATCAATTATTGCCTTTGAATAGTTATACGTTTCTACCAAGTTTGGTCAAAAATTCGCACCCCTTCTTGGTGTTGCAGTTTCCATGTCATACAGTATATATACTGTGAATATAACGTGCCTTCAATAACTTTCCTCATTAGATACAGTCATGCTTTCTGATAATGGTTGGTGACAGTGCACATAATTTTAAATGAGCATGGCCGTCTCTAATGAGGAAAGTTTTTGAAGGCACGTTATTTCATTGTGAAACATATAGTGTACGAGGTTGTTACGTGTTCGTAAACGCTCATTTAGTTGTCGCAAATTCCTTTATTTCATTTCGTTCTATTTATCGTTAACCTACCTGTATATTTAACTGTTTTCGTTCTTATATCTGCGGTCGATTGCGTATCAGTTTTTTTTGGTGGCTCTTCCCCACTCTGTCTGCCGATCGCGAAGAGTCAATTGAGGGGAGTTGAAGACCGACCCCGTGATTGAGATGTCATTACCTCGTTATCGTTCAACACGTGGTTGCTATTAATAGGGCTTAATTATGCACTTTATGTAGAGTTCGCTCATAGCCTCCTATCTTAGGGTTTTCTTTTGCAACACGTGACCTTAATTGATTGCATCAATTACCCGTAGATGATCTTTTTTTAACGAGAAGCGGAACGATTCTCACAACAGATATATTTGTGTTATAAAAACCATCCGAAACTAATCTGGTATGTAATCTAGAAATCAATTTATTTCCTTTAATTTTTACTCGTTTTTCTTTTTTCTGCATCTCTATAACACATGTTTTTATTTCGGCCGGCGTGACCGTCCTATTCCAGGTCGTGGTAATATTCACATTGTCTTCCCGGCCTACCGCAACAGTTTTTTTTTCACCGTGACCGGCTACCTCTGACAAGGTGACGGAACCATCAACGTTACTTCTTCCCCTGCGAGGACGGACAAATTAAGCTAAGATTTGGTGTTGTTTTTTTATCGATACAGCCTTCTCGTATTTAACTGTATTACCGTCAGATACTTTAAGTTCTTTTTTTTCTATTTCTATTATTATTATAACACATAGAACTAAATTGATTATTATTGGCTAGCGAAATGAATAAAGGAAATTTGAATATGTCTAGTGGCGGCTCTTGATGACGTACGATGTGCGCTGCTGCACGGATGAGACTACTTCGAACTATTTCGGAAGATTTCGGTACGGTTACTTGCTTCTCTGTATATATGAAAGCTTAAACGAAGCAGTCTCATCCGTGTAGCCTGCGTTACAGAGTATTAATACGTCCTCTCTTTAGGAAGTATATATTGCCATCGATTTCAATTTTAAGTTACAACTAATTTAGAATTTTTTTAATTTCACAAATATTTGATATTCAATCGTTCCCAAAAAAAAGTTTACGGGGTAAACAACAAAATATTGAGATTAACGAATGACGCATGGCGCCAGAAAGAGGAAATGGATAAGATGTAAAAAGTACGTCAACCTTCGAATTGAGACTTTTTCTATAGTTAAATAAAGGCTGTGAGGATCTTCATACCTTTTTATGAATATTCACTTACATTTTTAAGGTTGTAATAAACGACTAAAGAATCTAACTAATTTTATACCTATTTGTAACAGCTACGCATTTAATTTATTTCCATTGTCGAAAGTTGTTTCGGCAGAATTTTATATTGCTCATTTTCTAGAAAGCGTTCAACATTTTAATCTATAAATTAACATAAAAATAATATAGTTGCTTCATTTTAGAAATCCTAAAATTAAATTACCTAAAGCACCATTATTATTTTAATTACATTAGTCGCATAAAGCCACTTAAGCACTGTTACAGTTTACCATGATATATAGAAAATTAGTAAAATTGTTACTTGGATGCTGTGTTTGTGTTGATATATGTTACTATTTTTTATATTTCCTTTATTTATCTTGTTATGACTCCTATTTATAAATAAATGTTATTAAAATATATACGTGATATTTAATTTCCTTGTGAATCATTTTAACTTTTAGCAAGGTTACATTAAATTGTCATTTCAATTTGTATGTTTGAACAATAAAAATATTTGCAGAAATTCAACATCGTTCTTGAGTTGTAACAAATTTTATAATAAATGTTCAAATAAACAGCCTTCTCGTACCAAATAGAACCCTAATTTATTATAAAAATCTTGCCTTACATTTGCTAACATTACAAGACTAGTATTTTTGACATTTGTTATGTTTAGTCTGACAATTTTAGTTATAGAGAGATATGCAGTAGAACGTTAAAAAGTTATTGACGCCAAAATTGAAAAATTTCCTACAAACTGGGTCGATAGGAAATGTGAAAACACTAATGCGCGCTCACACAGGCCGTTCAACTAAAAACATTACTGCAGTACGGAGAAAGTGGCCGAGAGCCAAGCACCTCAGTTCATCATTGTAGGCAGGAATTGAACTTCTCGACAGCAACGTTGCTTCGAATTTTTACAAAATATTTAAATCTGCATGGTTATAAAGTTCAATTAACGCTACAACTAAAGTCTTCTGACCATTTGAAGGGCCGTACGTTCGACGATTAGATGCACGAGCAAACACAAGATCACGATTTTTCAAAGAAATGATCATTAGTGATGTTTATTTGCACCTTAATGGATTCGTTAATAAGCAAAATGATCGCATTTGGGGTGATGAGAATCCAAGGGAGAACATTGAGAGACCGACGAATCCACAAAAAGTTACTGCTTTGTGTAGATTTTCGGCTGGCGGAAACATTGAACCGTTCTTTTTCGAAAATGTCGGAAAATCCGCTACTGTTAACAACACACTAGCGTAAGATTATAACAAACTTTGTATGAGCCGAATTAGAAGCTATGGATGTGAACAATATGTGGTTTGAACAAGACAGTGCTACATACCACACAGCTAATGCAAGAATGGTCTTATTGCATGAGAAATTCAGATCCCATTATTTCACAAAGTCAATTAGCCACCGAGATCATGCGATTTGACACCATTGGACTACTTTCTTTGAGACTATCTCAAAAGGAAACCCTGCATCGATTTCAGAGCTGAGGTATGAAATAATAAAGTATATTGGTACGATAAAAGTCCAATTATGCCGAGATGTCTATCTATTTCTTTGGATCGGACGCTAGTAAATCCAGGCACCTGAGCACAGTACTCTTTGTACCACTCCCAATAAATCTCTCAGTTGCACTCTGTTAGTCTTGTCATAAAAGACTATTCTCCCCAGGGGAAATTTGAGTACCCTCAAATGATTCTACAGATTTCTTCGGAAATGTTACTGTCTTGGGTCCCTTCAGTTCCTCACACGTGCATATTACGTGAAGGCTAGTTTCCTCCTGTTTTTCACATCTCCTACACCAGGGCTCACTAACCAAGCCCATACTATACAGATGCTCCCTCAAGGGAGTGTGTCTGGTTATCAAGCCGGTAATACTTTTAATTATTTCTTATTACTACGAATTAGGTTGGCAAAAATTAGCTCCTCTGGTAGTATCTTAATATGGAGTTGACCTTCCATTAGCTTCTATTTCTTTTTGTTACTGGAGTCTCATCCGTCTCCATTGCCAAGGGTATTAGCAGACTTCTCAGGTTTCGAATTTTCTTCAGATTCCATCTTTTTGAGTTTACTTTGTTTTGTATCTCGGTTCATTCTGTTCCCACGAGTACAGAAGAAATATGAAGTCAATGCCCGCAGATCTTCCATTACGGACGCAAGACGTAAATACAAGAGAGTGCCGCCTGGTGCCCCCAGACGGCACACAAATGCCCCAGAGCCCATTCAGCTTTGAGCACTGTAACTTGAGAAAGCTGGTCCGCGGTGACATCTTTCGCTAAGGATTAAGTTTTTAGGCCTACCTATCCTGCTTATGACTGCGACTAATCAGGTTCCTCTAGAGAGACCTGACCGTTCCCTTATCCACCACCTAGCGACGCGCCTGGTGGATAACTCTAACTAACTAAGTTACGAAGTGTTAACTAAGATGACGAGATGTCATCCAAAATTTAGACCAGCGGATAGAGGTACGCTGCCGAGAACATTTGGTCCATATTATCTTTCATACATAATTGCCATATACCAAATAACATGATTCAATAATGACTTCAAAAATTTACAACAAAAATATCTTTTAATTTACTGTTAAAGTCTGCCCGTCTTATTCTAACACCCTTTACTACGTCTGCGGTAATTGTTACACCTTGTAGTTCCTAATTTTTAAATTATTTTATACCAATTTTTAGCCATATACCTATGGAATTGAATTACATTACATAAAGATCATGTAATTATTATACTATTTGCAATTTTAAAATGAAAGCCTATTTTATTTAAAAACAGTTTAAAGTAACATCTACAAAAAAACAAAGGAAAATAACAGACCCCATTAAAAAGATCAATAAATTTATTCAATAAATAAAATATAAAAAATACAATATTTGTAATCTCTGAAGTACAAAATAGAACATATGATTATACTTTAATAAATATATATATTTTTGTAATGAGTATAAAGATTCAGTCATTTAGAAGTTAGATAGATTCTAATCAATTCTTATGTATAATAAAATCCCACGTATCTTTCCATCTCAAATTGATAATATCTTGGGTTGTTAGAGCTGTTGTACCATAGCTAAGTACTAAAAATGTCTTGAAAACAAAGAATATAATGCAAATCCATATACAAATTAATGTCAAAAATATGTATACTAGAAAATCTAATTTTACACGGTATTTCAGTATGCAATAAATGTGATCCAAAAAGGCAGCCATCAAAAGTACTTTAAAAGTAAATGCCGGAAGATAACTGTGAAGAAATAATGTGCGTTCAACAAAAAAGTACGGTAGATAATGAAAAAGATAACCAGTCAGGAAGATTTCACCAATTAATTTATATTTTTCCCAAGTTTCTTCATCTATATCATAACATAATCTTCTTCTCCTCAATAGATAAAACACTAACAAAATGGAATAAAGTAATAAGCATATTGACGCAGAGTACCATATAACTATATTTCCCAAAAGATGTACTTGTGCCTAAAAGTATAAGTACATTTAACTCAGATTACCTATCAAAAAAATAAATCTTACATTGCTAGAACTTGAAATCCAATAAGCTATTCCTCTAGACATCAACGGCCACTCTAACGGTTCCGAACTGTACATATGATTTTGAACATTTTCTGTACCCGAAAATAACATCTTGTATTGCAGTTCAAAAAATTTGTCCCAAAACGATAGTTTAGTCATAGTAGTAGGAATCATTTCAGCCGATACTAAATCTCTTTCGCGTTCCTTTTGATCCTCGGCTACAAATAAGAAAACATTATATATTTAAAAGAAATCTTCTAACAATAATTTTACTGATTTTATTTTGGATCTTGTGGTCAAATATGTTTTATATAATTTAACACTTCTCTTAATTTTTTGGCTGCCAATATTTTCAAAAACAAAAAGAAATCATCACATCAGTCAAATAAATCAGAAATTGCAGTAATCTATGCTATTATTGAGAATACTAAGAAAAACATCGCATGAAATTATGAAGAAAAGTCATCAATTTATAATGACTGAAATACTTTTTTAAACACAGGTTTGTCTGACCAAATCTCTTTTTTTTAGCACTACAGACAGTATAATGTTTTTCAATTTTAATTTGTTGCTGATTCCAGCTCAGGAACAGCAATTCTTTAGCTCGTACGCAGCATAGACGATTTATTGTTTCGATATCTCTTAAAGATTCGATAGAAAAGCTCTCTCGGCTTACTAAATGCAAAGTTACTATTGCGGCAACTATGGGGCAAAAGAATGAAGAAACTTTTATGTTTAAATTAGCTTAAAGCCAATCATTATGTATTGGGTAATTGCGGTAAAGCCTTGCGGATTGGACATGAATTTTCTGATGCATCGGAAAAGAGCTACGGTGGATTCATTTTTATTAAGGGTATCGATGAAGATGACGAAATTCACGTCAATCGGCTGTATTCCAAAACAAAGGTTGCTCGATTAAAAGAGGTAACTTTACCTCGTTTAGAAAGAACTTTTAGGTGCATTAATTTACATAGACTTGCTAATCATGTTTCAACACCCTTGCATTTAAAATTTGACAAACGCATATTTTGGTTTGACTCCACTATTGTCCCATACAAGTTCAATACGTTAACAACAGAGTAGCAGAAACACGGAGATGAAGGCCTCCGATACGTATTAAGTAAGGAAAATCCTGTCGATATTATGTCTAGAGGCGCAATACTTGATGAAATTGATAATTTAACACTTTAGTATTGGTTGAAAGGTAAAGAATCTCAATGACCGGTGCAATTGTTCAATCAATCAAATAAAACTCCAAAATTACTTGAACTGAGAAGCAATATTCAAACATTCAAACAAACTCAATATGTGAAACATTTCCCATTTGAAGATTTTTCAAATTTAAATAAATTGAAAAAATAGTAGCATAGATATTAAATTTATAGATTTAAATTTAACTGCCTTAACACAAAAGGTGACTTCTCTAAGTTTATTTGTGGATGAAATCAGTATAACATTTAACACATTTATTAAACCTGCGCAAGGAGAAAGTTTCAGATTACAAATAAAGAATTTAGAAAACAAGAAACAATTTAATAGTTCTAACAAATTGCTGAGTTTAAATTTCTTTTTGGATGACAAACAAATTTTGAGAATTGGTGAAAGATTTCAAAATTACATGTTTGCGCTGAATAGCTTTTAGCTTCGGCAAGAAAGCGCTTTTGGTCAGTTAGAGGACCTAATCTCTCGAAAAGCGTGATTAAAGCATGTGTTATTTTAGAAGCAAACCAAAACGAATTTCACCGATTATGGAAACAGTATCAGGAACTCGAACTACTCCAGGTCCACAATTACGTGGATTGATTATGTAGATCCACTTTTGATTAAAGAATATAAGAGTTGCGGTGCAAAAATAACAAAATACTATTTCGACTTCTTATGTTTTATCATTTTTATCCAACAATGCCAACAATATTTTTGGGTACATTGGCAGAAGGAATATATAGTTAAGGTGTAGCAAAGAAGTAGGTGGAACAAGACACTAGGCGAACTAAAAATGGGGTTCTATTGTTCTACTAAGAGGAAATAACGCTCCACCCTTGCAATAAAATATTGGAAAAATATTGCAGATACGCCCTGGAAAGGATGGAATAAGAAGCGAAGGTAGGTGTTTGGCCTTGCATTAGCCTGTAGGCTACTGACCTTGTTTCTTCTTGTGTATATGGATATCTAGAGGTCATAAATTTAGTATCACCTCCAACGCAAAGGTAGGAGATAGCTTGGCCTTGCATTAGCCTGTAGGCGACTGACCTTGTTTCTTCTTGTGTATATGGATATCTAGAGGTCATAAATTTAGTATCACCTGCAACGCAAAGGTAGGAGATAGCTCTAATGTAACTTCGCGTCGACGGGCAAACCAATCTACTGACCTACGATCTTAATAAAATATCAGATCTGCTAGATTTCTTTATAATTAGAAACATAGCGAACAGCTTTTTTAACGTGGAAAAGACTCAGTATTAACGTTAGTGACAATATAATAATGAGAGAAAACAACCTAGACTAGTCAATAAAAAGACTGACAGGCAAAGCTTCCAAATTGTGCTCAAAAAAAATTAATTTGCAATGCTACTACAAATACAAGAACTGGAAGATGTTGGAATATTTATCAAGAACGTTCAGTAAGCAGTTTTGGAAAATACTTCTACTTTAAAACTAAGACTAACAAATAGGGGGTATAATGTTAAATGGAAAGTATTGAGATAGTGTTTTAATGTTAGGATATGACTTCAAGATGGCACTAGATAGAGAAACTTGCCGGTAAATTACCTGTCTTGACCAAAACTGGGCGTTTCTTTTAGTTTTATTTTATACATGAAGCAGTTAACTAAACCTAGTTAGAAAACTAAACTTCATAGATAAAGTGAAAACGTGGTTGAATTTGGAAAACGTTGAAGATTTGATCCAATTTTAAGGTAACCAAACGATGATTACTATTTGGTTTATATTACTTAATGCACAGTCTATGTAAATATTATTAAATAGTAAACAAATAGTTATATACACGTATATAATATATAAATTTTATATTTTTAGAATTATGCAACGTGACATGGTGTTACGTAGCAAATTATATACAAGAAGGGTCTATACTTCATGAAACTCCAAAAGTAACATCATGCAGGTTTCAACAGTTGATTAATGCCACAAGAATATGTTCATTTAGAATAGACGATATTCACTTACTATTTGTAAAAAGTATTTAAGGCACAACATTTAACAAGGAAGAACTAATATCAAAGGCCACCAACACTTTATTTACCAGGTAGGTATTCCTTTGCAACATATGTAACTGGTCTATGAATATATGCTGTTTTTTGTAATTTAGAATCAGTTGACGTGTCTGCTGCCTATAAACCAACAAATCTGATATTGGATGCATGCATAATGTTCCAATTACATCAAAATATGCCATAGAAGATATTTCAAAGGAAGCACTTATTTGTTCTACTAATATAGTTGGAACAGTAGTATGAGAAACCCCTTGCTCCAATATTAAGAAGGAAAGTATATTGACAGGTAAAGATATTTTTTTTTACGACTAGGTATTTTCTTCATTATCATTTTTGTATAGTCTCTAGTCAATTCACATTTTGTATATCATTTCTAATGCTTTAACTAATACAAGTTTAATGTATGAATTTTTTTGTCGTATGCTGGACTTTTGAAATACAACCAATGTGTAAAAAATATAGCTGTTTGTTTTTTATTTATCGCCCATCTATACATAAAACAGAAAAAATTAATTATTTATTACTTTATAATCTACATATATTTAACATTAATTTTTATTCTTCTTTTTATAGATATAAAAATAAAATGCAATATTTAATCTAACCAGATTTATTTATCACTTTTTTTTTATATTTATAACGAGAATAAAAACTTAAATAGTAATAGTAAATTCTTATACAAAAAATTCAAAATTGAAGTTGAGGTAGGTCAGTTCTATTTTAGTTCGCGGTTATGGATTCGAGATGAGGTTAAACGCTGTATCAATTATTTAGCATGAAGTTATACTATCTTCTTGTGCTAACAAGTGCTAATTACCCAACGAAAATCAAGCTGATATCCGAGTAAAGAAAATTAAGGAAGAAGTGTGATCAAACAAGACCTCCACAAAATAAAAACAAGACTCAATAATATGAATAACCAGTTTCGGAAGAAGATACAACGTATTAAATCCGAATCAATAAATGCTTATCTCAAAAACTTAAGCTACGAAAGTACTATAGATTATTTTCTGTGGAAAGTAACTAAACCACTGAAAAGATTTGCGATTCGAGAAGCACATGGAAAATTGACTAGAAATAATATTGGAAAGGCAGATATATTTGCAAAACATTTAAAACAAGATAATGAACCGCTAACAAATCTTACTCTACAAGAACTTAATATTACTCCTACAACTCAAAAAGAAGTTTCTAAAGAAATGAAAAAGATAATCTCAGAAAATGCATCAGGGGTCGATTTGATAACTGGAGAAGTGTTAAGACAGCTTCCCAAAAAATGGGCCACGATTAACGCCACCTTTTTTGAAAAAAAAAATATTGAAAAGACTAAAACCTATCATTATTAAAAATGAACTAATTCCATCGGATCAGTATGGCTTTCGAAGCAAACATTCTATTATATAGAATCATTGACAATAACGAAGAATGACTAGAGAAAAGGCAAATTCGCTCACCTGTCCACCTTGACGTAGCACAAGCGTTTGATAAAGTATATGTTGGTCCAATTCACAAAATGAAAATGTTTTAAATTAGAAACTAATAGCTATTTTTGCCGAGACTGCAATAGCCATTGCAAAAATAAATGAAGAATCTACAAGAAATCTATAGAAAGATATCAACGAAATCCAAAAATGGACTATGAAATGGAGAATAAAATTAAGCGAAACACAATCAGTGCTCACATCAAAACAAAACAAGAAATACTTGGCGCGAGATACAAAAAACGTATTGGCTGCTTGGGAGAAAATCCGGGTTGCCTTTGCATAATATACTTATGTTATATAAACAAGTTCTTCAACCTATCTGGACTTATAGCATACAGCTAGGGGCTGCACTACTCAAATATTGAAATCAATTCAATATTTAAAATAAAGTAGTAAGGGATGCTGTGAATGCACTCTGGTACATAAGAAACAGAGTTCGTTATAAGGATCTTGGAATAATCTCTGTAATTAGTGAAATTGGAGGATACGCCAGTTGTTATGAAGAAAGACTTCACTGTCGAGATACTCTATAACTCCTAGACGACTCAGGAGAAAGACTCCACTAGCAAGTGAACATCGAGGTATTGCAACGCCTAGACAACACGAATATAAAGCGCCGACTCGAAAAGGTCAACCCATTTAAACTATGTACTTAAGTGAATAGTGCTAGTGCAAAATCAGTGCACTAATGGGTGAACTCTTAGATTTTAATATATATACATATATATTAAATAATTTAAGTTGGATTAAAATTGTACATTAGTTCAGATAGAGACTAGTTTCAATAGTCTAAGCATGCGCAAAGGCGTTTATTAAAGGAAGAAAACACTTTTCTAGCTGTTTTTTTCAGAATCTCGAGGTTTTAATTCATTTGCTATTGGAATAATGCCATCTGCGTAGCACACACAATTTGTATTTTTTCCATATTCCAGATTGCTATTATATACGAGTTTGCCTCTTGAAGGTCTTTTCCAGGTTGATGTTTTGATGATGACGTATATTCTGCGTTCTTTATAAGTTTCTTGCTTTTTTGTTTTAAATCCAAAATCACATTTTGGACACCTCTACACATCCTGAATCCATATTGATTATCCTCTATAGTATGCTCTAACTTTGCTCTAGTATTCCTGCAACTATAGCAATTAGTGTACTCCCCTGTAGCTCTTACAATCTTTTATATCTCCTCTCTTAAATATTGGACATAAAATGCTGATCTTTCGATATTGCTCCAGTTCTCATTACTTTATTAAAGATGCTTCCTATTATTTCCAAGGTATGGTTAGGTGCTGTGTTAAACATTTATTATGACATGTTCAAAATTTCTTCCTTTTACCGAAATTTTCGAATTTGTTACACTTAGTTTGTATACCTCAGTGGAAAAATGAATAAAAAACAAATAACCTAACATTAAGTTCTGTATTCAAAAAGATAAAAGTTCTAGGGGAACGCGTCATATACATAAAAACGCTGTTTAAGTATTAGCATTGAAACACTGCAAAAGTATATTCGATAAAACTAAAACACAAGATTTGTCAGCAACAAACACAAAATTCAAATTTAGAATCATGATCATATACTTCCGAGCTACACTAACACTGCAATCGTGCAATATAACCTATTGATTTTTTAAATAGATGATTAGTAATGTATTATCTAGTGTTTTTATTACATTTTGTATAACGATGTTCTTCCACATTCCATACAGTATCATCTTGATATAATATTCGATCTGCAACAACTTCGTGTTGATGAAAACCCCACTCAGGTAACTGTCTGCCGCTGAATTTTAAGGCTTGATTAGTGTCAACATGTATTAATCGAACTAACGACTGAATAGTATGCCAAGTATCTCCATTTTGATCTCTATTAATAATATCTACCTTCCATAGATTTTGAGCAGGCATGGAAACATTATAATCAATGTAACAAGAAACTTCTTGGCATTGAGGAGACATTGCTGCTGCTACATCATGTGAATTTAAGGCTCTGCTGGTAATACCTGAAACATAATATTACACTATCAACATGACAAATTTCTTTAATAACAAATATTTATTTATAAAATATGCTGAATTGAATACCAACGATAAAAACATTACAAATATTGATTTTTTTTCTCAAGAAATTAGTTGTATTGATAAATAATAACCTTTTCAAACTTCATCTCTAATATTATTATATTTTCCAAACTAATTTCGTTCTAATTTTCGCTAATTTCCAATGTTTAGCAAACATGCTCTATAGAAAAGCATAACATTGATATAATGTGTGTTAGAAAACGGTGTGGGCAATTCCTTATATGAAGGACCGGACAAAGTCCAATGAGCATAGTGATTAGGTAGGTACTGATAATCCTTTGTCATCGTTCATCAAAACTATTGCATTGTACTCATTGCCGATCTGTACCTATGTATATAGGCATGAGTGCCATAGTTCATAAACGCTTTGAAATGGGTTTCTCTGTACTTATCCGAAAGCACGTCGAATGAATACTGCAGGTGTCACTCGATACTTTCGAAAACTGCAGTCATGTTAGGAAGTGGATATAGGGCTATAGCCAAACATACACTATCGTTGATAACTTGTCGGAACAAGTAATTTCTGTCTTAACAATAATATTAATTGCCCAATAATCAACACCAACTACAGGACAGTTATAAACAATTTGAAATGAATATATACTTAATTATAAATTTTAACTGAAGCTAACACACAAAGAATTATATTTCATTACATGTACAGTTCTGTGCAATAAATTGGCGTACACTTAATATACGATAATTTAAATCAGGCTTTTGGTTTCCATAATTACGGGATAAATATAAATGTATATAGGCTTTGACACTTCCATTTGTCATATCGCGTCAAATCAATTCGTCATACGTAACTGACAGATATAGATCGAATATGCCCGCGCATTTAGATTTGTTGAGTAAGGCTCGCATTATAGGGAAATTTGAAGATAACTGGTCAATTAGAGCAGTAGCGCAGCAATTTGGCATCAATAAATCTACTGTGCTAAAAATTAAGAAACGGTGAGAGGAGGAAGGAACAGTTTCGACAAGACGTGGTTCTGCTCGTCCACAAATATCGACACACGAAGAAGACGCGCTGCTTTTGCGGCATTTGAGGGAAAACCATTTAAATACCGTTAATAATGCTAAAATTGCAGTAAATTTTTCTGGATCACGATCCACAGGCAATCGGAGAATTCAAGAATCAGACTTGAAAAGTTGTGTGGCGGTTAAAAAATTATCGCTGACAGAAGTTCAGAAACAAGCTCGATTATTATTTTCCTTAAATCATGTTTATAGAGAATTGCCTTTTTGTCAAAATGTCATATTCACCGATGAAAAGCTATTTCAATCTACGTATAATGGTCGTATACGTGTGTATAGACCTCCGCATCCACGATTTATTGAACAGTATCAAAGTAGACGGGCGGTTCAATGCTGACAACTATAGCCATATATGTATTAGAATGCTTCCGTCTGATCGACAATTATATCCGGAAAACTTTATTTACCAACATGATAATTGTTCTTATTAACTAAAAAATTATATTCTTAAAATATTAATTTTCTTAGCGTGAATCATCTTTGGGACTCTATAGAAAATACTTGGGAAGAATTAGCGGCAGATGAAAATTACATGCAGCAATTAGCAAACTCAATGCCCCATCGATTGAATAGAGTTATTCAAGTAAATGGTAGTATGACCAAATATTAATGTTTTCTTGTGATGGTTTTATATTTATTTTTATTTGTATTTTATTTTAAGTACTAACCTTGATAGTTGTATAGAAGATGAATAGAATCAAGCATTTTGACAACTAATGTCAATAATGAAGGCATTACTTAACCTTTTAAATATGGGAAAAATAAGTCGTTTTTACAGTGATAAAATAATGCCAGAATGAGCAATAAGACGTGTACGCCAATTTATTGCAGAGAACTGTACATACATAACTTAGTTTCCCTTTAAATCATGAAAAATATCTAGGTAAATTATGTACTATCGTGAACAAATGAAAGTGGACACTTTATTATGTTGGTATGGCGGAATTTCAAAATTTACCTAATGTAAACAGTACTTTTGAAGTGTCAGTGTCAGCATTTAATCATAACATTAATGACATTAGCTTGACAATTTTAAATCCTAAGTAGTAAACACAGCTATAATAGTGCGTTTACTTTCATTTGCTCACGATAGTACAATTCTGCATATATTGACCAAAGATGAGTTTATTGGTTGCCGGCGTCGATAATACAAATGTTGAAACATATCTAAATGGACGGTTAGGAACATGGAAGTCTAGTTTAAACAGTAAATCGCTGCAGTCAATAATCCCATTTACTAGTTTCCACAAAAATATTGATTGAAGTCTTTGTTTTCGTTCAAGTAGGAAACAACAAAAAGACAGGATAAAATTACCATAATGGTATTTCATCTAAATCCTAGTTTAACATTATGCCAAGTTTAAAGGAAATCACTTAAAGAAGGATTAAATACAAAAGCTCATGGATTTCTGTGGGTACAGAAAAATTATAAATGAGATTGGGACGACATAGTGTTTAACGATTAAGTAATTCTGTATGTGGACTGCAAAAAAAAGGGGCATGACTTGTAAGTGTTCGAAAGAACTGTTAACACCGTCTAAAAATTAATGTTAGGATTGCTTTAATGTGCGGAGTTTTGGATCGGTATATTCGTTTTCCGAGAATTTGAATGCTAAAAAAATTATGAAAATTTATTATGTTTGCCAAAGTCTGTTAAAAAGTAGTAGTATAATATATGCCGGTTCTGGACCGCCAATTTGTGAACCACCATATTTAGCTTTATTCTCCTCTTTTTGAGGTCAAACTACTTCTAGAGCTTAACAATTTAACAGTTCATAAAATGCACAAAAATTTGTGTTAAAACCTTAATAATTCTCTTGAAAATGCATAAAAATGATTATATTTTTAAATATTTATACCAAATTTTATCCATAAATTTACAGTCACAATTTTGCTCGTTCACAAGTTAAAATTACTAAAAAAACTGAATTTATTTAATCGCTACCAAATTGTGAGCGAATGTAAACACCCATATTAGCACAATTATCTTATAAAAAATTATTAGCATATCTTTTCGTTCACATCTAAAAATTATATAAAAAATTGACATTATTTACTAACCACCAATTTGTGAACGAGTATAAATAGCTACATTTACAGATATTCCTTAAATTTTATACACATATTTTTGTCATATAGCTAGTGTATTACATCCAGAAAGCACCATAAAATAAACGTAAACATGAAACATAGATCGTAACGTAAACGTGAACATAAAACGTAAGATAATTGTAAACATTGAACGTAACATAAACGTAATAGTTCTAGTATTATAATGTCTAACGTCAAAGAAAATAAGTGTATTAATAATTTTTTTTTGATAAAAAAAATATTCAACCGTAGAAAATAATTAGTTACTTAATTATTTTAAATATAAATAAATTGGAATGTATTTTGATTTATCTGTGATCTCGCAACGAAGCACTGACAAAAGTTATTTAAAGGAAATTAAATCACTTAATAATGATCCAATGAAGTACATAAATTCATATAACTCTTTACCTAAACTACCAATAAATAAAATTCTATTTATTACAAACCTATCAAAATATGAAAACATATTAACAAATTCATTTGATTATATAGTATTTGTAAAAAATAAGAAATATAAAATAAATAAGAACTATATAGATAATGTCACGTTTGTCTGGGGGGTTCTTAAATAAAACTAACAATAACTTTAGACACACACACTATATTAATATTTAAAACGTATAACAATATAAAACTAACTATTAACAACAATAAGTACATTTATGTATTCTATATTTATGTAACTATATTTATGTTTACTTCGCGAGACTGTAGGATTCAATGAATGTCCATCCCTTCTTCGACGCGGCTTTTATATCGGTGAATACTTTTCTAGAGCCTTCACGTAGGCCTCGCGAAAACATCCAGAGGGATGACGCACCTCGCATCATCGGATGAGTCATTACAATAACATGAATATTTTGTTTAATTATATAATTAGATATCAAATGATAAAAAAGAGAAATTCTTTCCAATAAAAGTTATTGTTGATAAAAATTATAATTTTATTCCATACAATGATAAACAACAATGTTTCTAATTACAATAAATTTGAAAATTTAAGAAACGAAAATAAAATGACTAGACCATAAAAATTTTGAATGAATTTTTTTTGTAATAAATGAAGTTTAATGAATTACGAAAATACTGTATTCAAAACAAACTACCATATTGGGGTTTACGAAATTATGAGTTAGAAGAAATTATTAAAGATTAATACAAAGATATTTTTAATAATATAAAATATTATTAAAAATTTGGTGTGAAGAACACAAATACAGGTTCACTATTAATATTTTTGTGAACGTGTCCGAACATATCCCTCCCCTGAGACGTAGATACGTATTTCGCCTTTCTACAGGCTCATCGGTACGCCCCTGCTGGAGAAAGGATATCTTCAGATACATTCACAAAAAAGAACCTCATCGCCACATCACAGAAATTATCCAGACCGAGCGTAGAAGTAAATTCAGCGCTGTCTGTTGTCAGACAGTCGAAGTACCTCGCCCCGTCCACATAACCAATGTGAAGTAACGACGCTCTTCCAAAGGTGGCACAGCCATCTCTCTAGAAACTGCATTTTGTTTGTGTCTTCACTCATACTACGGACTAACCGCATGTGTAATGTATCAGAATAATTGAAACATACATGAGTACACATTGGTTATGTGGACGGGGCGAGGTACTTCGGCTGTCTGACAACAGGCAGCGCTGAATTTACTTCTACGCTCGGTCTGGATAATTTCTGTGATGTGGCGATGTGGTTCTTTTTTGTGAATGTGTCTGAAGATATCCTTTCTCCAGCAGGGGCGTACTGATGAGCCTGTAGAAAGGCGAAATACGTATCTACGTCTCTGGGGAGGGATATGTTCGGACACGTTCACAAAAATATTAATAGTGAACCTGTATTTGTGTTCTTCACACCAGATTTTTAATAATATTTTATATTATTAAAAATACCTTTGTATTATACAAAACTGGTGGGGTTTACCTACTCATGTATGTTTAAATTATTCTGATATATTAAAGATTATTTATTCAGACAAACGTTTATTAATGAATTTAATTTTGGTGACGATGTAATTCAGAAACCAAGGAATACATAATAAGAGAAAAGACATAGATGAATTACCACAATTAATAGAAGATGATGAAGATGTAAAAGTAGTCTGAGCAAGAGGTTCTTGGGGAGAAATGGTTGTCAACTATACATTTTATTGTGACAGTGCAGAACATGATTTGTATATTTATCTATACAAAATATCAGATTATGTTATTTATAAAATTAATAAGGGATTTAAAAAACATAAAAGCATAAGGATTCAATTAGTTACAGTTATTCAATATGAAGAATAAGACTTATCAGGTAACGTTATTGATTTATGGAAGAGACATTTTTCATTAAATATACATACTATTATGGACCAATCTATAGTCAAACCAGTTTGAACACAAATGAAAAATACAATAAGAAATTTTGAAGAATTTAATGCAAAAAATACAAAGATTAGATTTGATCGTGTTTTAAATGTAGATTTACAATCAAGTATGTATACTCCTCTCCGTGGTGGTACTTATAAGCAATTACCAAGTTATATAACTACTAAAAAATGTTGTATTAATATGAAAAATATAAAAACCATCGATTCAAGTGTCATAAAGAAGAAAACTTAAGATGTTTTGAATATGCTTTAGAAAGTATTCTAAATCCTGTTAAAAATACCATACTGATAGACCCTCAAGATATGATATATCAAAATATGAATGTCTTAATATGAAATATCCATTAGAATTAACATCAGAAAATGTATCAAAATATGAAGAATTTTTAAATACATCTATTAATATATACAAAGTACGAGATGATAGAGTCGATTTATTTATATTAAGTGATAAAATTGGAAAAACTAAAAAACATGTAAACATTTTGGAATATGATGAACATTGTGTTGGAATTAAAAATTTAAGTGCATTATTAAACGGACAAATTCATAAAAGAGACAAACACATGAATATATTTTTAAAATGTCATGATAAATTTGAAAATAAGCCAAAGTTTGAAGAACATATTGATGTATGTATAAAAGGAAAACCTAATATTGAAATGCCTGGAATTAATAACATTAGATCATATAAATCTTGTGGAGTTGAATTATACCATCCATATACAATCGAACTTGATTTTGAGTGTTTATTAAAAAAAATTAAAAAAGAAGTTGGTAAAAAATGTGAATATATTCATGAACATATTCCAAACAATTTCTCTTTTAATACAATTGATGGAACAAAATTGATAAGAAGTGATAACGTAGAAGAATTAATGAAATTATTTAACAATTCAGTAATTGAATTTGGTAAAAGATATAATGAGATTAGAAGAATTAATAAAGAAATAATATGGACACCAGAAATTATGAACAAATTTACAGAATCTAATAACTGTTATATTTGTAATAAAAAATTTACAAATGATTTAGATAAAATAAGAGATCATGATCATATTACTGGTGAATTTAGAGGAGCTGCTTGTAATTCATGTAATTTGAATTTAAAACTTCCAAAATTCATACCAATAGAAATTCAAAATTTAAAATGTGATTCAATGATATTTCTAACTTGGATTCTAAAATTATCTGAACATTATTCAGATATAAATTTCATTCCAAATTCAAAGGAAGATTATATACAATTTTCAAAAAAAAATGATTGTTGATCAATATAAACAATCTCGCGATATATCCAAATGTACAAAATGTAAAAATAAATATTATATGAAATAATTAAAAAATGTAGTAGTAATACAAAAATAACCCAGGCCTACAAAAAAAAAAAAATTTTCTTGGTGCATCTCTGTTTGTTTGAATAGTCGATAAAGTAGGTAATGTACAGTATATTGACATACGTCATTTTAACTCATCAGCTCTAGTTTACCTACTACCCTCATTGTGAATTATTGTCGGTCTTGTTCGTAACTAGTCATTATTACAATATCATCGATAAAGTTTGTGTTACTATTTCATTATGGCTAGTACGTCCAGACGTTGTGTTAACGATCCTGATATATTTTGTTATGTTTGTGGTGAATACATACTGAAAAATCAGCGTAAATCGATTACAAACACAGTGCGTCGTTTGTATTTTGCTTACTTCGGTATTGAAATTCTACACCAAGATAAAGTGTGGGTGCCTCATAGTGTTTGTAAAATATGCGTTGAACATTTGCGACAATGGGAGAAAGGGAAACGTAAGTCTTTGAAGTTTGGAGTGCCTATGATATGGCGAGAACAAAAAAATCATTATGACGACTGTTACTTTTGTATGATTAATATAGTGGGCATCAACAAAAACAATCGCCATAAATGGAAATACCCCAATATTTCTTCAGTACAAAGACCTGTTCCTCATTCAGAAAATGTTCCAATACCAACTTTTCACCAGGTAGTGCAGCAATCTCAGGAGGATGAAGCTGAAATACCTATTTCTTCCCAAGTAGATGATGACTTTCAATACTGCGGAATAACATCAGATCCTAAGCCATTTTCGCAGAATGAGCTTAGTGACCTCATCAGAGACTTAGATCTTTCGAAGGAACGTGCTGAGTTACTAGCGTCAAGATTAAAAGAAAAAAATTGTCTTTCCTCAGATGTTCGAGTGTCTACATATCGCACGAAAGAGGGAAAGTTATTGAAGTTTTTTTCATCTGATGAAAATTTTGTGTATTGCTGTAATGTGAGTGGTTTGCTGGTTTTCATGGGTTTAACGATCTATCAGCCCAATGAATGGCGTCTCTTTATTGACAGTAGTAAACGAAGTCTAAAAGCCGTTCTTCTACATAATGGAAATAAATATGCTCCCGTTCCAATTGCTCACTCAACATGTGTAAAAGAAGAATATGAGGTAATTTCAAATCTTTTACAAAAAATAAAATATATTGAACATAACTGGGTGATCTGCGTCGACTTGAAGATGGTTCATTTTTTATTGGGTCAACAGAGTGGTTATACTAAATACCCATGTTTTATTTGTCTATGTAGAACTAGTAGAGGAAATGCTGGTGTGATTCAAAGATTTAGGCTGTAATATGAGTATAAAATTACACTATCTCAATAGTCATCTACATCATTTCCAACACAATTTAGGAGATCTAAGCGAAGAACAAGGGGAACGTTTCCACCAAGACCTAAAAACAATGGAGAATAGATACCAAGGAAGGTGGGACAGTCATATGATAGCTGACTATTGCTGGGGAATCATGCGAGATTGCCCGAGTCAGTTTTATTCTAGAAAATCACTCAAAAGACAATTTCTTGATGTTTAATGTCAATAAAATATATATTTTTTCGTGAATTGTTTTTTTTTTCTCGGGAACTAGAGCTGACAGAAGAAAACGGGTAACATTTTTGATATCGCCATGTAAGACATACTTAAAATCGGGTCTAAAATCTCCAGCACCAACATGGTTGTAGGCCAGTGTAATTAATAAAGGTGATATACAAAATGTTGTAATTGAATTTAGATTTATTAATACATCACTTGATAAGGCAGTTAAAAATGTAGCACAACTGAACAATTGTTATTGCACACATTGTAAATCAATAAAAGAAATTAATAATATAGAATATCAATGAATTACAGAAAATATTTTAAAAATAATTGCAAATTGTAAGATGTGTAATAACAAGGTAACAGAGCCAGTTGATTATTCAAAGATTGAAAATATTTTAAAAGAATTTAAAAAAGAAGATTTACATTTACTATTACAGAAAGGAGTATATCCTTAGATGGGCGATAGGATCGTTTGAACCATATAAATCCGCAGGACCAGACGGAGTGTTTCCCAAGCTCCTTCAAGAGGGAATTGTTGAAATTATGGGTCCTCTATTGGAGATATTCAGGTATAGCCATGCTATGGGTTATATCCCTAGGGCATGGAGAGAAACTAGGGTAGTGTTTATTCCGAAGCCCGGAAAAGTAACATATACCCACCCTAATCATTTAGACCAATTAGTCTTACCTCTTTTATGTTGACTATGAAGACTATGGAAAAAATGATATATTTAAATATTAAAGAAGGGGCTCTGGATAGATCTCCTCTACACCCACTGCAATGGGCATACCAGATGGTAAAATCAGGTGAAGGTGCCCTGCATAGCCTGGTGAGAGGGCTCGAAAGGAGCCTACACTACAAGGAAATTGCACTTGCAGTCTTCTTAGACATAGAGGGAGCTTTCGATAACACCTCGATGTCTTCTATTATTCGATCTTTAAGAGATCGAAAAATAAAAGGCACCACATGCAACTGGGTTCATAACATGCTGCGTAGCAGAGTAGTTCATGCCCAAATGCAAAACAAAACGATCTCCATGAGGACAACAAAAGGGTGTCCTCAAGGAGGCGTATTGTCACCGCTACTATGGAGTCTAGTAGTGGATAATCTCATCAGCACATTAATTGGCCAGGGAATATGGACGCAGGGGTTCGCCGATGACATTGTCATAGTGTCCCAGGGGAAATTCCCGGGGACAGTGGCGAGCATCATGCGAAATGCTCTGCGAATTGTAGAAAGATGGTGGCTTTACCAACATGAGAAAACTAAATAATCTGGGCAGCGTAAAGCTGTTTGGACAAGAGTTAGAACTAACCAATGAAGTGAAGTATCTAGGCATAACACTTGATGCGAAACTGAATTGGAGCAGACATCTAGCCAAAGTGGCAGACAGAGCGGCGCAGCTCTTCTGGAGATGCAGAAGAGCTGTTGGCAAGACCTGGGGACTAAAACCAAATGTGGTACACTGGTTGTACACAGCAGTAATAAGACCAACGATTACCTATGGAGCAGTTGTCTAGTGGAGGAGGACGGAGCGGACATCGTCGGTGGGGCTCCTCACGACTCTCCAGCGACAGGCCCTGTTGGGAATCACGGGAGCTATGAACAGCACGGGAACCGCTTCCATGGAGGCCATCGCGGGTCTCCCTCCGCTGGAACTAACAAGGTTGTAGGGAGCCATACAGATATCACAGGAACTATACTAGAA
This sequence comes from Melolontha melolontha, assembly GCA_935421215.2. Classification (NCBI taxonomy): domain Eukaryota; kingdom Metazoa; phylum Arthropoda; class Insecta; order Coleoptera; family Scarabaeidae; genus Melolontha; species Melolontha melolontha. The sequence goes on along the minus strand of OW285237.1, from coordinate 141,597,173 downwards.
GAGCCGATATTTCAAATGCCGGTGGACAGTATGGCACCTGAAATTATGTTTACAGCTAAGCTGAACATACTTATACCGACCAGGGAACAGGCAAAAAGTCGCTCGATCGATTGTGGTGCCGGCACCTGGTACACTGACGGATCACAATCTAGTCAGGGGGGGCAGGTGCAGGCATATGCGGAATGTGCCCTAGAAGGAAGATATCGATATGTCTGGGGAAACATACTACGGTTTTCCAGGCCGAATTGTTAGCAGTCGCAACCTGCGCCGATGAAATTCGGGAAGCCGGCTGCGCAAGCAAAAAAATTAACATAATGACTGATAGTCAGGCGGCTATTAAAGCCATTATGAACCCATCTACCAGGTCTAAGCTGGTGAAATATTGTAAACAGGTCCTCAATAACCTGGCACAAGACAATACAGTGTCGCTGATATGGGTGCCAGGACATGAGGGAATTAAAGGCAATGAGAGAGAGCCGACAAACTGGTCAAAGAAGGTACTAATAGGAACTTCATAGGACCAGAACCTGTATGTGGAATCACTAAGAATTCCGCTAAATGAGAGATCTGGTTATGGCTAGAAAAAGAACATAAAAATAAATGGAGGTTAACGGAAGGTCAACTCCATACCAAAACACTACTAAGGGGGCTGGACGGAAAGTTTTCAGCCAACCTAATTCGTAGTAGCAAAAAAGAAATTAAAATAATTACCGGGTTAATAACCGGACATTGTCCTTTAAGGAAGCATTTGTACACCATGGGCTTGGTTAGCGAGCCCTGGTGTCGGAGATGTGAAAAACAGGAGGAAACTAGCCTTCATGTAATATGCACGTGTGAGGAACTGAAGGAACTCAAACAGAAATATTTCGGGAGGGATCTATTGGATCCTTCGAGTGTACTCAAACTTCCCCTGAGGAGGATAGTGGCTTTTATCGAGAACACAAGACTAACAGAGTGGAATTGAGAGATCTATTGGGGATAGTACAAAGAGCAGTGTGCTCAAGTGCCTGGACGTGGTGGCGTCCAACCCAAAACAGAGAAGAAGAAGAAGAAGGAGTACATATATCCATATGAGTGGGTTGATTCATATGAAAAATTTAGTGAACAATTACCATTAGAGGTACACCTTACTAGGAGATAAAAATATAAGTAATCATGACCTAAACTTTGCAGTGAAAGTTTATAAACATTTTAATTGTAAAAATTTTGGTAAATATCATGATTTATATTTAAAATTAGATACAATTCTTTTAAAAGATGTGTTTGATAGCTTCAGAAAAACATGTTATAAAAATTATAAATTAGATCCAGTTTATTACATAAGTGCACCAAATTTAGCAGATACTGTTTCATAAAAAAAAAACAGTTCAAAAATTGGAATTAATTAAAGACCAAAAATTATATGAAATGTACGAAAATGGAATTAGAGGTGGAATATCAATGATTCCACACCGACATGCAACAGCAAACAATTGTTACTTTTATGATGAAAAGAATAGTAAAACTGTGAAATTAACAAAAGAAAAAGTAGAACAAAAAGGGATATACAATAGTAAGAAACATATTAGTTATATAATGTATTTAGATTGTAACAATCTATATGGACATGCCTTAAGCCAACCTCTTCCAATAGGTGATTTCAGAGAAGAAGATTCTCAAAATTTTACAAAAGAGAAAATATTAAATTTATCTGACGATGGAGATAGAGGATACACATTTGTAGTTGATTTAGAAATTCCAACTGAATTACATAATAAATTTAAAGATTATCCATTATTACCAGAACACTATTCTCCATCAATTGATGAATTATCTAGTTATCAAAAAAACTTAATTGATAAAAAATAGGGAGTATCAATAATGGAACAAAATTAATAAATACATTGAACTCAAGAACAGATTATATTATTGATTACAGAATGTTAAGTGTATTTATCAAGGTATAATCTTAAAGAATGTTAAAAATGTAATATCATTTAGACAAAAGAAATGAATAAAACCATACTTTGAATTAAATACAAAATTAAGACAAAAAGAAAATAATGATTTTGAAAAAGATTTTTACAAGTTGATGAATAATTCAGTGTATGGAAAACAAATGGAAAATGTAAGAAAAAGATGTGACGTCAAATTAATAAATACATTTGAAAAATTTAGCAAACATAAAGAATATGAGACGAGAAAGATAATAGATGAAAATAATATACTTTTATATAAGAAGAAAACAAAAGTAAAACTAAATAAACCAATTTATGGTGGATTTGTTGTATTAGAATTATCTAAATTACTAATGTATAAATTTTATTATAACATACTAAAATCAAAATATGATGATAAAATTAAACTGTTAGGAACAGATACTGACTCACTTATTATATATGTTGAAACTGCTGATGATATTTATAAAGATATAAAGGAAAATATTCAACATTTTGATACAGATGATTATACAAGTGATTGGATGCCTAAAGAAAATAATAAAGTACCTGGTTTATTTAAAGACGAATACAAAGGAATACCGATTAGAGAATTTGATGGTCTAAGATCAAAAATGTATGCATTTAGATATGATTTTATGAAAGATAATGAAATAGTATAAAAAGAATAAAAAGTATGTAAGGGAATAAAAAAATGTAATATTGAAAAATTAAAATTTCAAATGTATAAAGATTGCTTATTTAAAATGAAGTAACAACAGAAACAATTTATAATATTGTATCTAAGGATTTAAAACTGTATACCCAAAAAACAACTAAGACTGCACTATCACCATATGATGATAAAAGATATTTAATTGATAATATTAATACTGTTCCATATGGTTATAATTTCATCGGAGTAAATGATTGATACAAGATTTGAAAATAATCACAAAGAATTATTTGAATTACTATATAATCATAAAAGTATTACAATTGGAGAAAGGAATAATATCTGATTACATATTTCCATTCTTAAAAAATATAAAATTTGATTTATCAAAATTGCCTGACTTTATTCAAAAAATAAGAGATTTATTTAAATCAAAAAATTATACTTTTGATCATTTAATTGATATTTATAATTCCATTCCAGATGAACATGCAGAACTTATAAAATCAGTATTATCTTTAATTAGTAAATATAAATATCAAAGAATCGTGCACAAAGATTATCATTTAATTTTAATAAAAATAATAGCGTGTTCAATTAATTTAAATACTATGGATAATAAACCAATTAAAAATTTGATAATTAAACATATTCAATGGATTGGATATAATAATCAATATGTTTATATTGACATTGGCTATAATTTACTAACTGAATATACAAGGTGTCCACTTAAGTATGAGACAAATGGGAAATATTTTTATTTTTGATTTCACAGAAAACTTTATAGATAAGAAAAGTTCGTGCATCCTAAGAAACTTGATATTTTGTATTCAGGGTTGCGTTGTATTACTTGGTTAAAGGAAAAATTAAAAAACATTGAAGTTGCCGTAAGAGTACGCTACACTTATTTTTAAAGATATCAAAAATATTCATTTAAAAATGTTTTTTCAAATTTCAAAATATGCTCAAATACGAATTGTTATTTAAAATTTCGAAAAAATAAAAATTAAATTATCGAGCAATAATATTAGTAAATACGCAATAGTTTTTAACATCCATCTATGTGACAGTAGTTCTATGGTTGTCATTTGTATTGTCACTTTAGTAATAAATTTTATGTGATTGTCAGATCCGCTGTCACTTTAATAATTAAGTAATTTTAAGACAATTCATTAAGTTATTACCTACCAACTATGGCTGAACGGTTAACTATGCAAGAGCGAGCTGAATTAATTCTTATTTGCGGAGATAACTACAAAACATGTAGAGACGCAGCTGATATTTTTAATGAAAGACATCCCAACAAATTTATTAGTTTCCAAAGCGTCTCAAGAATTTTAAATCAGTTTAAAGCAACTGGTAGTTTAGAAATGCGTTACAAAAAAAGTAGGGAAAAGCAAGTGAGACATTTCGAAAATTCTTTACGTGTTATGCAAAGTGTAATTGAAAATCCCAAAATTTCTGTCAGAAAAATTGCAAGCAATTTGGATATTAAAAAATCATCAGTAAGCAACATTTTGGTTAACAATAGATATCACCCCTATAAGCCAAGATATATTCAAACTTCGCAGGAACGGGACTTCAACAATAGATTTGAATTTTCTTTGAATATTCAAGGTACATTAGAAACGCAGAAAACGTTTTTCAAAAGCATTTTGTTTACTGATGAAGCAACCTTTACTACTAATGGTGTTGTGTGTGCACAAAATTGCCGTTGGTGGTCGTCTGACAACCCACATTTTAGAATTCCCTGCAAGAATCAATATTCGCAAAAGGTAAACGTTTGGTGTGGAATTTTAAACAGAAAAATTTTTGGTCCGTATTTTTTCAATCGTCATTAAATTCACGATATTTGAAATTTCTGCAAACATACCTCGATAACGAATTAGACGAATTGCCACTAAATATTATAAGAACCCTTTGGTTTATGCATGATGGAGCACCTGCACATAGTGCACGAATAGTTGTAGACTATTTAAATGAAAAATTTGGAGAAGGATGGATGGGACGAAATGGACTTTTTCCATGGCCAGCGCGCTCGCCGACTTAAACCCCATGGATTACTTTATCTGGGGATGGCTAAAGAATAAAGTATATTCAGAAAGGCCGTTTCAGAATTTAGAAGAATTGAAAAACAAAATAGGAGATGCGGTACTGTTCTTAAGAAATAATCCTATTGTGTTACAACATGCATGCAAGGATTTCAACAGGCGTACAAACATATGCATTCAACGAGATCATTTTGAATAGCTTTTTTTTTGTTTGTATTTCTGAATTTGTTGTTTTTGTTAATTTCATATTTATTTTGTAATATAAAAATGTATTTTCATAAAGTTATATACAAATGATTTTTGTTTCATTCTATTGCATTTCAGCGATAAAAAATTGATATCGAATGTCAATGATTTCACGTGCAATTACATAAAATTTATTACTAAAGTGACAATACAAATGACAACCATAGAACTACTGTCACATAGATGGATGTTAAAAACTATTGCGTATTTGCTATTATTATTGCTCGATAATTTAATTTTTATTTTTTCGAAATTTTAAATAACAATTCGTATTTGAGCATATTTTGAAATTTGAAACAACATTTTTAAATGAATATTTTTGATATCTTTAAAAATAAGTGTAGCGTACTCTTACGGCAACTTCAATGTTTTTTAATTTTTCCTCTAACCAAGTAATACAACGCAACCCTGAATACAAAATATCAAGTTTCTTAGGATGCACGAACTTTTCTTTTCTATAAAGTTTTCTGTGAAATCAAAAATAAAAATATTTCCCATTTGTCGCATACTTAAGTGGACACGTTGTATACGTAATCAAAAAAAATTATTTGTGGACAATTGGCTCACAAGACAGTTCAAAAGAAATAAATTTACCAATATCTAATATAAATTCTAATAATCAAATAATTGAGCTTAGTTTAGAGAATAAAAATATTTTACATAAATTGAAAGACGATGAAATATGGATCATATATTTAATTATATTATTTTAATAATAAATGTCTCTATTATCAAAAGAAGAATTATTTTCTTCATTAAACGTTTTAAGACAATATACTGATTCATTTGAAATTTCTCTTAAATCATCTGCATCAATAACAAGAGAATTTCATTTTGGAACAAATACATGTTTACAACTAGATCATGTAAATTTATATTTATCAATCAGTAATAATCAACTGACAAAGTGATAAAATTATCAATAGATTATATTCAAGAAATTATAAATAGAATATCTGTTAAATTAAGAGTTTTTAAGGAAAAAGATCATGCTGATATAATTGAAGAATCAATTTTTTATGCTGGTACATTTTTCTTAATTAATTTATTCATTAGAACAAGAAAGGATGATATAGAGGATAATGAAGATGATTATAAAAATATTGATGAAATTCCAGTTGGTGGAATTGATATTAGAATTCCAATGAAGTACATGTTGACAAAATTTTCTCAACCAAATATAGTTCATTGTGAATCAATTGTATTCAGAATTGACTTTTATTCTCAATCACAAATATTAGTTAATGAACTATGTATCTGAAAGTATTAAAGTTAATGGAATATTCGTATGTAACTCTTATCAAATAGATATGCAAGCAATTGAATTATCTAAGATAAAACATTAATTCAAAATAAAAAATTCCATACCTTACCAGAAACAGTATATTCAACATTAATGGCACAAGTATTATCAAATAAGACAACATTAGCAATAAATATTAATTTATCATCTCCTTATGCTTGTAATCTTTATTATGTGTTTTATAATGAGAAAACAGGATCATTTAACCCAGATCCTGATGTATATACAACAAATCATGAAATAACAGCAAATGGAAAAACATATCCATTCTCAAATAATAAAGGATTCTTAACAAATAAAAACCATATTATTCAACAACATTATGATGATTTTCTAAACAATACTAATGGTTCATATATAACAAAATCTAAATGGGTAAATAATTTTAGAATACAGTGAAAGCTCTCTTGAGCGGACATCGACGGTTCCCTAAATTTTGTCCCCACAAGAGAGGTGTCCTCTCAAGAGAAGCAGCTCATTTTTACAGGTCTCTCATTTTAAGGAGAAGTAAAAATTATGGCAACTCTAACTTTTTATTTATTTGTATAAGAGGTACACAAGTACTAAAAGTAGATACATAAATACATATACATATATGTACATTATTTTTTAAACAATTCAATCAAGCTTGTTTGTCTTACTTTAGTTTGTTTACGTTCTAAATATTTTTTTTGAAAATGTGTTTCTACATTTTTAATCATCTGAAAACCGATAAAATCATCTTGGTTCTTGGCAAACAATTTTATCTCTTCTATTATCTTCAAAACTTCCTCAAACGTAGTTACTTCTTGACCTTCATTTTCTTTTTCTGGGTCCACATCATCATCTGAGATTTCCTCTGATCTACTAGCCTCATATTCTTCAGTCATATCAGTGACTTCCAATATGTCATCTTCGATTGCCAAATTTGCATCAATTGCTATGAAATCTTCTAAATTGATTTCTGTTATTCCAGTTTCTAAAGCAATCCTATGCATTTCCGATAGTATGGACAAAGGCAGATCATCTTCTGCCTCCCATTGCTCATATTGTTGCATATTATTTTTTTTAAATCCTGCCTTTGAAAAACAATTTCGTATTGTTTCTGGTGTTACCTTCTGCCAAGCATTATGTACAAAATAGATAGCTTCTAATAAATCTATCGATTTTGAAAGTTCACGTGCAGAATTAATGTTATCCATTACAGATAAAATTTGTCTTAAAATAAGTTGTCTATAAAATACTTTAAAATTGCGAATGATTCCTTGGTCTAAAGGTTGGCAACAAGCTGTAGTGTTGGAAGGCAAAAATAATATTTTAATGTTTTTCAATTTCATACCTGTAGGATGTGAACCTGCATTATCTATAAATAATAAAATCTTTCTCTTTTGTCTGCCCATTTTCCTATCAAACTCTGACAACCAGTCCATCATGATATCTGTAGTCATCCACGCTCTTTTATTAGATTTCCACACAACGGGTAACAATTTTAAATCAAGTTTTTTGAATGCTCGTGGTCGTGCTGCTTTTCCAATGACCAGCAACGGTTCTTTTTCGCCTGACATGCTCACACAATGCAAGACAGTAAGTCGCTCTTTTGATAACTTTCCCCCAGAACACTTTTCTGTCTTCAAAGCTAATGTCTTGTCTGGTAAAGCTCGGAAAAAAAGTCCTGTTTCATCACAATTGTACACGTCTTCTGGCTGATAACCTACAAGCCCAATCAAAATTCACAAAAGTAAGATTTTTATCTTTTTTAATTTTTGATGTTTTATTTTTTGTTTTAAATTTGAACTAACTTTTCTTACCTAGTAACAAAGATGGAATCTTTTCAAAAAATTGAGTAACATCATCTGCATTAACACTGGCTGCTTCCCCAGATATGCACTTGAAGCTGATATTATGACGTGTACGAAATCTATGTAACCACCCATCAGACGCATGAAAATTGTGATAACCAAGCCCTTCTGCAATTTCTTTAGCTTTGCTTTGTATTATAGGTCTAGATATTGGAATGCCTTTGCTTCTGGCTTTTGCAAACCAATCGTAACATAATTTATCCACATTGAGACCTTCAGTTTTGAAGAATCTTCTTTTCTCGTTAATGTTACTTCCTGATTGCCATTTTGCCTTATACTCTTCTTTTTGCTTTATTATTTTACCAACTTGGGTTTTTCCAATTTTAAATCGGTTGGCTAATGCACGTACACTAACTCTTTCTTTATCATATGTATTAATAATTTCCATTTTCTCTTTTAAAGTTAAAAAGTTTCTCTTGTTAGCGCTCATTTTGCATACATACGCGGCACACTTCACACTAACGACGCGACGTGAAAAAAGTGCAGAATACGGGATAAAAACGATCTTTTTAAACGGGAATTTACCCAGCGTTTCGGGGATTTACTCAGTGTTTAGAAAAAATATGCAGTTCAACTTCAAGAGAGCGTCATGTCCGCGTAAGAGAGCTTTTTGCCGATTACGGAGTGTCTCACGGTGTCCGCGACCGTTCTACAGGGCGACCGCTTAAGAGAGCTTGGCGTCTCAAGAAAATCGTATGTATCAGGTTGGTCACCACAGAAATGTCCGTTTAAGAGAAATGTCCGCTCATGAGAGATGTCCGTTAAGAGAGCTTTCACTGTATATTCAGCTGATATTTATGGATTAATTCAGACACAGGGATTAATATTAAAAATTACATTGAACAAAGGATTAATTTCTAATGATATCAAGATTCTTGTTATTACACAAGTAAAAGATGTTTAATTAATGGAATAAATGAATGAACTAAAAATAATTTTTTATATCAATTTTAATGAAAAATTACTAAATGGTGTTTATCATATATTAATATTCAATAATAATAATGATAATAATAATCAAATAAAATATTCAAATTATAATAATTTATATTCTAGACTAGATGTTCAAAATTTATATTCAATATTTCATGTTAACAAGCAAATAAATGTTTTCAAGGAACATGTATATGTACATGGAAATGTTTGTCTTGTTAAAATTAATATAAATAAAAAAATTCTGAATATATTAATTTGAAATGAAGTAAATTATTATTATAATTACTTAGTAAATTTATTTTCAAATGAGTATTATACAATATTTAATCAAAATGGAATTGTAAATAATGGTTATGCTTGTGATATAAATAAAAATGTAATAATTTATAAAAATATTATTATCAATGAAAATTCAAATTATAATCCAGTTGAATATTTTAGTATTAATTTACCATCTGCACCATATATTTGTGATACATCAAAACCAAATGAAATAATAGACTCTATAAAATTACAAAATTCAAATATTTTGAAAAGAATTTTAGATGACATTATTACAGTAGTTGAAAACAGAAAATTGATTGAAGAATTAAAATCATATAAATATAATAAGTTTAAACCAATAAAAGAATTAAAAAATTATAAAACAGTATTAGAAAATTATTATAAAACAAATATAAAATTATCGGTAGCAAAACTAGAAAAGAAACAAGAGATTAGAGAAGAACTAGAAGGATATGTAAAAGAACTAAAGTATTACAGAATGAGATTAAATAATTATTTAAAATAATCATAGTAATAAAAAACAAAAAATAAAATGATAATTATAAAAAGTATTACAAGAAGAATAAATATTATATATTTTAATTTACTTGCTTCTCTAACAAGTGATAAAAATTTATTCTCAAACTCAGAATATTGTTCATTAAATAATTTTATTGTTTTAATTATTTGACTACTTATATTGTGTGTATTTATAGATTTCATTTTTCTAGCGTTTATTTCAAATATTTTTATAGAGCGTTCTCTAGCCTCATTTATATTTGATGGTACTACAACTGTTTTATTTCTCAATTCAGTTAATTTTTTAGGATCATAGTTATTGTAGTTGTCCAACTTATATTCTAATTCATTTATTTTATTATATTCACAATCTGTAATAACTAAATTCTCAAATAAATAATTAGCAGTTTTTCTAGCTATGTACTTATCAATAACTTCTTGTTTAAATCCAACTATTTTTGCTGCACCTTCTATTTTATTAATTTCATTTATAATAGGTTTTACATCTTCATTCCATTTATTTTGCTCATCTTTAGGTATATAAGATATCAAATCCATTTATATTATAAATTTTTCATAGCATTATTAACTAAATCTTTTGCTTCTTCATCTAAATTATTATATTTTTTAATAGTGTTAATATTTACTAATCCTTCTTTATTTGATTTCTTTTGCGTTTTTTTGCGAACAAATATAGATGAATGCTGTTCATCCCCAGTTGAATGTATATTGGAAATAGAACTTGTGAATGTATCAGTATTTTGATTTAGTTGTGATAATTTAATTTTTGGATCTTGTTTAATTAATATTAGTGCAGAATGTAAAGTTTTGTGTGATATTTTTTTCTCTTTTACAAATTTTCTTTTCGAAATATTTTCTTTAGACAATCTATTTAAATAATCAGTTGCTAAATTTATTTTATAATAATTTTTAGCATCATTTATCGCAGTCCATTGATCTTTTGTATTTAGTATATTTTTAATGACTTTGGGTAAATGTGTATAATATTGTAGTTTGTCTTTTCGGGTTCTTAAATAAAACTATCGATAACTTTAGACACACTATATTAATAATAAAACGAATAACAATATAAAAACTAACTACTAACAATAAGCACATTTATGTATTTATATTTATGTAACTTTAATCCGCGATGATTCGGTATGGAATGGTATCCAAATCTCTTCTTCGACGGCTTATATATCGATTTTTCTGGGTCTTTTTGTTTCTAGATTAGCCGAGAACGCGCGAGAGGTATTATACGTGACGTATTGTTGGATGAGTCATCACATTGCCCCCTTCTTAAAAATGAAGTTTCGTCCCGAAACATGTCATGCTTTGGTTTCCTCAAACGATGGCGAAATCGACAGGTAGGGCCTTTGTTACATTGTGACGTCATATCGAAATAACGCTTCGAATTGTGTCAGGTAAGTCGCCCATGACGTCTTTCCATCAAAGGTTTGTGGCTTGATTCTGGTCTTCGAAATAGTCACAGGTTCTTCTTTTATTTCGATGGGCCGCGGTATGACTTCTTCGTTGACCTGCTTGGGATCAGAATGACTCGTGGTAGCGGGTAATTTCATCTGAGTCATTATTGCCTCTAAAAGTCTAGAATGTTCTCCAATTTTCTCTTCTACAGCTATGAAAACCTCTTCCTTTAACGCTTCTGAACTTTCTCCACTTGTTCCAGACTTTTTTCGAAGTTTCTAGAATTTTCTAGTAATTTCTTTTCCAGATTTTTCTCGAGGATTCTAGCTGTTTCTAGGTTTCTGTTGCATTTGAGTTTGTGAATCTATTAGACGCTGTTCCAAGGTTTTCGAATTGTCTATTAGTCGTTGGTCCAAACTGTTCGCACTATCCAGATTCTTCTGCTCTATTTGTAGCATTTGAATTTCATAAGCCAGTTTTTCATCCATTTAGAACGCTTTGGTTTTTTTTGCTTCATCAACATTAACGCTGTCAAAATTTTACGTTTCATTATTTACAACGTGTTTAACTGAACGCGAATAAACGAACAACTGATGTAATCTTGACAGCTTTCCGTTCCACAAGCAAAACTGAGCGTTCAAAACTGTTCATTCAAAACCGCGTAAAAAGAACGATGTGTGGAGGGCCCTTTAGAATTGCTCGCCGGACATCCAGCCATAAGCGGGTAATCCGCTAAATAAAACATAAGCAAACATGTGCTCTCAAATGACTCATTAAAAATATCAATGATTACCTTTTAATATATGTGGATATTCTGATTCCATTATAATTATTTGTATTTTTAACGATCACCAACGTGAAAGCGATAAACAAGAACAGTTGAACAAGGAGCAGAGAACTTATATACAGGGGTATTTCACTTAAATTCCCGCGTTTGAAACATAATTGTTAGACAAGGATAAAAGATGTCAAGTTTGCGAACTTTTCAATGGGTGGCAGAATGTACAGTAAACTTTCGATTACCGGCAATTAGATTATTTGCTTTAACGATAGTTAATAATTTTAACCAATTAGGATCAACATTGACATTTTTTGACGCCATTATCTTTGTGTTGTGTTTATGAAACCGTTGTTTATATATAGTTTTTGTTTTTATTTGCATTTGTATGGACTTTGTTTTTATTATTTTTAGTGTTTATTAATTCGAACGTTTTACTTCTTTTTTTGTTATAGTTAGTTTACCGTAGAAAGAAAACTATAATTAAATTTGTCTTTTTATAAAAATATTTTATATGTTTGGAACTTCCTTAAATTCCATATTATAAACTAAAAATATGCTTCAAAGGGGCAGTAATCAAGAGCCATGTGAATCATTATCCATTGCTTCTTTAAATTTATTGTCTATTAATACAACTAATTATGGAGCTCTTACATCAACTTGTAAGTATAAATGAAAGATACAAAGTATATAGAAAATATTAATACGAACAAATTTGTAGCAATCATATCAATTCAGGAATCTATGAATAACCCATCTACAAGCAGTAAAAAGGAAACTTCTGGTAAGTAGAATTTATTCAATTAGATTATTTACACGACTCAATTTTTCTTTTAGGACTTCATATTGAAAGGTGTGGGAGTGATGCCTATTACAGAACTTAGCTCCAAAGCTAATAAATTATACAACAAAAATGCATGCATTTTTTACTGCACGGCTTTAGAACATGTTCTAAATTCGTGCAATAAATTGCATGCAATTCTAGTGAAAGCTAGGGAATACTGCGTTACCAATATATAATTTTACATTGGTATTATGTGTTTGGACGGTTTCATTTTTAATATCGAAAATATATCACCTTACTTTTGTTGTTGAATGGTAAATGTTAACATGTGATAGTAATAGACATATATATTTTTTACTTTTCAATTTTATAACTTTTACAGGTTCATTTTCGTAAAATTACAAATTAAAATTTGCTTTAAGATTTCTCGGAGATGGTAAAAGCAGTGAAGCACTTGCTCCAATTATTAATAAAAGTAATATTTCTTCATAATCCATAGTTAATAGAAAAAAAATAGGCTTTTATGGCGAATTAAAACCACAAAATTTACGTTACTATCTGTCAAGTAATTTTGTGATTGCCTAAAAATTAAATCCCTAGCTATTTTTTTCTGTTTTTATTTTACTGCACATGAAATTGCATAGATGTGACTTTCTTTGCAATTTTTGATGCATAGGAAATCATGCATTAAAAAATGCATACTTTTCATGCATCAAAACTTGCTGCATTTTAATGCATAAGTGGGAACTGGCCTTAAAATCGGTTTAGACACATAAACAAATTTTTAAATTTAATAATCATTGTATGGGAATAATACTATAATTTTTATCAACAATGACTTTTATTGGAAAGAATTCATCTTTTCTAATTATTTGATAGCTAATTAAACAAAATATTCATTTTATCAAAAAATTTGATTATTATGTACATACATACTTTTTACAAAAGTATTTTTAATAATATAAAAAATATTATTAAAAATGGGGTGCGAAGAACACAATACAAGTTCATTTATGTATTTTTGAATGTATCTTCTCCAAAGACGTATATACGTATTTCACATTTCTACATGTTCGTCGGTACGCCCCTGTTGGAGAAGAGACACATTCAAAACAATATGAGACTTGAATTTTGTTGTGGTCGGAGTTGCCTCCATTTCCACTCCATTGTTTCGTATTTCCCAGGGTTGTGACGTGTTTGTGTCTGATTAATAAATAATCGTGTGTTGTGTGTTTTTGTGCGGTCCTGTGTTGCGTATGTGTAGTCTGTGTGTTTGTCGCTTTTTGCGTTTAAGTCACTGGTCATCGGTTTTTTGCGTTTCAGTCATGTGTGTGTTTAATGTTTGTTGTTGTAGAGTGTGATTATTTTCTGTGTTTGCGTTACGAAGTATTGTATCTGTTCTGTTGTTGCGTTTGTGGAGTGTAATGTTATTAGCATATTGCCTAAGGCAAGTGCTAGTTCATCAGTTTTGTCAGGTGTTGTGTTTCCTTGTTTTTGTGTCCATGGGTTCGTTGTTGGGGGTGGTGCTGGTATGTATTCGGGTTTGGGTGTGGTTTTGTTTACAGGGTTGTTTGGATTGTTAGGACAGTTAAGGAAAGTGGATAAGTGAGGACCACCGCAGTTTGCACACTTTGGTGGGGTTGTTTTGGGTTTTGTACATAGGTGTGTTGAGTGTTCGTCTCCGCATTTCATACATTTATAGTGTACGTTACAGTGTCTTTGTTGATGTCCGAAAGTCTGACATTTGTGGCATTGCATTATGTCTGTCCGTCTGTTTAATGGTTCGATTTTAATTGTGAGTCCGCAGCAGTCGTGTAAGTTATAAATTGATTTATAATGTCTCGTCAGTTCGATTAAAACAAGTGGTGCAGGTATGCCGTGTTTACCGTTCATTCGTTTGATTTTTATTGTCGGGTAGCCTTGGTCAGTCAAGTCGTTTGTAATGTCTGTGTCAGTGATAAAGGTGGGAATGCCTCGCATAACTACTTTTAGTGTTTTTTCGCTTCGTAATTGAAACGTGTAAAATTGAATGTGTTCTGTGTTGAGTATGTGTTTAAGTGTGCGGTAGTCTTCGTCAGTTTTCGGTTCGATGTGAATGCCAGGTTTCACAAGTTTGTTTTGTACGGTGTTAATGTTGTGTGTCTTAAGTATTTGTCGTATATGTGCCCATTTGTCTTTGTCTGTTATTATGATTGGTGCGATTTTGTGTGTTTTGCGTGTTTCGGTGTTTGTGTTTTGTGTGGTGTTTGTTTTGTCACTTACCCTGGGTGTGCTGTTTGATGTTGACGGTTGTGGGGTGAATTCGGTTACTTCTTCTTCCATTTTTTCCTCGGTTTTGGTGTTGAGGGCGTCGTAGGAATTTTTTGTTTCGATTGATGGCGTTGTGTGGTCGGTTTTGTCTTTTTGATGTTTTTTTCGGGTGTCTGAATGCGTCGTTTTCGATTTTCGGTTCCGGTTGGCTCGTCTTCGATTTTACGGGAGGCTTTTCTTCTTCTTGTTTTTCTGTGGGGTTGCTTTTTAACTCAATTTGAATCGTCGGTTCTTCTGGGTTAACCATTAATATATTCCCTGATTTTTGTAATGCATCCTGGATATCATCTTCGTCGGTGAGTTGGTTGATTATATTTTTTAAATCTTCAAGTGTCTTGGGTGAACATTTGTCCACGTATTCGAGGTTTATTATCAGGTTGGTTTTTGTTCTCGCTTGTCCGGCCATTGCTTCCGGCGTCGCTTGACGATGTATCGTCGTCTTGAACTATCACAATAACTACGTTGCGTTGTAGTCGAATCGACATCTGTGTGAATTCAAAACAAACATAACTACGTTCTATCTAGCCGAAATTATTCAGACAGAGCGTGAAGGAATATTCAACGCTGTCTATATAATAACAGCCGAACTAGACGTGTTTTTTATAGTCGGTAACCACCGTATCTATAAAAAACTGTATTCTCGTGTCTTCACTACTTGTCGGCGTGAGCCGAATGTGTATATGACAACATAATTTGAAACATACTTGAGTAGGTAAAACCTCACTAAATTTGTGTAAAAATGTTGTTCCATACTTTTTGATGTTAGACATTACATTATTAGAATTATTTCGTTTCTTGTTATTATGTTTTACGTTACGTTCAATGTTCACGTTTACGTTATGTTCTATGTTTAATGTTTACGTTCACTTTAGAATGCTTTCCTGATAGTAATACATCAAGTATATGACAAAAGATATATGGTAAATATGAGAATAAAATTATAGCAAAATCTGTAAATGTATCTATTTATACTCGTTCACAAATTGATGGTTAGTAAATAATGTCAATTTTTTATATAATTTTTAGATGTGAACGAAGAGATATTCTAATAATTTTTTATAAGATAATTGTGCTAAATTAACAGAGATTATGGGTGTTTAATATTCGTTCACAATTTGGTGGCGATTAAATAAATTCAGTTTTTTATGTAATTTTAACTTGTGAACGAGCAAAATTGTGACTGTAATTTATGGATAAAATTTGGTATAAATATTTAAAAACATAATCATTTTTATGCATTTTCAAGAGAATTATTAAGGTTTTAACACAAATTTTTGTATATTTTATGGACTGTTAAATTGTTAAGCTCTAGAAGTAGTTTGACCTCAAAAAGAGGAGAATAAAGCTAAATATGGTGGTTCACAACTTGGCGGTCCAGAACCGGCATATATTATATGTACTACTAAAAGTGGTCTGATAAAGGGGTATCAATTATTTAATGATTCAGAACACCGGAATCGTCTGCACATCCTAGACAATGAAAAATACCATAAGAGAGATGTCTTTTGAATCGCCGGATGCTAATTAAAATGCGAAATGTGAAAACGAAACTGAAATGAAAATTCTTGTCGTACTTAAAACAGCTATCGTATCAGTATAATTTGGCGGTCTCTTAACACATATTATGCAGAAAATCTTACAAGCGCTATCAAGTAGTAGTTGATATTAACGCCCGCTGAATGGAATAATTAACTAATTGTGACTTAGTACTTTAAAAATATTTTCTAATGATTAGAATATTTTTATTTTATGACATTTTCCCCGAAAAATCGTACACACGCTCTTGTGACAAACTGTACATATTTACAATCCATCATAGATTTGTATCTGATAGATTTACTGTAATAATGTCGTCCAGGCAGAATCTATCTGGTACACTAGCAGCTCTAAAACAGAAAAAGGTGTTGGACTAGGAATTGAATAGGCTCAAAGAAAAGACATGATCCAAGTAAGCCAAAGTAGATATATTACGGCATTTCAAACAAAAGTGGTGACATTGCACCATTGCGTTGGGGAAATTAACAGAGTGGAACAAATCGCACCGTGGCCATCTTCCCCGACAGCCAAACCATGTTAAAGGTATCTATATTCAGTCAAAAGTTGTTAGGGGATTGTGTGTGTGCCCTAAACGAGCTCAGTGGTCTCAAGCAAGTGACATTAGCTTGGGTCTAACCCACGACACGAAGGCCACAAGTCTAATGAGAAGGCGGAAGAATTGGCCTGACTTTCCGGCCACCTCAAGTAATTTAATCTAGTCTACTCTAATACATTTAACTAGCATTATTCGATCTACTAGTCTTGATACTTTTGAGATGAGAATCCAGAAACAAAAATAAAAAGAAATGGAGGTTAATGGAAGGTCAATTCCATACCAAGATACTACTAGAGGAGCTGAATGCTAAACTTTCAGCCAACCTAATTAGTAGTATTAAGAAAAGAAATTAAATCTATTACAGGTTTGACCAGACACTGTCCTTTAAGGAAGCATCCGTACAACATGGCCTTTGTTAGTAGGAGATGTGAAAAACAGGAGGAAACTAGCCTTCATGTAATATGCATGTGTAAGGAACTGAAGGGTCTCAGACAGAAACATTTCAGAAGAAATCTATTGGATCCTACGAGGGAACTCAAATTTCTCCTGAGGATAGTGGCTCTTGTCGAAGACACAAGATAACAGTGTGGAACAAAGAGACCTACTGGGAGTGGCACAAAGCTCACTGTACTCAGGTGCTTTTACTTACTGCCATCTAACCCAGAGAATTAAATAGATAGATTATGTCAGTTTATGCTTCAAATTTGTAATTAAGTATATGTATATTAATAATAAATTTATTTGTTCTGTAATGGGTATTTACAGTTGGGTAATAATGCTATTAATTTTGAGTCTTTGGCAGATCCTCTATTTAGTTATGTACTTACCATGAACAAGTTGCACATTATCCCCATGTTTTATAGCATCGACGGGTTGTTCTACAACTAAATCACTTTTCTCAGGTCTCTTCACAATCCACCAATTATTTACATCTTTAAAAGAATAACACGTGACTTGCTGTTGATGACTAGATCCTCTTTTATCAGGATATCTTACAGGATAAACATGAGAATGCGAATGCAACCAACAAGTTCTACCATGTGTATGCCTAAAGAAAAAAATTAAAGAAAATTGTAAAATTCTATCTTCTTATAACGATTTAAAATAAATAACTCACCTAAGTGTGATCTGTGACCCATGCGCTACTAGCAAAGGTTGTCCTTTAGTAATAGAAGCCAAGCCACCTTCCAGCGAAGCTTGAAAGGCACTTGTCATAATACTGTCATGTGGGCCTGCTTTATAAAGAAGGCTCAGATGCACATAAAAAATACTTATATAGACAATGAATGGTACTAATACTAACACAAGGGATTGAACTAAAAATCTTGAAGTCAAAGATTTATCGGAGAGTTTAGGAGAAGATAGCAATTTCCAGTAATCTCTTGCTAATATTGCTAAACCTAAACAACAAGAATAAAATCCTACATATTTTATACAAAGAGCACAAATGAAGGATACAGATCCAGCAACCAGCCACAACCACCAGAAAATGGAATATGGTTTGTCATTGTATTTACGAAATTTCAAAATACACAACAGGCCAAAAAGCATAAAGAATAGTAGCATGGATTCCATTAAAATAAACCTACTCTGCGTCAAGATTGCATTGTCAAATAATAATAATAGACCTGTTAATAAACTAGTCCATTGATTTAGACCTAGTTCTAACATTAAATGATAAGTTGTAGGAATTATTAAGCTACCAAAACATGCTGGTACTAATCTCAAAGAATATAAAGGTACACTGCTATAATAAGGACTTCCTATTTTATCAAACTTGAATTTTCCATCATAGCCATTTAAATATGCAACACTTGCTATTAATTGTTTCCCTAATGGTGGATGAGAGTCGAAGAAAAATGTGTTCTTCATATATAATGAAACATATTTTCCATAATGTAATTCATCAAATCTAAAATTAAACTCCATAAAATATTTGCATTATACTTTGAATATTTATTAATGTTAAAAATACTTACACTATGTTTTTAGGTTCCGCTAATTTATAAATTCGGGTCATTAAAGCACAAAAAAATAAACTTAAGGAAAGAACATCAACTTCGAAAGATATTTTAAATGAAGTATTGTTATTTTCATAGATTTTGACATTGCTTTCCTTAAGCACATGGTTTTCTGAATTAGAAATTTTGACCTTATCTGTATTATTACTTTCTTGTGGAATTGATTGAGTTATTTCTTCCAATTTGAATCTTTCTGTTTTAATCTTATTTTTTAGAGGTATGTTTTTTCGTAGACGTAAAGTTTCCATATTTAATTAAATTGCAGAATATAAAAAATAACATTGTCTGAAAAATATAAATTTAATCAAATACCTTATGGTAAAAATTCACATGATAAATACCTTTCATACATAAGTTTGTATGTTTAGCCACAAAGATTTACCGTTCTATTCTTCTATCTACCGTCGATCATATTTTTAACTAACAAGCACGTTCAACTACGAGCAGATAAAACAGTCATAACAGAGTTGTGTGGTTGGACGCATGTTGGACGGTTGGACTAACCTATTGCACAGCTATTGTAACCTCCTATATTGTATACGTCTAGAAACGGATATATTTTTATTTAATAATAATAATCAATTATTCGCTTAAGCATAGAAACCTAATTGGAAAATTACTATTTGTTAGTTTAACGCATATATAATTCAAAGTTAATCTACAATGTTTTTATTTTTTATCCGTCACAATTCAAGTATTATAGAATTTCTTAATTAATCGTGAAAAAATTATAATCAAAGCGTTATACTCAATTATTCTAATCATAATTCCACCGCTGGTATTAAAGCAAAAAAAATTGTAAAATTTATGAACAAAGAATTCAAATAAATTTTACCTCAAAGTAGCCCTTGGAAATTATGATTATGTCTTAGCTTGTTACTAATTTTAATAGGAATTTTGTTGGTTATGAGATGAGATATTTGATTGAAATGACAAATGTCAAAATAATAAAACGAACATTTTTAAGTGAATGAAATATGTTTATTTCCAACAAACAAGCAAAATTTTATAAAAATTGTTCAAAGTGTCCACCACCTTGTTCGAAACATTGCTCACATCTTCTTCTAATGGAGGAAAAAGTGTTTTGTAGTATGGCATTGTCAATTCCATTAATTCTTTCAGCAATTCTGATTTGAAGGCCTGCAAGATCAGGTATCTGTACTTGATAAATTGAGTTCTTTAAGAATGGCCATAAAAAGAAATCACATGGGGTAATGTCACAAGATCTTGGTGGAAATTCATGTTCAGTGTTTAAACTTATCAACCGATTTTGAAAAAATTGCTGCAGAATATTAATTGTTTCACCTGCTAGCTCCGTCTTGTTGAAAGTAACCCTGTGTTATTTCTTCGTCGTCAAGCTGTTCGATAAATGGCATAATAATTTCTTGTCGATACCTTTCTCCTGTTAAGGTTCCGTTAAAAAAAATAGGGCCAATAATTCTCCTTCGACTAATCGCACACCATACACCAATTTTCTGCGGATGAAGTGCGGTTTCAACAAAAAAATTATGTGGTTTCTCATTAGTCCACATCCTCATATTTTGTGAGTTCACATATCCATTCAGATAAAACCATGACTCATCAGAAAAAAAGGTTTTGTCAAGAAGGTCATTATCAAAATTATTTAAGAACCACTGGGATAGTCGATTTCCTTGATTTCTTGATAACAGGTCATGTGATATGTAAATAAATGTAAGTCCTTTTTCAAAATTGTATGACATGTGCCAATTGACACGCCCACTTGTTGTGATAATGCTCGTACGGAAGTTCTTGGTGCATTATTTATAATTTCTCTTACATTATTAACTAGCTCTTCTGTACGCTTTTTCGCCCGACCTGCGCCTTCTTTCTGTTTAACACTCCCTGTTTCTCTGAAAACCATAACGGAATGTGTCACTGTGTGCCGAAAACTGTCATAATCAAAGATGACGTTAGGGAACTCATTTCTAAATTCTTCTAAACAATCTTGAAGAGAATACTGCCATTGTCCGTCAATCTTACGTCCGTTTCGAAAATAAGATTCTAGCATGAATGATTTGTGTTGTGTAGTAAAAACCATGTTAAATCAATTTTAAATTACAAAGCAATTTTTGTCAACTATGCATCTGTCTAATTGACAACTAATGCAAATTTAAATTATTAATAATCATACGTTTTTAAAGGAATGGCCTACTAGAGGCAAAGCTTATTTGAACGCTTTTTATAATTTCCAGACATGAAAATAATTACCCATTGATGTACTGATCAAATAAAAGCTTGCTGCAATTTTTAATAATTACAATGCATTTCTATATAAAAAAAGTATGAACATATTTAATATAGAGGGCCTACCTACTTTATAAGGTCATCAGAAAACAAATTCAGTTTTGTTCTATTCCAACAATTAAGTAAATATTATTTTAAGATCATAGTTTAAAAAAAAATAAACATAAATTATAAACTCAGTAATAATCATGATTAAAGAAAAACTAAAGTCAAGTGCATTCAATTATATTATTCTATTTATTATGAGCAATTATGGGTACAAATAATACTTCTTTTGGGAATATGGACAAGAAATAATTTCTACAAATGAATGTGTTCGAAAAATTTCTGTTGTATTCATACTGGTTGTACTATTACACAGCTATTACCAGGAAGGTCATTGCCACTAATTAACAGAAATACCTATACCAGGTAAGTACGTGCACATACATTAAAGGTCATTCAATACGCGTTACTGGCAATTAAAATTAAACACCAATAAATCTTTTTGAAGTTATATTCCTCGTCTAACTTTCAAATTGTTTTGATTTGTGCTTGAGTTAAAAAAGAATATTTTTTTATAATTTAGCTAAAAATAGTTTAGTATTTAATTATTTCAACTGCTTACAAACTCAACCTTGACTAGATACACAAAGTTAAATGATTGAGCTGAAACTACTGTTTACTTAATTATGAATAGTTTAGTTGTAATAGTAATATATGAATAATAATGGCCATTGTTAAAACATGATTTATTTTTTTAAATTATACTTAAATTACATAAAATTCTATGCGCATAATGCACACCCATGCCTATAAATCCTATAATCCTATATATTATACGTATCAGTACATATATATATATATATATATATATATATATATATATATATATATATATATATATATATATGTACTGATTATTATATATAATAGACATTTTTACATATTTATTGCGGTACTAACAACAGACACTATATATTTGGAAAAATCTTGCTTGAATTTTTCACCTTGGGTTTCAACATTGACCGATATTTGTGATATTTTTGAAAAAACCGAAGCTGAAATTTCTTCAATGAATTATTCATGAATTCTTTAGATCTGCAATGGCACTTACATAACCTAAAGTTATTTTCTTCACTTTGAACATTGCATACCAAGCAAGTTTTTAAACTTCTGTTTGGCTGAGAAACAAAATAATTATACATGTAATCTAATTTTCTTACACCAAGTTCATCTTCTTGGTTATATACAAAGACGACTCCATCAACATTCTTTCGGAACACGCACCAAAGCGATGAATATCTGTATACATTTTTTTTGAGAAATTTGATATATTACTATAAAAGACATTATACTTCTCATCGCCACTGGCATCCCATATTTGAATATCAACGTTAACTATATTTCCATTAATCTCTACGTTATTTAAATCATATTCTACAATTCTTAATCCATGAGTTGGCTTAAGTTCTTCTGGCAAATTTATATTTAAATCGGCCAAATAATTTGCTAACGTACTCTTGCCTCCCTATTTATAAGGAAAACAAAAATCTTTTTACCAAATTTATTTGTAACTTTACAATTATAATAAATGTTTTATATTTTATAGTTATCGTTGTTTTTTACGGTGTTGATAAGTAACTACAACAAATGGTAATGCGAAACCAATTCCAAAGAATAAACCCATTCTAAGGGTTAAGCCTATACAACTTTTGATGCTAAAAGGAAGATTTTCTCCCGGAGTTGTGCTATGCGTCGAAGCAGTCATTTTTAACGCTCGTCTTAGAAATAAACTTTTTCCAAATAACATAACTACAAAATCACTATTAAAAGAGTTTATCGAACATCTTTGATTAACATACCAAAATCAAATTACAAATAAATATTGACTTGACTTGACTTGAAAAGCTTAATAATAAAATTTATGTAAATTAATGTCAGTTTTATTCCTAAGCCAACTATTATTTTAAATGTTCGTTTAAACTTTTAAATTTATTTTTAAAACATTAATATAGGTAATACTATAATATGTAACAAAATCTATGGTAAAAAAGGTTCTTTAATTGATTAAATATGAACGTTTTAATCAACATGAAAACACTTTTACAAATTAACAAATATATTTTGGCATTTACTAGTTTTATAATGATATTAATGATACTGATATAACTACTATTACTAATAATACAATTTTTATAGTCTTCTATAAACATATCTTAAATGTTGAAAATTATTATAATTGTTAAACTCAAATGCTTACCTGTGGAGGTCCTATAAATAGTATTTTCGTTTTATATGACTGATTTTTCATTGCGTATTAAATTAAGTTTAAGAAAATAAATCAAAGTATAGTTTTAATAGTAATAGGTAAGGTGCTTCTTATTGCTATCATGATTGCTATAGTAACCTGAAATGTCAGACAAAATGTTATTTTATCTATGCGCGCTATTTTTCAATGATCAAAACCAAAAAAAAACAGATCCAAGATGAAATTCAATTTGCGGTTAAATCGCTTTTATATGGTTAAATCGTGTGATAATGTGGTGTAATTTAATTAGTTTAAATTTTAGTTGTTGAAAGTTTAAATTTTCTTAATCTGCATATATATGTTTTATAGCTTTAAATTTATGTTTAACCGATATTAAACATTTTGCCTCCAATTTTTTTTATGAATGTGAAGACTTGCAGGTTATACCAATACCTTGTCTATATGTTTACTAATGAATCTATAAACGGAATAGAAATGGACCAGGACAATTCAAAAGAACAAATGTGCCCTATATGTTTTAAGAAAATACCTACAACTGAAATAGAAGTTCACGCAAATAGATGCATATTTTTACATTCAGACAATTCTTCAGAACAAGTAAATAAGCGCAAAAAATCACCTTCACCAATTGTTGGAAGCAAATTAAAATCACCACGTATAAGTCCATTAATAACAAATACTAGTAAACAATTATTATTATCTAATAATAAAACACAGTCAATTAGTACTTATGCAGATATTGTCAATGTTAATAAAGAGCCTGTACAACCAAGGTCAGCACCTCCCCATTCATCTAGTTCAAATGTGGAAAACGCTGATAAGAAAAAGAGTACTACTACTGTTATAGATTTAAATTTTTTAGTACCATTAGCTAAACAAGCTGCACCTAAACAATTAGCTGATTTTTTTGGACAAACCCATATTTTAGGTGAAAATACAATTTTAAGAAGTTTGTTAGAAAAAGGAGAAGTACCTAATATGATTTTATGGGGACCGCCAGGATGTGGTAAGACATCTCTAGCAGGAGTAATACATGAAATATGTAAATCAAATGCAAAAAAGTTAAAATTTGTATCACTTTGTGCTGCCATTTCTGGAGTAAAGGATGTTCAAAACATTGTATCTGCTGCGAAATTAGAATCAAAATTTGGTAGACATACAATATTATTCATGGATGAAATACATCGCTTTAATAAAAAACAACAGGATATATTTCTTTTACATGTTGAAAAGGGTGATATTACATTAATTGGAGCAACTACAGAAAATCCATCATTCACTGTAAATTCAGCTTTATTAAGTAGATGTAGAGTAATTGTATTGGACAAATTAAAAAGTGAAGATTTGCTAGGGATTTTACAAAGGGTTGCAAGAAAGGTGCAAATAGAAATAACAGATGAAACAAATACTTCAAGTAATGTTTTTGGGTAAATATTTGTATTTAATTAATTGTTATTATCAACAACATATTATTCTTAGACTTGCCATACATAATTCTGCTTTGCAATGGTTAGCTGATATAAGTGATGGTGATGCGAGAATAGCTTTAGGTAATTTGCAGCTAGTTTTACAACATCACCCATTAGGGACTAGTAAAATAATAACTATTGAAGACATTCAAGATGGAATAAAGGTACATACTTATCAACTTTAAATGTTATTCAAATAATAAGTAATAGGATTCTGAAATATAATTACAAATTATCATTTGAAAAAAAAATTAAATGGTGTAGACCTATTTTTTATGGTTTTTTATATTATTAATATATATAGTTTATTTATTAAAATTGTTATACAAAGCATTATACTTGAAAATCACATTAAGAATAATAGATAAAACTAATTTAACCCAGATTGATATTTTTATCAGAGCCTAAGGATTCAAAAAAATTGCTCATTGATCAGATTATAATAATAGTGTTGATTGAAAGAATATATATTCCTCCAATCAACAATAATAGTAAATTGGAGTTTTATATAAAAAAAAGACATATTTGAGAAATATATGGGTAGCCAAGCTTCTTAATTATAGAGCTTCAGTGTTTTTTTAATAAATAAAATACAGTAGAGTCTCGATAATCCGAACTAATTTGGACCGAAGGTGGATTGCGTTATCAAATATTGTTGCTAAAGAACTAAAAATACAAGTTGTATTAGATACAAGAAATAAAATACGTGCATATTGGAACTCAAAAGCAAAATATTTCTGTAAATACAAAACTAAAATTCATAATTCTTAATTAAAAATACATACATGCATATGTACAGTACTGTGCAATAAAATCTAGGACAAATATTTAAGTTGCGTAATTAAGGTCTCACACTCATGGCATGTCAATTGACTTAATGTCCTGTCCGTGTCATTTTTTTCCTTAAATTTTATAGCGACAATTGAAATTTTCTAAACATTAAGACACCATTAAAGATGTCTCAACATTTATATCCACGATTGTGTCCAAAATAGAAGATGGTTTGTCAATACGAAGAGTGGTAACGTTTTTTAATTTAAATAAAAACTCCGTGTTTGATGTAAAAAAAAACCGGTAGATGCAGGACGGGTCTTTAACAAGGAAAATCAGTTCTGGACGTCCTAGACGCAGCATTGACGCTGATGATGCGGCTTTGATAAATTACATAAAAAGGAATCTCTTTACTACAGCGAAGACAGTAGTTACAGAAACATTTTTTCCAGCTTCTTGATCTACAATTTAAAAAATTCTATTGACTCTTCAAAGATTTAATTAACCGACGAAAGCAGTCGCGATTATTATTCGCTTTAAATAATATCAATAATGGGGAGGATTACTCGATATATTTACGGATGAAAAATCCTTTCAATCGACCTACAGCGGAAAAGTGAGAGTATATAGGCTGCATCCTAGGCTTAATAAAAATTATATTTGCCGCTCTCAGAAATCTGGAGAGTTTTCGGTAAACACGTGGGCCTGGATGAGTTCGGCTGATTTGGATATATGCTGGAATATCGATAGACCTTTTGTTGCCGCTACCTTATAGCTACCATCTATAGCACAATCGTTTCCAGAGAATAACTACATATTTCAGCAAGACAATCCATACAGTCCGAGTTGGACAGGGGTTCCAGAATCACAATATAGAAGTTCTGCCATGGTTTCCAAAAAGTCCAAAACTAAACTCACTTGAAAATGTATGGGGGGGACTTATGGTCAAAAATATTTATAAAAGAAATTTTCATCTTCGCAATGCGGAAGAACTTTGAGAGGTCATAGAACAAGAATGGGAGGCACTAAATGAGATTGGACACCTAACAAGAAATTTAATTCGTTCAATGCCAAGGAGATTAACCCAAGTCATTGCCGCAAACGGCGATATAATCAAATATTAAATATATTCATTGCTTTTATCTGTCTTTATTCTGTTAGTTATTGTGTTCTGTTACAAAAACAATGTTTTGGTATTGAATTTTATTAAAATTTTTGGTTTGCTATATACAGTCAAATTCTCATAAATCTACTACTAACAAAATTAGAAGTAAAGTTTCCCAAATTCAGTAGCGCAAATATTATCTACTATTCTTTTCCTTGCATAATGCTTTATTGCTGAGCCACTTACAACCAAAGGACAGCGTTGAAGCAAGATTTACCATATAACATGTCTCAGTTTTTTTTGCACAACTCAACTAGGCATTGGCATTACGAGTTTTCCCAAATTTTATTGCACAGTACTGTACATGTACTATTATATAAATATGTACAATCTAGGGATTTTGTAGCGACTCACGATTCAAACGTTATGGCCTTACGCACGTATTTGAAACATTTGTGAAATAGCTGGTCGATTGTAATTACGGATCATAACCGCTAGGTAAAAAATTTACAAGAAATTTAAAATTACTTTTATCTACAATCGTGTATTTACTTTTCTCTTTATATTGAGAAATGATGCCTATATTATAATTTACTTCGTAAACAGAAGTTCTGTCATATTTTCTTAAAAACTAAATTTAATAAAATAACTAACAATATTATTCGACGTTAATACCGCCTGATTCTGAGCAAACGCAACGATCCGAACGTATGAATATTTCTCCCGCTTCGAATACAATTCCCCTGAACGCGTTTAGCCAATCACAAACCAGTCTGTCGCGCAACCATTTAACAACTAATGTCACAAATTAGTGTCACCACTGTCACCCTATACGGAGTCTCTTAAGCATTTGAATAGTGAATAAGAAAATTAGAAAAGAAAATAGACATTACTGGTTCTGTACAAAATTTAAAACCATTATTCCCAAATCGCAGAGTTCCTAATGATACGTTCATTTTAGTATGCGCTGCAATAGAACTAAATTCAAATTTGACAGTTAGCGATATTTCCAACGATTTAGGCATATGCTTCCGTTAACCGCATACTAAAATTAAATGGTTTTCGTAATTATAAATATTCCAAACATCATCAATTATTTTATATAATTAATTTCTCATTATGAACAATTTATTTTATTATCTGTAAGAGTAAATTTTTCTTAACATTACTAGAATTTAATTTAGTTTTTATTTATTTCTGAAGTTTATTTAGTTTACTATGAACAGTTTTTGTGACCTTTATTATTAAAATTTAATTTATTAAATCTCTTGATGCCTTATTTGCAATTTTCTTAACCGCTTATTAATAATTTCATTACGCTTTGTAGAATAACGTATTGCAATTTACTCATTACCATAACACAGGACTAAACAATTTATAGTCCTTTAATAGTAATTTGGTAATCAGATAATTTTTCTTACGCGGCTCCATAATATGTAAGTATGTATGATATATGACATTGATGTTGACACGCCTACAGCATTCAGTGGAATTGTATTCGAAGCGGGAGAAATATTCGTACATTCAGGCCGTTGCGTTTGCTCAAAATTAGGCGGTACCTATATAATTTCTGCTTATTAGCGAAAATTGCTTTATTTCCCATTAACAACATGCATATACAATGTAAATTAACAAAATGATTCTTTTAATTATCTTAACACAATTTTATAATTATATGAAACCTGATAAAGCAAAATGCTTGTTGGCAAATGGTCAAATCATTTTAGAAAATAAACAAAATTATTAAAAATAAAGAAAAAAGCATTCTAAAAATAAATATACGCACATAAAATACAATAAGTAGTTTTACATTACTAAATTACATTGAATTTTCTCAAGAAGTATTAAGCGTTGTAAGAAATAAGTATAATCCCGCTTTTATTTCTTACTTGCTAATGTAAATAAATGTAGCACGTTCAAAATTCGTTTTATTTAAATTCGTTTAAATAGTACCCTGCGGCTTATTGCAATTGACCAGTTATATTTACCTGAAGAACGATTCAAGTAAGGAAGGGCTGCTCTCGTTACGTTTTATTGCAGTTTGAGTCGCTACAAAATCCCTCGATTGTACATACATATGTTTGTGATATACTACACTAGATATGTACACAGCTTTAGTTAACATGAAAATACATAATGGGAAATCTTCTTCTGAACTGTTGTTGCAACCCTTTTCTTCGTTGCGAGATTCCGGATTCGTTTCAGTATTAACAATTGCGCTGAATTAGACTCGAGCCATTTCATGTCACTTTCCAGTGAGTTAAATGCGTCTGAATGTAAAGGGCCTGGATCATCATCAGTGTCATCATAACTGCTATCCTCGGCATTATCGTCATCATTATTGGCAACTACTACATCAATAATTTTACCGTCTTCATAAATTTGATGTGCTTGTAGATTATGGTCAGTTTCGAGCCATTCATTAACATTTTGTTCGTCACATTCTTTGAATCCGGGTATTGTTTGACAGGTTGCTACGATGTCTGTTGATATATTATCGACCTGAACACTCATTTTCTTCGTCAGCTTCTTCAGCATTTTTAAATTAGTTGCAGTCAAACTGCTTCACGAGTCCGCCAACATATAACAACAGTTTTTTAAATTTAATTGTTTCGAAAAAGCAATCACGCTGTCTTCGTCCCGTTCAGCAAAAAGCTAGCGATCGTGAATAATGTATAACATATGTCAATTTATTATAAATATATCTACGTGTCCAAGACCAAGTTTTGTGTTTACAATGAAGTAAACGCAAAAATAACAGTTTTTTTAAATTCATACTCAAACTAAGTCATGAAATGTACATTGTGAACAGTACCACACTGCAAATTCTACATACTTTATTTTACAGTCAATCATAAACACAAAGAACAAGTTCGTAGTTTGAAATTTATTTATGATGATGATTGCTACAAAGTAATGCAAGTATACATTTACAATAAATGATCGAAATGCCCACCATCTGCGGCAAGACACTTCTGATGTCTTCGCCTAATACCGTTGATAACACTTTGCAGCATAGTAGGATGGTTATTGATTTAATTTATTTTTTCCGATATTCTATGGTGTAGTTTATCCAGGTCGTGTATTAGCTGTTGAAATATTGATTTCTTTATATACCTACGGCCACAAACGAAGTCGCATGGAGTAAGGTCACAAGATCTCGGTGGACATGGAATGGGTGTATTGCGACTAATAATACGGTTGTCAAAAAATTCCCGTATCATGTTTAAGATTTCATGTGATGTGTGGGCTGTGTCTTGTTGAAAATTCCCAAATTGTAATTCATCGTTGTGAATTTCAACAAAAAAACGCCTTAAAATCTCTTCTCGATATCGTTCTGCATTCAAAGTGCCTAAAAAATTAATTGTTAAAGTTTATTATAAGAATATTTGTTTTTACCTTCAAAAAATATGGTCCAACTATTCTACGCCTTGAAACTGCTGCCGACACGCCTACCTTTTGTGGATGAAGTGCAACCTCTTCGATAAAATTGGGTTTCTCAGTACTCCACATTCTCATGTTTTGTGAATCAATGTAGCCTTCTAAATGACACCACATCTCATCCGTAAAAAAAGTTCTTTCCAAGAAGTCATTGTTAACAGCATTTAGAAATCATCGGCAATATGCGCCACGTTGCGGATAATCAGTTTCACGTAATTGTTGGACAGCTAACATACGGTAGGGATACAATTGCAAGTCCTTCTTTAATATTTTTTGACAAGTACTGGGAGCTAATTCAACTTGTTGTGCTAGCCGACGTACAGATGTTCGGGGCGCTTCATCGAAAATCTATCTTACATGTTCGATTACCTCCACGGTTCTCTTTTTAGGTCGTCCACTTCCTTCTTTACGTCTCACAAAACAGTTCAACACAACGACGAAAATATTGACGGAAATCATCACATGGCAATGCGAGATTAGGATACTGCTGTTGAAGTTCATCGTAACAATCTCGAGTTGAGTATTTCCATTTACCTCCCACTCGATGGCCGTTGCGAAAATATGCCTCGATTATAAAAGTTTTTTGTATTCGGGTTAAAATCATATTCACTAAAAGCAAAACTATAAACCTTGCAGCCAAAACACAAATGACAACTCAAATCCGTTTTGACAATTATATATAACCTAAATACGGTTTGACTGTTAACGTGAAAATATAGTGTGGTTGGTTCACATTTTCGCAATTCCAAAGCTATCTTTGAGTATGAATTTAAAAAAAAAACGTATTTTACTTATTACTATTCCGTAGTCGACAAATTTTAACTGCGTATTCGAAATAGCAAGAGCGAGCACCCGGTATAAAATAGAGACAAATACGGCATGCGCCAAAATAAACAACACTGAAATGCGTGCCATTGTTATGCGCATGTCTGCTTTTTGACGTATGATACTAGCAGCGTTATGTGTTTTTAGTAGTGCAAAGAACGTTGTTATGTGATGTTATAGTTGAGAATGGGTCTCACGACTGAGGAAAAAGTGTTTATCGTCGAGCATTATTTTCGATCGTACGGAAAAGGCAAACAAGGTGGACCGAGTTTGAAGTTAGTGACGGAAACATATCGCGATCAATTTCATAAAGAGGCACCTACCAACAAAGTTATGCTTTCTATTGTTGAGAAATTTCG
This sequence comes from Melolontha melolontha, assembly GCA_935421215.2. NCBI lineage: Eukaryota > Metazoa > Arthropoda > Insecta > Coleoptera > Scarabaeidae > Melolontha > Melolontha melolontha. Next base: position 141,565,522 of record OW285237.1, on the reverse strand, counting down.
TCTTTCTGGCAGTGTGTTGTGCCAACGGAAGGGAAGGTCTGGTAGGCCGGTAACTGTGAGAACGAATGGGAACCATGGACGTGTCCTCAATCAGGTTTTGCAATCACCGAACCGAAGTCTTCGGCGAACGGCATTTAAGTTGAATATCAGCAGTACGTCGATTCGGCGTTTGTTCAAAGATGTAGGTGGATTTCCGTACCGAATTCAAGTTGGACAACGATTGTCAAACCAAGATATGAATGCCAGGGTTGCGTATTGTGGACAATTTTTGGCTATGTTGTACGAGGATCCAGATTTCTTGAATAATGTGTGGTTCTCAGACGAAAGTCATATTCACTTGGAGGGTTACATCAATAAACAAACAACTCGCTTCCTTGGTTTCGGTAAGCCAGACGTGATTATCCAAAAACCGCTACATAGTGCCCGTGTGACGATATGGTGTGCAGTGTCAGCACACGGTGTGATTGGTCCGTATTTCATTGAGGATGATGATGGCACACCTCTTACTGTTACCCAGGAACGTTATAGAAACATTGTGGTAACGCCATTTGTCCAAGATCTCAGAGAGTTTTGTCGTGCCAGGGACCTTCGGATGGAAGAACAGTGGTTTCAACAGGACGGGGCGACCAGTCACACTGCTCGACAATCGATAGCATTGCTGCAGGAAACTTTTGAAGGACGCATCATTTCCCGCAATTCTAATTTCAACTACCCATCACATTCCCCCGATCTTACACCACCGGATGCCTACGTATGGGGTATGTTAAAGAAGCAAGTCTTCAGCGGTACAGACCCACCCAGAACTGTTAATCATTTACGTGAGAAGATCGTCTCCTTTTTCAGAAATATGCAGCAACCTGTGTTCTCGAATATGTTTGACAATCTGCGTAACCGTTATGAGCAGTGCATACAACGCCATGGCGCAAATTTTGAACATGTATTCTATAGACATAATAATGTATAAGTAATAAATAATATACTTCAGTAATTTCAGTGTTGTTTATTTTGGCGCATACCGTACTTTGCGGCAATGCCAAATGTTTGGTTTGTAGTGGAGAATGTAAGGTATCCCCGGTGCGCGACGATATAACTGGCTTACCGCCAGTTAACTTGTAGTAGAGTAGAGGGAGTATTGCTCAATTAAAGTCATAATGTGTATATTTCAAAAATAATTTATTTAATTTTTTACAGTGGCGTGAAACGAAACATGTATTCTCCTTACAGATATAAAATAAATTAAAGTTCTAGCAGTTAAAGTAATAGAATATAATACAAACTCAAATTAGAAGTTCAAATAATGCACCGTGTTGTTCTTGACAATACAGCCAATCTGTAATAAAATGCTTGCCGGACGTTAGCCAGCATTTCAGGCGTTATCGTGCGAAAAGGGTTTATTATTTTAACACGCAGTTCATTTATATTATGTACTCTTTCGTGGGGGCATTTTAAACTTTTTATTTAATGTATCCCCAAAAAAGAAGTCGTTGGGTGATAGGTCTGGGGATCTTGCAGGCCAGCCAATTGTGCAATTTCTACTTATAATGCGATTATGAAAGGTATTTCTTAAAAACTCCTTCACAATTCTCGCATTATGAGCCGGACAACCGTCTTGCTGGAACCAAAAATTGATATTAATGTTATGGACAGCGGGAATAATATCGTTATTTAACATATCTAAATATTTGTCGCTGTTAAGCATACCGTCGATAAAAAAAGGGCCAACAGTTACGTTGTTTAAAATGCCAGCCCATAGATTTAATTTTGCTGGATACTGTGTGTGCGTTTCTGTGTTTAAGTGTCTATTTTCCTTAGACCAATAACCAATTATTTGGGAATTGTGAGACCCATACAACAGAAATGAAGTTTCATCTGTAAAAAAAAATATTGTTGATAAAATTTTGATTTTCTTGTACTTTGTGAATTATTGTTTCACAAAATTCTAGTCCATTATTTTTGTCATGTGGAAATATTTCTTGAGTAGAACGAAATGTCCGCTATTTGTATCCATGTTTTCTCAAAACTCTCTGTACTGTCCGCTGTTTAACTCCACTTTCTTCCGATATCTGTTTTGCACTAAATACATTTGCTTCAGCTGCAGCACAAATCGCCGTTTCTCTACCTTGCCGTTCTTCGTTGATATACCTATTTCTAGGCTCTTCGTCTTGTAAATGTAAACACTTTCGGCAATTTGTTACACATCCACAAGTCTCAAACCTATGAATAATATTTACTACAGTATGTTCAGTAGGAATTGGACGATTTTCAAACGCAAAAGCAAATTGTCCAAGGATTTCTCGTAGTGTACTACATGCGTAATACCACTTTAATCTTTTCTTCGGTGGTGTAAACATACATCTTCAATCGTAATATTTAGAGATATTGTACACTTTGCCCCAGGGCCACACTAACGTCATTAATTATCGCGTTATTTGTCATAAGCGTCATGATAGTTAATGACATTAGACGTCAGTCTAGATTCAGAATGGGTGTAAGCATAAATAAAACGTATACGAAACACAATCATATCCATAACAATTGATAGCGTTCAAGAACATTACATAAACATAACGTAAACGTAGCGGTCTCGATGTGTCATCTGTCAAAATTAAAGAACTTTTGTTACGAAATGGATGAAAAATCAAACAGAATTATTATGACTGCTGTTTCTACAAAGACAAATACAACGTAGTAATGTTAGGAAATGTAAAACTAGTCGCTGGTGGATTTGGCCTGTAAATCTTAAGCGAGAGAAAAAAGGGGAGTTTAGAAAAGTATTTTTCCCACTCCCCTTATAGTAAGCATACCATTAATACATTGTTTCTATGGACGTAAGTTGGTTTTACTGAAATGACTGTGATTGTTATGACAACGGGGCGTAAGTAATTTACTTACGTCCTCTAGGGAAAAAAAGTGCATCAAAACACGTGTTCCATTAATTTATATTTATGGTAATATTACAGTTTGTACAATTAGTAACATTATTAACAAAATTGGAATATTTATTTATATTTCTTGATAATTCAATGTTATTATCACCTACTTTATCAGCAACACTTAATTCCGTGGTTTCATTTGACACTATTGAATTGTCAAATTTCGTTTTATTTGTGTTTATAATTAACTGCCTAGTAACGTTTCAGATGTGTCTAATTTATTAAATTCCGAGGTTGTTCACCGTTACTGTTTATCATGATTACATTTAATTTTTGAGAATTTTATTGTCTGGGGAGTGGGAAAAATGTTATAAGCAATTCGGGAGGTAACATTTACCAGTCTCGAACTCTATTGCAAGTCCTCGGACGCAAACTCGTCCTCGACTGGTAAATCGTACTTACCTCCCTTATTACTTAAATAACTATTTATTTTAAAGATAAAAATGCATGACAAGGAGTGTTTGTTCACCAAAGAGATTGAAATATACTAGAGATAGCGTGATTTCAGTTTGTAGGTGAGGTGTGGTCCTAATATGTATGGATCAGGAGAGCGGGGACAAAATAAAATACACTCGTGTAATTATATTAGAGTTTACTTTTGACCATTGTTATTTTTATACTTAATTAAATAAAACGGATAAAATAAAATAAAAAATACGTAAATTATCTATTGATTTTGAAATAAAATTGTTTTTGTGAGGAAGCTTTATACTTTCACAGCACGTTTAGCGTCGTGGTGTATCCTAGTTTTAAAGTATGTTTTTTAAATAAATTTATTAACTGTATGCCATGATTATTTAATGGGTCATCATTGATAATATGTTCGTAAGTTTCTTTTTTTTTTTAATATTTATGGTATTTTTTGCAATGTGCCAATTTCTTTTGGCTCTTCGTAGGGCCTCATTTCGTCTGTTAGACAATCTCCCGTGTACCGCTTCCGCCTGTAAAAGAATATATTGTAATACTATAACGTTTTTTTTTTTTTACATTTGAGCAATTTACTTTTTTGTGTTGTTGCTTTTAAAGATGTTTTCATCGCCCGTTCAGGAGACTGCAGATTTTGTAGCAGAAGTAGAAGAATGAGGAACCACTTATTTTTACTTTTTCTTGGGAGGACCCATTACGCCCATGTCTCGTTACGAATTTTCTGAAGCACACTTTGAAGAAGACGCTAATGGGATCGCTAAAGGTGATACACTATGGGCATGTGAAATTTCCCGTAATAATAGATTACTTTTCATTAATGGACTTGAAGTCGATGAAGAACTGGAAATATCATTTTATTAATTTTTGTAATCAGAATAAGTTTAATAACCGGAATAACCTTCATATACCAACCCTGTCGCCCGAGAATCTAAAGGTAATGCTCGATATATAACAGTTAATATTGAAGCATTCATCGGTTTAGCTCCTCGTTTCAAAATTCGACCAGCGCTGGGTTTGGTTAAAAAATCTATGGGGTAAAATGGTCAGAACACAAGAAAATATTTTTTATATTGTTCATTTCCATACCCATTATTTGAAACCATTTTCTCTCTCAATATCAGAAGGAAACCTAAACATTTCAGAAAATAAATCTTTTACCTATAGAAAGCGGCTCGAGTATGAAATAAATTCATTTAAATTCGAACAATTAACCGAGCCCTATTTTGAACGCAGGCCGGCTAGAATCATAAAATTAGAGTTTTCTGTGAATTTTTCTTGAGTATTGCAATAATTGAACGATTTAAAATAAGATTATAGGCAATGAGACTCAACAGCATTGCTCCTGTCAATTGAATTAAAATAATTTTAATTTGAATAATTTAAAACTTCGATATTGCCAAAATGGTGCTGTGAATATTAAAGTTTCGAATTTGTATCCAATATTCAAAATAACATGTTTCGCATTAAATTAAAAGAATCTTTGTAACATGTACGGAATTTAAATCGGTATTCGCAACTGACAAAAGTTGTATATTCTACGCCTCTGCGTTAAAAATGTTTAATTCGCTCTATTATATTATCAACACATCATTAGGTACAAATACTTTTAAAATAAATGCGTGTAGAATGTAATTAAAGTGATTGCAGTATATTCCAATCTTTTTGAATTTAACGAAATCATACGACCGCTTTACGAACCTTGTACGACCACGATATCTCGACCAATGACTGCACGGAAACGGATCACACTTAAGAACTACAATCGCTTGGCAGTGTACTGCTTCCCCTTTCCTCGCCGTCAGTTTTCGCGACCAAAACAAACGGCTTGATACTTGCTCTAGTATATTTCAATCTCTTTATTCTTCACATATACCCATATGACACACAAGCCTCCATTTTGGAAGAGTTGGACCCTAGAGGCTTGTGTATGACACCAATGCTGTTTGAAGAACTGTTAAATTTAGTTGGTTCCAGACTAAGTAAACATAGCATTAGACGCTAATTTCACAAAGTCAACGGTTAATTATTACTTTGAAGTACATATTGCATAATTAACTTTTATTCCCCCACCACTATGAGATAGATTACCAAAAAGTAATATTTCTTTGTTGCGGATTCTGCTTGCCCACTGACTATTCATTTATTTCGACCATATTCTGGAAGAAATTTGAATATGGTGAAAACTGGTTTTAATTACAGGCACGTGAAGACGAGTAATTAAAAATGAATAGTGCCAAGTAGACGAATTTTATAAAATATTTAAGAAAAGACTTTAAGGTACTACTTAATTATTTGATATTGACATTCATTTGACAGATACGAAAGTATGTACCATATCAACCATATCTACCTAGCTCACTATTCTACTCAATTTCACGTGAATTTAACGTACCGAAAACATAAAAGTTGAATATTTTTCAACTTTACGCGTGTGCGCAACTAATTCGTATTCGTCAGAAATACGTGCACTAATTATGAACGCTAACGATGATCTTAATATATCGAACTTTACGCTTATGTTTTGTATTTTTTATGTTTACGCCCATTGTGAATGATGGCATTAATGCATTGTATTACCACAGTACATACTATATTGATTTATTATATTTTTATGGTGGGATAATATTTTTTAGAAATCTCACCTTTTATATGATCGAAAAGGCGAAGAACATTATAATTTAATATCAGCAATGCATAAATCAATACGGGGTTCTGATCCAAATGCGGCTCTTTACTGGACTACGAGAATGATAGTTAGTGGTGAAGATCCCTTGTTTATTGCAAGAAGAATGGTTAGAGCTGCCAGCGAGGATATTGGTGAGTATTCCGAAGGATATACCAGTAATTTTTTTTTCACGTTCAGAAAATAACAATCAGGTAATAGCGATCCGAATGCCTTGCAGTTAGCAGTTACGACAATGCAAGGGTGCCAATTGTTAGGAATGCCTGAAGCAGATGTTTTATTAGCACAATGTGCAATTTATTTAGCGAGAGCGCCAAAATCGAGGGAAGCTGACTCAGCACTAGCGGCTGCAAAACGTGTTATAACTGAATGTAAAGGAGTACAACCATCTGTACCAATGCACATAAGAAATGCACCAACAAGACTTATGAAAGATTTGGGTAATCTATTTATATTAATTAAAGTTTTGTTTCTTCTAATGTATATTACTTTTGATTAATTAATGCATTACGTTTCTATTTATTCTTTCTATTAATTTTTTACAGAGCTTACTATATAATTCGTGGTTAAATATTTTTTTCAGGGTACGGAAAACTAGCAAAAGGTGAACGATTCCAATTTATGCCGCCAGAATTGGAAAATGTTAACTTTTTTAAATAAGTATATTTTTGTAATTAATTATTATAAGATATTAATAGATATATATGTTAAATAGGTAAATATTTAAGTTTAGATGCTGTTTGCATCTTCAAGAAATTCTTCATTAGCTTTTAATATCTAATATTGATTACTAATTTGTAAATGTAATACACCTCTTTCAAAAATAAATTAAGTGGGTTTAAAATAACAATAATTAATTAAAATTAAAATATCTTGACGAAAATCATTTTATTTATTTGAAATATTTTCTTTCAGTAGAAATACAAAGATTTGAACGTGAAAGAAATGCATTAAATAACTTTTCTTGGAATGATATGAGTCAACTGTTGACGCGAAACTGTTTCATTTTATAATCAAATGCAGTTACGGAATGAAAAATAATCACACACAGCCAAATTGGGTGGATATAAAATTTTAAAAAATTGGATTTTTGTCAAAAAGTCAGCGGCAATTGAACGTTCAAAATGTGCATTCAGGGCACACGCGACGAATACGCCGTCTATCAAACGTATCAAGACACCAAGATAATACTTAGAATTAATCGTTATATCACATGTAACGAATTTTTTTGTGATAATCCCTTACGTTTGCATCTGATACTTGTATCCGGACATTTATGTCTACTGTCGGACATAAGATTTTCTTGGACCGTTTACAGTAAGTGAAAAAAACGCTAGAAATTGCGCGATCTAAATGTTGACAAGCGTCTGATACCGCGCGATGTCCAAGATTAAAATAAATATTAAAGCCGTTTACACCTAGTCCAGCGATTTATGTACCTATATATAGCGCTCCTTTCACAGAATCTACGTTTTATTTAACAAGTGTATTTAGTAGCGTGTGAGGAGGCAGTCCTACTGAAACAAAAAATATTTTTATTGTACCCATATTGTCATTAATAATTTTGTCATAATAATTATTGATACCATTAAAGCGAAAAAAAGCTTCAAGTGTGGTTATTCTTGAATTGCAGTTCGAGAGTGGATATTAGAACTACAACACATGGGGCCTATAACCAGTTAATGTCTGAACACGTAGCAAAAAATAGATTGCATGTCGATGCGATAATTCACATCAAGCTTTGATACAAAATAATACAAATCTGTATAAAAACAAATTTGTATCTGTATATGCATGGACACACAGTACGTATTTACCAGATTTTGCTTCAACTACCAGACGCATGCGTTCCTGTGTAACCACTTTGTCAATGATAGATTTACGAAGCAAAAGACTGTAGTACACTTGCGGTCATGTAGTAAGTTTTGTCCTATCCGAAGACAACAGATAACCTCTTGCCATCTGACGGACAAAACCGACCACGCCGGTGCAAAGTGTTCTTCTCGAATAGCGAAGCTATTACTGATAAAGAAGAAAAATACGCATATTACTGTGAGTCCATTAACTCGTCGCCAGGTGGCGCAGTATAGCAAAAAATAGATTGCATGTCGATGCGATAATTCACATCAAGCTTTGATACAAAATAATACAAATCTGTATAAAAACAAATTTGTATCTGTTATATGCATGGACACACAGTACGTATTTACCAGCTTTTGCTTCAACTACCAGACGCATGCGTTTCTGTGTAACCACTTTGTCAATGATAGATTTACGAAGCAAAAGACTGTAGTACACTTGCGGTCATGTAGTAAGTTTTGTCCTATCCGAAGAACAGATCTCTTGCCATCTGACGGACAAAACCGACCACGCCGGTGCAAAGTGTTCTTCTCGAATAGCGAAGCTATTACTGATAAAGAAGAAAAATACGCATATTACTGTGAGTCCATTAACTCGTCGCCAGGTGGCGCAGTATAGCAAAAAATAGATTGCATGTCGATGCGATAATTCACATCAAGCTTTGATACAAAATAATACAAATCTGTATAAAAACAAATTTGTATCTGTATATGCATGGACACACAGTACGTATTTACCAGCTTTTGCTTCAACTACCAGACGCATGCGTTTCTGTGTAACCACTTTGTCAATGATAGATTTACGAAGCAAAAGACTGTAGTACACTTGCGGTCATGTAGTAAGTTTTGTCCTATCCGAAGACAACAGATAACCTCTTGCCATCTGACGGACAAAACCGACCACGCCGGTGCAAAGTGTTCTTCTCGAATAGCGAAGCTATTACTGATAAAGAAGAAAATACGCATATTACTGTGAGTCCATTAACTCGTCGCCAGGTGGCGTAGTATACTACGCCACCTGGCGACGAGGTTATCTGTTGCCTTCGGATAGGACAAAACTTACTACATGACCGCAAGTGTACTACAGTCTTTTGCTTCGTAAACCTATCATTGACAAAGTGGTTACACAGAAACGCATGCGTCTGGTAGTTGAAGCAAAAGCTGGTAAATACGTACTGTGTGTCCATGCATATACATATACAAATTTGTTTTTATACAGATTTGTATTATTTTGTATCAAAGCTTGATGTGAATTATCGCATCGACATGCAATCTATTTTTTGCTATACTGCGCCACCTGGCGACGAGTTAATGGACTCACAGTAATATGCGTATTTTTCTTCTTTATCAGTAATAGCTTCGCTATTCGAGAAGAACACTTTGCACCGGCGTGGTCGGTTTTGTCCGTCAGATGGCAAGAGGTTATCTGTTGTCTTCGGATAGGACAAAACTTACTACATGACCGCAAGTGTACTACAGTCTTTTGCTTCGTAAATCTATCATTGACAAAGTGGTTACACAGAAACGCATGCGTCTGGTAGTTGAAGCAAAAGCTGGTAAATACGTACTGTGTGTCCATGCATATACAGATACAAATTTGTTTTTATACAGATTTGTATTATTTTGTATCTGAACACGTAATTGAAGATTTAGCACAATTTACAAATTTTATGAGTGAAACATACGGATTTTGAGAAGTTGTCGTAAAATTGGACCTCTTGCTTCAAAGCAACGTACCAAATTCAGCTAATCTACTGGCGTACGAGAACAGCTTGCTGTTAAATTACGATTTCATGCAACAAGTAAAAACATTGATAAAAAATTGCTTGAAATATTTATTTTTAAATACAAAACTTTTACAAGCGATTCTTATGCTAGGTTGGCATATTTATTTTGCATACCGAAATGTAGAATTTATTTGGCCCGAAATTGAAACAACAGCATGGATTGCTCTAGGCATTCGAGTGTGGTCTTCTTCATCATTAATTTCCATTATAATTTTCTGAATGCTTTTTTTTTCATTTTCTTGCGTAAATAGTCTGAGTCTAAGTCTCCGCATTTCAGAAGCAATATACTTCCCAATGTCGTGCTGATCCTCCTCCGACAAGGTGCGTAAAGCTTTTTGCATAAGAAGATAGACTGGACTTTTATAATCTAATAAAATCCGGATTTTTAAATACTGATACAGACGGAAGCATTATTTAAAGTATGAATATATTCTGGAGTGTTGAATTGTTCTTTGATATGCCATAGAACACCAGATCCGCAATCGATATATCCAGCCCAAAACGTTAACAAAAAAAAGCATCCACCTCTATTTGAATTGCGAATGTTTTCGTCATGTCTAGTATTGTAAAACGTGGTCCAGTCTTATTTCTTTGTTCTTTTAGCAAAGCTTTTTTGCTGCTATACAACGTAAATCCATTTCCCTTACTCGTCCAACCCGTACGTCTTGGAACCGGTAAGACTCTTCTGTAGCTTTAGCATTTGGATTTATTCTTTGTTTGTACTAATAATCCCGTCTTGTTTCAGAGTTGAAGTTCTCGGAAACAGGATTTATATATACTCTAACATCTCCTTTTATATTAACTACAGAGTTTTTATCAATGTTATAATAAACGGCAATATCGCATATAGGACTATAGACCATTCACCTTCTTTTCTCAGCAATTGACAATTCATGTCATTTTACTATTTAATAAATTTGAAAGTCAGATTTAAATAGCCAAAAATTTAGTAAAAGTGCCTTAAACTGCTTCTATTTTTTTTTGTGTCTATAACAGAACATACTTAATGCACCGTCGAATGCATTACTAAAACACTAGAACTGATTCAATCAAGCTCTATTAACGAAATTCAGTGTTACCTACTATTTAGGTCTGTGACTTCCTTCCTTCAAAGCCCGAGTATGTAAATTCTTTTTTTTTTGTCATTATGTACAAATAGTAAAACATACAGTGCCTTCAACTAAATTCTTGTATGGAGTGATTGATGATTTTAATATAAGTAGATGAAATTGAAAATTATTAGTGATAATTTTAACACTGGTTATCTGTTTACATTATAAACCTTATGTATATACATTTTATAATCTCTCATTTAGAAAATAACTTTCGACAATAAAAACTTGTAACAGAATAATTGAAACATACATGAGTGGGTAAAACCTCATCAGTTTGTATAATACAAAAATATTTTTAATATAAAATATTATTAAAAATCTGGTGTGAAGAACACAAATACAAGTTCAATATTAATATTTTTGTGAACGTGTCCGAACATATCCCTCCCCAAAAAGGCAGATACGTATTTCATCTTTCTACAGATTCATCAGTACACACCTGCTGGAGAAAGGATATCTTCAGACACATTCACAAAAAAGAATGACTTCGCTATCTCACAGAAATTATTAAGACAGAGCGTAGAAGTACATACAGCGCTGCATATTGTCAGACTGCCGAAGTACTCTCGCTTTGTCCCACATAACTAATGCAGAACTAACGTGGTTTTTCAGCGTCAAGGGGAGGGATGTTTGGACACGTTCACAAACAATATTAATATTGAACTTGTTTGTATTTGTGTTCTTCACACCACATTTTTAATGTTTTATATTATTAAAAATACTTTTGTATTATACAAAACTGGTGAGGTTTTACCCACTCATGTAGGTTTCAATTATTCTGTTTCATTACGCATGCGGTTATTTTGTACGTATGAGTGAAGACAAACAAAGTACATTTTCTAGAGACAAGACAGTGGCACCTCTAGAAAAACTACGTTAGTTCTGCATTAGTTTAAATTAGTTATGTGGACAAAGCGAGAGTACTTCGGCAGTCTGACAATATGCAGTGCTGTATGTACTTCTACCGCTCGGTCTTAATCGTTTCTGTGAGATAGCGAAGGCGTCCTTTTTTTGTGAATGTGTCGGAAGATATCCTTTCTCCAGCAGGGTCGTACTGATGAATCTATAGAAAGATGAAATACGTATCTGCGTCTCTGGGGAGGGATATGTTTGGACACGTTCACAAAAAATATTAATTTTGAACTTGTATTTGTGTTCTTCACACCAGATTTTTAATAATATTTTATATTATTAAAAATACTTTTGTATTATAGAAACTTGTGTTGCAATTTTAAATAATAAATATACTACCTGAATAATAAATATCATTAATATTTTCCAATATCAAAAACTTTATATTAAAATTAGAGAATTCAATTGAAAGCATGGTATTCATGGTTTTTAATGACTATTTCGCTTAATTGATTTTTCAACCAATATCCATCACGTTTTTCAAACGACAAAACCCAATTTCGAAACTTTTGCCTGCCATTCTGTCCAACCGACTGACGAAATGAAAAAAAATTGAAGTTTTAATATTATTGATAGCAACCGTTATTTATTTTCTCAATCTATTTTTATCTCTTTCAAGCAAATTTTTATTGTTAGAAATTAATCGATTCGGTCAACAATCTATCGAAGATATACAAAAGGTAATCTCAAAAGTAACACCCCATAATACTCTAAGCCTCGTCTATATGGGCCCAATTCGACGAGTTTTGTCAAGATAGAAAATACGAATTATTGATTGATACATCAATAAGAGCAAATTGCTGACATTCTTCAGGACTGGAGATTTAACATGAAAAGGAAGAATGGGGAAGATTATATGGAATCATGTGTAAAAACAATATGGAACTCTACAGCCAATAGGATACAGGAAAAATATTTCAACGAATACGCTGCAGAATTGATCCATTTTCTGACATCGTCTTTAAAAATGCCAGAAAATCGAGAGATACTAAATGAAGAAACCTGCAACAACATGCCGACAAGAGAAAGGTTAGTTCTCAAACTCTCTCTCTCTCTCTAAAGGATATACAACTGATGGCAAATGCTTGAGACGAAGCAAATCCTGAAGGTGTCTTCAAAAAAAATTGTGCCTTTGAGCTAGCATGGAGAATTGAATACAATCCTGTTTTCTCCAAAACGGCCCAAGGAGATTCAAAATCACTTACAAATAGCAAGTGGTTAATTAAAAACAGTGAAAATGAAAGTCTTTGCCCTATTCCATTGTTTAATCTGTTGATGGAAAAACGTGATCTGACATTAAATCAGAAATTGTTTTTATGTTGTAAAATGATAAAAACACACAATGTTGTATTAGATTTACACTTTATAATAAATAAAGTGTAAATCTAATACAACATTGTGTGTGTTTTTATCTTTGATATGGATTTACATCAAGTAAAGGCAGAATCGATTCAATTTATGTTGTAACCCAAACTGGCTAAATGGTATAGACTCACCAATAGGAATCAATACATTGTCAAAATGGACCCTCGAATCGGTAGAAAAGGTTGGATTAGGAACAAAGCAATTAAAAATAACTAACCACTCTCATCATGCTTTGGCAGTGTCATCAGTAGCTAAAAAAAGCCGTCGGTGAACAATTAATAAAAACCACTGGCCACGCGCATTCAAACTCCATAAAATCTTATCTTCAGTTAGATAACAAACATTATAACATAATTCAAAATTAAGAAACACTGAAACTCCTACAACTGTATCTTTTGTCTTAGTTGCTGCTTCAAATAGTTCATCTGCTTCTGTTAGCGACCCTACTATTGGTTCCGATTCACGTTTCGGAAATTATTATAGTAACTGTACATTTAACATTTATAATAAATAAATAATATGTTATAATTTTAGTATGCATGTACAGCTGCGAGCAATCAATTTAGGTCGTCAATGTTATTCTTTGACAAAATGTAAGTTGCTGTATTGTAAAACGGTCGTAATGGTAACCTATAATTTAATCCGTCTTTACGGGACTTTTGCAAATCCTAGACGACATGCTACTGTAGCTTCAGAGAGTGGAGTTTCAATTAAGGAAATTATCCTTACTTCGTCAAAATAGGATATTGGAACCATAATAAAAATAATTCAGAAAACAAGACTTAGACAAACTGCAAATTTTTATTGACATTTCATTGATATCGACATATAATTAATCACGGTAAAAATGTACATTCTGACAATTTCCTCAAATTTTACAACATTGACGATCAAAATTTATTGATCACGCTGTACTTAAGATATGTTTATTATATTTTTGCTATTGTTTCATTATGCAATTAATCATATTTAAATCAAAATATACTGAATTTGTTGAGTACCTAGTTCTTAATTTATTTGTGAAGTAATCATCCAAATATCATTCGTGGTAAAATTTTGTTTGTTTCTAAATTGATTAACTCGAATTTGTTGCCAATTTATCTCATATTGATTAAACATCACTCGCCTCGTAATTTTTTTTTGACAATGTCGCTCGATAAAGTGCTGCGGAACAAACACTCGTAACAATATCGAAATTTTGTCGACAAAATTGTACCACTTATGATATTATACTTGGTTCTTTTTTTAATCATTATAATGTGCGTTCAAATAAATTTTACCTCTAGTAGTCCATGACAATAAAAATGTTTGTCGTAACTTGTACTATTTACATTTGCATCAGTTGTCAATTTGACAGACTATTCTGATGTATACTTAATTGGAACTTTTTTTTAAATTGCTTTGTAACTTAAAATTGATTTAAAACTATTCAACACAAACCATTCATGGTTGAATCTTATTTTCGAAACGGACGTAAGGTTAACGGACAATGGCACTATTTTATTGAAGAATGCTTAGACGAATTTAGAAATGTTTCCAAACTTCGCCTTTGATATTGATAGTTTTCGGTACACAGTTGCACTAAGGTTTTCAGTTTTCAGAGAAACAGGGAGTGTTATACGGAAGGAAGGCAGTGGCCGGCCGTACGGAAGAGCTAGTTGACGATGTAACGCAAATTATGAATGATGCACCACGAACTTCCATATGAGTATTACCTCAACGAGTGGGTGTATCAATTGGCACTTGTCATACAATTTTGAAAAAAGATTTACATTTATTTCCATATCGCATGACCTGTTATCAAGAAATAAAAGAAATTGACTATCCTAGAAGAACAACATTTTGTCAGTGGTTCTTAAATAATTTAGATAATGACTTTCTTGATAAAACTTATTTTTCTGATGAATCATGGTTTTATCTGAATGGATATGTTAACTCGCAAAATATAAGGATGTGGAACAGAGAAAAAATCCACAGAAAATTGGTGCATGGTGTGCGCCTAGTCGAAGGAAAATCATTGACCCTATTTTCTTTAACGGTACCTTAACAGGAGAAAGGTATCGACAAGAAATTATTATGCCATTTATTGAACAGCTTAATGAAGAAGAAATAAATTAGGGTTACTTTCAACAAGACGGAGCCATAGCGCACACAGCTGGTGAAACAATTAATATGATACGGCAAATTTATCAAAATTGGTTGATAAGTTTAAACACCGAACATGAATTTTCACCAAGATCTTTTTTCTGTGGCCTTTTTTAAAGAACTCAATTTTTCGGGTACAGATGCCTGATCTTGCAGACCTTCAAATCAGAATTGCTGAAAGAATTAACGAAATCGATGACAGAAGAAGAGAAGTGAGAAATGTCTCGAACAAGGTGGTGGCCACTTTCAACAATTTTTATAAAATGTTACTTGTTTGTTGCAAATAAACGTATCTCATTTAGTTAAATATTTTAATTTTATTATTTTGACATTTATCATGTCATTCAAATAGTTCATAACCAACAAAATTCATATTAAGAACTTCAGTAAAAAGCTAAGATATACGTATAATTTCCATGGGCAACTTCGAGGTAAAATTTAGTTGAACGCTCGTTACATAAATCGCCTTATGTGTAGAGCTAAAAAAATAAAATCAATTAATTTGTAGCATAGTTGGCAACCAGTTATACACCAGTGACGTATTTTTTCAACTGTCAAATATTTCTGATTTTTCATTCATACTTAAATTAAATATATCTTATTGAAAAATAGATCATTTATTTAAAACAATTAATTATCCTAACAGGCGTATACCTTGTGCGAAGGCAATTTTAAATATTTTCAACAAATTCAAAGAAGATGGAAAGTATTTCTTTAAAGATGAAATATATCTAAGATAGTAAAATTAGTGTATCAAAAAAGATTGAAATATGAAAGCGTTGATAACAAAAAGTACAAATAGATTTTACCATTTCATGAGATTGTAGAATGTCTTCATATTCTAGTGAATTACCGAACGTAGCCCACGTATTGGGAGCATTTTAGAAACACGATAAAAACAAATAACACCTCTTGGTATCTTACGAATAAGTGGTTTTATAAAATGGAGAAATTTATCTTAAAAAGCAGTAGTGGGAAATTCTTGTAGGTAATAAATATGTTACTATAATCACAACTTTTGGACTGTACAATTATCTGACAGCATCACTACTGGAATTAAAGATCGAGGAAGGGAAGACATTATGCAACAAACTTTTGGAATCTGTTAAAGCAAAGCTATTTTCATATGAAGGACGATCAGTTATTAGAGTAGCAACTGTTTGAGACCCTCGATTTAAAAAAGGTTTTCGTAGTATTGAGAATGCTACTGGGGTTACTTCTTTTCTAGAACAGGAAATGTTTATTATTATGAAGAAAATAGATCCTGAAAATAAAGAACAAATGCCTGTAATCAAAACAGACATTAGTCCATGTCAAAAGTCACTCATTATTTGGATTTTTGCAAGAAAGAATAAGTGAAAGTAAAATCAATTATAACTGATGCAATAGATACTAAAAGGCAATACCTCGAAAGGCCAAATTCAAATCAGGACATAGGTCCTCTTTTATTTTAGAAGATAAGTTTTAAAAAAACGGTAATTGCACTTTTTATTTGGATTTCCTTTTAGGTAACAGGAATATAGCTGAAACCCTTAAAATAATGTGCTAGGAAATATCTTTGCGAGTTCAGCAGAAAGTGAGTGTATAGTACAGCTCATTTAATAATAGAACAAAGGTGTGCAAGACTAAAACCGAAAAATGTTACTTGAGAATATTCCTAAATAAAAATTTTAAAAATATTAATAAGTTAAAGTAAGTATTTATTTTATTAAAATAACACTTTTCCTATTACCTAAAGAAATAACTCATTAGGATTCATCTTACTATCTTTCTAACTATTAAAGATATGCATGTTTAAACATGATGATAGATTCTGATAGGCTGCACTTACTGATCTCATGTACTGTAACTTAAAGGAATTGTTTGATTTTTGTATTTAACCTTAACACCTAACGGTAAATAAGGTATTGATGATATATATATGTTTAAACATTCAAAGGGTAATTATTTAGATTACTATACAGAAAGTACATGATCTATTACGGCACTGTTTGCTTTATCAGTAAAAATTATTTTATTTAAAATTTCTTCGTTTTGATTTAACAAATTAAACATTATATTACAAAAGTCAGTTTGTTTTAGTTCATCTTCCTCGAAAAGTTCTTGATAGTTTGATATCTAGTACGGGTTAAATTTGAATTCTTTCAGGGTTCTGAACACAAAACTGTACGATACTCCAAAATCGTAAAGCGATCCTACAGACAGACGGTTCTTTTACATAACACAGAATATCCAGCTTCATGTATTCTGTTAACATGTGATTGGTTTTGTTTGTGGGAATGCAGAAAACAATTTTCTTTGAATTTGTTAAAAATATTGTCTTTGCACAAGGTACATGTGTTGGGATAATTAGCTGTTTTAAATTATCTATTTTTCAATCAAATGTATTTCATTTAAGATTTAAATATGAATGAAAAATCAGAAATATTTGACAATTAGAAAAATACGTCACTGGTGTATAACTGGTTGTCCACTGTGCCAGCTATGTATTAACTTACTTTTTTTTTAGCTCTACACATAGGGCGTCGTATTCACAGTATAATTCTAGTTAAAGATGATCTTATGAAAAAGTGGATTGATAATTGAGGTTATTGCATTACATATAGGAGATTTAGTAAATGAAAAAAAAAAGTTTTGAATGAATGTCTTCATTTATTTCAATTTTAAATTAAGATATCTGTAATATACAGACATCCTACAATTGCGTTATTAATAATTAATAACTAAAATATTGGTCATTACATTATGAAAATAAAACGTATCTTAAAATCCATGAATCGCATTTATCAGACATTGCTACTACTTTACCTTGAAAAATTAATTTTACAAAAATAATAGGAATTGAATAGATACGACTAATTACACAACTCATGAAATTACGTACATTTCATGTATGCAGAAATATATAATAGATTCTTGAAAAACGAATACTAGATGAAAGTAATAAAATCATGTTACACTAATTGTTTTATTACTATGTATATAAATATTCATCTCATGAAGTGATTTCTTTTATTATATTACCAGCATCGACAATACTCATTTACACGATTAAAATTTTAAAAAAAAATCTAAAAATTCACTAAAGTCTCTTATTACCTACACTTGATAAAACACATGTTCACCGTTTTTTTTGTTTCTTTCACCAAACATCACGAACGACATGATTCATAATTAAATATTTGACTTATTTATATTAAAGAGTACAGTACTGCAAAAAATCGATCGCGCAACTCAACTAAAACTCGGTTAAATTAATTGTTTTGGGGACAAGATGGCTTATTTGTATATTCTCCTGACAATTTTAATTTGATATTGGAGGTAAGAATAAAAAGTTTCTGACAAAGTACAATTATTTTGCAGTTACTCCACATGTAAAATATGGGTAAGGTTATATACAAATTATCCATGCTGAAATAAATACTTAATGCTGTAGAACACATCTACCCAATAATCTACAAAATAATCCATTTGTAATTATTTAAACATAATTGTTTGGTGGAAACAGATCTTGTATGCTTAACCCTCCTCAGAAATTGACAAAGACTAAAATTCAATACAACAAACTAACCATTAACATGCAACCCCCCAAAAATACGGACTTAAATTATGAATTTATTTTATTTACAAAATTTAACGAATTTAATGTGAAATGGGATACATGTCGAGATAATAAAATAGACACACAATAGAATTTCTAACATATTATAAGACTGGATGTGCAGGAAAAGTCATATTTCAAAATATGTTTCAACAATTCGTTAAAGATTTAAAATAAAATCGAATTTCTTACACACAATTACTTTTATGTTGCCCAGTCCCTTTAAATATATGTAGAACTATATCAAATACTGTACGTAATTTTCATATTCTTCCCTTATCACCTATGTTTCATTAAAGATTTTAAAGCGTTGCTTTTCATTTTCACAGTACTGTAAGAAAAAGTATTAAGGAAATGTCGATTACGTAAACGAAACTAGAAAAGAATCCATTTAAATTAAAATATGTAATCGGGACCGGCCATGTCGATAGCCCAACGAAACTTATCCCGCTGAGTTTTGTTATAGATTTTCTCAATAGGTACATTGTATTTTTTGCACCATGCCACGGATATCCTAGGATCCAAGTAGTTCAATTTTGAAGTGCTCAAAGCTATCGTTTTATTTTCATCCCTGTCAGTCTCTTGCACTTCCAACTTAACCAGTTGCTCCTTCAAGCGTGCTAATAATTTCTTTTTCTTATCGTATATTACTTTTTCTTTAACACTGCCGTGTTTCGCATCTCTTTGAGCGTCTTTGACTTGCCTTTCTGCATCCATTATCGCTTCCTTTTTGGCGTCCAACTTTTCTTTTAATTTCTCCATAGATTTTTGATGACCCTTGGGCACAGACCGTTGATGGTTACATAAAATAGCCACGGCACGATTAGCTCTATTATACGCCAATATCATTTCCGAGACGGAATAATTTGGATCGGTTAATTTATCCAACTGTTGTTGCAACGTGAAGGAAGCGTTATACGTACGAAACACTTTCGCAGTTAATCCTTCCATTAGTTCATTTAAATGTTTGTTCATGACAGTTGTGTTAAGACGATCAAATAAATCATCACTTGGACTCTTGTTCTCCATGAACAGTTGTAAGTTTTTAAACACTCTTTTTTCAACTGGTACTTCGTTGTAATAACGAATAGAATCTTTACCTAGGAAATCGAACACGACGACGTATTCTTTATCGTCTTTTTTCTCGTGTAATTGGATATGTTCAACGCGCAAAGAACAGCAACCAACGGTATCTGCTTGATCTTCATCTTTTTCATTACCCGCTCTCAACGCTAATTTATCAATGAAATAGAGGGCAACAGCGCGTTGTCTGATACGCATTTCTTTAGACTTCCAGTCATCTTTGTATTCTCTTCGGATTTTATCGATGCATTTGTGTAAACGACGAGCAGTTTCATATTTCTGCCAGTCCTTTTCTCCTTTAAGTTTTGAACTAGGATTCAACATCACGTATTTCACCTGCAAAAATGAAATAAATATTACTCTATTGTAAAAAAAAATTACATATTTATTTGTGCGATTTCTTCCCCGCAAAATTAAACACATAAAACAATTTAAACAAAATAAATAATAGAAAAGCGTATTCTATTTATTTGCATAGCCTGTTCTCATCAAATTACCACTGAGTGAATTTATATTTTCCTATTTTATTATTGTATAACCTGTGATTGATTTTACTTAATTTTGGATAGTTTTTGTAATCCGATAAAAGCCCTGAACATTTTTTGTTATTCTATTGCAATTTATGAACACCAAATAGCATTTGTTACACATAAATTCTTATTTATAAATCTACTTTTTCAATAAATAATGGATAATGACTGACGTGACTTTTTCAATAAATGATGGATATTGACTGACGTGTTTAGTTTTGCGTGGTTAAAATCCGTATAATAATAAAGCTTAACAAGGCATTTTTTAAGACACCCAGGCAGTAAATGGGGGTGGATATAAAATGAACATGTATTATTTTGTATAATCATATATATTACAGTAAAACCTCTAATTATGGACACCTCCGACAATCGGACACCTCTAAAAAATAGACATTTTTTGTGGTACGAAATTTTATAATGGGTTTTCTTAACAATAGTCACTCCTAATATTGGACCCTCCATAAATCGGACGCGGACAGCCTTTATTTCACCGAAGCAATAAAACATCTGTAAATATATCTCTTAATTAAGGGCAGGCAAGACGGGCGGCGCCGAATAAAATTTTGCAATTATGTATGTATGTATGTACTTTTATTGCTGCACACGTGGAAGTATATCTACTCGGGTTTTTCCCATAATACATATGTATGTACAAAGTGCACACGTGGAAGTATATCTACTCGGGTTTTTCCCATAATACAAAGGAACGACGGTTTACCACTGGCCTACTCGGCAGGTGATAAGTGGAGTGATATTTTGAATCAGTTTGAACTAGCCTTTGATAGTGTCAACATGGATTCTAATAAAAGAAAGCGGTTAACAATCCAAGATAAAATTGATATTATTGCGGTTAGTGAACAGCAAAACTTAAGTGCCCGAAAGCTCGCGGAAAAGTTTGGTGTCGGAAAGTCGCAAATTAGTGATATAGTGAAAAACAAAAGTGAAATAAAAGAACTTTTCGAGAAAAATGGAAACCTAGCTCAAAAAAGGAAGTTTCCAAAAACTAGTGGTTTAGCAATCGACGGAGCAGTGTTCAACTGGTTCTGTAAGGTGCGAAACAAAAATATTCCCATGTCAGGACCCCTACTCAAAGAAAAGGCGCTGGAAGTAGCACAAAGTTTACAACTCACCGAATTCAAAGCGTCTAATGGTTGGTTGGAGAAATTTTGTCAAAGACATAAAATATCATTTAAAAGTGTGTGTGGTGAATCTGCCTACGTAAACATGCAAAATGTAGACGATTGGAAAGTCAAGTTGCAATCAATATGCAAAGATTACTCTCCGAAAGATATTTTTAATGCTGATGAAACCAGTTTATTTTTCCGCGCCCTTCCGACAAAAATATTTGCGTTAAGAAGTGATAAATGTGCCAGAGGAAAATCTGCAAAAGAACGACTAACTATATTGTTGTGTTCAAATATGGAGGGTGATAAGGAAAGGCCGTTAGTCATCGGTAAAAGTAAGAAACCTAGATGTTTTAAAGGAGCTCATGTGGATAAGTTGCCGATAGGATGGATATCTAACAAAAAAGCGTGGATGACTTTGGATATTATGTCAGCTTGGTTAAGGAACTTTGATAACAAGATGAAGAAAGAAAAAAGTCATGTAATTTTGTTTCTTGATAATGCCACTTCTCATCCGAAGATTTCATTGGAAAACGTAAAATTGGTTTTTCTGCCTCCAAATACTACCTCGCATTGTCAACCTATGGACCAGGGTGTGATTCAAAACTTTAAGGTAATTTACCGGAGCATGCTTGTAAAAAGGCTTTTGGCGTTAATGGATACTGAAAATTCACTAGAAATGGTAGAAAAAACATTACGGTAG
Organism: Melolontha melolontha; assembly: GCA_935421215.2. Lineage (NCBI taxonomy): Eukaryota > Metazoa > Arthropoda > Insecta > Coleoptera > Scarabaeidae > Melolontha > Melolontha melolontha. Next base: position 141,543,253 of record OW285237.1, on the reverse strand, counting down.
TCACTGCATTAATATGGATATCATCTGCTTGGAAAAAACTCTCGCCTGTGACCGTAAGAAACTGTTTTCAAAAATGCGGATTCAATCAAAATGACAGTGATCTAAGTGCAGAGTGCGATATAGAAGATAATATACCATTAGCATTTTTATTTCCCAATTTAGATTTAAGCACATACGCATTAATTGATAATGAGTTATTTACTGAAAATCCTAATGTTTCCATTATAGATTGTATCGATGAAATTACTGATATCAGTGATGAAATGGAAAATGAGATTGAAGAGGAATTTGTAACTAGTATATCAAATATTTCAGAAGCCCATCAAAAATTAAAAGATCTTGAGAACTATTTCTTAAGCACTAACAGTTTTAACATTGCTAACAATATTTCTCAAGCTCTTCTTGAATGTGAATCTGAGATATTTAAACATAAAATGAAAAAAGCAAAACAAACAACAATTAATGATTATTTCAAGTAAAATCTAGCATAAAATATGTATGTATGTATGTGTAATACTTAATACATGTATGTATGTGTATTAAGTATTGTAAATTTTTTTCGACTTTCGTCTTATTATGTGTGATTAAATTGATATGAGAATGAATATTTTCTTCGTTTTTTTTTCACCTCCACATTTTGGACACCTACATATATTGGACATTTTAGGATTCCCCGTCAGTGTCCATTATAAGGAGGTTATACTGTAATAACTTTTAGTTTCATATATTTAATTTTTTACTTTGTAATTGGATTATGTCAATCTGTTGAATGAATAAATATGATTATTTTTATCATTTTATTGCTCTTCGAGTTTATGGCGCAACTGTTAGATTTAAATTTACATTTCAGGAACAGAATATATCTATAATTCAGTTATGTATTTTCTATTACACTAAGATAATCCTGTACAATGTCTATTTTGTGTTGTCATGAATAGGGATCGGCAATCAGGGGTATATTCCAGGAGGACCCTTAAATAAATTTTGTAAAGGGCCGATCTAACGTTTAGTTTTATTAGTTACTTGAGTTCTAATGCGTAAATATATGGACAGCCACACAGCAATGTCTACCATCTCATCAGGGATGGATGTGACACGCGAATTTTTAACTATTCCGCGACGTGTTTCGTTCTGCATGCTGATGCAAACTTAGTTTGACAAATTGTAGAATTAGCATTAGCATTAGGCGACATTTACATGTAAACTGAGATTTTAATAATTATAAAATTCTCCTTGCAATATATTCAATATCTTAACTATATATACAAGTAGTGAAGGAAATGTAAGTAATGTTTGTCTCCAGGATACCGTGCATTGACAAGTTCCATTAAGAACGAAATGCATCTATACGTTCCAGTGACTTACACGAATTTTTAATTATCTACGCATCTACATACTTGTATCTAAGAGAATCATAATAACTAATGCAGAATTTATATCATGTAACGCAACTGTGCGGTCACTATGCGGCGAAAAGCACGATATAAATAAAGAAAAAGTGTTATTTATTATTATTATTTATATTTGAAGGCGGCTGATCGGCTCTTACAACAAATATACAAAAGTATGACACATATCACATGTTTTGCACATGCTCTTCATCGAGCATCAGCGGAAGTCGTAAAATGCTACCCGAATGCAAATAAATCTTCTGTTAAGAAAGTTTTTGTTAAGGCACCTTCACGCAAGAATTTATTTCGTGAAAAACTGTCACATGTACCGCTACCACCAGAACTTTTTATAAACGCGCTAGGCACATGGATAGAAGCAGTATCCCATTATCACATGGATTTTGACGACGTTAAAAGTATAATACAGCTACTGGATCCGAATGATGCTGCTTCTATTTTACATGCTCAACAAGTATTTATGGACCCCCAACCATTCAGGTAGATTTAGCCAATATCCATGGATAATATTCCAGAATACCTGTAACCATCCGCCATTTAGAGGTTACTCCGACCAAGCCACAATATTCTATAACTAACGCCACGAATATGATCGTCAATTACTTGGAGGTGCGCCTCTTAATGTAAAAAGAAATTTGAAGCAATTCTAAATAACAATTCAGGATTTCATACTGTACGCCGAATTGTTGACTTGTTTGATTGTAAAGTATATTTTTCAGAATCAGGGCAGTCACATGTGCCGTCACTAAAAAACTTTATGTACTTTAAATATACCTGTTTCATCCGTATATGTTGAATGGTCGTTTTCAATGTATAAATAAATTGGTTTACGGTGACAGACAATTATTAACACATGAGCAAAATGGAACAATAATTGGTGATTTTCTATCATTTGAGCTCTGGATATAAACGGTAAACAGTCAGGATGTGCGATATGTTTTATAAACCCTGCAATATTCCTTCTGGAGAAAATGTATTTACTCTAACTTGGTAAGTACTTGCATCTTCTAAACGTATTTTGAATCGTGTGTGAAAATATTAAATAGGGATTCATGATGTCCTCGCTTCGTCCCTGGCATTGCCGATCCCGTTGCCATGAACATAAATTGACCGTCAATAATCATAATGTTCTCATTTATAAAACGATTTTTTTATAAAAATCGAGCTGTTTTATTGTCTTTTAAAAATTAAAAAATGGAATATAGGGCGTTCGTAAAAGCTAATTAATTTACCGAAAATATGGATGAAATAATCAAATAAATTAAGAGTTATGGATGAAATAATCAAATAAATTAAGAGTTATGGATTCGTATGTCAGATAGATGCATGTCGAGATTAGAATCAAATATTAAAGCATGAAAGTAGTAATTCTAAAGAATTTAATATATCATGCCACTTATTTCTTTTAATATATAGAGATTTTGACGCTACATAATAACAGACAATGTTACTTTCGGGTCCTACTAAGCTACAATGTTCAAATACCAAAAATTATGCTTTAAAAATAAAATAAAAACATCATTTGCAAAACTTAAAATAACTCAATTGCATAAGACGAATTAATGAGATCTTATAATGGGAACAACTGCAATTAATGTTATTAAGTATTTTCTGAAATAATAATATGAGAAAAAAGCACTTCATAATTAATTTAAATTGAAACTGTATATAGATTTAACAGATTGTTGTTTCTTACTAACTATGTATATTACTTAGTTACTTTACCTGATTTTGTACATTTTCAGTCCATGAAGCTAACCATGTTACAGAATTATCATGTCTAACTTCTTTCCATTTGTGGCCATCGGGAGCAACAGGAATTTTAGAGTTTTTACTGCAATTGATCAGAACATCTTCAGGTAGAACCCTTTTCTTCAACATACCCATCTTGGGATGTTCACCACGACCCCGAAACAAGCCTGGCGGTTCAATTTTAAAATTTCCGATCTTTTCTTTATGTCCGTCAATCGTACAAAAACCATATTCCTTTAGAATAGTTTCATTTTTTTCTTTCAATGCCTGCTTTTCTTCTTTTGTGCGATTCCTATTCTTTTCGGCAAGATCCATAAAGTATACATGCATTTTTTTGAAGTTGCATTTTTTAAGGTCAGTAATTTTAGCCTTTTCTTTGTCAGTCATTACTTTTCTCCAGTCCTTGAAAAAGTTACTGTTAAATACTTCCTTGGTTGTATAGTCATGGTCTAACATCTTCGCATAGAAGCCAGCTACTTCTTCAGCATCTTGTGATAATTTTATCTCATGACCATCATAGTAAAATTTAATATTAGATGGCAATGGTTCGTAAGGGGGAGCAAATACTGGACCTTTATGTTCAAGGAATGTCCATTTAACTCCATCATCTCTTTTCTCTTCTTCCCACCTATGGACATTTGTGAATTAATCTTAGAAACACATTTAAGCAGTTCAAAAATAAAATAATAATTCAAATATAACAAATCTGACAAGCAACAATTGAATATGTGAATATATATATATATATATATATATATATATATATATATATATATATATATATATATATATATTAGATAAGGTAGAAGTCACCAATGTTTACCGATGCGTCCTATTATTGCAGTGCAAATCAAACAAGTAGTACTGTAAACTCAAATTGACATCCGTCATTTATAATAAATGACAAACATTGAAACGAGAACTGTCAGAATTGACATTCGTATTTAACAGGATTTGTGTTTCCAAAAGTTGTTAAATTTACATAAATTATCGATAAAAATATACTGTCGTGAGCAAAAAAAATCGGGACAGTGTCAAAATCGTTATGTCAATTTCCTTTATTTTTTAGTGTTGTAATTTTGACGATATTTCATTAATTTTCAAATTATAAGTCAAATTATCTATTAAAGTTGCTAATTCAAAATTGAAAATGCCGCATCTTTCGAAAACTGATAAAACCAAACTTGTTAATAGTTTGGAAAATGAAGAATTTTGGGAGATTGTTCAATATGCTAGCATCAAATTCCCATAAGTTTTGTACAAAATATTGTCACTTCAAAGTGGACAAGATTACATACAGTTATAAATAATACTGGTGGAATGACGAAATACTAATTATTTTAATTGTATTCTTTCTCTATCGTTTTTAGTAATTTTTATTTATATATATTTTAAAAATTTTTAATAAATGTCAATGAAACACATTTTTGACAATTCTTGACTTACTAATATGAGTAAAGATAGCCACTTAAGTAGTCATAATTTATTTAAACCCACGCAGAAACAGTGTCCCCTTTTTTTTTGCTCGCGAGAGTATATAAATGTTTATTTAAGTTGTTATTTTAAAATTAAACTAGAATAGCAGAAAACAAATTAGAAAGGCTAATTTAAATTGATAATATACCTTAATCACTATTTAATACTAGAGGTAACATTAGATTGTTAACTGGATTTAATTTATAAAGAAAAGAGGAATTCGTAGAAACGTATGAAATTTGTTTAGAGAAAAATTATAAAGCGGCGGAAAAGCATTTTTTAGAAATAAATTTGGAGATAGATTTAGAAATAAAGATGTTACAAAATCGTTTGTAATGTGAATTTTTGATGCGATTTTCCCAATTAACAAATGGTAAGAGGTATTTTAAAAAGTACATATTGTTATATGTGTTTTACAGAATCTATGAAAGGAACAAAGGCTTAGTTCTACCCGAAATCGTTTTACATATTCTGCGATTCTTTACATCAATCACCGATTTCTCGGGGATATTGAAAGCGATTATGGCGATCTCCTGTACTGGATACTTCTCAAGTATGGCAAAAGATTTTAATGAAACCAACAAACAATTATGGATTTTATTCAGACATCATGGTTTACATAATTTGAATATTGATAATAATTTTGCGTCCACTTGACAATGAATATAATAGAAAAGACCAGGATGGAGTAAAATCTTGAAATAAATGTAATAATGTGGTCAACAAAATAAATTAATTTCAAATTCACTTGCACTATTTTTATAAATAAAAAATTGAATAAGAAAATATTTAATAACAAAAAGTAATGCTTTATTCCATTCACGTATTTAATATTTTTCATGTTTCTTCACCATTATTATTATAATAAACAAGTTTTTCAAGATTCCTCCTAATTATTTTCTATTTCTACAATTTTCTGGAGAAAATTTGCGACTTTATTTGTATTTACTGATATTAAGAATTTTTTTTTAATTTTCAACGTACTAAAATTTCTTTTGCATCTGCAATCTTCTGCATTATGTTAATTTTTATTTCTATGAGGCTATCTTGTAATAATTATCTATTTTATCACTTTGGGATACACATTTACGTATACTCTGCTTGGAACAATTAAAAAGTTCTACAATATTCATTAAAAGAATTATAATCGCAATAAAATCCACCTTCCGTAACAAAATATTTGAATTTTATTAAAGATATGTGAACGATAGTAATTTGGACGTTTGGTAAGATAAAATGACAAATTACAGTGACATTAAAGTGCTGTTCAATGTAACTGTTAGAAGTCAATTACAAATTGAATCTATAAACAAAACTTTCAGAAATATTTATAATACAAAAATTTAGCAAGTCGATTTAGAAAAGAAAAGTTAGTGATATTCATGGATATTAGATATATATAATCTAAAACCCCCTTCTACCTTTAATGGTGTAGGGTATAGTGTCTAATTTTTAACAAATTTTCTCCACTCTTTTCTATTTCGAGCCATCACAGTAGCCTCCTTCCAGGTTTTGCCTCTGTCCGTCAGTATTTCAGCTACCATCTTATTCCATGTCTTTCTTGGCCTCCCTCTTTTTGTGTTCTTCTGTATTTTGGCTTGCCATATTTTTATAACTGGTCTTTCTTCGTTCATTCTCTGTAGATGTCCCCACCAAGATAATTGTCTGTCTTCTATGAATCTATGTATGGACTGTATGTCAAGGTCTCTTCTTATATCTACACTTTTAATCCTATCTTTCTTTGACACTCCTCGTACTCTTCTCAAGAACCTCATTTCTACTGCTTGTATTCTACTCCTTTGTTGTTCGGTTAGTGTCCAAGATTTACAGCCAAAAGTCAACACTGGTCTGTATATTGTTTTAAAAATCTTTAGTTTTGTCTGTTTCGATATTTCTCTTTTGTTTATAAACTTAGAGTTCATTGCATAATATAGCTTATTGGCTTTTTGTACTCTATCATTAATATCTATCTCCTGTGTGCCTGTCCTCTCTATGGTTACTCCTAGGTATTGGAAATGATCTACCTGTTCTATTTTCTTTCCATCTAGACCATCATCATTCATTATTCTATTCCAGACATTTAAGTTTATTTGTAGGTCCTTTCCGTTTTTAGCCAATATCACGACATCATCTGCAAATGCTCCTTCGGTTATTCGTACCTTTTGCAGTCGTAAATAACCTACATCCAGTTTTTTTGTTAGTGGTTTGCATCTCTTAATTATCTCATCCATGAACACTATGAACAGCAACGGACTTAAACTTCCTCCTTGTCTCAATCCTATAGTTGTCGTGAATGTTTCTGATATCATATTGTTTTTTATAATTGCATTTATGTTATTTTGATATATCTTTTGTGTCAATCTTAAAATTTTTCCACTGATACCTCTTTCGCTTAATACTTTCCATAGTTTTTCCAATGCTTTCTCAAGGTCTATGAATGCCACATATATATTTAATTTCTGTCGAGTTGATTTTTCGATGATTTGTTTTATTGCAAACACATGATCTTGAGTGCTTCTTCCGCTTCTAAACCCACTTTGTGATTCCTATGTTTTTTCTATTTTCGTTCTAATCCTCTTTTCTTATTATTTTTTCCAATATTTTTACAGTAACGTTTAGTAACGTAATACCTCGGTAGTTATTACACTCCTTCATATCTCCGTTTTTCCATTTTTCCATTCAACGCTTTCTTCCACTCCTTTGGTATATATTCTTCTGTCCATATCCTGTTATAGATGTATAACAACATATCTTTGCTTTTATGTCCTACATTCTTAATCATTTCTGACGTTATCTTATCCGAGCCTGGTGCTTTTCCATTACTCAGTTCTTGGATTACTTCTTCCAATTCTCGTTTGCTTATTTCCTCCTCTGTATCTTCTTCTACTTCCTCATCTTGCTCAGGTTCTTTGGTATGTTGTCTGTCGTTCAATAGCTCCCGGTAATGTTCTCTCCATAATTTCCTTTTCCTGCGTTAGTATTTCACCGCTTTTGTTTTTAATTAACTGCATATTTTGTTTCTTTTCTGTCCTTAATGTTTTTAGTGCTCTATAGAATAGTTTCTGGTTTCCCTTGCAATCTCTTTCTATTTTTTTCCCACTTTTCCCACTGTTTCTTTTTAGATTCTGTTATTAGGTTCTTAGTTCTTTCTCTTTCTTTCTTATATACATTATATTGACTTTCCGTTTTATTTGCTAAGTAGTTTTTCCATGTTTTTTTCTTGATTCGTATTTGATTTTTAATCTCTTCTGTCCACCACGGTGTTTGTTTTCTATTGTTGTTTTAATTTACTCCACGTCTCTCTTGCCGTATCCAATATTGTATTTTTAAAACAATTCCAGGTATCTTCGATTGTATTCTATTATATTCAGGTTTTGAGCTTCTATATTATTACTTGTCAATTCCTTATTTATTTTTCGTTCGTATTCCTTTGCGATTTCTTTTTCTCTCAATTTGCAAGATCTGATGGAGTTGTGTTGTATCTTACTTGTCCCTGTGGTACTTTGCTGATTGTGAATTTCTTTCGTTTCATTCATTTTAAAAATTACTACATAATGGTCACTGGCGATTTCGGGTCCTCTTCTTACTTTGGTGTCCATTATTATTTATGGATATTAGGTAACGTTATTAATTTTTGAAACTGACAGATGCATTGTATAGCTTTGCCGTACTAATCAAGATATTTCCAACAAGTAATAAAAAAAAGAAACCAAACATGTTTTTTTTCTGTTTCATTGCGAGTTTCAGAAATATATATGAATAGTTTTGAACGTTTTACACAGCCATGAAAGAAAGACAAACTTCATATATTTGTAACTTCGACGGACACAATTACTAGTCATATAAATACATTGAGTCATAATTTAGTTGAAATTTATGACGTATCAGTATGTTTTGGTGAATTTTGCTGTTAAAACATTTTTATTATACTTTTTTAAGATACCAATAAATGAAATCTGCTTCAATAGAATAATAGAATACTTAGGTTTTTACCTATTATATTTGGTTTTGATTAAGTTTTGGTATTTAGTAGAATCATGTAATAACCTGACATAACAACTTTTACATTTATAGTCCCTTATTCTACCATTATTACAAAGTCGCACTAAGTTTTTGAGGGAAGACTGTAGCAAGAGTTTGAACATGTGTGCACATTCTTTAAATATGCACCTAATTTAAGAAATAAATACTAGAAAAGGTTAACAAAGCACGTGTACACCATTACGAACAGTGGCGACTTTTACGGCAGAAGGCTTAACGTACAGCAGTCAAGCGCCAAATATGAAAAGTATAATACAGTGGCGCTCAAAAGAACAATAATTCAAAAAATAAGTGTATTTTTTTATTACCCTTTTAGTGATAAATATGTTACTTTAAAAAATTAAAGGTCTATTAATATTTTAAAAATGAAATTAATGGTAAAATCTTTATAGAAAAATTATATGATTAAAAATGTTGCAAAAATATTTTAGAACTTATCTCTTCCTGCGATTTTTTAAAATGTCGTGTATACTGTAATTATAATGATGGCGTAATTATACTTACCACTTCCACACTTCTTGTTCTTCTTCTTCTTTCTTTTTTCTTTTCTTTGGACTTTCTGTCGTTTCTGTTTTTATCTCCGATTTTTTCTTTTTCTTCTCTTTCTTGATAGGTTTATAATCCTCTTCCGATTCCTCACTTATGACGCGTTTCTTCTTTTCTTTCTTCTCTTTCTTTGGTTTTTTTCTGGCTACCAGAGGCAAGTCATCTTCCTCATCTGATTCAATCTTCCTTTTGCTCGTTTCCACTCTAGCAGCCTTTAAAAATGATATTTAATGTACATGTCATATAAAATTAATAAGAACATATATCGAGAATGTTTTTGTGCTAGATTATGTGTGTATGTACGGAAAACATAAAATGTGAAACATTACACTAACAAGTCACTAATCAAGCACAAAGTACACAACACAAAAGTGTTGTAAAACGTACCAATATATGTTTGTTGAGAAACGGCCTCGTCTGCAACGAAAGTTCAATGTATATTTGATAAATACATACACAAAAATTATATATATTTAAACAAGGATAGATTATATAGCATTGCGGAGTTTGAAACGAAACTAATACCTCAGTCTTCTTTTGAGAAAATTTATATTCTACACTTTTCGTTTTTACATGAGATAATTCTTAATTTTTGACTAACTGTTGTTTTTCCACAAAATACAATTAATGTGTGTATTTTAAATGTAATGTCTAGAAAATAAAGTTTACTGAATGTAACAAAAAGTGGTAATCAGAAAGTGTTAGATATTATAAAGGTAAGAGCACATACAAAATACTAATTGGCAAATAGCACTTTCATTTGTAATTATTGATTAGGGAGAAACCTCTTCCGTTTGTTTGTTTATTTCAATTTTGTGTATTACGCGAAAACTAGGTTTCTCCGGTGTACCTTTGAACTTTCGTTTATATGTATAAATAATAGTTACAATAAGTAGCTTTTCTGGTGTGGTGCAACGATTTTTTAATGATCATGACGGTTTCTGGTTCATCATGGCACAAGTTTTTCTTTTATACTAAGAGGTCTCTTGGGATTGCGCCCTAAGATACTAAAGGATAATAATGTGCCTTGTACTGCGCATATTACCCTAGAGTTTTATATCCAGTTACTTTTATCAACCAGAGTTGAACCGAGACCAAAAAAAGCCGCTGCCCATAGTCTAATTGTCACTAAATCAAAAGACTCTTAGAAAGTCATCTAACAATATATAAATTTATTTATTACCCTGGAAGTCGAGGAAATGCCGTAAAATGTATTAGTATTAGTTCCATGTATTTTTCACAAATTGTAATTTCAACCTACAAGAGAGAAATAGCACGGAAATTTAAGCAAGAGATAGAAGATGCAGCACCTCTCATAAACATCTGAGAAACTCTGAATCTAGAAGAAGCGTGGGACACCTTCAAACGGATTGTTCTGGGAGCAGCAAGAAATGTATGTGGAATAATAAACATAAATAAAATAAAGAAGCAAACAAGATGATGGAACCAAGACATAAAGAAAGAAGTAAAATACAGGAACAAATTATGGAACCAGCACCTAGGCAATCGCTCAGAAGTTGCATATACCAAATTCAAACAACAACGAATAAAATAAAAGAAATGATGCTACAAGCGAAGAAGAAAACATGGGAAGAGTTCGGCAACAAGATAAAACCTGATAGTAAAACAAATCAAAAACTATTTTATAAAGTTCTGAAAACCGTAAGGAAAAATAAACAAGACATAATTAATCACGTTAAATCCAAAGATAGTAGGCTGTTGACAAAAGATGAAGAAATCATGTCTACGTGGAAGGAATACTTCTCCAACTACTGAATACCCAAACACAGAGCACAGGTGTCTCAGAGAAAGTGGCAAATCCCAACAAAGACGTAGAAGAATCCATAACCATAGACGAAGTAGCAGAAGCAATCGCACATATAAAACTAGGAAAGTCGGTGGGCCATGACAGAATTACCCCAGGGATGCTGAAAAACTTAGGTTGTAAGGGATTAGAAATATTAAATAAAGCATGGAGTGGAACCGAGGTGTCCAAACACTGGAAAATAAGGATTATCCTCCCGATATTCAAGAAAGGAGACAAAGGAAACTGCGCCACATACCGAGGCATTATCCTATTAAGCACCGTGTCCAAAATCTATTAGAGAAAAGACTGAAAAATACAACAGAAGACCAATTATCAGATTCGTAAAGTGGATTAATGATACATTTTTACATTGAAACAATTGATAGGCAAAACAATAAGAAAGGACACGGAGCTATACTTAGCGTTTATAGATATGGAGAAAGCATTCGATAGGGTATCACGAAAAGCTGTTTGGGAGGGGCTAAAACGCAGAAAAGAAAATTAGTGAAACACTAATAAGAGGTATACAAAGTCTGTACGAAAATAATAAGAGCTACGGAAGGAAAAACAACATGCAATCGGAACTTTTGACATAAGCGACGGTTTAAGACACAAAGGTGTATTGAGCCCAACACTTATTCATACTGGTATTGGATGACGCCATCAAAATGGTACAAACCAGGACACGTAAAGCACACATAGGCTGCAGACGACTAGAACCGGTCTATTTTTCGGAGTGTGCATTCGCAGACGATCTCTTGATAGCTCCACCTGCAAACAAACCTCACGATATGGCAAAAACTTCTGGAAAAGAATCTAATAATGAATAAGAGTAAAACAAAGGTAATGGTGACAGGAAAGGAAAACACTAGAATCAAAATAGTACTGGGACAAGGCGAAATCCAACAAGTCAATGAATACAAATATCTAGGAGTAACACTTGAAAGAGAGGGAAATATTTAAAATGAAATAAAAGAAAGAATAAACAACGCAACAAAGATATATCACACTCTGAAGAGGGCATTAATAAGGAAAAGAGAAATTAGTAGAACAAAACTCACTGTCTACAAAACCATATTTAGGACTACACTGACTTGTAGAAGTAGCTTACAAGCCATTGACATGAAGTACCTACGTGCAGTCAAAGGAATTACACACAGGGACAAAATCAGAAACGACGACGTAAGAGAGGAATTGAGGGCGAGTTCATAATAAATGTCATTAAAACGAATCAGCTGAAATGATTTGGCTACCTTATCCGAATGACGGAAGACCGACAGGTGAAACGTATATGGACAGCAAAAATACAGGAACAATGGAGAAGAGAAAGACCAAAGAAATCATGGAACGATGAAGTAGCCGCGATACTAAAGATAAATAAACGCTGGAGAAGCGACAGCACTGGCCAAGAACAGAAAAGCATGGACTAAGTTTGCGCACGGGCATTTATAACATAGAATTGAGTATTAACTTTAACTTTACGTACTCCTTACACCTCCGGGTAAAAGGTTATTGATTATGTATGTATGTAAGTAGTCCCAACCTAAATATTGTGTAAAGTATTATTGAGAATTTTTATTATTATTTAAAGATTAGTTAGCTAGTTACCCTATTACCCAGTTTCTACTATTATTTGCGTGATTATTTATACCCTAAAAACAACAAGATATGTTTATATTTAATATGTATTTTACTATGATTCCTTTGAAACCCTATTTAAATTATTTGTCTACTAAATATAGATTATAATGTAAAAAAAAAAAATTACCAATGGCTTATCTTCATCGCTTTCATCTTCCTCCTCTTTTTTTACATCCATTGTTAATTCTCCTTCGCCTTCAGTGTCGACGCCAGGTTCTTCCTCTTGTTCGTTTTCATATTTGGATTCATCTTTAAATTGTGACAAACTGTAATCACAACTGCTGGCCGTCGAAGCATTTTGTTCATTATCATTTTGAGATTCTGACTCTTCTTTGATTACCAGTTTTTGATCATCTTCATCTATCGAATCTTCCTTGGAAGAGTCTACATCATATTTCTTTTCTTTCTTTTCTTCTATATAAAGGATAATAATTATTCATCAACATATAGCTCCGTACATACAAATGCTACATGCTTTAATATATATGTATATACAGTGTGTTTCACTTTTCATTGGGACACCTAAATAACTTTTTTATTTTGAAAGCAATCAATATAAAATTTTTATCAGTTGTGTAGGCCACGACAGTGCACCTTTTTGAATGATTAGAGTTTTTATAAAGTCAATATCTAGCCAATTATAATTCAAATAAGTAGTGTTTCAAGTAATGTCATACTAGCGATTAAGATAGAGCAAAAAAGTATTAGGAAAAGTTTTTAAAAATCACTCAAAAACCCCTAATACCAAATTTTGCTGAAAATTTTTAAGTTTTGAATTCTTCTACATTTTTATGCTATCTGTAGATAACTTGTTATTGCAATAATAGGAGTGCCATGAAGCAAGAAAATAATTCGTCAGTTCACTAAAGAGTTTACTTCAGTTGCAACTACATATTTAACTTTGCTGAGAAATGGCCGATAGATATTTAAGTATTGCTCAAAAAGCAGCAATTATTCGAATTGTTGGTGATAATGTACGTTCTACCTGAGAGGCTGCTAGTGAGTTTAACGCAAGACACCTGAACGTCCACTCATCCGTCATCGAACTGTTGCATATTGAATAACATTTTCAACACTACTGGAGATATTGCTAAACCACTCAACGAGAATTGAACAATCGAGAACACCATTTCGATGCAGTAATATTAGCAGGGTATCCTCACACGAGTTTACGAGATATGGGTAGACATTTGAATATCTCTTACTCTAAAATTACCTCAAAATATACAGAAACTGTGTCAGAAAATCCGACAAGCCTGTCGAGACATTTGTGCAGAAATATTAGTTGTACCGAATCACAAAAGGTGATTAGAAAAATGTATCCGTCTTCAAGGTGATTTAGTTGAAAAAGATCGTATTTAAAATATTGTTCGTTAAATTGTTGTTTTGTTTTGTTAGTTCTTATTATTGCAATAATAAACTATTATCTACTGATAGCATAAAAATGTAGAAGAATTTAAAAATAATACATTTTCAGCGAAATTTGGTATTAAGGGTTCTTGACTGTTTTGTAAAATCTTTTCGTAATACTTTTTTGCTCTATCTTAATCGCTAGTATGACATTACTTGAAACACTACTTCTTATTTTAATTATAGTTAACTAGATATTGATTTTATAAAAACTCTATTCATACGAAAAGGTCCATTGTCGTGGCTTACACAACTGATAAAAAAATTATATTGATTGCTTTCAAAACAAAAAAGTTATTTAGGTGTCCCCATGAAATGTGAAACACACTGTATATATAGTATGGCATCAAACAGATATACATATTTAAATAAAAGAGTAATAGATTTTTAAAGAACGTTAACACAATAGATTAACCTGTAAAAGCACAGATTGAGGACTACTTCCAAAAATTTGTGATAATTTTCAATTACCCATGCAATCTTAGGTAAATTATTCTCTCTATCACAAACTAGCAATATTAATCAATTTTTGTAGTTTATTATATGTAAATATATAGTGTATCAAATTATTAAATGATTATATTAACTTGTGCATCTGCACAAGTCATGAATACAAAATCAAAATGAAATATTAAATAAAATATCAAATATTTTATTGGTAATTTGTATAAAAAGCTATAAGAAATATGTATAAGGATGCTAAATTATTCTTAAGTTGGTGTAAATAGATATAACTTTCAAAGTAGAATAACGAAAAATGTGCTTTATATACGTATACATATACTCTGATATTTAAAAATTCGTAAACTTTAAGGTAGGGGAATAGGTTGGAGCTTTTTTCATATGATTGTGAGTAGAAGTATCTAAAACGATTCCAGAATTTTGTTACAATTACACTCTCTGTTCAAAAAGAAACCAAACTTTTCGAAAATAGAAGAAAATAGCGGCACTATTTGTTCTTTTCGTTGTTTAAAGCCATAACCTAGTGTTGTGTCAGCTGTTCATGATATTTGTTGAGTTATAATATGTGTAAGAGTCGCCCGTGTTTTAACGAACGATCGTGAAAATGAGCTTCAAACAAAAAGCTACCATTGTCTTTTATATAAACTTCGGTAAAAGTTTTACGGAAAAGCCGTTAAACAATTGACAAAATGACGTTCGCTTGTTCAAAAACTGAGGTTACCTTTTAAGTGGTTCCTACAACAAAGAGCCTCCCATGTTCAAATTTCTTCGGATATTTTACGAGAAAAGGCAAAATTATTTTACGAACAAATTACAGGAAACAGTAACTTCGTGGCTCGAGAAATTTAAAAGACGACATGGAATTAGGTTTTTAAAAGTGTGTGGAGAACGACTGTCCAATGATGAGAGCGCCGTACAGCCATTTAAACAAAAGTTTGCTAAAATAGTTAACGAAATGGATCTACATGAAGACCAAATTTTTAATGCTGATGAGTCGGCCCTCTTTTGGAGAGCACTACCCCTAGGGACTTGGGTGCATCAGGATAAGAAATCTGCTCCGGGTAGAAAAATATCCAAAGATAGATTAACTTTTATGCCTTGCTCTAATGCATCAGGAACGCATAAACTTCCAGTTTTTGTTCTTGGGAAAGCAAAAACCCCCCCGTGTATTTAAGAATGCATCGTTACCAGTAATATATAAAGGATCCAAAAAGGGATGGATGACTAAGAAAATATTTTCCAGTTGGTTTAATGATCACTTTATTCCTAATGTTAAACAATTTTTAGAGAGTATAAATAGACCTCAAAAAGCATCATTATTAATTGATAATGCTCCTTCGCATTTAATAACTGAGGAATTAAATGTTGATCCCAATTTTCGCATTTTGCTAATGCCACCTAATTGTACAGCAATTTTACAACCGATGGATCAACATGTTAGTCAAAATATCAAAATGTTGTACAAGAAAAGTTTGTTAAAGCATATAATGGCATTTGAGGATGGCAACATAGCACAACATTTGAAAAACTTTAACCTGAAAAATGCAGTTGACGCTTTACACGACGCTTGGGAACGTGTCACACAAAAGCCGATTGTGAATAGTTGGGGCAAGCTATTGCCGAAATGGGAAGAAGAAGACGATCTCGCGCTTTCCGAAATTAGACAGTTGTGTATAAATTGCAGTGTGGCAGATAAGGATATGACTGATATACAAAATATAGTAAAGAGTATTGATCCAAACGTGGGTAATAACGAGATATTGAATTGGGCTTTAGCAGAACATGAAGATATATCAACTATAACAGAACAGGATATTATTGAAGAGGATACACATGTTGACGAAAGCTGCGATGATGATACAAGCGATTTAATCACAGTACGTAGTATACGTCACACTGAACTCATCAAGTCGTTTGAACAGTGCATTGCATGGGCTCAAGAAAATGACTTTCCTTTGCAAGATATACTCCTATTAAAAGGAATGAAAGAAAAAGCGCAATATAACCAGAACGCGAGGTTGAAACAGACAACGATTCAATCATTTATTAAATAAATGTAATTAAATGAAATGAATATGTCTGGTAAATACACTGTTTTTTTTTTTAATATTTATTAATAAAATTACATAAACTCTATTATTTGAATGTGATTACTTACTACTACGTAAACTTTATGTGTCCGCATTATCGAGGTTGTACTGTATTTCTCTCTATTAAGTGAATATATTATGTTACCAGAACTGGCCATGGTTGCCTGCTCGGACTCTGCCAAATGTCATTCGAATAAGTTGTTTACAATGAGTTCATATTTACAAGTTCCTCCCTTTTTCATTTATAAAACGATATTATATATAAGGTCAGTTATTTTCACAACTAAATCATGCCTTTATATAATATAGTATATAACGGGTGTTCATTTGAAAAGTCAATCTAGTAGCATGTGATTTACTGAGAACATTTTGAAGTATGTCGTAAATTAAAATTTACTATGGAGAGAAATGGAGAGTAAATACTTAATTAACCATGGTGAATATAGAAAAATATCTTGCGTGTTTCATATCGAAATTTAACTTTTTCATTTTTGCACTACACCAAAAATGACTAAATATTATTATTATAATCATGGAAAAAGTAAATTTTTAAAAATACTTAATAATCCAACGAAATATCTTAGATTAAAAAAAAGATTGGCAAATCTGTTTCATGTAATTATTCTTATGAAATTAGAACCACATTGATGTGATACAAATCATAATAATAATTACAATTTTCTCTTAACTTAGATCAATTTTTTTAGTGGAAGTAGATAATCATTTTCACTTCAATAGTATTTAAATAAAAAACATAAACCATCATAGTTTGGCCTTTCTACTATACCAATATAAATGCTTATATTAATAATTACCTACACATTGTACATGACAATATTAAAAGAAATACAGAAAATTTTCATCCAATAATAACCTCATATTGACTAGCAATTTTAATTGATGCTTAAGATGAATGTATTTTTAAATAGAGTATATACAGAAAATACTATTCCAAGTCAAGTGAAAATTAATTCTGAGTCTTTACTAGTTATATGTCAACATAAGAAATTGATTAAGTAATAAACAAATTCTTTAATAAATTTTCTAAAATAATTAGAAAGTATTTTATATATCCTAAATATACCTGAACTATACTTTTCCGATTTCCTGTCTTTGTCCTTTTTTTCCTTATCTTTATCTTTAGATTTTGAGCTTGAATGATGTTTGTCTTTATATTTATCTTTCGAACTACTATGTCTGTCTTTATCTCGGGAACTATGTTTAGATTTATCTTTTCCATCCTTATGCTTTTCTTTTTCCCGATCTTTCCCATCTTTCTCCTTGTCTTTAGAACTTGATTTATGTTCTTTATCATGGGAACTCTTATATTCTTTATCCTTTGAGGATGAACTAGATTTCTTTTCATCTCTATGCTTGTCCTTGTCTTTATCTCTGTGCTTATCCCTATGCTTATCACCATCACCACGTTCCTTATCCTTGTCACCACGTTCTTTATCCTTGTCACTACGTTCTTTATCCTTGCTAGATGATTTATGTGAGCTGTGTTTATCCTTATCCTTAGAGCTGCTGTGTTTGTCTTTGTCTTTACTTGAACTCTTATGATCTTTGCTTTTACTTCTATCACGATCTTTATCCCTATCTTTATCTCGATGTTTATCCTTATGGTCAGATCTATGACTCTTATGCTTCTCTGAATAGCCGTTATTTATACCGTTCACGTGATGCTTTTCATTTTCTTTGGTTTTATGGCTCTGAATATTTAAAAAATTATATATATATATATATTAAATATATGAAATTATAGGTTAATAAATTTAAATATAAATAAAAATTTGGAAACACAAAAATCCCAAAAAAATATTTAACTTAAAAAAAACTAAAAATTAATGAATAATATATTATTATCAATTTTTGTGAGCTATACGTGGGACTTAGTCTCTGACGCCATTTTGGGACTTAGAAAATTTTACATTTGTTTAGTAAGTGTACTACTAGAAAATAGCTTTTAATTGTAAATATTACATAAATTTATTAACGAACATTTATAGTATATAAAAAATAATGAGTATTTATTTACTTACTGGACTGGAATTTTCATCACTAGCAGAGTTTTCCACGTCCATTCCTTTGCAGATTGTCAGCAAACACTTTGTCGTTTTCTATAGAATGAGGTAGTGAACGTCGGTCTTTCGACAAAGTGCTCAATTTAACTGTCTGCGCATGCGATTGCAAGTAAGGCAATAACCTTATGAGCGGCAATATTTGAAATACCTATTATTTATTACAAACCAGATTAATACCGTGCTCTTCTGAAGTACCGTTTAGAAATGGAGGTCTTTTGAAATAAAATGGTGTAAATGTATTTTAACCTCAAAATATTAATATTGTGTAGTAAAGTTACTGACAGTTGCTTTAGACAATTTTGAAATTTGTCATTCAATCCTCTCGTCCTATAGTATTATCTCTGGTCCATTACATAAACTCTAAAATGTGAATACAACTTTTTGTGCAACTTATTTACTATGCAACATATCTTGAAAAATACAATATAAAATAATTTAATTTCATTTTTATACGTAGCTTAAATATTTTAAGTGTAGTTGCTTTAAAAGTTTAATGTGTTCACTTTTCTCTTCATCCCTTAAATAAATATTGTTAAACAGATATTTTTTATTTATTGTAACAATCAAGTTATCACATACACAAAAATTCTAAGCAGAATTCAATTATATTCAACTTCCAGATGTCATTTATAAGATTTATAAGCGTAAGCACTAACATTGTCTCTATTCATTTTGGTAGAAGATAAGATACATGAAAGAATAGTTAAAAACAGTCTGAGAATAGCGGAATCGACAATGCATAATTGATAATAAATATGGCTTCAGACCAGGGCGAGGAACAACAGATTTAATTTTTTAGGCTGAGAAAACAGTTTATATCATAGGTCTATATATCTGCTTCGTCGATTTATCTCCGGACTATTGCTGTTAAGGATGCTAAGAAATAAGTAATTAAACTTCTAGTTTCAAAAAATTCTTTTATTGTAAATACCACAAATGGCTTCATCAGGTGGATGAATACTCAGTATTCATCCACCTGATGAAGCCATTGTATGGCGAAACAATACTGTAGTGGTATTTACAATAAAAGAATTTTTTGAAACTAGAAGTTTAATTACTTATTTCTTAGCGTTATAATGCAGTTTCAACAAGTATCTCCTTCGTCAATTAACTAGCTGTTAAGGATACCGAATCATCAGTTATTCGAGTCTACTCGGAGTTACACGAGACCGTGTAAACCCCAAAACTGGCATTTTGGACTAAGGCTGTTTTTGTAAAAAAACCCTTTAATTTCGAGCAATAAATTTTGGTCAATGTCATTGTAAAATTTGAGGAAACTGTCACAATTGTAGATTTTTGCCCTGATTGATTATATCTATTGCCAATGAAAGGTCAATATAAATTTGCAGTTTGTTAAAGTCTTGTTTTTTGAATGATTTTTATTATGCTCAGTATCCTATTTTAACAAAGTATGGATTAATTCCTTAATAGAAACTGGACTATCTGATGATACGGTAGTTTCTCGTCTAGAACTTGCAAAAAATTCCGTAAATTTTATTGCTAGACGGTGGAGAGAGAATATTATGCTTGATAGAAAAAAAAGGATCCGGACGTCCGAGAAAATCAACTGAAGAAGATGATCGTACAATAGTACAAGTTATTGAAAACAACCCTTTCTGTCGGTCTTACATCCAGTGGGTTTGACAAATTTCCCAGATTCGGTTCACACAGCTCAGCATCGTATACAAGCGGCTCAATTAAAAAACTATTCAGCAGCCTGAAAAAACCGACTGACTACTAGGTATAAGGAAACTAGAGTGTGATTTGCACTAGAGCACATTTTACGAAACAACAGCTTCTTTTTAAGAACGAAAAAGTGTTTCAATCATCTGCGTCTGGACGGATCCGAGTATATAGACCAAGAAACCAGCGCTTCAATGAAAAATGTGTTCAAACAGTTGATACTAGTGGAAGGTTTTCGGTGAACGTATGAGCATAGATTTCCACAAAGAGTCAAGGCATATTATTACGAATTGATGAGCGTCTGACAAGTTATGCTTATATCAATATTTTAGAAAACGTCTTGTTACCCTCAACTAAACAAATTTTTCCAGACGGCAATTTTATTTATCAACAAGATAATTGCCTCGTCGATACAGTTTACAGGGTAATAGAATGGTTTCTAAATAATAATAGAGTCCTGACCTTAACCCTATAATACATCTGCCCCACATATCCTCTATGTGGGGCAGATTGGTACATACAGAAAATTCAGAAGAGTAGAATAAGGTCTCAGAATAAAGATGAACTGTTCGCTGATATAAATACGCTTGGCATGATCTTTCGCCAGAATACTTTAGAAAGCTATGCCTTTCCATGACCAGGCGTTTGGCAAGTTATTGAGGCTAACGGAGAAGTAACAAAATATTGAATTTTCGTAGTTGTTAGTTTGTGAATGTAGTTTGGTTACCATATTTACTTTATTTCACTGTTGTTTATTTATTTTATTGCAATATACTTCATCTTTCATTATTATTATTTTCCCGTGTTTGTTTGAAATTGTATCGACATTAGAATAAGTAACAAAATTTGACACAAACAAATGACAGTCATCGACTTACATCGATAATATGTTGGTGTAATGCCTTGTTCACAATGAGCGTAGTACATAAGAAGCACGTAAAACGTAAGACATGCGTAATACGTAAAATTGGAATAATGTTCACAATGACCGTAAGATTTACCGTAAGGGTTTTATATGTCGGTCAGTGTACAAAAAGAGGGATCAACCATAAATTCTTACCAGGCGGATATAGTAACTGGTATTTAACCGCTTTGTAATAGAGATAGAGTTGCCAGATTTAGAACAAATACTCCTAAGGCAAAAACTATTCATCAAAAATAAAAGCAAAACTAAGACTGTAATTTTATTCGATTTTAGAACCATAACATTATTTATAAACACCCAAATGCGGGCATAAAACGGTCTTTGTGACACTGATCGATCAAAAATTGCTAGGCAGCAATTGGATTAATAATTCAAACAAACGTCAGTATGGAACATTTATTAACATCAAACTGTTATTATTATTATTAACTGCAATTTTGTCATATTTAAGACATAAAGCAACGTATTTGTTGTACAAAGCAATATATCAAGCGAGACACAAAATTTGTATCCTAGGTAGGCAATGAATGACTGAGATATACATATCATATAAGTCACGTCTGAGCTTAGAGAATTGACGAAGTGTCATTTGTAAATAGTCATAACTTGTCATAAGCCAAATTGACAAGTTGGAAGATATCTTTGTAATTTATTAGCTATTTAGTAGTGGTTTTTGTATTTAACGAACAGAAACGGCACACGGTTGAAATTTAATTTAGAAATGCTTAGAAAAGCTTAATGAATGTCATTTGGCAACTCTTATTTAACGATAACCTATTACTAGTAGCACATGTAGGTTAAATCACTTAATCAATCTAATATATAACTGATTTAATCCATGGTATACCCTGAAAACTTTTTTTGTGGCTCACTCAATATATTTTTTAAATGTTTTGGAAACTAAACTCGAATAAAACGCTGTATGTACCACGGGTATAATTGCCGATTATGGCCCTCGGAAAATTAAAAGCCCTGCCTTCCTTCGTCGGGCGTTAAACTTCCCTCGTGCCATAATATAATTATGTCAATAATACATAATAGTATATTATGTAACTACAGTTGTAAATAACATATTACGCACGAGTAGAAAAAATTACGCACGAGCCGCGTAGCGGTGAGTGTATAATTTCAGGAGGGCGTAATTGTTTTATACCTCGAGTTTTGTACCATACTTTTTCTACGATCACTATAATTCCGACAAAATTTCTAAATAAATATTTTTTGTTGAAGACAAGGTTGTGAAGATACAAATTTTAAATGTCAAATATCTAAAATCAGTGCCACCAACATAAAATCTTTAAGAACCAAAAAATGCAATCAACAAGTCTTTTCAGAACTAAGAAAATCAGTTGAAAAATGCTAAAATAAATTATATTTAAATTTCATGATTGAGCGTTAACCACACGAAAAGAGAGCTGTTTCACTACTTTTATTAGTATTTTTTAATTGACAGTTATACGTGTTTGTGGGCCGAGTTAATTTACAGCACACGTGCGTAGTGAAGCATTTGAAGAGGTTGTTGGTGCGATTTTCGCTATTTACACTAGCGGTCGTAGAAAAATAACAATTATTTGTTACTCATTTGTAAACATCAATTTATCAAAACACCAATTAATTATGAAAGTTTATTTTTACAAGTTATCTGTCAGTATTACATGTTAATACCATTATCTACATTACATAATTGTTTTATTTGTATCATAGATGTTAAAAAATGTAATACAATTATTTTTTTCCGCTAATACAAAGAAGTTTGGAATCATCGACATAACTCGTGGCAATTTCACTGGATTTCCATCCTCCTGCACGTTTTAGTGCCAAAATATCTCCACCCGCATCCACAATCATAGTTGCTCCACTTCGGCGAAAAGAATGGCCGGTATATAACTCGGGCTCTTCTCTTTTAAACCTAAATGTTTAGCAATTTGTTTTAGGACAGCGTCAATAGTGTGCTGACCAGCATTAAGTGAAACGCATTTTCTATTTCTGTATGTTAAAAAAAATAGATCATATACGAGTAAAGATGGCCATTTTTATGTTACCACAGTCGCGCTTTTATTTTAGTAAACAAAGATCGACGTGCAGAAAAAATTGTGAATTTTGAGTTTCCAGCTAAGAAATGGATGGTTTTCATGAAAATACAAGCATGAATAATGAAGACGTATCATTGAATTATATCGCTAATACAGCGGCGATAGTGTCAAATTTACTGCCCGAAAAATCGAAGGAAGTTTATGAAAAGAAATACTTTGCTTTTTTAAAATGGAAAGCAACCAAAAATATTTAATCGATGAAAGAGGGCGTATTGATATATTTTTCTGAAAATTCAAAAACTGCCAAAGTATCTACATTGTGGTCGCATTACTCCATGCTATGGGCGACGTTATCCTTGAAGGAAAATATTGATATAACTAAGATTTATTTAACTTGCGTTAGCTTTTTTGATTTCATTTAGTTGTCAAAATTAACAGTTATTAAAAATTCCAATTATTTGTAGGTATTTAAAACAATAATAATACTGGTGCAAATCTAATAACGATAACATGTTCAGATAACAGTGGTGGCACTAACGATGATATTGTAAAAAACAAAGTCGCTGGTGTTGTAAGTGTTGGTCAAATGTTAAATAGTACTATTAATGTTTACATAAATTAATTCAATTTTTTGTAAATTGTAATCATAAATCGTTACTTAATAAATTTTCTTTTAAAAAAATTAACTTTATTCACTAGTGGATAAAATAATACTTTATCCATTGTCGAGGTTAAAGTGTTTCTTTAGCAACAAGAAAAATGTGGTTAAATAATCATTTTAATAGTAGGTATTGGAAAAAAATTATTATTCACTGACTATTTTGCTTTACTCCACAGACGATTTTTCGCTATTTCACAGACGAAAATAGTTATTTATTATGTTCCAAGTCGGTAAAGTGATTCTATATTGAACATGCTCGAGATTATAAGTCGAGCGAGCGAAGCGAGTTTGATAAAGACACTTTATTGACGTGGTGCATACAAAGTTTCATCGCCAACTGTAAAAATTTATAATTTAAAAAAATGGAAATAGGTATTATAACATTTTATTATGACAAAGTAAACAGATAGAAAAATAACAGCGAATACAAAACAAATCTACTTATTATTTGATATATTAAACGGGAACGTACACCCTGACGCATTATAAAAATTAATTTCTAAAGTCGAGTTTGAATACAGTCAGGCAGGTAAAGTGTTTGATTTTTAGAGTAAGATAAAGTGTTTTCTTCCGAAAATCGCTATGGTTATGCATGGATTGACGGTTGGCGATAAAATATATAACAATACACACAAGGTAACGGGCTTCACTGGCTCCAGAGTGACATGCTCGTCTAACGACTCGCTAGTCAAATCCTTCTGTCCACCATGCTAGTAACGTTAGATACTATGAATATGTATTTATTGATTATGCAAGGCTTAAAAAATTGTTGCTTAATAAAATATAATCAAAAATGTTCATTATTTTAACTACTTCAGTTACTCATACACCAAAATGAAAATGCAATATGTATTTAACTTTGATGGTAACATAATAGTTAATCATAATATATATACACACGATCTTTTGTAATCAAATATTCTATATTTGTACAAATATATATATACAAATATAATATAAAAAGCAATTGTATTATAGGTCATAAACTGCAATACCATCTGCATTCCAGGTGCCCTTAACTTTTTCAAACGCAAATGTTAGATAGAGAGCTGAAAAAAAAAGAAAATCTTAAATTGTAGTAAAATGTTAAAAAAAATATGTTTTTTTAATTAATTAATTCTGCTATAACAACGCTATTAACACATCAAAAATGATGCGTTTGTAGTCTATATAGTTTTTCAAACAGCAAAAAATATTAATTATTAAAATCCACGTAGTTAATTAAATCAAATAATCACAAATAAACTGTCCATAAAGTACAGAGTTTAAAAAAATATACAATTAAAACATTTTTTAATATAAACTAAAGTTTATTTTTTTTTTGCACCATTCTTCAAATTTTATAAATTGCTCTTTTCATCGATACAAGATTTAATGAGAAGTAAATTATTTAAAGTTCTTTCAGCAGTTTCTCTAATTTCAGGTGGAGAACATGAAAAAATATCATTCATTTTGCATTAAATTTAATAACAAAAACAAAATATTTAATAGAAAATCGACGAATTCAAATTTTAAATTGACTTCAAATATCATACTGTATTATTAATTAAAAGAGGTAAATTATATTTAAATATATAAAAATATTTATCGCACTCGCCATGGCCTCGTGCGATTACACCTGTTTTACGACACTTGTTCTTTAATATAATTATTCTTAACTCTTATGTCGTAATTAAGTTAAGGTTGTAACTTATAGAAATCATAGTAGTTTTTAAAAATAATTCGCGTGTAGGTATAGAATGTTTATGGTTTTGTTACTATTTGCAATAAGAATGAAGAATTGTTGATTTTCCTTTTAATCAATTAAAGATAACTCAAGAAAGTATCAATGTTTACAAGCTGAACTCCCAAATGTTGATCAACCAACAAGATTAATATAGTACAACGTGAAAAGTCTTTCTTTGGAGACTGTGGTTAAGTAAAAACTTAAAAAAAAGGTATAAAACCCCTTACCACAATTATTAACGTATCCTAAATACGTATTTCGACATCTAAGTTGTCATCATCAGTAGGTAAAACCACTAATCAAGGTGTCGCACATGGGGCACAGTAAAGCTAGTATAGCAAACGCCAATTAAGTTGGCGCGAGGAGGGGTAAGTTCGCGCAAGATTAGAAGTAGTGGGGAGATTTATAGTTGGTTTTACATCAAATGTCAGATAATTCTAGCCTCTGAGCGTGTATCACTTATGATCCCCTAGCACAGACATTATGTTCCGTCAAACGTCAATGACAAATGTATTCTGACAATTACTTGAGTAGTGGGGGTGGACGTTTTTAAAAACGGCTTCTGCGCACCCCCTCCTCGCGCCAACTTAATTGGCGATTGCTATACAACTGCTTACGCAGCAACTTTACACTAGTGTATACGTGGACGCCGTGTAAAGTTGCTGCGTAAGCAGTTGTACTAGCTTTACTGTGCCCCATGTGCGACACCTTGATTAGTGGTTTTACCTACTGATGATGACAACTTAGTTGTCGAAATACGTATTTAGGATACGATTAACAATTGTGGTAAGGGGTTTTATACCTTTTTTTAAAGATAGTACAACGTGTTTCAAAAAGAATTACATCTAGTTGTCCATAAATTTCTTCTATAAATTATGATGTTCTGCATTCTTGAAATGCGGATATAGATTAAATGGTTAGATTAAAAGGTTATCTACCTGTCACTGTCAAAATTTATCATCGAGAGATATGGTGATGAAATTAATAACATTATTAATTTATTTAATAAAAAAACTTTAAAGATAGGATATTAATCAAAAAAACAAGGTAAATAACTAGATTGTAGAAATTTTAAATATTATAATTTATAACAAGTGTTTGAAATGGTCACCATTCTGCTGAATGCATAATGCAATACGACGTTTCATATTGTCAAAAGTATTCTGTAATACATTTGGTGTTATTTCATTACATTATTGTAATTGTATTCATCAAGTCATTTAAGTTATTCATTCTTGTCTTATATTATACTTCACGTTTTAGCAATCCGAAAATAGAAAAATCTAACGGAGTAAGATATGGTGACCGGGCTGGTCAAACACCTTTGCTTAGAACTCGCTGAGGGAAGTAAACTTCTAAAAGCGCTAAATTTCACGAGTTGTATGTGCAGTAGCCCCATCTTGCTGGAAGTAACCTCCATTGAATTCGTCATGTTGCACTTGAGTTAAAAATGGTGTTAATAACTGTTTTCGGTATCGTTGGCTATTAATGCTATAGTGAAAAAATATTGGTCCTATTTTTCTACGACGAGATACAGCTAACCATACTCCAACTTTAACAGGATGTAAAGGAACTTCGATGTGACTGTTTGGATTGCTTATAGACCATGTTCTGTAATTTTGCCATAATATTGCCATTCTCCGTTAAGAAATTATGCGCTACAATATGCTTCAACAATAAAAATATTTTCTTGCGATGTGTACATTAGTGGGAGTACAAAAGTGGGAGCTGTGGAAAAATGACCCGTACTCAAAGACAAAATGAGCTATGAAGATTTTTGGGATTATCCACGTACTATCAACGCTACGTTCTTGGATTCGCTAATATTGCGAAACAAGTAACCCGCCTAACAGAAAATCGGGCATTCATTTAGAACAACGAATGCCAAGCGTCCTTTGAGTTGTTAAAAGGAGCTTTGATAAGTGCATCTGTTTTAAGCTATCCATTGCCATCTGGAAGGTTTGTTCTGGATACAGATGCCAGTAACGTTGGGATGGGTGGTGTGCTCTCCCAAATCCAAGATGGACAAGAAAAGGTCATGAGATATTTCGGTAAGACCCCGTCCAATCAAGAGACGAACTACTGCGTAACCAGGTGAGAACTACTGGCAGCAGTTAAGGCCATCGAGCACTTTTACAAGTACCTGTATGGACAGAAGTTCCGGATACGCACTGATTATGCCGATTTGAAGTGGCTCTTGCAATTTAATAATCCTGAGGGTCAAGTAGCTAGCTGGATTAAGAGGCTACAGGAGTATGACTTCGATAATGAACATAGAACAAGCCTCAAACATCGAAATGCTGATGCTCTTTCTAGAAGGCTCTGTGCAGAAGACTGTCGACATTACAACCGAATCAAAGAGAAATCGGCCAACGCTCTTCGAACCACCATGGTTGACCAGTGGCAACCAGGCAATTTGTGCGTAGATCAAGAAGCTGATTCTGACCTTGCAGTCTTAAGGCTTTGGAAGTAAAATGAACAAAGACCAACCTGGCAACAAGTCGCTCCGCGTTCACGCGAATTGAAACCATACTGGGCACAATGGGATTCCTAGATGATGGAAGATGATCTTCTAAGACGTGAAGTTGAAAATCACGATGGAAGCGAACGAAAAATGCAAATGCTGGTACCCAAGAAAAAGATACCAGAGATATTGCGAGAACTCCACAATTGTGCTTCTGGGGGGCATTTTGGCGTCCATAAAACATAGGTGAAGGTGTGTCAGAGATTTTACTGGGTAAATTGTTCACGAGATGTGAAAGTATGGTGCCGAAAATGTACTAATTGCGCCGGAAGTAATGGTCGCCAGAGGCGTCGACGTGGACCTATACGCCAATGCAATGTGAGAAGCCCGTTCAAAAGAATCGCCATAGATGCCGCTCGTCCTTTCCCAGAAAGCGACAAAGGAAATAAGTACATCATACTGGTCATGGACTATTTTACCAAATGGGTCGAAGCTTATGTTCTACCAAATCATCAGGCTGAAACTGTTGCAACGTTATTGTAAAGGAGTTCGTCAGCCGTTTTGGTGTACCCCTGGAACTTCATTGAGATCAAAGGTATAATTTCGAGTCCACTCTGTTCGAAAAGATGTGCGAACTTTTGGGCATTCGAAAGACGAGAACAACTCCCTTGCATCCACAATCAGATGGAATGGTAGAGAGAATGTACAAGACAATGATCAGGCACCTATCCAAAGAGGTCTCCGAATACTGAGTGATTGGGACGAGCACTTACCATTATTCTTAATGGCGTACCGGGCATCTGTCCAAGAACTCATAGGGCAACCACCAACAAACGTGCTACTCCAACTGCCATATGATTTGAAGTTTGGCAGCAAGCCTGGAGAAGATCTTGCAGGAGTAGATGTCAGCACTCTTCGACGAAGACTGGGAAGAACCATATGAGGTGTTGAAGTGGATCAACGATGTAATATACCGCATAAGGCAAACACCTCATACTAAACCAAGAGTCGTACATTTTAATCGATTAGCCCCATACTCTGGAGACAATAACGACAAAGTCGCTGACTTGTGCCGATTGGAAAACCACTACAAGGAACTAGTATTCTGGTTCAAGAAAAGCTGGTTTTGGGATAACCACCAAGAAGCAGCAAGATCTGTTTACTGCACCGTCAGACTACGCGTTCGCTCATTGCGTAGCCCGAGACTTGCAAATGTCCAGAGGAATTGGCAAAGAATGCAAAGAGAGATTCGGCAAAATCAAAGAGTAAGGCAGCAGGGACTGGCAATTGGGAAGAGTCTCCAAATAATAAATAAAGAACAGTTCATCTTTTATATGGTCACGAAAGAACTGTCAAGTCTGAGGCCAACCTATCGGGCCTTATGGGAGGCCCTAGTCCATTTGCGTGAGCAAATGTTAGAATGGGCCATGTTGAAATTAGCAGTACCAAAATTGGGATGTGGTTTGGACCATCTAGACTGGAGAATTGTAAGAAGCATGTTAGAAGTGTTATTCCAACATACAGGTATGGAAATTCTGGTCTGCAATTATCGGCCTGAATATTCCCTTCCGTCTAGACAAGATAAGACCGTGGACTGCTACTTCCATATGACTTCACAATGCAACAATGGCCCTACCTGTAGATTTCGTCATCGCCTGATGGAAGCAAGGAATGGCAAGGATTCTAGAAGTTGAGATCCGGAATTATTCTCAAATAAGTATAGGCCTATATAAGCGCTCGAAATGGAGGAACTCATTGATGCAGCGACCATTGCGTTAGAACGTTGATATATAAATATGAAATTTATATTGATATATAAATCTTGTGAATATAAATACTGTTATTGTTGTTATTAAGTGTTTTCAGTGTACTTTTATTATTAATATAATGATTTTATTTACCATTACTTTTATTTAAACGAAGCCAAAAAGACAAGTTCTTCACAATATGATACACAAAAATCATATCGTGTGACCATTCCTAAACACAAGAGTAGTGAATGCCATTTTTCAAAAATCTCTAAAATGCATGTAAAAGAAATTAGTTAACAAGTTGATAAGGTATTTCATGATGTTCAGAACTATTTAGTCATTGATTAAAAGTTATTGAAAATGTTAAGCATTTTCAATAATCATCAATAATAGTAATAATGTTTATATGCATAAGCTAAAATACAAATATTATGATACCAACTATAGTAAAAGTATAATGCATTAAAAACATTTTAATTAATAATTTTTGGACTTTTTGGTGGTATTTAACAAATAAATATATATGCTACAGCTTTTAAAGTATGTATATGTAGTTTCATTGAAATGAAATTATTCGTTTATTATTACTAATTAATCAACAGAAATTGCAAAATACATTTGGTTAATGCGATAAATATAGCGCGGATTAATATCAAAAAAGATTTGCAATGAAAAATATGTTGATTTTTATTAACATCATTTATGTTTTTCACTTTTTACAGGAGAGTTAGAATGTATTCTTATAGTTATGAACTGTGAATATACATAAAGTGTTTCCTGATACACTTTTGATAGACTAATTCTAAGGGACACTTTTACTTATATGTAATAACACTGTATTTTTTCCGGTTGAAATACACATTTGCTATTTTATTAATTTATTAGCAGAAATATAATAGGGAATAAAGAAGCTTAATTCCTTTCATAGAAAAACAGTCTACACAAATTTTATAGTACAAGTCTGCACTTGATGATCTTGTGTTACAATATTATTACTGACTTATCAATATCTAAGATTAATATTTACATATGTAATAAACTTACATGTTGCTTCCCATTCTGATTTGGACAGTGTTCCAACACGTGCATCTCTATCTTGTGATTCTACAAATAATCGAGCATGTTTGTAATCGTCCTCAGCATTGCCAACTAGTTCAACTCCTTGCGGTGCTGGATATGTCTCTAAACTCTTTACAGTAGTTAATAGATTTCTACCCTCCAATTTCATTCTTTCATAAAAATCATAAAATTTATCTTTTTTTACCAATTTCAAACCATATTTTTTGGCCAATTTAACAAGCAGTGGAAAATATATTAGAAATTCAGGGCAATCAACAGCACCATCTAAATAAAAATTGTACTTTGCACCAAATAATGGTGGAGTAGCTGTATTGCAGTCAAAAATGATATTATAAACTGCATTTCCAAACCCATTTGCTTCAGATTTACGAACACGTGCTATCAGTTCATTAGAATCTGGAATAGTACCAATAAAGTACCCTCCAGGTTGCAAACACTCTGCAGCATTTTTCATCATACATTCAGCTTGAGGTAAACTTTCGAAACTATAATGAAATCCAAATTGACAACTAACAAGATCTAATTTCATAGATACATCTTGATATCTCTCCCGTAATCTAACCTTTGAACAATCAGCATCTATATATTCTATGGAATATATATTTCCAGAATTACGCTCACGGTAGCTTCTAATTTTCATATCATGATATCTAGTCTTGCAGTGTTCTAAAGCCACTGAAGCTATATCTGAACATATTAAATGTGTTATATTACCCTTGCGCCACTTCAGTAAATCTCCACCTTTTCCACAGCACATGTCATGCACTCGAACAGGTTCATTATATTTTTTTTTATCCTTTACTTTTGTTAGATATTCATTTATAAGCATGCTTTTTATCCAATTATGAAAATTTCGTAAATAGATTATTCGTGATTTTGATCTTTCTTCTAAACCTTTTTCTTCTAAGGCATTATAATGTGTAGCTACAACTCTAGCAATACCTTTTTCATCTTTCTGAAGTTTAGGTGATTTTTCAAATTGCTCAGTAGATTTTCGCTTAATATTTCCATAATCACTCCAATATCTATTTTCATGAATTTCTTGTTTCATTTCTTCTTGGTTTTTAACATCCTTCTTAGGATTTTCTTCCCAATATTCAAGTCCTTTCTGTGATGTACCTTCTCCTGTAACATGTTTCCTTTTTAAATTAGTAGTGTCTGTTGCATCATTTAAGTCTGCAGTATTATTTTTCTTAAAGCTAACATCTTTTTCCCAATATCTTTTTTCATGCTGCCTTACTGATGCTTCCTCTTCTACATCACGCTTCCTTTTCAATTTATGGCGTTCATTATACTTATGCTTGCTACTAGATTCATGGTCGTAACTCACAGGATTTCTTAAACTACATTCTTCATCTTCACTATTTCTTGCATCAGGATCTACTCTAGCAGCTACTTGAACAAGAGTTTGCTCTAATTCATTTGTGCGATCGTCGCTCGAGAAATTTTCACCGTATTCTGGCTCGTCATCGGCCGTAGCCATTATTATAATCTGTATTTTTCTAGTTCACTAGTGCTGCTAAACTTAAAACTAACCTACACATATATATACAAAACTATATTTATTCATATATACATATACACCAGGTTATACATATTAGTTTGTATTAGTTGAATTAAGTTGATATTAGTCGCCCATGAACGTAAATTAGTGCAGTTAGTGTAGAAATTTGCCAATTATATAGAAAAGAAAGAAAAATTACCAAGATTAAAATATATACTTAAATCAAATTAATTGAACATTTGAAACTATAGAACGCTAATTAGCATTTTTTATTGAAATGAAATATATCGAATTTCAAATACCTAATATTTATTATATATATTTATAAATTAATAATTTTTCCGTTAGTAAAATAAGTTGCATGACTTGACAACTAATCTCAAGTTACTATGTATTGGATTTGGATTGGATAACGTCACAATTGAACAATAATGTACCATATAGAGGGAATTTTACATTTTTTATGTAAGCCATCTAGCAGTTATGCGAATAACTTATGGCGATTTATTAGAAATCTTTAATTGGAGTGGGATTAAACGCAAATTTTTCTAATTTATTACCTCTTCAAAATAAGTTAGTTATGCGCTCTAAATTTCTTACTTTCGCATCTTAAATAGAATTAGTATATCGTAATCTTATTATAATATTTCATTCTTATATACTAATTTTGTCAGATGTCTTGAGACACATGTGTCGTACATACTGTACTATCGAATGTAAAAAAAAGTGGTATAGTATGTAAAGTCAATTTTTAAACATTTAAGTATTGTGACGTTGCTAAGGTACTTAAGATCGTTGTAACGTGCAAAAATAATTTTTACACTTACACCTCTGATTCACAAATGCTGTCAAACGTCAAAATGAGTCGGACATTTTTTTTGTCCATCAGTTTGCATAAACAGGGATGTCTTTTATCATTTTTTTCAAAGATGAAATTTATAAAATAGAATCTACAAAAATATAGTTTATCCATTATCCATACACAAATACGAAATTAAAACCAAATTTAACTAGGAAAGAAAATGGCAAATATTTACTAGGGAATACACCATACGTAAAAATATGTACAGGCGGCTTTACACGGTCAAAGAAATTCATGAATTTATTGAAAATACATTCTTGTATTACACGATCAAACATTTTATTGAACCATAAAATAGTGATTCTTTTACTACCAATCTGTTTGTGTTTGTACTCATAAATTGAGTAGGATATGTCAAGTGTATGTTAATTTTATTACAGTGAAAATGGTGACTAATTATTAGAAGCCTTTACTATCTTCACTTGATTTTTTTTCTATTTTATAACGATAACCACAATACATATATAACCTCTAATTTTTACAATAACACAACTATTACTTACATCCAAAGTTGGCAATAACTTTAAAACCAAAATATAACCATAATTCCCAAAAAATTAGAGCTGGTTCTATCTAATTCCTGAATTTATTGTCGTCAAGAAATTCACGACAATTTTGTGTATTATACGTTTCAATAAATTAAAGGTCACAAAATTCATGAATTTATTTGACCGTGTAAAGCCACCATAAAACATACAAAATAGAATTATACTCAAATCGCTGAACAGATTCAGTAATCACGTTGGGTTCACGTGATCACGCCAAAACCGTATGCACAAAGGCACATGGAATCATTCAAGTATCAATGTCGGTAAAATAGTTATCGCCGTAATATTTGACATAAGAAATTGTGCATATACAAATGTTTTCTATCAAAACGTTTTACAATTGTATTGTCTCTATAAATTAACACGTAGTAATCCTCAATATGAACGAATAAACTATTTTGCAGATGAAAAAACTGTGTTATTTTAAATAATTTTTCTCAGTTGTTTAAAAACGATAAAAACATATGAACACTCAAAGTGGCTATAATCATAAAACAAATCCAAGTACTTTAAATAAATGAAATATTTTTATTATTGATGAGAACTTTTACACAATTGTATTGTCTCTATAAATTAACACGTAGTAATCCTCAATATGAACGAATAAACTATTTTGCAGATGAAAAAACTGTTATTTTAAATAATTTTCTCAGTTGTTTAAAAACGATAAAAACATATGAACACTCAAAGTGGCTATAATCATAAAACAAATCCAAGTACTTTAAATAAATGAAATATTTTTATTATTGATGAGAACTTTTACACAATTGTATTGTCTCTATAAATTAACACGTAGTATTCCTCAATATGAACGAATAAACTATTTTGCAGATGAAAAAACTGTGTTATTTTAAATAATTTTCTCAGTTGTTTAAAAACGATAAAAACATATGAACACTCAAAGTGGCTATAATCATAAAACAAATTCAAGTACGTTAAATAAATGGAATATTTTTATTATTGATGAGAACTTTTACATTTTATAAGTATAAATATAATAATAATATCATTAAAATTAGGTAGATTTGTCTTCATCTGACGATGTCGATGAATCATCACTTCCAGTGATTATTATGGCTTCTATATGCTTATCAATTATATTATCCAGTTCCCACATTTGTTTTTCTACTCCAAGGACATGCTTCACTGCATTTTTCCAATTTTCTGGTGAAGTATTATCGATAGCCTGTTGGAATAAGCTTTTCACATCTAATAACTTAAATGTCGTATTGTTTCTAGCGACATATCCCTTTACTTGTGCCCATATTAACTCAATAGGATTCATTTCACAGTGATATGGTGGAAGTCTGAGAACCTTTCTGTTGCTATTGAGTATTAACTCATCCACAGCATATCTTTCAGCTCCAGTTGATTTTTCTTTAACTAGTACTAAAAGTTCTGCTTTAACCATATCTTCCTCATATGGGATATTGTTTTTCAAGAGCCACTCTTGTATTTCCTTTTTTTTAGTACTACCTGTAGGTCGTTTGTTTAGTTTCCGACTATGGTAGGGAGCATTGTCTAAAACGATTACTGATTCTTCTCTTAAATTAGGGAGTATTTGTTGCAACCACTCTTCAAATTTTGCCGCATTCATTTTTCGTTTCTTCATCAACAGTACCCAAAACACCCCTTTTCCTCTGATATTTTTTGGGTGGATTAAATTGTTGCTCAGTATTATGTTCTTTCAATATATTATAAACACTGCGGGTGGTAATTCCTATAAATATGATAAAAATAATAGCAGTTTGATATAATTTCTTATAACAAAAATAATGCCTACCTGCCGCTTTTGCAGTCGTTTCAACACTATCAACTTTTGATGTACTATCTGGCTGGTCAAGACTGGTTTTAAATATATTCAAAACCACGTTTTTTCTTCCACTGAGAAGTGTTTTGCTGGCCTCTTTCTTGGAGGTGAATATTCCATAGCTTACCACGTATAACTTAGCTCGAAACAAAGAAATCGAAGTAATATTTGAATTCCTATCGAATTCTAACCTAGAAGATAGAATTACTTATAATTCGTTACATTTCGGTTTACTAGTTACTTACGTGCGTATTTAAAAATACTGATCAAAATATCCAAAAGAAAACAGAATAAATGCAAACAAAACAGAATTAACGCAAACAGATACGTAAAAATAAATAAAAATCTGCCATCTGTCACATCTGTGATTGATCTGTAATACTGTGACAAACAATTTAGTTCGCCGAATCGCCTAATGTAAACGGTCGTGGCCGCCGACCAATAGAATGCATTTTTGTCTTGCTCACGAGGTGATCACGCGCTTTTATTACTGAATCTGTTCGGCGATTCTAGTATAGCTCATCTTTTGAAATTATTATGAAACAAAAGTTGTTATAGTTCCTCGCCTGATAGCTAGGTGACCAAAAGGAAAATTTTTATCATTTCATCGCTTAGTGTGATGGTTTTCTTGTTATAATACATAACCTAGAGACCTATGATTAAAGCTTTTAAGTTGTGCATGTACGTACTACTTTTTCTTAAATTGCATCACGATCAATAGTTATTTCGCAAATATATTACATTATTTTTTTTGGAAAATATGTTCAGAAGAAATAAAACACCGCAACGAAAAGAATTTACTTTAACAGATACCCAGATATTTGACGATATTGAAAATATAAAAAATGATGTCAGACAGAAAAATAAATTGTATTTATGCTTGGATGAAAGAATACCCGTAATAGAAAAACAGTTTGTTAATATCCAAAATTTTCTTACTGGTTCAGATATCCTAGAAAGTACAAAAGAAAGTTTGGAAGAACTAAATAAGAGGCTAGAAAATCTGAAAAAGGACATATTGGATCATAAGACAGTAATTAAAAAATTAGTGTTGTAAATATAATATACATAATCTTTATTTTCATATTCTTGAAATAAAATTAACAAGAAACTGCATTATACAATTACTTATATTGAAACTTTTTCCTAGCTGTACTATGTGATGAAATATATATAATTATGCTCCAAATACTGGGTAACCTCCAATATCAGTACGTACACTCTGGTCAGATATATTCACACAAAAAGAACAAGGATAACCTATAACAAAATTCCTCAATGAAACATTTGTAGATAATAACAACTTTCTGGTCTTCCTGAAAATAATATAAGAAGACTTAAAGAAATAATAATTATAAGGGCTTAAATATAAAAAAGTAATTAAATTTTAATCAATTTATTTATATAAAAATATATATAACATTAATATGGACGGAAATCTATTACTAGCCTTATGTAGGTTATTAACAAACAGATTATAAATAAAGTACTTTAGAAGCCGGTTTAATAATTTAAATACATTTATAAAATCAATTAATAAATAAGCATATATTATTTGTGATGTTTATACATACATATCCAATATTCAAACTTAAAAAAATACAATTTAAACATTTTTTAATCATTTATAAGATTTAAGTCTAGAGCATACATTTATAACTCTAATAAAAGTTGACAATTAGATATAGTAAGACGTGAGAATAGTTACTGCGAAATGTATATATATATATATATATCTTAAAATATTGCTTTTATCATATTGTTTATGTTTTTTTACCATTTATGTCTGTAAACAGTGATATAGATTTTTTATATGCCAATAATAATACTTAACAACAGCCCATCACATCAATTCAAAATCTTTTATCATATTTACATGTTTATGTAGTAATAATTCAATTACAAAGTTCGTTCAAATACGATAAAAAGTATAAGTAAATGTTATGTTGCACCACTACAATCTACATAAAGAAAGAAATTAATACATACACAAAGTTACCTTAACCGATGAATAATATAGAAATATATGAGTATAATAATATATGTATGTAAAGTTTTTGCACCTTGTGTTTAAATAATTTCTTTATCTGGCTGCCCCTGAATATAAAATCATGTATATTTTTAATTAATCATTGCAATTTACTAAATGTTTAATATCAACCAGTTATTATTTGATATTTAAATAAGACAGCATATAAAGTTTAGTTAAATTAATATAACACAATACAACACAATATAATATATTTAAACACATGATACGTATTACATAGAAAAAGGTGACTAGATAATTATATTATCATTGAAAGAATCTTTAAAACATGAAGTTGTTATTTCACAAACAATACATTTTTATGTAATAGATATGTACGTATTAGATTAGATGATACGTATTAGAGCAACCCCCAGTTACATGTACAGTTGCGAATATTCAGTTACATATAGTACAACTTAATATAAAAATTTGTTAGTTTTTGTTGAAAATACACAATAGTTTTTTATAAAACGACAAAAGTGGTATGATCAATTAAATTCAATATTACTTAACTGTGGCTGTTAATTTTTTTTCCTTATATGTCTTTACTTGTTTAGTTAAGTATACCTAAGATTAGCAGCAAATTAACATTTTTGTCAAATGACTGAAGTGTTTTGAAATTTTAAATTATGGGTAATAGTATTACTGTCAGTATCTGTAGCTTGTCATTTTTCATCAGGATAGATCTTATGTAAAATTTGCAACATTTAAATGTAGAAGAAAAATAAATAACTCGATATTAAATTTATTAAGCGAAAAATTTGAAAAATCTCTACTAACTTTAATGGAATTGCAAAAAATGGTTTATGAATTTAATAAAATGAATATTTATACAATTATAATTTGGCGTGTTTAAAAGAGTAGTTATTTTTATCAAATTACAAGACAAAAGGCTTATTAGCGTAACGGATAGGACCAAAAGACAGTTCTGTATTAAATATAGAAATAAAACCGTTAATTTCTGTAAAACTGTGTTATTTGTTCATAAAAATATTTTTTTAAAGACAAGAACAAGTTAAAAATATGTCTCGTAGTTTGAAACAGAATGGCAAAGCTTTCTGGTTTGGAGTGATATGTCGTAAATTAGGGCAGATAGCTTATATAGTCTTAAGGAATCTGCACGTAGAATATATCTTTCACTTTTATCAAGGTGACGAACTAAAGCATAAATCGTTAATTATTTGAGTGTGGTTACTATATAATTGCCTTAAAGTTCTCACAGAGGCAAGATATTAACCCAACGGAACAATTAGATCAGCAAATACAATATTAGAATTAAGAAAGAATTTGTGTACCTAAGTGGTTTTTTTGGAAATTGTTAAATATACCGTGTATAGTATTATAAAATTTAGTTTTATCTAATATCTGAGGCTTCATGTAATTAAAAATTAAGAAGTACAAAGAAAAATCCAACGAAATATTAATTATACATGTCGTACATAGCTAATTGTTCTTCAATATGATTTAATTTTTGCGCAATTTTATTTGTAGTGTTGAATTTAAATTTAGTTATATGATTGCTAAATTGCCTCGTTGACTAACAAACAATAAACTGTATTACGATGTTTTTGGTAACGGATTTTCTTTTGTGTTCAAAGCCTATTGTAACAAACGCAACTCAATATTCGTAATTATACATAGTTATAGCAAGCGCCAAGTAAGATGGCGAGTGGTGGGAGTAAGTCCGCGCAGCATTAGAAATAGTGGGAAACTTTGTATTTGGTTTTACAAAAAGTTGCAAGTGGGCGTGCGCGTTTTTAAAAACGACTTGAAAACAACTACGGCGCTTCCCCACCGCCCGCCATCTTATTTGACGCGTGCTTTTTTTTATACATAATTTCTTGAACGTCTCACACTTTATAAATGTTTGATTTTTCTATGCAATTCAAAAAATCACAATTGGATATTTCGGGTGCACTATAGAAATCTCATATTTTTGAGAAAGGATATTTAATTTGAAAAAATAACGTAATAATTTGAATTTAAAAAAATGGTCTAATAACTCTAATGCTTTTTGAAATATGGCTATTTAGCAAATAAATAATAAATGTGCGTCATGGCACTATTATAAATTATTCATAATAATTAATTGAACTATTTTTACGAAAACTAAGAACAAACATTGTTTGCAACCAAGGTTTATAGAGAGGTGGCCTTTCTAAGCGGATTAAATGAATTTCATCACAGAGTCAATTTGTATTTGTACTGCCTGTAAACAGTGCTATGTGCTTTAAATGACGAAGCATGTTTTGAAAAGTTTTGTAGTGTATTACGAAGAAAATGAAATTTTGCCTGATTAAGAGATATTTACAGTAATACTTCTTCCACCGATACGTTAAGTCAGTTCAAAGAACATTTTAACTATGCAATTATTACAACAGTAGACCCTAAACGATCATTCTCTCTATACAAGAAGATTTGTACAACGCGACATCATTTACCGACTATAATCTGAAGGCTTACGCTATGTTGCAGATGTTTAGCCATGCAAGTTCAGATTGTTGATACTTCTCTTATAGGTAAGATGTTTAACAACAGTAACAACATAAAATATATTGCTTATTACTATTTATTCATACTGTATGGCAGTATTTATTGTACACCTTTCGTATGCCTCACGATGTATGGGTTTCTGGTATCGCAACGCTTGATTTCGGTGACGGCCTAGACATCTGTACCAGCTTTGCATTTGCATTTTCA
Source organism: Melolontha melolontha (assembly GCA_935421215.2). NCBI lineage: Eukaryota > Metazoa > Arthropoda > Insecta > Coleoptera > Scarabaeidae > Melolontha > Melolontha melolontha. The sequence goes on along the minus strand of OW285237.1, from coordinate 141,502,756 downwards.
CATCGAATATGAACTAGGTTTTCATTGTTTAATGTGTTATAAAGACTGGTAGTTAGGTAGGCAAACAGCGGCATCAGTGCGTTGGCTTTACTGAAATAAAAGAGCGCGTTATTTAGAAAAATGCTTTCAGTTCGGATTTCACCTACGCGTATTCGTAAATACGTCTATAAACAACTTCACATTGTGGTAGCTGTTCACGTATGGTAAAGTCAGTCTCCCGAACCTATCGCTGGTCCACGCCTCTGTGAGCCGACCGATAATGCCGGTCTTTAGTTACAAATTTATTTTGATATTTGTAGAATTGGAAACACATAAAAGCTAAATTTCTGCTTTTCTTTATTTTGAGTTATAGATTTTTTTAAAGTTTATTTCTTGGTTGTCTATGATCATTATATAACTAGGAGAAATATGAATTTAACTAATTGAATTTATCCAATGAATATTAAGTTATCTAGTTTAACAACCTAACTATAATTTTATGAACCTTGAGTTATAGTGCTTTACATTTGCTTCCTAGATACCATCACTATTATCATCAATAACGTATTTTAAAATAATTGAAAAATTATTAATTTAAATTATATTTAATTTTATGTATATGGCCTGACAGGGAAGTGTTATGTTTATGAGATGGGTATAAAATTACTGGTGCGAGAGCTAGCACATGCGCAATTGTTGAAATATACTCGTTCTTAGAAGCTATTTTGAATAATGCGCCTTTCTTTGCGACACCTTTGTTGCAATCGGTCAATCAGTAGTACAGACACCGAAGATTTCGAACTCACTTCAATGTTCTCGATGCTGTGTCGTCCCATCTTCACAACAATGTTGAAATGGTTTACCAACTTCAGAACTAGAGGGGCTGAGAGCTGGAACACCTCGGAGAGGTGCTGGGTCAATCCTAGCGCACCGCTGGCGCGATACGCTCACAAACTGCATAGAACACAAGTCAGTCCGTCGAATTTTGTACTTGGACCTACATTTTCATCCGTACAAAATCGTGGTCGTTCAACATCTGAAGGTAAATTACTGTGTATGGCCTAAAAATAATCCACAGCGAGTCTATTAAAAGTCCTACATAGCGAGAGAATAACTGTATGATGAAATAGCCCGATTTGGCATAATTAGATCTTCATTTTTTATGGAAAATGGAGGCACTGTGGCGGTCAACTTACAGCGTTACTTAAGAATGTTGCTAGAATTTTTTATGCATGAATAGAAAAGTTATCGGATTGCCTTTGATAGGATTTGGTTTCAACAGGACGATGCTACTTGCCATACCGGAAGAGGATGTTAGGCTTCCTTAAGAGAACATTTTCCAGGCCAGATATGGAGTGGCCCTCACCAGATCACGGGATCCTGCGATTATTTCTTATTGGGCTATCTGAAAGTTAAAGTTTACAACGAAAAACCACGGACACTTGAAGCTCCAACAATTCTGGATAGAAACAGTTGTCATTTGAATGACATTTTTCAAAACTAGGTTATATTCTTTTTTAAAATTTTATGTAATCTTTTGAACAAATTAAAATCTATTCGAAAATATCTGTGTTAGAATGTTCTGAAGACTGTTAACACTTGCCTACCGGATACTGTATTAAAAAAATCCGCAAAAGCGCTTTTGACGAAAGTTTTATACAAAAATAATTTAACTGTAAAAGAATAGTAATAAAGTCTAAAGAACTTGATGGACGTGGAAGAGTTTCACACTGTAAGTCATCCAATTTCAAATTAGCATTGTTGTAAAACAATTGACAAACATAATTTGCTTAACAAAAAATTAAGACGAATAAAGTTGAATCAAATTTAGCTATTATCACAAATGTCAGAAATAATTTCAAAGCTTTCGTAAAATTTTTTAAAGAATTAAAATACGTCAATACAGATAAATTTATCAAAGATTTATATTAGAACAACTTGTTAAAGATTGAAATTATGAATAAAATATTTTTAATGCAAATAAAATGCCGACAATAGTGGCTTTCATAAATTATGGAAAATAAAATTTTAGTAGATACAAAAGATATGTCAATACCTTAATATATAAAAATTAATTACTATCCTATTACACCTGGTAATACGAGTGCATACGTGTTAGTTATGTTTGTATAAAGAATATATTCATCTAACAATTCCGATTGTTTTGTGCATGTCCTACTATCAGGCAGTAGTTACAAAATTGTATTTGTGCATAGATATTGTCCGTATATATGTACGTGAATATACCGCCTCATTCTAAGCAAACGCAACGATCCGAATGTATTAATTTTTCTCCCGCTCCGACTAAAAATCCCCTGAACGCGTTTAGCCAATCACAACACAGTCTGTCTCATTCCGAGCAAACGCAACGATCCGAATGTGCAATTATTTTTCTGGCTCCTAATACAATTCGCCTGAATGCTGTAGGCGCGTTAACATCGATGTCATATGTCATACATACTTACATATTATGAAGCCGCGTAAGAAAAATTATCTGATTACCAAATTACTATTAAAGGACTATAAATTGTTTAGTCCGGTGTTATGGTAATGAGTAAATTGCAATACGTTATACTGACGATGGTTACACAAAGCGTAATGATATTATTAATAAGCGATCAAGAAAATTGCAAATAAGGCATCAAGAGAATTAATAAATTAAATTTTAATAATAAAGGTCACAAAAACTATTCATAGTATACTAAATAAATTTCAGAACTAATAAAAACTAAATTAAATTCTAGTAATGTAAAGAAAAATTTACTCTTACAAATAATAAAATAAATTGTTCATAATGAGAAATTAATTATATAATAACGGAAATTCATCCGTTTAAACTCATCGCCGTAAAATAATTGATGTTTGGAATATTTATAATTACGAAAACCATTTAATTTTAGTATGCGGTTAACGGAAGAGCAGCATATGCCTAAATCATTGGAAATATCGCTAAGTGTCAAATTTCAATTTAGTTCTATTGCAGCGCATACTAAAATGGACGTATCATTAGGAACTCTGCGATTTGGGAATAATGGTTTTAAATTTTGTACAGAACCAGTAATATCTATTTTCTTTTTAAGTCTACAAATTGTAGCTTTGTTCGGGATGGGCCTGTCGGCATACTTTCCGGCAAATAAGTCACATACTCTTTGATAAGAATTATCAGCGTGATACCATTTCATCATTTCAGCTTTCTCTTCTAGTGTATAACGCGGCATGATCACTATTCAAACGCTTAAGAGACTCCGTATAGGGTGACAGTGGTGACACTAATTTGTGACATTAATTGTCAAATGGTTGCGCGACAGACTGTTTTGTGATTGGCTAAAAGCGTTCAGGGGATTTTTATTCGGAGCGGGAGAAATATTCATACATTCGGATCGTTGCGTTTGCTCAGAATGAGGCGGTATACTTTTAAGGCTTATTTAAATATGTTAGGAAAATGGGTACCGATTGTTCAGTCATTTTGATATATGAAAAATAGTCGACATGATTGTGAAATTATCTAGCCAAGACTAAATTACAGAATCATTAGTATGTAATGGTAGTAAATGCTGTTTTATCGTAATTTTCAATTTATAAGAAACGCGTAAGGGTTTAGACAAATGATTTAATTGACAAACACAATTTACACACAGCAATTAGGAACCAGACGGTCTGTCGTGCATTTAATAAATCGATCATAACAGTATTAGGGACTATTACTATATAGGTAATTAGAGTTCTGGCGCCGCCTCCACGTCTCAACCTTGAGAATCGCTCTCCAGCAGGTAATAGGCAGGTTACAGGTAGGTAATAGACAGGTTACAGGTAGGTGTCTACCTATCTGTAACCTGCCTATTACGTACCTGCAGCCTACCTGTTACCTGCTGGAGAGGGATTCTGAAGGTCGAGAGGTGGAGTCGGCGCCAGAACCTGCGATAGTACTATACTTAAGTATATATACTACTTAAGCTGTGTAATTTATGTTTCCAGTGGAAAAGTATATTTTGTTTGCGAAGATATTCATTTTGTGTTTTAAAAACTGTTCGAGATGTGGAGGCCTTGCTTGGTGTGATAAACAAGATTATGAAGAACATAGTGACGATGGTGATTTATTGACAGAAGATGTAAATTTTCACGAGGAAAAGTAAGTTCATAGAGATTCAGGCTAAGCAAATAATTTTGAACATTTACAATAACTTAAAATCGGAAAATGACGAATTTACACCTGGGTCAGATATTATAAAAAGAACATCAAAGTTAATAGAAGACCTTGTGGAACAATTGACAAAATTGTCAAATATGGCGTTCAAACAAGAAAAAGGAGAAACAATAAAGGATCCTCACGGAAAATTCCAATGTGGCAAGTCGAATTACTCGTCAAACAATTTATAATATATATAATTTATTTAAATTTCTTCCCATGATAGAGCTGTTAAACTAATTATTCTAATAATTTATCCAAATTTGACGTATTGCTGATTAAAAAAAGAATCTTAACATACTTCATTAGAAAATTTATTTCTCTTCAATAGTTCATAACAAAAAAAAATCGTTACTTGGTCGACATGAGCTTTAAAAACAACAACATAACAAAAAAAAAACACCAACTAAACTTAAAAAAAATGTTTAAGGTACTTAGCTCGAAAGGTGTTCAAATGCCTTGTCTTGGACACACTTTTCCAATCCTTGTGTTTATGATTGACGGCATCTTTGATAAATACTTAGATTATTACGAAATCTATCACCAGACTCCATAATTGCTCTTCACTATTTATTTCTATGTCATAAACTTCTGTTTTCATAAACCCCCAAAATGAAAAATCGAGGAGATTAAGGTCGGGACTACAAGCTGGCCTTGGTATATGTCCTCCACGATTAATCCAACTATTTCCAAATCTTCTTTGCAAAAATTCCCTTCCTCTACGAGAAAAGTGAGCTGGGGCGCCGTCATGCATGTAGTACATTCTTTGAATAATGTTCGATGGGACATTTTCTAATAAATTGTTCAGTTCATTTTACAAAAAATGTAGATTGAGCTCGCCTATCAATCGATTGGGCAATCGAAATGGACCAATTAGGTAATTGTCGATTATACCTGCCCACACATTAATAGAAAACCCATACTGGTAATTCCGAATTACGGTTTCATAGGTGTTTTCATCACTCCAATAGTGCATGTTATGTAGGTTCAAACACCCTCGCGACTAAAATTTGCTTCATTGGTAAACAAAATTTTGCTCTCTTGATTTAGCAACCACTCGCAGTATTATACACGGGGTAAATAATCCTGTTTCAATAGGTTGATGAACTTTTTGTAAATGAAAAGGGTAAAGAAGCTGTTCTTTGAGAACTTGTCTAACTGATTTACGGTTAACATTTCGTACAGCTGAACCTATTTTTCTGGTGCTTATTCTCGAATTATTTTCTACTACTTGCAAAACAGCTTTTTCATTTTCAACAGTACGATGAGTTCTGGTAACCCCATTATTAACTTTTGATTTTTTGAAACAGCCATCTTCTCCCAAACGCCTAATGCACGTTAATAAATGTTTTAACATCAGGGACATATCTGAATGGATATCTCTCTCGATAGATACGTTGAGCTTCGGTAGAATTTGATCGGGCTTCACCATAACACATAATCATGTCCCTGTATTCTTCAAAAGTAATGAGAATTATTTTTAAAATTAATTTTAGAAAACGACAAACAACAAAACCAAACAAACGTAATCAGGAACACGACAAACTTGAATAAATTTATGCAATCACAATCGGACAAAATTTAAAAAGAAAAATTTCTAACAATCTTTTAAGATCCTGTATCTTGAAAACAAAAGGCGATCGGACATTAGTGTATAACAATTTCTTTTAGTATTCTATAGTTCTCTATCGCGTGTTACTATGCATTATAGTTTTTTCAATGTCACATTATAACATGAGAGCAAAATGAATTGAGGTAGTAGGTGGCTGCGGTTCGTAGATCGTATTTCGTGAATTATATTCACAATATTTTTCTGTCAAACATTTAATGACAGACTGTCAGTGTGAATTATTAATTCTTTCAATACAATTTAAAAAAAAAAACAGTATAATCACATTCAGAATGTTTACTCAAGAACAAATGGTGTTCATTTTAGAATGTTACTTTCGTAACGGTCGACGTTTGCCAAACGGTGAATGGTATTATTCAATAGAAATGTGCAAGGAAGAAATCCAACAACGTTTTCCTGAAGTTGTTTTAGTAAATAAGAACTTTTCTCGTGACCTATTGAGAATTATAAATAACTTTCGAACAACTGAGTCTGTAAAAAGACAATGGAAAGGGGGAAGATCTTCTCAAGTTAGGACCCAAAATGCTGTTAATAATGCAAGAAACGCAATTAGAGAACAACCTACAACATCTGTCAGAAGACTGGCACAACAGTTGGATATAAGTTATGGAACCTGCCGCAGTATTCTTAAACGCGATATTGGTATGCATCCTTACAAGGTTCAATTGTATCAAGAACTATTGCCGCCAGATTACGTTCGAAGAGTTGCCTATTGTCGTTTCTTTAATGCAAATCTTAACGACGACGATGTTTTGGATAAAACGTTTTTCACCGACGAAGCGTGGTTTCGCCTAAACGACTACATAAACGCTCAGAATATGCGTATGTGGGCAACAGACAATCCGCATTATTATAGGGAAACAACGTTGCATCCTGTAAAAATAGGGGTTTGGTGTGCCATGTCACGTAGAAGGCTTATTGGTCCGATCTTTTTCGAAGGAACTATAAATGGTGAAAGATATCGCAATAATATACTGGAAACATTCATAAATCAACTGCATGATGAGTTACAGTTAGGTTTCTTTCAGCAAGATTCCGCACGACCACACACTGCCCGTGAAACAATAAATTATTTACGTGAATTTTTTTATGAAAGAATTATTAGTGTTGACCGTTTCCCGCCAAGATCGTGTGACTTAACTCCTCTGGATTACTTTTTATTTCCATACTTAAAAAACTCTATTTTTAAAAATTCAGTGCATACAATAGACGATTTACGGAACAATATCGTGCGACAGTGCGAGTTAGTAGACGGATTTATTTTACAAAAGGTTTTGAAAACTTGAAGCGGCGCGTAAATTTATGTTTGAATGCCGAGGGACAACAGTTTCAACAATTATTGTAAACTTTTCAATAAAATATAAAACATGACATTTGTATGACATTTTATAAATATTTTAAGTTGTAAATTAAATTTGTATCAAGGAGACATTTAAGTGCTGTCAGTAAGATTTATTTACTTTATAATTCACGAAATACGATCAGCGAACCGCAGCCTCCTACTACCTCAATTCATTTTGCTCTCATGTTATATAGACAAACTCAAGTCCTTATAATAAAAATTGATACTTAATACTTCTCTAGTTTCCATGCCGATATTATCATCACTGTTTGCATTTCTCTAGACCCTCCTAATTAAAGTATTTACACTACAGAAAGCTATTTTCTTGTTATTTGGAATGGGCTATACATAATATGAATTTGACTATTGACTAATTCAAAGTAACTATAGTGAAACGTATAGTGAAAGAAAGTTTGGTCGGCCAATGAAAATATACTACTTAAATTAATTAAAAAGAAATTTTGTTTCTATATTCGATTCAAAGTCATTTTTCGGCATTAAATAATAGCTTATTGTAATATTTGTAAAGGTTACTTTTTACAATGTATAATTTTTCGCTCGTCTTAAATCAAATTTTATCACGTATAAAATTATACTAGTATTACGGAATAAGAACTGTTACGAAAAGTTAAGTTGATCAGTCTTTTTTTCTAGTGGTTTATGTAATGTTGTTTTCAAGGAAGGTGGAGCATTTTACTAATGACTTACTGATCAAAACAACATAATTACTGATATGTACATTTAGAGCTAGCAATAAAGTTTTAAGGAGGTTTAAATTGTATATATTTCTTAATCAATCTTCCGTACTAATTGTGTATACTGCATTCTTTAATCTATTGGTTTACTATATTCTTAATACCCGACAATTTGTTTGTCCTATATAGACTTAATATAATCGTATTTTCACACCATATATCATTATTATACATAAACTTAAGATTTTTTTTCAGCTATAAGCAATAATAGAGCAGACTGATTCTATTAATTATCAAAATAATAGTGTCATGTCTTTCATATAGAATGGAACAATCGGCATCAATGTATTTTGTTTTGTGAAATAATTCAAGTTTCCATTTAAGAGTTACACAAATAAATTCTGTAAATAAATACATTAATTGAAAATATTTGTTATTTACAAAGAATATTTACAAAATACCCTATGTAGCGAAGGAAACACCCAAGGCACATAGATACATACATACTAGATAAGGCTGCTCATTCTAGATTACAATTCAGTAGCGTCGCCTCATGGCTCTTGGATAAAGTTACAAAGCTTTACAACAAATAATCAGATTCTGGCGAGTGCGTATAAGTTATTGTATTTGTGGCTGTCGTTCACTCAATGTGTAGTGTTTTATTGTGCCATGTCAATGATAAACTCTAATTTAAACGCAGTTACGTATTTATCAAATCGGCCGCTATTGAATGTAATCAAAGTGGGCAGCCCTACTACCAGGTTAGTATTTTCCTTTAAATTAAAAACGCCCAATTACACATATAAACTGTGTGGTTCATTCACCATGTGTTAAAGACGTTTCAATATTTATGTGCAGTAAAGTACAATAAGTGCTTTACCAAGTACAATAGCAACTGCTTTCCATGCAAATAAATAAAGATTAATTATTCAACAAATTTAATAAAAAATAATTTGAAGTAGTTATTGCTTTTTAAAATATATTTGTACATGTTTATTACACTATATACATGGAAAGCAAACATTGTGATACATATATACCAATACAGACAAAATAAATGTTACATTTAGTCATATAATCAGTTCATTGTAGTTAGAAATTGTATTATTTAGAAGTAGACAAAATGTTCTGTTTTCTCATCTTTTATATTAACGATAAAGAAATAATGAATGTTAAAATACAAATATTGTAAAAGAAATATTCATTATATAAAATAAAACGATTTCCATTTAGTCATGCGTCATGACTAAATGTATGTTTACAAATTTAAGTAAATAAGCGCATCTTTTGTACTGCAAATTTTTCTTTCAAATTCTGTCGTGTCAAATATCTTCTTGGACGTGTCGTTATTTAGACAGAAATTTTGTGCGATTCTGAAAGTGAATAAATGTATATTGCTCTGAATTGCTTTGTATATCAATTGTAAGTGCGTATATGAGGGGTTCAATAACTTCTTCACAAAGTAAGAGAGGGCACCACTAGTGCAATGTTATAGCCATTCTCAGTTTCTAACATCCCCTGTAGGGACGCGTACAAAGGCGAAAGTTCCCTGCATCCGGTTATTGTTTTGTTCTTGGCGGTCTTTTGAGTCAAATGAGAATTTTTGAAAGGAAAAAATAGCACAGGAAGCTAAAACCAAACAGAATAACGTTACGGTGAGTCTGTTTCATCAATTAGAACTGCAGAAGTGCATATGAGCACAAATAACTAAGCGTTCTTGACGGTTTATTAAAATCACAACTACAGAGAATATTTAGAAAATTGCAAATATGATCATGGAAAGTACAAAACTAAAAATTCCCGGAAAGGTGATTTTTTTGGATGTTCGCCGTCATTATCGACATTTGGGAGAAGGATAAATGATAACTGGACAATATAATAGAATCTTACTGAACCATTTAAATAAAGAAAAAGCCATCACATTTGTTCAAAAACAAAATTATTCTTCACCAAAGCAACGTACTAGCCCACTCTTTTGCAATTGTTACAGAAAAAGTGACGAGATTATGATAGTAACTCCTCCGGCATCCCACCTACTCACTAGATGGGTTCCTTTAGTTTTGAGTAGATTGCAGTATGCTTCGGTAATATGGTCTCCTTACTACTTGACGCATGACTTCTCACTGGAACGGCTTCAAAGGAGATTTCTAAAATACCTTTCCTTCAGATGTGATGGTAAATATCCCGAAAGAAATATTGACTACAACCGCCTTTTAGACAGACACAATTTCAAATCTTTAAAACATCGTCAATTGGTTAATGCTGCGCGATTATGTGTAAGTTGATTGATGGTCGAATTGACTCGTCTGAAATATTAAACTCTATAGATTTTCACGTGCCTCCAATGACGTCAAGATCTAATCCTACTTTTTACCCACCAACAGCTAGAACTAACGCGCTACTAAGAGCCCCAATTAATTTTTAATGTACCAATGTGCGGATAATATTAATGGTGACATTTTTGCGGGAGGTGTTTAGATTACATTTTTGTTTTAGTTGATTAGTGTACATGCTTATTTTATTTCATATATTTATATTTTGTATTTTTATATAATTCAGCGCACATCTGTTTCTTTCTTCTATTTTTTTCCTTTTTTTATGTATTTGTCCTAGAAATGGAATTATCTGTTGGGCAATAAAGATTATTATTATTATTTAGATTATTACTCTTTTCCGAATATAAACAAATTGCTTGCAGTAAAGAGATTTACATCAAATAATGACGTTATTGCCAAAACAATAGTTTATTTTTAAGATGTGGATAAATCGTACTATATGTATGGAATTAAAAAAGTACAGTATTCTCGGACAAACTTTATACACTTGTAAGTAGATTATGTAAAGAAATGAAAATGTTTCTTTTCGAAAAATTGAGTCTCATGGGTTTATTGAGACTTGTTCATATGTAAGCATTCTTTCGAATTCCACGTAAAAGGTATTAATAATTTTTTTAAATTACACTGTTTGTAAGGACATCGCTAATTCTTGGTGTTAATCAAACCTAAACAATTTCCAATTCAAACTTGAGTTTGAGCAAACGTACTTGCAAAATCATTCAATTTTTTCATGTCTCTTGACTTAATAATACAATATTGTGTTGTTGATATAGTGCACAAAAGTAAATGATCGAAAATAACAAAAGGGAAAACCTAGTGAAATTGATTAAATAAAAGCTGTCAATATGAAAGTAAACGCGTATGCAAAGAAAGACTTTCGAAAAACTGGGAAGACTGATAATTTCGAAAGAAACCTGTATGTAGCCGTTGCAGACAGACATATATCCAAGGACATATTTGAAATAACAGAATTTGAAGAAGATTTCGTGGATAAACTTCCAGTATTTTTTAATTTGTAAGCGTTCAAAGGCACTTTTTATTATGTCAGGAATACTACTAATCTATGTATTCACAGCAGTTTATTGCAATCTTTTTTCTTTGGGAAGAAATTGATTTTCGCCTTAGTAATTGTATTATTTATTGCCAATATCCTAAATATTTAAAATTAAGTAATAACGATCTAGAATTTGAGAATTAAAAAAAGTTTTACTTTGTATTAATTAAGTACGTCATAATTTTTTCTAATATTTATCTTTGTACTAATTTGTGATTAATAAATATAATTAAAGCTTTAAGTACAACAAAATATACAGATAGCCTGCTATTTGTATAAAGAAACTTTATCTTAGAAAGTTAAAGCCGCACAATGACCTCCCATAATTCCCTTCACTTAATCTTATAGTTCGGTTACTATTATTTAAAATTGTATTCATGTTACCAAAATATCTGGCTAGAGGTTATCTACTACTTTGATCGTCTTTCCAGAATCTATTTGCCATCTCTCAATCATGCTGTATGATTTGCCTACTTCCATATTGAATTATTATTATAGTAATTGATTATCCATCATTGCTGTTTATACAAATACTATATTTTAATAGCGTTTGGTGTCACATTTTCTATATCTGCTAAGACCAGCAACGTGCTTTTTTCAATAACATAGGATGGGTATATATCTTAAATACACTTTTTCAGTTTTCCGCTAAGTATTATTATCAGGACTAAAGATCTAAATTTATCATATTTTATTTTCAACAAACTGAAACAATGTCATCGTTATACTAATTTATCGAGGTTTTCAGTTCATTTTTAAAGATGCCCTTAGAGTCTGCATCCAAAACTGTAGCATCTATTCATACGCAACTAGCATGAAACGGGTGGAGTATAATGAATATTCTTGGCTAGATTTGCTTTCTGAGACAGTTGATCAATAGATTTTGTTATGTTGTGTTATGAAAATAGAAATATATTTGTTTCATATGATACATGCAGTATACACTACTGTGCATATGAAAGTAGCACTTTCCAAATGAAAATGATCTGGCCGCTCTATAGCGGGTTTTTCCCCGACCTGTATTGGAGGAAAATTTAGGTAGTTATGTGTTTCAATTAGTGTATGTTTAACATTTATAATGTTCGTAACGTAGTAATATGCATTAGCTTATATGTAGTACATTTATAGAATTATTATATTCAGAATTTTAGATTTATTCAGTGTAACCACTTCTGACATTTAGGTTTCCAGTTTGATAATATTCTTTATTCCTGTATTTAGAGTAATATAGTTTTTAAGTAATTCTTGTAGTGAATCTTTTGGGGTTTTAGCCTTTTCTATTAAATTGTTATTTTCCTTATTTTTGCCGAATCGTATCATATCAGCTACTTTGTATAATGATCGCCCCTGCTTAGTATATTGGGTTCTTTTATTTATGTACGTCTCAATTGGAAAGTGGATAATATTATTTGTTTATTCAATATTTATACATATTATAGATACTATCGAATTAAAAAAAAGTGGCACAGTAGTGAAGTTACATATATGTAAGTCAATTTGTAAACATTTTAGTATTGTGACGTTGCTAAGGTACTTAAGATCGTAGTAAGGTGTAAAAGTCATTTTTGACACTTACACCTACCTGTATATCAACATAGTATCTGTCCACCCGATGTTTTGACTCACGTCATTAGTTGCGTGGCGTTATCACGGACATTGGCACCTGCAATGTATATGTTCTCATTTCATTCAAAGTCCAATGGTTAAACAAGGATAAAACACTGAAACGAAAGTGTGGGATTATCTTCGCCGTAAGACCAATAAGATGGACAGAGATAATATGCGGTCATCCGCCCGCCATGACACTCCTGTACTACGATAGTAGAATAATTAAATTTTGACGTTTGACATCTTACTTTGGTTTATTTTCGCTTATTGCTTTTCTAATTATTTACTTCCTATCTAACAAATAATTGATCTTTTTATTACACAAAGAACTGTTTTTAATACATTTTCAATAAGTATTCTTATCACTAAGTTATTTATTGGTTAGAGGTTAAGAATTTACATTTATTACAAATATGCCTGGAAAACCTCTGAATTCACAATCCCAGCAACTTGTACTGAATGTTTGAAAGAGACAAACTAAATCAAGCACCTCTGATAAATATAAATGCAGCTTTTGAAGAATTTATTATATTCTTCATGAAAGTTATATATTGAATTGTTTGTTATTGCTTTGAAATAAATTAATTAAAAATTTCAAGTAATTTTTTTAGCAAAATAAACTAGAGAAATTTTAGTGTATTGCTTACTTACAAAAGGTCTTGCATTAGATATAGTTGCTCAACATCAAACTCAGACAAAGAAAAAAAGCATTTATTGAAAGTAAATAAAAGCAGATAAAATTGTCAAAATTTTACACAGCATCTAAATATAAGCATAAATTAAATAGTGTTTGAAACACGAGTAAAGATTTATCAGTTCTTTTCTTAACGAATGAACATCATAGGTTGTGCTAATTTACAATATGCAGGCTGAATTTTATTCCGGTCTTCTATCAGTGTCAATTAGTGCATCTTAAAATATTATTTAAAGGAGATTTGATCATTTCAAATTTGCCATGGTTCTTCTATATTAAATAAGCTCTTATAGTAAATAAATACATTTTATGTGTTCCTTATTCAGACTGACACGATTTGTTGTTGATTATTTTGGTTCTTTGAATAGATACATAACCTACATGTCATGAGCTGAATGATTGACATCACGGAAAATTTCATTTATAACCATGCTGTTCTTGACGTTTTATTAAAATTAATTTTAAGAAATATTGCTAATTTTAGCTAATCAATAAAAAATGTTATAAAATTTAGAATATTTAGGATATAAATATAATCTTAAAGCAGTTTACTTTTAAATACAATTCTATTTTATAAGTAATGAATTTGAGCCCGAAGTGTTGATTTGGTTCATATAGATGAAAATTAATGGCGTAAGTCAAAACATCGAATGAATTGATACTATAGGTTATTTGAATATTTAAATTTGACGCCTATATTTAATATATACCTACATTTATGCAGCCTAATTTAAACCGATTAAAATATGACTGTACCACTTTTTTGAATTCGATAGTACTTACATAATCTCTCCTCATTTTACCTTTTATGGTGTTGATGTATTTGGTTCCTTTTATATTTTTTGCAATCTTGCATTCGCTAAATTTTTTACTTTGGGGTTGCTTTATAATGTGAATGTCTCTTTTGTGTTAAAATCGATAGTTTTATTGTTGTGTAGTTGTCTTTATTATATTTAATGATATCTACTTCATCAGAATTCACTTTATTATCTTCTTTCGAAAAAAATGAGTAGCTTGTAATGCAAATAAAATGTTAAAGCCTCTTACAATTTTTCCTTATTATTTTGTAATGTACAATAAATGATACAGCTTCATTTCTTTTTAGTTAATAAATTAACTAGAAGTTCATTTTCGTATATCATTATTTGGAGAAGCAGGTATAATTCGTTACCTTTATGCAGACTTGTACGGCGTTGTATTGCGCTTTTGTCAGGTCTAAATTAGAATAGGCATCTCTCATCCGCTATCCGATCTACAATATACATATTAAGAATGTCGAGTCAATTCAGAGACGTTTTTAAAATATATGATGTTTGTCGAGGACGCAATTTATCCCGCCAGAGGCATTTACTCTACGCTAATGTTGAACAGGTTCCATTAAACGCCCTTGGAACTTAGACGAAATATAAGCAGTGTAAAATTTTTATACAAAATTTTGCATAATGACATTGACTGTCCTGCTTTGTTGCATAAAATCAATTTTATTGTACCTCGATTCAGCAACCGCCAAAGCAACTTTTTTCATTGTTCCTCAAGTAGAACCAATATAATGGTAAAATCACCCATTTCAGTTATTTTTAAGAACTATAATTCTATTTCTCACCTATGTGATATTAATTTTGATAGAAATCATACAATCTAGAATGTTATTTTATGTCTATGATGTGTCTAATCATATGTACTCTCTCGGCACGTTAATTTTAACTATTAAATTTCCTGTACTTGGGGTTTCCCGTTGGAAATAAAGATTATTATTATTAACAGAAGCGAAAGATATACATAATTATTTTATTATTTTGTGCATTTTTCGTTTTATCAGAACATATAGATTTTTTAATGTTCTTGGCTTCCAGATTTAAGCTATATCTTCTCCATGAAACGTCGGTACTATTAGCATTGCTGACGTTTCATCATCATTTGTACAGGCTTATGCTGTAATGTTAAAAGTGCATATTTCGTCTGATGTTACAGACAATAGGTAATTGTGCTATAAGTGCGAGTGTAAATATTTTTCTTAAATACATGTATATATTGCTTACATTTTACCAACCAGTCATTATCTTAAAGTTAGTATGTCAGATAACGTATGAAATGACAATTAAATTCTAATTTTAAATCGATTAAATAGTGATATAATTATATTCCAAAGTGTAATAATCCAAGACAATTAAAATTTTACGTCGGAAATTTCGAAAATTAACTATATGTTAGTTTCAAGATATCAGTGCTATTATTATTCGAAATAATAAACTACACTACCGTCCATAAATTTGGTCGCACATAAGGTGTGTTTAAACTGAAAATACTAAAAGAATTACTAGATAAAATTAACAACATAATTAATACATCTTGAGGCATTATACTACATATAATAGAAAGAAAGATTAACAAAATATATTTTAAAAATCGAATTATTTAGATTTTATATTATTCTTATTCGAAATTTAATATTCGGCTGATAGGATATCAGTACGTGTGC
Organism: Melolontha melolontha; assembly: GCA_935421215.2. Taxonomy (NCBI): domain Eukaryota; kingdom Metazoa; phylum Arthropoda; class Insecta; order Coleoptera; family Scarabaeidae; genus Melolontha; species Melolontha melolontha. Next base: position 141,486,753 of record OW285237.1, on the reverse strand, counting down.
TTAGGGTTTTAAAGAATTCGTGTCGATTATTACAATGTAGTACTGATGTATGCCAAAGAGTAGGAAATTTGACATCGAAATAAAAGGAAATGTTTGTGTTCTGCCTTAAACGATAACGCCAATTTAAGTCCAATATAAAGTGACTTAAGTGACTGTAAAGAAATCAAACGAAAAAAATTAAAGAGGGGTGAAAGTCACATAAGCAGGTCTGTGGAGAACTTGAAAAAGTATTATGGATAGTGTCCAAATCTGGATTATTCGGTAGCAGATGCACGAGTCATTGCTATGTTACTCGACCCTGGAGGTAAAAATAATATAGTTTTAATAATTGCTTGAAAGGTCGAAAGATTTGATAAATAAATAAAAAAAATTAAAAAAGAAAAACATTTTTAATAATATCGAAATATTAGGTTTGTTCCAACTCGCTAAGAAAACCGTGCGGTTGCATGCGTGCTGCAGAAAAAGCGTTCCATTGAACGATACCAAAAGTCTTCCAACAGTTCACAGACTGAAGCATGTACCGTTTGTACTGACATGTGCAGTACATACTTCATCCTGTGAGAACTACAGTTGGAAATGGCAAAATTACACAATATCATGGGACAGAAGAAAGTTGATTATTACAATTATTACTGTTGGTAATACTACAAAAGAGATTGATAATCAAACGATCAGAAATACGTTCCAATTTCTTTATAATTATCAACGGTTCAAAAGCAGTGCAAAACTAACCCTTGAGCACAAAATAATCACCAAACGATACAAGCACCTTAACGAAACCTATTATTAAAAATTGGGTGTGAAGAACATAATGCAAGCTAATATTTGTGTGAAAATTGCTATCCAGAAATGCAGACACGTGTTTTGTCTAGCTATAGACTCGTCAGCACATGATGCTAGGATAGTAAAATTCACAACAAAAAGTCCCTTACTACATACAATCAAGTCACAAAAGGTAGAATGGAAGAGTCTAATGTCGATATCACGAACGACAAATCAAGTATTGCCGCCCACATGACAAGTGGTTTCCATTGGATATTCATAGCTGTAACCGACGGAAACTGTGACTTGATTGTGTGTAGTTAACCGACGGAAACTGTGACTTGATTGTGTGTAGTAAGGAAGTTTTGGTAGTGAATTTTACTATCCCAGCATCATGCACTGACGAGTCGCTGAGACGAAACACGTGTATTCATGTTAGGCACACAAATATTAATTTATATTGTGTTACTTCACACCCAATAATACTTCGATATTATTAAAAATGTTTTAGTTTTATACAAAAAGTGGTGAGGTTCTGTCCACTCAAGTATGTTTCAAATTATTTTTGTTAATTACAAAAGAAGTACATTTACAAATGCTTGAAAATAATGCCCTAGGAATATATTATTTCTTAGCAATGCAATTGCCTATTGAATTATTGTGCAATCACTTCGATCGTGAGGTTCAAAGCATTGCACCAAGCAGCAAAGATACATTTTGGATTGTTCTGCAAAGTGGACGAGTGTATATCTGGATAGATTAAATGTTCCTGGTTTGCGGACATCTTCCGCGGGGATTGAGCAACACACCAGGCGCATCTCTAGGTGGCGGATAAGCGGACGGTCAGGTCTCTCCTGAGGGACTTGATTAGCGGCAGTCATAAGCAGGACGGGAAGGCCTAAAAATCTTCAAATCCTTAGCGAAATCTGTCACCGCGGACTGGGGTATATGTGGTCTCAAACATTCCCCTGGGTGCACCTTGTATTTAATACTTCTTCCGTCCTCGTGGGAATATAAAGAACCGAGAAAGAAAAAACAAACACAAAAGGATAGAGTCTGAAAAGAATCGAAAACCTAAAAAGACTATTGATACCCGTTTGGCAGTGAAGACTAGTGAGACTCCAGAAAAAGAAAAAAAGCTGAAACACAACGGATTGAAACCGAGAACGCTGTGATAGAGGAACTAGATACTAGACTTTCAGCCAACCTAATTCGTAGTGATAAAAAAGAAATTAAAATTATTACCAGCTTGATACCCGGGCATTGTCCTTTAAGGAAGCATCTGTACAGCATGGGCTTGGTTAGCGAGCTTTGGTGTAGCAGATGTGAAAAACAGGCGAAAACTAGCCTTTATGTAAAATGCACTTGTGAGGAACTGAGGGGACTCGGATAGAAACATTTCGGAAGGGCTCTATTGGATCCAACGAGGCTACTCAAATTTGCCCTGAAGAGGATAGTCACTTTTATCGAGAACACAAGATTAGCAAAGTGGAACTGAGAGATCTACTGGGGATGGTACAAGGAACACTGTGCACAAAGAGTACTGTCATCAAGACTTGCTGGCGTCTAACCCAATGAACTAGAAAGATTAAATGCCATTGCATTTGGAAAACAACTATTAAAATAAAAGGCGTATATTATTAGGATAAAAGGTGTAAAATTGACGTTTCTGATAGTTTTTTTAATAAAATTAATATTATTTGGTAATATAATTTTATTTACCTGTGCGATTTAATTTTTTACCATGCGATCAAATTTATTGACGGTAGTACATATAATTTATATGTGCCTATTTGATTAAGTACACTTTTAATTGTCTAATATTTGAGCTCAAACTATTTACTTTATATATTTCAATAGATATATTTAAAGTGATATAAATATATATGCATGGTACGGCAAAATAAAATTTCATTTTTTCTTAATTAAAATAGATAATTTAACAGGAGCCGTACCTATCTTACTAAAGTTTTATATATAACTTATTTACTATTGACAACAAACTACAGTAACACTGTGAGATAACATCGTGGCGTAACATTTATTTTATCCTACAGTATACGTGAATAGAGCTTAATATTACATTATTGCACAGAAACGATCCCTTTGATCTGGCATATTACAAAGTGTGCTCAAAGTTAACTTGCCTGCCGGTTTACACTTTAGATGGTCTTCTATGAATTGGCAGGGACAGGTGAGTGCTGGGCAATGGCGTCCGCCCATTGCGGGCGGACATACCAGATAACCCCTTACTCTCTCCTTACCCCAACGTGAAATGTACCTTAAATATAATAACGCTGCCCTTTCCTACAACATAATTGTGAAAAAAAAACATTTAAAAGTATCAAATACATATATACAGTGTGAGTCCAAAATTACTACCATATCAAATAGCATGTCTTGATTCTGCATTGACTTCTTAATTGCTGTGATTTTTAAAATATATAACAGCGTACTTTCTTAATCATTTGGAATGCGTGCATTACAAAAAAAAACATAACAATATTAGAAATAAAACCGAAACATCTGACATGCAACTATTACAAAATATTCTCTTATTCGTCAATATTTCAATGTGTTCATTAAAGATAATAAATAAGATAAAAAATTATTTTAATTGTATAATAGGCATATATTTCCAATTTTGCAAGCCGAAACTATATTATTTCTACTATTGTTTCAAATATAAGCAGTTACAAACATGGAGTTAATAACAACGAAAAAATGTTTCAAATTTGAACATTTCACTATATTATAGAAGGTTATGGCAAGAATGCGCAAATATTTACATGCTTTCGTGAAAATATTGTGTACTAGTTTTACATAACGCGGGATATACTAGACATCAATCTTCGTATATCTCATTCGATAATAATATTAAAAAAGATATTGTATTCATAAACGAAATTGGATCGAATGTTAGTGTAGGATACAAGGTGTGTCTATAAAATAACGAAACAGATGTTACTAGAGATGAACTATGTATGCACCAAAGTCGTACGACCGACAGTTGTGTAGCCTTTTGATTGCCGTCCCTCCCGTGTCTGTAGACATAAAAGTTTGGCCATGGCCTTCGTTTGTACAAGATCTATTTTTTTGTTGAACACGAAATACAAATCATAATTAATATACTAGTAGACATGAGTGAATATTATAATTAACGCATACTATACAAAAGAAGTTAAGATTTAATTAAACATTGCATATACTCTTTGTTGATTTAAAGGTAAAAACTTAGGAAATTGTTCCGAAACTTCTAAGGAGGACCTCGATAACCTTTACAATGTTACACCATCATAATATTTAAGTACAAAACATCTTTAACAAAAGATTTTTCAATAACAAGATAACAGAAATAGAAACCGTGCTCTCATAAAAATTTACCACGGGCAAGTGACAAGAGTAAAAGAATACGTCAAGGCATGGTCTTTTATTTATGTTTCAAGAGATATTAGCTACTTATAAATTACATCAGATGTAATGTAAAAACTAGAAGAATAATTATTACTGTGAATGGGGTCTACTGCGAAAAACTCGAGAAAACTAATTATAAGTGTATTGGAGATCATAAAGACTAAATACTACATAACAGAAGATATGCATATGTAATAGCAATATTAAACATGAATTCATGGAATAAAGTTATTAGTAATGATTATAAAAGTAAGGATAAGAAATAAGTACTAAACTTCCAGTTTCAATTTTTTTTTTATTTTAATCCCCTACAATATTGTTTCGTTATACAATGGCTTCATTATGTGGATGAAAAAACTAAATATTTAAGTAAAAATTATTGAGAAAAAAGAATGGTGGTGGAGAAATATTTTTACAATCTTAAAACCACCATTTTTTTCTCAATAATTTGTACATACACTGCTCCAATAAATTAACGCACCATATTATAATTTTGAAAAAAATTCTACAATGAGTAAATATATATATATATATTTTATTTCTTGTCATTTGATTAGTAGAAAAAGGTGAACACAACATAAAAAATTCTTAAAAAATAAACAAGGAAATTGAAATTTAATTACATAAACTGTAAGTCTTAGTTTTGTATTTTTTAAAAAAAGCATTTAGTTACATTTAATATTGAGTAATTCCGCCTCTGTTTCGAATAACAGCCTGACAGCGACGATTCATGCTCAAAATAAGCGACCTTATATCGTTTTGATCCAATCCGTCCCATATTTCCACAAGCCGCCTTCCTACTTCCTTCAGGTTATTGGCCGGGTGTGGAAAGTTTCGCAGCCGTCTAGAAAGCATGTCCCAGATGTGCTCGATAGGGTTAAGATCCGCACTTCTTGCTGGCCATTCGATTGTATTGATTCCGACCTCTTGAAGGTAATTTCTGACTATCCGCGCAGTATGTACTCGAGCATTATCATGCATTAGCATGAAATTTGGGCCGATGTAAGGTGCAAATGGCACAACATGATCTTCCAGAATCTCTGTTATGTAGCGATCAGCGTTTAAAGTTATGTTATTTAATACCACCAAGTCCGTGCGACCTGTCAAAGATATACCCCCCAAACCATTAGAGATCCGACACCAAATAACGTGGTATTTGTAATATTGCATTGCACATAGCGTTTATTTGGACGTCGGTATACACGAATACGTCTGTCGCAGTTGTGCAGACAAAACCTGGATTCGTCTGTAAACAAAATTTGGGTCCAATTGTCCTCCAACCAGTTGACGTGATTTCTGGCAAAATTTAGACGATCTCTACGGTGATGTACAGTCAACATCGGACAACGCGCCGGAATACGACATAATAAATCATCTTCCCAAAGACGTTTGCGAACTGTTTCCGTGCAAATTTCCAAACCATGTACCTCCCGGAGCTGAGCCTGCAGACTTCTACATGTAACAAACCGTTGCACCTGCGCAGTCTTACAAAACGGTCATGTACACGCGTTGTTGCACGATGTCTTCCTTGGCCACGTCTTCGAGAATGATTACCAGTCTCCCTATATCGTCCAATTATCCGTGATATCGTTGTATGCGACACACCATACCTTTCTCCAATTCTGCGGTAACTGTAACCTTCTTCCTGTAAAATCACTGCTTGAGCGCATTCCTCCCTTGTTAAGTTTCGTGTTTCACGTTGCATAATATCACACAAGTCAAAGAAATAAACGAATAAATTGTTTCACAAAGGGAAACACTTTTAATACAACAGTTAAATCAAAATTTAAATGTCCCAAAATACCTTACTTAAGTTAAGTGTGCACTTTTAACTTAAGCCCTGAAAATATGACAACAAATGTCAAATAAGTTAAGGTTAGAAATGATGTTGCTTACAAATAATACCAACTATTAAAAATCGGAAATAAAATAATCCATATTTTTTTATTTACAAAAGTGGTGCGTTAATTTATTGGAGCAGTGTAGATATACAAACTTGTGTTTTAAATATTCAGTTTTTTCATCCACCTGATGAAGCCAATGTATGGCTAAACAATATTGTAGTGGATTTATAATAATAAAAAAAATTCAAACTAGAAGTTTAGTACTTATTTCTTATCGTTATAATGAAGTTTTAACAGAGTATCTCCTTCGTCAATCAACTATATAAAAGTTAGGTATACCACGTTATCGTGACTATAAGGATCATAGAGTTTAAAAATATGGAATGAGTAGATGCATGTAGAAAAGATAATATAAGACAAACAACGCATATCGTTAGAACAAACAACAAAAATATAGACAAATATGTCAGAGTGACATTATTAAAAAATAAAAGAAAAACATTATTATTACAGAAAAAGTGGTTGTCTAGATAAAAGAATAATACAATAGAAATATTAACAGCAAAGAGAAAATAATAAATAAATTAATATAAAGTGATAACATCGAAAATTGCTTCATGCTTACAATCTTATTGGCCAACTATAAAAAAAAAATTGTTATAAATTGTATTTCTGTTCGAGTCAAATATATTACAAAAATATAATCCTCCCTCCCTCATTCAAGTAGATATAAAACAAACGATAGTGCTTGTAAGTGATTTTTAAAATATATTCGAATTACTTAATCTATTCCCAGTCTAGTTAAAATTCTCGACAGCCATGGACAACAGTCTCTTATGTCAGTTTTGGGCGGTTTATTTGCAAGCAACTCTTCAACATATTGACACGGGCAGAAAGCGGTCTGTATATGACGTGGATCGGAAGTATTGCCGCCGGCATCGTCAAATGTCCAATCGAGCCTCCGCCGGAGAAAATCTTTGCCCCATCTTTGCAAATAACGAGTGAAAACTTGTTCGCATCGATCCTACATTTAAAATGAAACACTAATATTTTCAAAAAATAAGGATCGGATAAATACATAACACGTGGAGTGGCTTAATACTTTTGAATACTGTGAAATTCTTATATGTATATGTTTTGGAATATCAATAGATAGGATTGATGTAACCTAAACTAAAAGATATTCCGCATAGAAATTTTCTTAAGTCAGTTCAATCTCTCAGACATCACTATTTTAATCAAGTTATCTCTAACTTCATTAAGAAATAATCAGTACTTTATAGTTATTCCACTTATCAAATTTTGCATTGAATAAGTTTCTGTTAATAATAAAAAAATAAAAACACTTGGCGCTCTATGGAAATTGTATGTACACAAAGAAAAGAAATGTATCGTAACTTAATCTTCAACGCAAAATGATTTCTCTTACCCAAACGAATGACCATGTCCAGTGGCGTAGCTAGTGTGGGTGGCACCCGGGGCGGATATTAAAGTGTCACCCCAAGAATGAAAACTTTTAAAATTATCAAAAATCCGATAAACGTAACGTATGATTTTTAATGAATACAAATGAGTCATTAATAATTAAGCTACAATATTATGATAGTTACCCAATTGAGAACTGTAACATTGGCCGCTTTTAAATGTCTTCTCAACCTTGTTATCTCTAAGAGAATTTCTGTTTCTGATACCTAATCATAAAAACAAGTAAATTTTGATACAGCTAATTTCAAATTTTTATTGTTTGTCAAAAGCAAAATATTTGTCTGCACAACCTCAAACAATGAAGTCGCATCTTCAACGGACTTTTATCTAATTCGGAGTTCAATACTGAATCGGTCATGACATTCCAACATATATCCTTTTGAAGTTCAGCTCTCAATGTCAGACCTGCATCGGTGGCTCACCGGCCATTCGTTTTTTAGGACGAATTCGTCTTTCCATTGGAATGCCGTAGTCGTTAATTTTTTTTTTGCAGTAAGATCCATTGCCTCTTCTGCAATGTGACTCCATTTTTCCTCAATATAAAGATGAAGTGTCTCGATTTTGATAGCTGATTGATCAACACTCAAGCCTTTACTTTGCAATGCAATCTAAGCACAATTTATTTACCTTAGTACATCATTCCAAAAGAAAAGATAGCAAGAATGTGAAATTACACACAGCAGGCATAAGATTCTGTGCAGCACCTTTGGTGTCTAAATTTTCTTGTTGATCACATAATTCCGCAATTGCAGCCACAATGCCATCGAAATTTTCAGTCAACACTTTCACTGCTGTATAAAGCATAATGAGCACTTCAACGCGTTGTTGAGAGTCTTTTAACTGGTGCTTTGCTGTGTTTAAGAAGCACTTCCCAGCGGCTAGTTGAAGCAGAAAAAAATGTAAAAATTGTCTCTACTGTTCCGAAAAAATGTTAATGATACATTTTGTGTAAATGAGTGTTGGCCACATAAATTAATTGAGTGGATATATACAACAAAAATTGCTTTATTTTTTTCTTTAATAATAGCTTGCACTTCTCCATGTATGCCAGCTGCATTATCATAACCCTGGGAACTATCAAACAGTCATTTTCGAGCTTCTTGAAAATTTCATCACATAAATCAGGCGTTTTTTCCATGTAAAGAAAAAAGTCCAAGGAATACTTCTTTAACTTCCACTTTTCCATTATCAATTTTCACGTAACGAATCACTTCCGACATTTGATCAATATGTGAAATGTCAGGTGTGCTATCAAATGTAATTTTAAAATATTTAGCATATTTAATTTCATAAAAAGCTTACAGTTTACGTGGTTCGCTAAAACGTTTAAGAATTCATTTTGTAACTACGAAAATAAAAAGAACAAAATTTTTGGAGAATCTCCGACTTACCGAGCCACTTAAACAAAAACGACAAACAGTGTGTACACTGAAAAAAAAATCAGAACCATACACCAGTACTGCCACCTATAAAATTTGAAAAACTGTAGAAATTGTATAACTGCCACTTGTAAACATTTAACGCAGTAAATAATTATTTATTTCATTTTGATAGCTTACGTACATTTACAAATAGTCACAATTGATAAATTAATTTATCTACTAAACTTAATAAAATGGGCTCAAACCTAAGTGATCTATCGTAGAAAAACATTGTGATGATATGCGAAGGTTTTCATTTTTCTTCCACGGTTGGGTGTCACTCCCAAAAAAAGTTTTCAGAGTAGGATTAATCAGTTATGTCTTAGATTGACTACTATTAGTAATAGGTTAAATCGTAACTTGTCAATTTGACTTATGATTTACAAATGACACTTCATCAATTCTCTAACCTCAGACGTGACTTATATGTCTATCTCAGTCGTTCATGACCTACCTAGAATACAAGTTTTGTGGCTCGCTTGATAAATGGGATAAGTCTTCTTTTTAAAATACGATAACAGTTAATTTTGTTCTATGTTAATGGCTCTACTGCCTCTTTTAGGTTTTTATAACTACACCATATTCTTTCAAGTTATTTTCTAAAGTCTTAAAAGTGTCAAAACTTAGTTGCCCTTTCACGAAAGAGTTTGAAATGTATACTGGGTGTGTCGGGAGGAACGGACCAAACTCGAGGAGTGTATTGTGAAAATAATGTAAAAAAACTCAAATGTTGTTATTCGATTTTTGTGTTTTTAAATTATAGCGTAATTAAAAATGTTCTAAGTATGCCATGTTAGAGGCTCAAAAACATTTGATAACTTTGTTGTTCTGATATATCGGTTACGGTGCACCTTATTTTTTGACTTGCAACTACGGGGCATAACAATTCCTACAAACAGCGACACGGGCTGATAAACAAGATATAAAATTGAATATTATTGTATTGTTCCTAATGTATTTTTGTCCACTAAACTTTTTTAACCACTTTTAAACCTTTTTCTCTTACACAAATAAGATATAGACGTGTTTGTTCGAGCAGACACAGTGAAGCGCCGTCGGCATCACTTTTGTTTTCTACGGCGCGTCCGATAACGACACTATCCAAAGGTAACCTCTGTATTTTTCGATACAGATATTATTTTAATTATATTCACATTAATTAATTAAATTAATTATTAATAAATTTAATTTGGCGCTTCCACGTGGTCAAACACACCACCCCAACTAGCGTTCTCGTAACAAAATTAACTACACTCTTCACAATGTTCATATTTTGACCGGGCGTTTATGGTCTTCAAACTCTACAATCATAGGATTCTCAACTTGATAAATAGATTGCTGAATATTCATGCATAAATGTGTGCCTTCAGGACTTTCATATATGACATTTCTAATATTTATATGTAATACAACGTATTCATTTGTGACCGTGTTAACCGCAATTGTATATAATCAGCTGCATAAGAATTTATTGTTTAAAGTAATTTAAGTACAAATATAAACGGCAAATTAAAACTTGCTTTATCAATGCGGCTTAACTCTAGTTTACATTTCATTTGTATTGTTTTTTATGTTATTATTTATTTTTATCGTTCTATTAATTACACAATATTTAAACAGTATTGCCGGGTGTAATAATTTTTAAAAAATGTAGGTGTTATTACAGTTGTACTTATATCGTGCGTTCAAAAAAAACAGCCTCAAGAGTTGGCCATGAAATTTTTAGATATGCCGTAACGGCACCGTTCTGAATTGTCAAATGTTAATGTCATTAGTATGCAAAATATGGTTTTCTTAATTGCCTTATTTCATTTAAAAAATATTAAATAAACCCAGAAAACTCCTAATTTTGTTGATATACCTTTTAATAACAAAATAATGTATTTTCTGGGTATATTTAATGTTTTTTGAATGAAATAAGGCAATTAAAAAAAGCATATTTTGCATATAATCCGGTCTCTAGTCATTAGTGTTATCTAATAAAAATGATAACACGGAATTTTATTTATTCATGATTCAAAGTAATCATGAATTGCCTCCTGTAGATGAAAAAATCCATCCAAACCTTGAACTGAACGAAGTTAATATCAAATATCAAAGTGTGCGATTTCATTAAAGAAAATCTGAAATTACACACGAGATTGATCTAAAATAACAAAGTAGATGTTACTACAGACGAACTACGCATGCTCCAAAGTCGTACGACCCACAGCTATGTAGTGTGAACTCTTTCGATTGTCGCCCCTCCCGTGTCAGTAGACATAATAGTCTGGCCATGGCTTTCGTTTGTATAAGATCTATTTTTTTTTGTTTTGCCGGAAAAATGTTTTAGTAGAGCAACGAATCGTGAAATTTCATATGAACTTGGAAAAACCGTTACTGAGACTTATCATTTATTAAAAGAAGTATATGGCAATGAATGTTATATATTTGAGTGGTTTATGCACATCCAAGATGGCCGAGAAGACGATGAAGATGACGCACGCCCGAGACGCCCTTACACGTCAAAAACGGACGGGAATATTTAAAAAATCGGAAATCTGATTCGATCCGACCGTCGATTAATTATTCGTGCGATTGTTAGAACTGTAGAAATTTAGAAAAAATGTGTCAGGCAAATTTTACATAAGAATTTAAACATACAAACAGTGTGCGAAAATGGCAACGAAAATTCTCACAATCAAACAAAAAGAAGCTCGTTTGGATCTAACAGTATTAAGTGATCCACCTTATCGCCTGATCTGGCACCATGTGACTTTTATTTGTTCTCTAAGGTCAGATCTGCATTAGAAGGAGCAAGATTTCAGACTGCTGAAGCTGTGAAAAAATAAGCGCCACGCGAACGAGCTCACAGAAGACTTGCAGCACTGTTTTGCATAATGCAAATATTCGAATGTGTAGGGATAGAGGAGGGGTGTATATTGAATATTGAATGGGATAATAATTAAATATGTATAAATTTAAAATAAAAAGGTTTACAGCATCAGTCTCATTATTTTATTGCCGCACCTTGACCGTATCTTGACCGAGAATTTGGGCCTTCATAAATTAAATTCACGATTTTCACCGACGTAAAAATGTATCGAATTGAACCAAGTTTGTATGTTGAATCATTTGTTGGATTTGCTGATGAAAGGAAAACGATGTCTTTGAAAACATATAATCGGCAGTGAGCACGACCCTCAACAAATCTCATTTAACGATTTAATTTAATTAATCATGTGAAACTCTGTATCAAAGCTGATGGGGAGTATATTGATTAAAAGGAATGATTTGAGCAATTACAATTGGTGTGTTTTTTCTATTACCAGTTCCATTTCCGTTGGACATAAGATTATATCATAGTCCAAACAAGCACAGGTTATAGACTTGCTATTTTATCTATAGAAACAAATATAGTTAAATGTTGGAAAAAAATGTTGTTTAGTTTGTTTAAATAAAATTAAAAAAATTGGATTTACTTTTATTAATTAGTGATTTTCTAAATATTAAATTATGATATAGAAAACAATAAAAAGTATAGATTGTGTAAAAGAATTGAAAAATAATAATTTTTAATCTAAATTTATTCAATTGTCTACATGTATTATTTCGTTGTATACTTAATATAAATGGAACAATTTATATTAACAATGAGTTGAACTTAAATTAGTATCCATGTACTGAATACAAATTAGTGAAATTACCAACAAACACAGTTGTTTATTTTATTGCTTAATCTAATTTGGTATGAGATAGATGTTCGATATTATACAATGACTATGAAAAAGTAACACTTAAATCATTTTATTAAAGTAAGAAGGTAGAATATTAATATTTAATATATATATATATATATATATATATATATATATATATATATATATATATATATATATATATATGGTAAACCTCATCAGTAGGCGACTAAAGGTCTGTATATTACTTCAAAATATATGTATTTAAAAAACTCTACATGTTTCGGCTGTGTACGCCTTTATCAAGAGAATACAAAATATGAATCTATCATACCAAGGTCACGAAGTTATTATATATATATATATATATATATATTAAATATTAATATTCTACCTTCTTACTTTAATAAAATAAATTATATATATATATATGTATATATATATATATATATATATATATAATATATTGTAGAGATTAAACGAGTCTCGTTGAGAAAATATATATACTTAGATGAATAATTGTGTTAAGAGAAAAGCAAAATTCGCTTGGATAAAAAAAAGATATGTAAATATCGAATGACATACTGTAGTAGATGATAAAGCAGCAAGTATTAATCTTAAGTAAATGTCCGCCGATCACTTATACAGTATGATCACAAATGGCTGATTAAGTTGGTGTTCCTAAAATATTGGTATTGAAGCAAGACAACACTTATTTTTGATAATTCATTGACGTCACATTAAAATATGAAAATACAGTTCATAAAGTATAAGTTTTAAGTTCGTGCTGCCGAAGTGTGAACCGCAAATTGTACTTTATCTCTTTCTAACACACATGAGTGCGCCCTGTAGTACTACACACGTTTGTCGTCATTTTAAGGTAAGACGTACGTCTTTGAAATATTATATTAAATAAAAAGGATAAGTTGTCCAGGAGTTGGTCTTATGATATTCGGCTTGCTGTCAAATTATTCAATACTGTTCTTTATTGACTTTGTTTCCGGAATTCTAACTTCTAATTTGAGTATTTCGTTTGTCATCAAAAATTACAAAATCTGTACTTTTAAGAACAATACTGATAATAAATAGTAATATCAATTAGTGGCAATAAGTACGTAATTGTTTGATCATCACTTTGGCATTTCTAACCTATTTATTTCACAGAATATTTCTTAGATGCTTGGTAAACCTATAATTTGAAAACATATATTGACAACTCAAAAGGTTTTAATTCTTTTTCAAAGAGTTACAAACATATCATTTACATTCTTTTCCAATATGTTAAAATTTATTTAAAATATAAGCAATATATAAACTAAGTATAAATCTAAATTATACGAGTATATCGAATTTATACATTCCCACTCTTCTTAGCTCAGATATAGTGCAAGAAAATTATTTCGATAGGTATGTCATTCTTAATAATGCAAACATTTTTTAACATTAAAGATCTTTTTCAATATCTGTGCATTTCACTACTGATATCTGACTTCAAATATTTCTTTTTAAATAAATTTTTGATGGAATATTCCCGTGAGTTTATAATTATAAATAACATTTAAAATAATTTGTTGGAATATTAAAGTAATAATTTCCGCATAGCTTTCTTGGATAGAATATATTTACACAAAACTAGAAAAGAAACAATACTTTTGAACTATTCATGTTCCTAATTTATTAATTATTATTATTTTGACATGTAGGTTATGTTGGTTATATTGTAACATCTTAAATTTTGACAATATTGCAAAACATGACGTTTATATTCTATGATGACAAACAGTTATTTCCGTGATTGAATTTACTTTATTTGACTCTGCAGTACTGATTTGAATCACATGCTTTGAATTTGGCCTTGAACTGAAAACTTATACTTTATGAACTATATGCATTTTATTCTATTAATTGATGTCAGTAAGTGGTTTTCTAAGTATGTAAAAGCAGCACTAGCTATTAATAATGTTAATGGCAACTAAACAGCATTATCACAGTATATACAAGTGTCCCGTTTCATTATGTTCAAATTTTAGGACTGTAAAGTAGACTTCATTTCAAGTAACAAAAACGCAAAACTTTTATATCCATTTTTATTTATTTCAAAGTTACAGATCTATGAATGTCATTGCCAGATCATGAAAAAAAATGTAATCCTAAAGTCAATAAAAACTGATTTTATTTAAAAAAAGTTATGCGATTCGATAACAAGTCTGTGATTGTTAACGTCGCATAATAAAATGTTATCCTAAAATAAATAAACACGTGTTGTAGTGCATACAGTAATTTCTTGGAGATCTACAAAAAGAGTACTGGAAATTGATTTATGATAAAGAAGGTTCTTACTTATTTCGTAAGTGCTGAACCATGAATATCATACAATAAACAAATGTTCAGATGACTGTTAACTTTGTATTTTTTAATAAAGGATTACATTACGTTTCAGTTCATACAACAGCTTATTAGTGAGTCGACACGTTTTCTTTATTCAAAATGCCTTACCGATTTTCTTCTCAAGAGTATGCGGAAATGCATTTCGTGGATGGCTACTGTAACGGCAGTACACGTCAAGCAGTTATTGAATACCGACATCGGTTTCCCGATAGGCGCATTCCTCATTACAGAACGTTTCTGGAAGTACACAGACAATTTCGGGAATGCGGACTGCGTGATTATCATTTCGACCGAGGAGTAAATTTGCCAGCAGACTTAAAGGAAGAAGTAGTAGCTATTGTTACAAGGGATCCAACTCTCAATGTACGTCGAATCGCTAGACAACTAGGAGTGCCACGAACGACAGTTTGGCGAATTTTAAAACGTGAGGGCTTATATCCATGTCACTATCGCAGGGGACACGGTTTGACCACTATGCTGTCTAGTTTATTCTACCTGGATATTAAGACAGTCACGGCTTCATTTTAATTTCTGCAGAACAGTCCTCTGGACAGATGAATCTACGTTCACGAGAAGTTGTGTTACAAATCTGAGAAACCTGCACAGTGGTCATCAGAATATCCCAAAGCTATACGCCCATCTAAATTTCAACATGAATTTTCTATTAACGTTTGGGCGGCCCTAATCGATGACTTGTTGATAGGTCCTGTCGTTCTTCCTGGGAGGTTAAATGCGGACAATTACCTTCAATTTCTTATTGACGAACTGCCAGGTCTTTTAGAGAATTTCCCACTGAATGTTCGACGAGACATGTGGTTTCACATGGATGGGGCACCACCACATTTCGGAATTGCTGTCCGAAATTGGGTTAACGTCAATTATCCAAGATGGATTGGTCGAGGTGGTTAATCCCCTTTACTTTTATTTATGGGGGTACATGAAAAATTTAGTCTACGCGCAAGTTTCGAACACAAGAGAAGAGTTGTTGGATCGTATTCACCTGGCTGCCGAGCAAATCCGACAAAACAAGTATGAAATTCGGATAAGTACTTCTTCTGTTGGCTTACGGGCACAATCCTGCATTCAACAAGGAGGTGGACATTTCGAAAATATTATTAATTGAACTTTTTTAAATAAAATCAGTTTTTATTGACTTTGGGATTACATTTTTTTTCATGATCTGACAATCACATTCACAGATCTGTAACTTTGAAACAAATAAAAATGGATATATAAGTTTTCCGTTTTTGTTAGTTGAAATGAAGTCTACTTTACACTCTTAAAATTTGAACATAACGATACAGGACACCTTGTATACTGGTAAATAATTCAAGTATAATATCTCATAAAATGCCGTAAGCCATAACCAGATGACAGATATAAAATTCTGATAGTCGAAGATATTGTAAACTTGTAAATTTAAAAATACCTATTTCTGAATTGTTAAATTAATCAGCAATTTCTGATATCTCTGTAGCATGCAACTTATTTATATTGGCATAATCATTAATTAGTTAATAAATAATTCGTCTTTTCCAATACTTTTTGGAGATATAGAAAAAACGAGCTATTTGGATATAATCTACATCTATAATGGGAATGATAGCAATGCCTTCGATTATTTTGGTAAAAAAAATAACAGCATTGAAAGCTAGCTCTATTATAACATTGTTTGGTGACAATCTAAACACTATCGCCTAAAAATATCTTATACTAGCTGAACTCGGCAAACCTTTGCTAAAGCTAGATTTGATTATATTCGAGTATAATTAAATGAACACAATTGAAAATTTGATATCAATTATTGTATTTAGTTAAAATCAGATATTTACATATACATTATTATTTTTGTGTTTTGGATTATATAACTTGTAATTACTGTTATCAACTGGACATACAATGTTTAACATTCAGTTTCATAAAAGTAAGAATGTAAATAAATCCCATTGTCAAAACAACAGCACTCGAGCTTACTTCTATGCATGCGCGACAGCATATTTTACCCCGTGAACTTCAATGTGAGAAGTATTGTCTCGTGGCGTAATCTATATTTAAATAATAGTACTACTTCTATTTATGTTACATTATTAGGTCCCTAAGTGTCTTTCTACTGCCCGATAGCTTTTTAGTCTATAACGGACAACGCCTTTTATCTATCTATCTATATATATATATATATATATAGATAGATAGATAGATGTACAGAAAGTGGAAAGTTTACTCAACATGTTTTGTGTGTAAAAACTGCTTCGTTTAAAATTTAGGAAGAAAAACGCCGATGAAAAGTACATTAGACACTGTCTCCTTTCTGAAATCCAGTTGGAGAGAGAAAAGAAACACATTTTGTAAAAAAAAAAGCTCGGTGATTGTGCTGTTAACTATCGAAAACGCTAACGTAGGTTTAAAAAAATCGTGAAGCAACAAGAGTTTAGTGCATCGTTAAATTTTTCGTAAAAAAAACCAGTTGCGATCATTTGGAAAAGTTCGAATTAATTAAAGACGACCGAGATCAAAGAATTACCATTCTTCAAACAAATTGTGCCCGAAGATGAAAAATGTCTGCGTAAATGAAAAGAGACGGCTCAAATGGTTTAGATGAAATGTAAAGCTCCACAGCCACTGCCAAAGATAGACTTGCACCCGAGGAATATTTGCGAATGGTGGAACTTTTAAAGGAATAATTCATTTTGAACTGTTCAATCAATCAATAAAACTAACAAATGAGGTTTATTCTCAATAATTGGAGAGACTTCAACAAGTTTTAAGACAAAAGGAACTCGCACTGGTAATCGGAAGGGTGTAATTCTTCAGTTGGCACGCAAGTTCTCCCCACCTTATGTCTTCTCTCAACTTGGCTCATTATAGAACTTGCAGGAAAAAATAATGAAAAGTGCCTGAAAAATGTCCTCACCAACTTTTTCCATTAAACTTTCTAAAGTTTTATATTTAACGCCTAAGGTTAATAAACTATATTCAGAAATTTAAATTTGACGATGAAAGTTATAAGTGGAAAAATATAATTAAATTTGGTACAAATGAGAAGCAGATAGAGTTTTTAAATTTACAGAGAAACAGTCATTCGTGTATTAACAAACTTTTCAGTATGGAATACTGTAAATAATTTTTCAACATATATTTATCACACACTAATTTACATTCACAGACACAAAAACTAATTTGAAATTAGAAAATATTCATGATTATAATCAGCTGCGAGGAAAGCACTTCTGCCACAAAACTAGGTCTAAACGTAAATGGCCTACTGCTAAATTTATATAACAGGTTGTCGGAGTCATTCAGGGAATTATCAAATAAAAGTTTTCAGGAAGTCCTGAAATCATTAGTGCTAAATAAATGCTACTGTAATAATACACAGGTTGCTATTTACGTGTCCGGAATAACAAACAAAATCAAATATTTATCATTGAAAATGGTTTTATTGTTTTTCAAAATATTCTTCGTTAAACCAATTCTCAAAACATGCATTTCGAACGCATCAACCGCTTCTTCTAGCGACGAAAATCACTGACCACGTAATTTATTCTTTACGTACGGGAGCAAAAAGAAATCATTGATTGCCAAATCAGAGTTGTACGATGGATGATCCATCAATTTGACTGGTCAAATATTAAGGTGTTCATGCCCATGTGTGAGAGTTCACATTGTCATAGCAATATGTATAGTGAAGAATAATTTTGCGTTGTTGGTTGTTTCTTCTTAAGACTTCTGACAAACAGATGGCTATACAGCATTCAGAATTTGCCGTTCTACGATCCTCTAGTGGCACTCTAGCTACACGTCCATTTTACCCAACAAGATTCGTTACATGTGTAGATGTTATACACGGCTTTTGACGCACCACGATTGTATTTCTTGAGCATTTTTTTGCACCAATCGACAGAAGTCATTTTTTGAACGATTGTCAAATTATGCGAGACTCTACGCGATAAAATTTTTTTACGGCTAAATGTTCATGCAATATCTTATGTATGCTTGTCATAGTAATGCCCTCAGTCTCACCGTATGTCACATGACTATCTCGCACTATCAGTTCGCGCACAGCATCGATGTTTTCTGACACAGTAGGACAAAATCATCACCAATAGATGGAGCGAATGGAACCACGTGATATGGCAAAACTTCCTCGATATACCGTTGTGCCGTCAGTGAGCCCCCATCGATGAACACTAATTCTGTAGTGGCTTCCATTGCTATGCCTGCCTACACCATTATGTAACCTCCCTTATGATTAAGCCTGGGCCTGAAAACACTCTACGAATCATTACCCCGTTCGTCTCCATACCCGTTTCCGTCCGTGTGAATGGAGAGAGAACCTAGACTCATCGGTAAACAGTAAATTACTCCATTGCTCAAGATTCTAGTTGATATGTTCAAGAGCAAATTGTAATCTCGCTACCCGATGACGTGGGAGTAATTTAGGCCTAGTTGCTGGCCCGAATGCTTTCAATCCAACTTCATGTAATCTTCGGCGAACTGTCCACTTACTTACACTAACCTTCAGAAGTCGATTTTTTATTTGTACTGAGGTCAAATGATGACCCCGTAAAGAATTACGAAAAGGCAATCTGTCGTTTTGAGTGGTAGCTTCCAATTTTCTACTACTACCTCGCCTTCATGGATTTGCACCAGTCTCCTCAAAAGGTTAAGTTCGACCCTCTTCCTCGAGCTACTGTTTTAGCACAATCATTAGCATTTACAACCATAATTAACAACCATGTTTAGCACTTAGAACCACAATTAACAATTAACTAGTCTGTCACATTGACAACAAATTGTCTAGCAAGCGAAAAATCCGTAAATAATTATAAAAACAGGCGCTCTAATTGAAGGAACGGTTGAATCTGAATTTTCTAACATGTTTATTGTTCATTTAAAACGAGAATAAGTACCTAACATATTCTTATGTCCGTTTATAGTCCAGGAGGAAGTCCTTTGTCGATAAAAAAAAACAAAAGTGCAAACTAAAAGCCAAAATAACAGCCGATTTTCAAAAAAATTATAGGTGGCCCGGTTTTTTTTGCACCTGATGTATTTGAACGCTAAATTCATTTCTTATGTAAACATTATGTATTTTCTTTTAGTTAATAAGTTGTAATATATTTATTTCAGCATATTTTACGCGTCCTGGACCTTTTATGCATCACCAACACCACCAATTATTGTTTAAATAATTCCCTTACTGTTAGCCCACGCGCCCCAGCCGAATCAGCGTAATTTTTAACAATTCATACTATTAATATATAACGGGTGTTCAGAAACATTCGAAGTCAAAGTAGTCCTTGAAAATATGAAGTCATGTCTGAGATATATTGATTTTTGACAGACAACAGTTACATTTAATAATTATTACAAATCAGATACTTAAGTAAAGATATACGATTTTTTGTTCAGAGCCCACTTGACTTCGAATGTTTCTGAACACCTTCATAATAACAACATAAAATGTGGACAAATGCAGACGTAGTATAACTACAAATTTAATTGACGACATCGGAAATAAAAAGACATAATAAGCATAGGATGACTCATTTTAGAGAGGTAAATGTTAAAATAATAATACATGTAATAATGAGTTTTTAAATACATACCTAGTTTCAAATTAGTATGCCGTACAGCAAAGTTGTAGCGTCTATTTGCAGAAATTTGTCTTCATTTTATCTAATGCTAATTTTAAACTAATTATCAATAAACAAAGAATGAGAGAAAGTTAATTTGATCTACTATTTATCTATAACCACATGCTTGCATAAATTTCAAGGCCGCAAGATGCAGTTTTTGTGAAATAAATTTAAGAATATATTGATTATTCTGACCCGTATTTATTAAAATCAAGGATGAATTTTCAATGTCATATTTTGATGTTGTTTATTTATATTTATTAAGCGACGAAGGCGTAGTTGATAATTAAAGATGTTCAAACCATCAGATTTTCCAACAAGATTCGATTAAGTACATCAACATCCAAATCGAAATATTATAATTTAACAGACTATTTTACATTAATTTAAGTTGCATATACATATAAATTGCTGTTAGTAAATTCTTACAGAAAGCCTTTATAATGCTACTGTCATTAATGTGCCGATTATTCAAAAGAAATACTTATTATTATTCGTGGTAAGAATAGATTATAAGTTTGAGTTATGATAAAAATGTTGTAACCCACCCATCTAAAGGAAACAAATTCGTGAGAAACTATATTTAATACGAAACATTTTCACATAACTTTCTATGTAAATGCATCGAAAGTCTGCGGGTCGTCTTTTGGGATAATACATCATAGAAGGCTGTTTATGAGCGATATTTGTATGAAATATGTTTCCAAAGTTCTAGGAATTGTGCTCTAATTAAATTACGGAGAACTTATAGGCAATGCTATTGGTGAAGTCTTGATATGTTATGCAGCTATCCAGTGAATACAGCGTTAACAGAGCTAGTACAATTGTACTAATCTATTATAGTACACTTTTGCCCTTTTTGTACAAAAATACAATTTCACAATTTCTAGTACATTTTTGCCTAATAATTGCCAATTGCATTGTTTGATGATTACAAATAATAAATTCAATTACGAAAATTTTAAATTTATTAAACTGGTTGAAGTTTTACAAAAGCCAATCTCACTGACGCCTTTATTTGAACAGTTTCCGCAGCGCTTTGACAATAATATAGAAGAAATTTCAGCTGAAGCAAGAGAGATATTTAGTTTGCCCACTGATGTAAAAAATAAATTAAAGGAGCTTGAATTTACCGTATTTTGGTTTGAATTAAATAGCCTAAAAAATTCTGCCGAAGAAATTGTTTTTAAAAATATATGCTCATTTCATTCGTAATCGCTTTCTATCAGAGACGTGCAATTCATTGTTAACAACGAATACTTTGCTGGTAATAGTAAATGCTATCATGGAAACCGGAAGAATCCCTATTAGATAAACCCATTATTTATGAATAAGTGTTTTTTTTTGTTCCAATTTTTCTAGAATTATTTTTATTTTCGGTTCAGTATTTACTTTCAGTTCCTATACTATAAAAATATTTATTTTTTTATGGATCTTTATTTTAAGAATACCTGATATTGCTTTGTTTCCTTTTAATGAAAAACATATTTTTTGTCCATTATGAAATAACATTGTAACTTATATACCGCCTCATTCTGAGCAAACGCAACGATCCGAATGTATGAATATTTCTCCAGCTCCGAATAAAAATCCCCTGAACGCTTTTAGCCAATCACAAAACAGTCTGTCGCGCAAACATTTGACAATTAATGTCACAAATTAGTGTCACCACTGTCACCCTATACGGAGTCTCTTAAGCGTTTGAATAGTGATCATGCCGCGTTATACACTAGAAGAGAAAGCCGAAATGATGAAATGGTATCACGCTGATAATTCTTATGAAAGAGTATGTGACTTATTTGCCGGAACGTATGCCGACAGGCCCATCCCGAACAAAGCTACAATTTGTAGACTTAAAAAGAAAATAGACATTATGGTTCTGTACATCAACAATTATTTTACGGCGATGAGTTTAAACGGATGAATTTCCGTTATTATATAATTAATTTCTCATTATGAACAATTTATTTTATTATTTGTAATAGTAAATTTTTCTTTACATTACTAGAATTTAATTTAGTTTTTATTAGTTCTGAAATTTATTTAGTATACTATGAATAGTTTTTGTGACCTTTATTATTAAAATTTAATTTATTAAATCTCTTGATGCCTTATTTGCAATTTTCTTGATCGCTTATTAATATCATTACGCTTTGTGTAACCATCGTCAGTATAACGTATTGCAATTTACTCATTACCATAACACCGGACTAAACAATTTATAGTCCTTTAATAGTAATTTGGTAATCAGATAATTTTTCTTACGCGGCTCCATAATATGTAAGTATGTATGACATATGACATCGATTGCACATTCGGATCGTTGCGTTTGCTCGGAATGAGACAGACTGTGTTGTGATTGGCTAAACGCGTTCAGGGGATTTGTATTTGGAGCGGGAGAAATATTCATACATTCGGATCGTTGCGTTTGCTCAGAATGAGGCGGTATATAAAAGGTGTCCCAACAGGAACTTGGTGATTTAAATTTCACTTTATTTTCAAATAAGGTAACTTAGCAACCTAATATTTGGTATATGTCATCTATAAACTTGTAAAAGTCATCATGCAACGTTTCACGACTGAAGAGCGTATCCAAATTGTTCAAATTTATTATGAAAATGGTCGTTCCATTACGAACACAATTCGTCGACTACGCGTTGTATTTCATCAAAATCATATTCGCAGCAATACGGCAATTAGAAATTTAATGGCAAAATTTGAGCGAACTGGTTCTGTTCTCGATGTAAAGACACCACTACGTCCTCGTAACGTTCGGTAAGTTGAAAATATCGCTATGGTGAATGAAAGTGTTACCGAAAGTCCAAAAACTTCAATTCGTCATCGGTCACAGCAATTGGCCATCTCAAGATCATCTCTGCAACGAATTTTAACAAAAGACCTTCGGCTACACGCATACAAAATCCAGTTAACACAAGAATTGAAGCCCAGGGACCATCACCACCGCCGTATCTTTGCCAATTGGATTTTGGAGCAAACTGATTTTGATGACGAATTCTGTAAGCGAATCATATTCAGTGACGAAGCCCATTTTCACGTAGGGAGTTACGTAAATAAACAAAACTGCCGCATTTGGGGGCGTGAAAATCCGCGAGAGATTATTGAAAAACCCATGCACCCACTACGTGTCACTGTATGGTGCGGTTTCTCGGCCAATGGTGTTCTTGGACCTCACTTTTTTGAAAATGAGAATGGAGAAGCAGAAACTGTAAATGGGGAGCGGTATCGACAGATGTTGAATAACTTTCTATGGCCTCGTTTGGAAGATATGGACCTCAACAATCTTTACTTTCAACAAGATGGGGCCACTTGTCACACTGCTAGGGAAACTCTAAATTTACTGCAGGAGAAATTCTCTCGCCGTGTGATTTCTCGTAATGGTGACGTGGATTGGCCTGCAAGATCCTGCGACATAACACCGCTGGACTTTTTCCTTTGGGGTTTCCTTAAGGATCAAGTCTACACAAATAATCCACAGACAATTGATGAATTAAAAAATAACATTCGTGCGGCTATTGGCGAGATTAACTTGCATATGTGTGATAAAGTCATTGAAAATTTTAAAAAAAGAATCGGTGTGTGCAATAGAAGTCACGGTGGACATTTATCCGATATCTTGTTCCACATATAATTTTAGGGTTTCTATTTTATGTTTACGTTAATAAATCGTTGAATTTCTAAATACTACGCATGTTATTTGGAATTTAAATCGCCAAGTTCCTCACCTTATATATATATAACAATTGATAAATTATTGGAGTTTTTCGGCTTTTATATGAAATATTTACAAATATCAAATTAGAATGTATGTATCACTAACTGACATCTGCTATCAAAACTGACATGAGCTTTCAAAACTGACTTCTGCTTTCAACTTGACATCTACATTCAATAACTGACATCTGATTCATTAACACTGTTACTTTATAATGCATTTCTAAATAGCTTGAACCTGGGTCTATTGTGGCTTAGTGGTAAAAGCGACAATCCGGCAAGCTGTAGACTTGGGTTCGAGTCCCAACGTAGACCATATTTTTCAAATAAAAAAATTTCGTATGATTTGCTTTGTAATTTGTAGACAGCAATGTTTACATCCCCACTTACTCTGCAATTACATACATTCTAATTTGATATTTGTAAATATTTCATATAAAAGCCGAAAAACTCCAATAATTTATCAATTGTTATATTTAATAAACGGCTAAGAAATTATCTAAACACTATATATATATATATATATATATATATATATATATATATATATATATATATATATATATATATATATATATATATATTAATAAAAAATTACTAAAGTTAATTATAACTTTATGTTTCAGTACGAAAAGTTGAAATCTAGTACATTTTTCACTGCTATTCTAGTATAATTTAAAAAATTATACTAGATGCCTGATTCAGGTGATGGACCGATATAGACGCGTTTTTGTAGCTTTGTGTAACCATGGAAGACTAAATCTCAAAGAGCAATAATTTTCTCTTTGTGGAAATTTTGTGAAATTATTAAACGTCTGCAAGGAGTGTTTGGTGTGTCTGCAAAATATAAAAGTACTGTATATCGGTGAATCGATCGTTTTAAAAGTGGTAGAACATTATTAGAAGACGATCCACGCAGTGGCCGCCTGAGCACGTCGGTAAATGAAAGAAACATTACTGCCGTGGAGAACTTACTGAAAGAGGACAGACGAATGACTATTTTTCAAATTAGTATACGCCTAAGACTAGGTACACATCAAATTCATGAGATCTTACATGATTGTTTAGGCGTAAACAAGGTTTCAGCTCGCTGGGTGCCGAGGCTGTAGGAACCGGAACAGAAACTCAATAGACCTGACACTTGTCGTTAACTTTAAGATCTGTTAACCTGTTACGGTGATGAATTTTGGCAACGGATAATATCCACAAACGAAACGTGGATTCCTTATTTCAATCCTGACACCAAAAGTCAATCTAAAGAATGGCGTAAACCCGAAGAAGGGCCTCCACTTAAAGCGCGTGCAGTTCCATCTGTTGGAAAGGTAATGTTTACTGTATTCTGGGATTGCGACTACAATTAACGCATTATATTATTCTAACTTATTATCTGGACCACTGCGGCAGGCACTTATCAGAAAACGGCCTGGGAAGTTGCATAAGCGTCCCTATTGCAACAGAATAATGCAAGACCGCACAACGAAAGAAAAACGAAAGGTGTTTTGAACGATTTACGATGAGAACTGCTTCCGCATCCACCTTATTTACCGGATCTTGCACCGAGTGATTTTCATCTGTTCCCGAATTTGAAAGAACCTTTACGGGGTGTTCGTTTTGAGAGTTTAACTGACGTAAAACGTGCCATAAATAGGTGGATTGAGAAGACACCGAAAAATTCTTTGAGGACGGCTTAAAAAAATTATTTATCGTTGGGATAAATGTATTCAGTTAAATAGCGCTTATGTTGAAAAATTACATTGTAATATTGATGAAAATTGACAAAATAAAAAAATATATAGCTAAATTCTCAGAACTTTGGAAATATCCCTCGTAATTTAAACATGGATGCATGCACTCTCAGTAACGATGTTGTGTTGTCGGTCACCAATGGAGACATGTTTCATGCTTGAGAATCGTCGAACTACTCTTGCACATATTTATGTATCTTCCGGAATATACGAATATACTTAGGAATACGATCGTTTCACTATAAAGTAACTGTGTGCTTCATGAATTCCGCACAATTTGAAAAAAGGTGCACCTCGATTGATGCTGGTGCTAGAAAAATTAAATCGCGACTAATTAAATGTCATGTTCGACAGTGTAACAGATGATGGAATATGAATTTGCTTTTATGACTCGAAAGTTAGTAATTGAAAATGATGAAAATTTATAAGTGAGGAGTGCTGGCATGAAAATAATCGCCTCTTACTTTGAACGGTTAGTTCGTGTAGTATTATTCCATATTCCTATTTGAAAGTTGGGTGTGTTACAGTTGACTTCAAAGTCCCATCGTTCTGCCCAAAATCAATGTATCAGTTGTCACTATCTCTAAGGTATAATTTATGTCTCATTTGTCTTACAATTCCTATCAAATGCACGGATTGATGTGTACATTGCTTCAATCAGGCGTTGCATGAGGTGACTTTACAACGTTGAATCCAATACTGTAATGACTTATCCCACCGAATGCAAAAATATAGATTTTCAAGGCGAATAGTTTGAAAAACACAAGCAAAAATAGCAAAATATCTTGTATTATTTATGCCTTTGTGAAAACTTTCAACGTCACCTGCATATAATTCAGATTTAACTTTCTTGATTACTTTTTATTTAACAATCTAGAAGAGCTTTGAAGCAAAGCTTTTCGGGACGACATAAAATGTAGGCACTTGCAATAAACTATTTTGAAAGCAAGATTCCTGATTACCTTTGATATAAAATTAGTCATTAAACAATGAAGTGAAAGACGATTATATTGAAAAGTTAAAAATATATGTACATACGAGGAAGGATCAATAAATACCCGTGTTAGGAAAGAAGACGCAAGTTTTTCACAAATTTTTTATTTATTTTTCATCGTAATCACCTTTTAGTACAATACACTTTTCCCAACGTTTCTGCCATTTCTTTAACCCCTCAAAAAAATACGACTTGTCAAACTCTGCAAAATACGCTTCTGTCTCGACGATAACCTCCTCGGTTGAGCTGAATCTTTTTCCCCCGAGCCACGTTTTCATGTTGGGGAACAGAAAGAAGTCGCAGGGAGCCAAGTCAGGCGAGTACGGTGGGTGCGGCAGCAATTCGTAGTGCATTTCATGCAACTTTGCCGCGACAGTTCTGGATGAATGTGCTGGTGCATTATCGTGGTGAAACAGCACTTTTTTCTTAGCCAAATGGGGCCGTGTCTCCTTCAATTTTATATCGAATCGGTCCAATAATTCACTGTAGTACTGCCCCGTCACCGTTCTTCCTTTCTGCAAAAAGTCCATGAGGATTATTCCGTTGGAATCTCAAAAAATCGTGGCCATGACTCTTCCGGCCGATGGGACCGTCTTTGCCTTCTTCGGAGCAGATTCACCCCGAAAAATCCATTGTTTTGACTGTCGCTTGGACTCTGGCGTATAATAATGGATCCAGGTTTCATCAACGGTGACGACTCGACGCAAAAACTCCTGCGAATTTCTCTTAAAGAGGTCCAAACACTGCTTCGACATTGACAACCGTATCCGCTTGTTGTCCACCGTAAGCAATCGCGGCACCCATCGGGCCGACACCTTTCTCACCGATAACTTATCATGTAAAACATTAATTGCCGTTCCGTACGACACGCCTACGGCCTCTGCTACTTCGCGCACTTTCGTTCGGCGATCAGCGAGAATCATGTCGTGGACCTTTTCAACGATTTCCTCGGTAACCACGTCTGCCGGGCGGCCTGGGCGCTCCTCATCAAAAACAGATGTACGACCACGTTTAAATTCGTTGAACCAATATCTTACGGTTGTCATAGATGGTGAAGGGTCCCCATAGACAGCATCCAACTTCGCTTTTATTTCTTCGCATGTTTTTCCATCCAAACATAAAAAGCGAATTACGGATCGATATTGCTCTTTTTCCATTTTATCGAGAAACACCAAACACGTGTGATACAACTGGCTGCCAAATAAAAACTAACCTATGAATCAGTCTGAAATTTATTATGGTGTTGTCTGACAGATGGTAGTACACGACGGTAATGCCAACTTCCCTCATCAGCACCACCTGTCTTCAAACACGGGTACTTATTGATCTTCCCTCGTATATTTATATAAAACTATTATTTTACAGTTAAGTAGGTACTAAAACGCATACTAAAAACCATCGAATTTTTCAGATTATGTTTTAGTAGTGGCTTTAACGGCTTTGAAACAATGAGGACTTGTAATTCAATTATTAAGTAATTATTATTAGAATTTTGTTTGTCGTATGAAGTATATAATAAATATTAATAAACTACGTAAATTTTAATTTTTAACTCGAAAGTAACATTTGGTGAACGAGTATAATGATCAAGTGTTTATAACGGGTGTTCAAATGTATTTACTCAATCATGGACTGCGTATTTCTATACTTAAATCTATTCGGTGTAACCTTAAATAAAATCATTTAAAGTCACACAGAAAATTGATATGTAATTAAATAAATGTTAGACATATGATTATTAAATATAAAAGGAAAATATTGTTTATTAAATTTATCACGGCAGATGTTGAAAATGCTGACCATCAACATTTAAACATATACGAGGTACTATCTAGAAATTACCGAAATTTGAACGTGGCGCGCGAAGGGATGGTAGTAAAGCTCTATAGTGCTAGATAGTGTGAGCTACGTCTATACTAAGTCAGTTTAAATTTGAACTCTGCTTAAAACTTGATAAAATGGCAGCGGAAACTTTAAATTTAAACATTTTTAAATTTTCCGCTGCCATTTTACCAAGCGTTTAGTGAGACAATCGTTTTAAAAATAGACGTGTCGGTTGATGATGATGAGCATGCTGCTCGTCCATCGACGGAAAACACGCCGCAAAATGTGTTATGCTATCCTGCAAGACCGAAGGAGCACAATCCATGACATTTTGTAACATTGTCGGCTTGTACGACGTTTGTCAGCCGTATTCTGCCGGCGAACTCAACATGCGGCGTATTGCTGCAAAGTTTGTGCCAAGGTTACTCAGTACTGAACAAGAACGGCACCGTGTTCACATGTGTGTACAGAGCTGAAAGAAACTGCCGAAAGGGATGCGAACGTCAGTACCAGAATCATTACTGACGACGAATCATGGGTCTATCGGTATGATCCCGAAACAAGCAGCAGTCATCGCAATGGAAGACGCGATCGTCACCACGACCTAAGAAAACACGTCATGTTCAAAGTAACGTCAAGTCGATGTTAATTTGCGATTTGCTTCTTTGACGCTGATAGCGTCGTTAAAAAAAAATTGCATGTTTTTCGGCGACTAAAAGAAAATATTCAACGCAAGTGGTCTCCCAAGTGGCGCAACAATTCGTGGATCCTACAACATGCCAATGCACCAACCTACACATCACTTATTGTGCGTCAATTTCTAGACACAACAAAGACGGCAATACTACCCCACCCTGCCTACTCCCCAGATCTTGCCCTGTGATTTCTTCCTGTTCCCGAAGCTGAAACTGAAGCTTCAGTTTTGAGACGATTGAGGAGATCCAGACCAAATCGCAAGCAGTGTTCAACATGTTGTCACGCGAAGACTTCCATCACTGCTTCCAGTCATGGATAAGACGCTGGGATCAGTATATGCGGAAGGAGAATACTTTGAATGGGTTGGTAGTGAATAAGTTCTAAGAACAATTTATTGTTTACTTTCACATTCCGGAAATTTGTGGGTAGCACCTCGTATGAATCAGTAATTCGTTGGCAATGCCTCCTAATGTTGTTCCGTAAATCTTCTATGCTGCGAGCTGGAGTTTTAAAAATTGAATTTTTGAAATAAGGAAACAATCTTTTATTAATATTGTTATTAAACCAACGTAACTCTCGTTAGATAATATGGAAAAATACTTCATGGTATATTTGCATATGGTAGCATTTGAAGGTCCTTTTTACGAGCTGTCATACAGACATAATAGGAGCTTCGTGGACCATATTTCCTGCTAGTTTGACAATATTTTCGTTTCTACGACGAAGCCTTTCCGTTCTTGATTTATGATTTACACAAACTGTTTCTTCAAAACACGCCACTATTCTTAAAACTTATGCGGAAAAGTTGCTATTATCAACGATGAAATTTTGAACGATAAATTTGAAATTGTCGAAATTCTTCTCTACAATCATTCATAGAATAATACCAATTTTCATTATCATTGTGTTAACCATTGCGAAAATAACAGTTTAATATACGTCTTTTTCTACTCACGACTTAAAAAATAATTAAAAAAAAATTGAACGTAACTTAGGTTAAATAAATTGCATCTTGACTTTTTAGAAAATATACTATTAACAAACACTGGATAGTGCTTGTTAATGGTCAAGTTGGTCGAAAATGCAGTCACACAGTTAAATATAACAAGCCTTCAAAAACTTTTTTCATTAGAGACGGCCATCCTTTTTTTAATGGTTGGCAACGTGTCGAGGCAAGATAAATATCAATGCACGTATAGCAAGCGCCAATTAAGTTGGCGCGAGGAGGGGGTGCGCAGAAGCCGTTTTTAAAAACGTCCACCCCCACTACTCAAGTAATTGTCAGAATACATTTGTCATTGACATTTGACGGAACATAATGTCTGTGCTAGGGAATCATAAAGTGATGCACACTCAGAGGTTAGAATTATCCGACATTTGATGTAAAACCAAATACAAATATCCCCACTACTTCTAATCCTGCGCGAACTTACCCCTCCTCGCGCCAACTTAATTGGCGTTTGCTATAATTAATCATTAATGGCGGTAATATATTGCGCGTTTGCCAAGGTAATTTGACAATTACATATGATTTGTCCTTGTCGGTGAATAGATGAACATTAGGTTATGTTTAGCAACGTTCTCGATACAAATACGGTATTAGATAAAATAAACCGAAATAAATATTGTTATTTATAACGTAATAAGAAGTAAAATAAACAAAATTAATTTTATTGGTGTATAAGGATTTACAAAATAAATAAATAAAATATTATGATATATATTGTAAAATATCCTCAATACAATATAAGTTACAGTCCTCGCCAGAGAAAACAGGACATTTTTTTTAACTATTGTAAGTCAAGATTACAGCTATTGATATGATTTGAAATTAGTAATAGATGAAAAATATTATGTACTAGCTGACCCGGGCAAACGTTGTTTTGCCTTAAAATTTTATTTTCACTGCAAGTCTGGTTTCGTTGCAAAGTGATGGCGGATTGATATTTCGAGGAAGAATGAAAGGTGCACTAAATCGACATAGCAATTATTGTTCAAATACCGTTTACCGAAGCAGAAATAATGGAATTATTTTTTTTTTATAGCTGGGCCCGGTCCGCGCTGCTGGCCCCAAATTTTTCTTTTATTTTGAACTGCCTCTCGAAGAAAATCAAAATGAGTGTTTTTAGTTACTTATAATAGAAAAAAATGTTTTATTCAAAAATCCAAAAATCAAAATTGTAATAACACACACAGTTTATGGTTTTTTTAAATATTTTATGTATTTTAAAATGTAAAAATTTAAATTTTTATAATAATAAATTATGTTTTACATATTTTATTTAAATTATAACTATATATTTACTGCAATGCTTTTTGATAAACTACGTTTTTGGTTTTGCCTTCATTAGCGAATACGAATAATGATGATGGGTTACCAACACGTGACCTACTGGTGTTTTATCAGCTTTTATAACTATTTTGTGATTATCGGATGGCATTCGGTCTATTGCAACTTTAAATAATTTCACCAATTCGTTATGCTGATGGAATAAATTTTGTAATGATTCTACAATGTTGCGGCGTAGTCCCGTAGCAATTGCACATCTGGTGGTGACTTCTGTTTCAGAATTGCCAAGGAAATATATCTGCAAAAAGTTGTATTCTTCATCAGGAATAGGCAATAAGGATCCTGCTTTGTGATATATTTGTCCTTGTACTTTAAATGTTGGCATGAAACTTCCACTAACTATATTGTCAGCACCAAATGACGTCATTTGAAAGCAATTATTATAACCTCGTATATGGGTTAGGAAATGTTTTGATTGTGGTGTTGTTCCAGACACCAATGAAAGTAATGGTTCCGGTGGTTGGCTTAGTTGTGGCAGCTTTACTTTGCCATTTGCGCAACATAAGCCAGGTGTTTCCTTTTTATATTTAAATGCTTTGCAATGGACACATAATTGATCCATGCTACCGATATTAATATTGGGATGTACATTATAATCAATTGTCGGATCGTAATTAAATGCAAGACGCATAATAGAAATGCGATTGGTATTGTGTATTGCTGGTCTGGAGGCTCTTCTCGCAGCACGTTGTTGTTCGTTCCGCATTTTGCTATTTTCTTGTGAAGAAATTTGGCGTAAAAGTGATATTCGATTCCTGGCTTGTTCGTTGTCTTCTGCGCGCTCCTATTGTGTCTGCTGTGAGCGCAGCACACTCATATGATTCGTGTGCCGTGCACGGCGACCAATATTTGCACGTGGGCGTGGCATTTTGTACTGCAATATACGTTTTTTATTATTTATTTTTTTTTTTGTTTGTTATTGTTGGGGTAGGGAGGCTGCCCTTTGTTGTCTTACCTGCTGCTTGTTTACTTTCTCCAATAGCTTTCAATAATGCAATTAATTTACTTTCACTAACACCTTGGGTTAATTTATTAAAATGTATGTAATATTTAATTTAAATAAATTAAACTTCAATTTAATAAGTTAATAATGCAATTAATTTACTTTCACTAACACTTTGGGTTAATTTATTAAAATGTATGTAATATTTAATTTAAATAAATTAAACTTCAATTTAATAAGTAATTTTTTTTCGTTTGACTCCCACGCACTTTTCACGAAAAGAGGTTATGTATGAGTCGGTGTCGGGATACTTAACTATTGCGCCATCTGTCGGACGAACTTCAAACTACACAGAAACACTACTCACGGCCCATAGAGCATGCATATAAAATTTGGTCAAAATCGGTCCAGTAGTTTTTGAGTTACGGTGCAAAAACACAAAAAAACTAAATATTGCGCCATCTGTCGGACGAACTTCAAACTACACAGAAACACTACTCACGGCCCATAGAGCGTGCATATAAAATTTGGTCAAAATCGGTCCAGTGGTTTTTGAGTTTAGCGATCACGAACATACACGTAATTTTTATATATGTAGAGATTTGTTAATTTGACAGTATTCAAACTTCAAACAATTAATAATGGGCTCACACTCTTAAGTAATATTTATTTAAACGACGAAAAAGACTATTAACTTAAATCTATTATTAAATTAATTAATTATTATTAAATTAAATTAAAATTAATATTTTGTAAGAGCACCTTCAGCTTCTATCACAGCATTAATTCTTTCAGGCATTGATCTTATTAAATTAATGACGTAATTTTCAGGTATTTCTTCCCAGGCTGTTTGTACTATTTGAAGTAATTGCTCATTGTTATGCACCTGAAGATTTTGTTTATTAATACGTCTTGCCATTAAACCCCATACGTTTTCTATCACATTTAAATCTCCACTATAACTAGGAAAATCCATACAGGTCACGTTGTTTGTATTAAACCACTGTTTCGTTGCTGCGGAGGTATGAACAGGACAGTTGTCTTGCAAAAACATGAAATTCCTATCAGGATAAGATTGTGTGACGGTTGGGATCATCACATTATTAAGAATATTTATATATTCTTCACTGTTAAGTCGATTTCGAATATGATGCACAACTCCGAGACCTCGCGATGATAACCATCCCCAAACGTTGACAGAAAATCGAGGATTCCTTTTAATTTTATTTATATATTTATCATCAAAACGTGTACCTGTTGGCCGGTAAACTTTTACTTGTCCATTGTACGACGACTGAAATATTTTTTCGTCCGAAAATATTACTTTATCCCAAGCGTCATATCCCATGTGCTGCAGAGCGAAGCCGATTCTTTGTTCTTTCGAAGCAGGAGTTAAAAGAGTTTTGTTCACTGCTACACGTGAATGTAAACCGGCATTCCTTATTCGTCGGGATCCTGTTCTAACAGATCCAGGAAAACCTGTATTTCTTATTGCCTCTCTTACGGTGTCGAAAGGGTTTCTATGCATATGTGCAACTAAGGCTTCATCTTGGTATACATCAGATATTTTTCTTGCTCCTGTACCGACGGATCTCGAAAGACTTCTTTCTTCTCTCCATTTCCTATATATTCTGCTTACTGTACTCTTACCTATTCCAAATTCATCTGCAACACTTCTCATCGACCATCCTTCTTCTATTTTAGTGCAAATTCTTGCTTTACATACTATATTAACGTGAGGCATATTAATATTTTCAACGTAAATAAACACTATGCATTGATAAAATTTGACATTAATGACATATGTAATGACAAGAAAATTAATTCATTCAATGTTATATAAAAATACTTAATTACACAACTAAAATTTAGCCAAAATCGCAATAAGACGCGTCCCGTTTTCTCTGGCGAGGACTGTATATGTAGGTATAAGCAAGCACCAATTAAGTTGGCGCGAGGAGGGGGTGCCCAGATGCCGTTTTTAAAAACGTCCATCCCCACTACTCAAGTAATTGTCAGAATCCATTTGTCATTGACGTTTGACGGAACATAATGTCTTTGCTAGGGAATCATAAATTGATACACGCTCAGAGGTTAGAATTATCTGACATTTGGTGTAAAACCAAATACAAATCTCCCCACTACTTCTAATCCTGCGCGAACTTACCCCTCCTTGCGCCAACTTAATTGGCGTTTGCTATACATATATATGCTATGACATTATGGAATAAACATATTCACGTATCTATATTTTAATCAAAATTGAAATTTTCTATAATACCGAACATGTTTTTCTAACGTAATATTTATTTTTATTTTATTGTAAAGACACTGACTTTTCTATTTCATTTATAATTGTTTATTCACTCATATCACTGTCACTTGAGTCACTTTCTCCGAGGTGTATGATTATTGGGCTGATATCTTCTTTATCAAATCCTACCTCCCTATCCCACCACCTTAAAATTTCTAAGATATGATGATATTCAAAGAGCTAAAATTACAAGTTTTCATTCCTTAAACACTATATTTATGAAAATACACCACTTACTTCCCTTTTACTGCTTCAAAAGGTTGTCCGTGAATGCGAATACTGTCACGCTCTTGTTCAAAGAACGTTATTAACGATGCAACCATTTCTTTAGCTTGTTTGCGTATATACTTCCGCATTTTAGCGCAATACAGACACCAAATATCGTGAATATTTACTAGAAGTTCTAATAAGAACTAATTTTGATCAAATATGTAATCGTAGACAAAATAGGCGTTGAATAAACTATTATAACCTAAACGAACGGCATAAGCACAACGCAAATGTCTGACAGATACAAAGCGACAACAATGTACTTTCATACCAATATATGAGAATAACTCGGTTTGCGTTTATTGATAATAGTGTTTTAAAATAATTTAATTAATTATTGAATGTGATAATATGCGCCAAAGTGGGGCAATTTCAATCTCAATTTACATATATTATGGAGAATGGCAAATACGTATTTTAGAGTTGGTAGTGCTACAAAAATTACCTACATGCTAGAGCATTAACCCATTATTTCTAAATTCTATAGAAAAACCGTTTAGAAATATTATAAAAGCCGTAATTTAACATACATTAAGGATCAAATTATGAAACTAATCCTTAAATTATGTTGAAATATAAATTTGGAAATTAATGTTGAGTCAGAATATTTTAATGGCAAATATAGTAATGAAACGAATTTAAAATAATTAATACGTCATAAAATACGTGCATCGATATTTATCTTGCCTCCACAATAAATAGTTTGGTTATGTCATGTATAGCAAGCGCTAATTAAGTTGGCGCGAGGAGGGGGTGCGCAGAAGCCGTTTTTAAAAACGTCCACCCCCACTACTCAAGTAATTGTCAGAATACCTTTGTCATTGACGTTTAACGGAACATAATGTCTTTGCTAGGGGATCATAAAGTGACACACGCTCAGAGGTTAGAATTTTATTATCTGACACTTGATGTAAAATCAAATACAAATCTCTCTCCCCACTACTTTTAATCCTGCGCGAACTTACCCCTCCTCGCGCCAACTTAATTGGCGTTTGCTATAAATGTGTGTAATAATAATTAGTAATTTAGATTTTGAAAAAATATTTATGTATTACAATAGTCAAAATTAAAAGAAAATAATACTAAAGCAAATGTTGGAAATGTTGACCATTATTTTGAAGACTAAGTTGAACTCTATGCGTGCATATAAAATTTGGTCAAAATCGGTCCAGTGGTTTTTGAGTTTAGCGATCACGAACATACACGTAATTTTTATATATGTAGAGATTTGTTAATTTGACAGTATTCAAACTTCAAACAATTAATAATGGGCTCACACTCTTAAGTAATATTTATTTAAACGACGAAAAAGACTATTAACTTAAATCTATTATTAAATTAATTAATTATTATTAAATTAAATTAAAATTAATATTTTGTAAGAGCACCTTCAGCTTCTATCACAGCATTAATTCTTTCAGGCATTGATCTTATTAAATTAATGACGTAATTTTCAGGTATTTCTTCCCAGGCTGTTTGTACTATTTGAAGTAATTGCTCATTGTTATGCACCTGAAGATTTTGTTTATTAATACGTCTTGCCATTAAACCCCATACGTTTTCTATCACATTTAAATCTCCACTATAACTAGGAAAATCCATACAGGTCACGTTGTTTGTATTAAACCACTGTTTCGTTGCTGCGGAGGTATGAACAGGACAGTTGTCTTGCAAAAACATGAAATTCCTATCAGGATAAGATTGTGTGACGGTTGGGATCATCACATTATTAAGAATATTTATATATTCTTCACTGTTAAGTCGATTTCGAATATGATGCACAACTCCGAGACCTCGCGATGATAACCATCCCCAAACGTTGACAGAAAATCGAGGATTCCTTTTAATTTTATTTATATATTTATCATCAAAACGTGTACCTGTTGGCCGGTAAACTTTTACTTGTCCATTGTACGACGACTGAAATATTTTTTCGTCCGAAAATATTACTTTATCCCAAGCGTCATATCCCATGTGCTGCAGAGCGAAGCCGATTCTTTGTTCTTTCGAAGCAGGAGTTAAAAGAGTTTTGTTCACTGCTACACGTGAATGTAAACCGGCATTCCTTATTCGTCGGGATCCTGTTCTAACAGATCCAGGAAAACCTGTATTTCTTATTGCCTCTCTTACGGTGTCGAAAGGGTTTCTATGCATATGTGCAACTAAGGCTTCATCTTGGTATACATCAGATATTTTTCTTGCTCCTGTACCGACGGATCTCGAAAGACTTCTTTCTTCTCTCCATTTCCTATATATTCTGCTTACTGTACTCTTACCTATTCCAAATTCACCTGCAACACTTCTCATCGACCATCCTTCTTCTATTTTAGTGCAAATTCTTGCTTTACATACTATATTAACGTGAGGCATATTAATATTTTCAACGTAAATAAACACTATGCATTGATAAAATTTGACATTAATGACATATGTAATGACAAGAAAATTAATTCATTCAATGTTATATAAAAATACTTAATTACACAACTAAAATTTAGCCAAAATCGCAATAAGACGCGTCCCGTTTTCTCTGGCGAGGACTGTATATGTAGGTATAAGCAAGCACCAATTAAGTTGGCGCGAGGAGGGGGTGCCCAGATGCCGTTTTTAAAAACGTCCATCCCCACTACTCAAGTAATTGTCAGAATCCATTTGTCATTGACGTTTGACGGAACATAATGTCTTTGCTAGGGAATCATAAATTGATACACGCTCAGAGGTTAGAATTATCTGACATTTGGTGTAAAACCAAATACAAATCTCCCCACTACTTCTAATCCTGCGCGAACTTACCCCTCCTTGCGCCAACTTAATTGGCGTTTGCTATACATATATATGCTATGACATTATGGAATAAACATATTCACGTATCTATATTTTAATCAAAATTGAAATTTTCTATAATACCGAACATGTTTTTCTAACGTAATATTTATTTTTATTTTATTGTAAAGACACTGACTTTTCTATTTCATTTATAATTGTTTATTCACTCATATCACTGTCACTTGAGTCACTTTCTCCGAGGTGTATGATTATTGGGCTGATATCTTCTTTATCAAATCCTACCTCCCTATCCCACCACCTTAAAA
This sequence comes from Melolontha melolontha, assembly GCA_935421215.2. Classification (NCBI taxonomy): domain Eukaryota; kingdom Metazoa; phylum Arthropoda; class Insecta; order Coleoptera; family Scarabaeidae; genus Melolontha; species Melolontha melolontha. The sequence continues at coordinate 141,448,163 of OW285237.1, read as the reverse complement.
TTTCTAAGATATGATGATATTCAAAGAGCTAAAATTACAAGTTTTCATTCCTTAAACACTATATTTATGAAAATACACCACTTACTTCCCTTTTACTGCTTCAAAAGGTTGTCCGTGAATGCGAATACTGTCACGCTCTTGTTCAAAGAACGTTATTAACGATGCAACCATTTCTTTAGCTTGTTTGCGTATATACTTCCGCATTTTAGCGCAATACAGACACCAAATATCGTGAATATTTACTAGAAGTTCTAATAAGAACTAATTTTGATCAAATATGTAATCGTAGACAAAATAGGCGTTGAATAAACTATTATAACCTAAACGAACGGCATAAGCACAACGCAAATGTCTGACAGATACAAGCGACAACAATGTACTTTCATACCAATATATGAGAATAACTCGGTTTGCGTTTATTGATAATAGTGTTTTAAAATAATTTAATTAATTATTGAATGTGATAATATGCGCCAAAGTGGGGCAATTTCAATCTCAATTTACATATATTATGGAGAATGGCAAATACGTATTTTAGAGTTGGTAGTGCTACAAAAATTACCTACATGCTAGAGCATTAACCCATTATTTCTAAATTCTATAGAAAAACCGTTTAGAAATATTATAAAAGCCGTAATTTAACATACATTAAGGATCAAATTATGAAACTAATCCTTAAATTATGTTGAAATATAAATTTGGAAATTAATGTTGAGTCAGAATATTTTAATGGCAAATATAGTAATGAAACGAATTTAAAATAATTAATACGTCATAAAATACGTGCATCGATATTTATCTTGCCTCCACAATAAATAGTTTGGTTATGTCATGTATAGCAAGCGCTAATTAAGTTGGCGCGAGGAGGGGGTGCGCAGAAGCCGTTTTTAAAAACGTCCACCCCCACTACTCAAGTAATTGTCAGAATACCTTTGTCATTGACGTTTAACGGAACATAATGTCTTTGCTAGGGGATCATAAAGTGACACACGCTCAGAGGTTAGAATTTTATTATCTGACACTTGATGTAAAATCAAATACAAATCTCTCTCCCCACTACTTTTAATCCTGCGCGAACTTACCCCTCCTCGCGCCAACTTAATTGGCGTTTGCTATAAATGTGTGTAATAATAATTAGTAATTTAGATTTTGAAAAAATATTTATGTATTACAATAGTCAAAATTAAAAGAAAATAATACTAAAGCAAATGTTGGAAATGTTGACCATTATTTTGAAGACTAAGTTGAACTCTACGCTTTATGCTTTTAAAACCATTTATTAGGATTTCTTGGGTTAAGTCAGCACAAAGATTCACAATAGCATTATGAAGCTATTCGATTGTGTGATGCCTGGTCTTGAAAATGGTATTCTTTAAATATGGAAAAATAAAATGGTTTAAAATTGTCAAACCTGGAGGAAAATTAATAATTCTTGTATGGAAAAATTCTTGCAAAAAAGCTATTGTTTCTCGAGATTTGTGCGCTAGTGCATTATCTTGCTGGAAATATCCTTCCGTAAGTTCATCATCATGAAGTTCATTAATAAAACGACTTTAACAATTCATTTCGATATCTTTCAGCAGTTATGGTTTGATTAAAAAATATAAGCCCAATAACTCATCTTCTTGAAACTGCTAGCTAAACGCCTATTTTTTGTGTGCATGTAGCGTAGTTTCCACAAATTCATGAGGGTTTTCTGCAGACCAAATTCTCATATTTTGCTTGTTTAAATATCCTGAAAGATGGAACTAAGCCTCATCCGAAAAGAAGCATTTGTCGAGAATGTCAATATTATTTATGTTATTCAAAAACCATAGACAATACTGTAATTCGTAACAAAATCTATCTGTTTGAGTTCCGAAAATGCTTGAATTTTATATGGAAGCAACTTTTGAGTCCGTTTTTAAAATAGTATGACATATTCGACGTCGAATATCCTCTATGCAAATTGCTGTTCGTTTTATAGGTGCTCACCGCCAGGTTTACCAGTTATTGCCCCTGTTTCACACAAACTTTGCAGTTGTGCATAAGCAACTGGCAGATTAGGATACTTTTGCCGGAAATCCTGTAAGCACTGATTACTGGAATAAACCCAATCTCCATTTTCTAATTTTTGGCCAGTTCTATAGTAACTTTGAACAATAAATATTTTATGTTGTAACATTATAATAAAATATATAACAACTGTCAGAATTTGAGGTTTTCATAAGCTTCGAATGTGCACCAATCTTTGATTACTTAATTATTTTATCGTATCATCAACTATTATGCCATCTTTATGTGAAACATTTATTGATAATTATTAGGAACATAATATTACAATATCTTAATAATCCTTTAGTTACTCATAGTCATAATACGTTAGTAACGAACTAATAGTAATAAGTTAATAACACGTTAGATATAGCACCATAATACGTTAGATACAAAACCTTAATACGTCAAATTGTACATTATTTGTGAACATGAATTTCTATATTTTGACAGTTCTCAATTTTGAAAGATATGTCTTTCATATCTGTCTTAAATCCGCGATCTTCTGCAGCTTCACAACCTTTTTTTTTCGGATGATTCACACATGATGTTCAAGCCGCTTACGTCCTCCAAATTTTCATTTTTACGTGAAAACTCAATTGATTGTTCAGAGTTTGACACACTGTTTATTAAAACCTTTCCCATCTGAATCTTCTGCGCAATTGCAGTTTTCTTCGTTACGTTGTCTTCTAAATACCCCCTAGCAACCTTGCTCGACTCCCACCCACCCAGCTCTTTTAGATCTAAGATGTCTCCGCCGGCGTTAACCAGAAAAGTTGCTGAAGATCTTCTAATACAATGACCAGTATACAAAGTTGGATTTTCTAGTTTGAGGTATGTAGCGATTTTTTCAGGTACATATTTTAGAAAAGAAATGAATACCACAAGGCTGAATTGTACACCTTCCATTTCTGTACGATGTAAACAGTCTCTTATGCGTAACATGACGCGGTCGCAATGCTACATATTTTTTAAATAAAAGTACGGAATTAATGTCACCGTCAGGTACAAGGACAAAAAATCTTTTTTTGTGAGTTTTTGTGTCAGGAATGGTAACAACTACCTTAGTCTCTAAAACCTCAACATCGTCCGTAGACATTCTCGCTAATTCAATGGTTCTACAAGCCCCTCCTAGACCAATCAACAAAGCTACTTTTATCATCAAAAATACCTCGTCTGGAGCTGTACGCATAAATTCATCAACTTGCTCTCTAGTGAGTATTTTGGATTTTTTAACTCTCGTCTGGAGCTGTACGCATAAATTCATCAACTTGCTCTCTAGTGAGTATTTTGGATTTTTTAACTCGATATCCAACATTCTTTTTCTTGATAAATCTTATCAAAGCACCATACCTACTTATCAATTTCTACTCTTTCTTTTAATTCCAAGCAAGCTCGCAACATGGAATATTTTGGCCACAAACATGAAGGAGCGTAGTAATTTGACAGTCTCACGAAATAAGCGAGCAAGACTGTTTCCCCAGCACCTTGAACATGTTCTTCATCTCGCCATTTACAAAACAGACGATATTCGTTTTCGTAATGCAGTTTTGACTTCGCTGGCAACAAATCTAATTTTGCACTATTTGCAGCCTCTACAATATTTGCGGGAACATCAAATTCTTCCATGATTTATTAATTTATTTCAAAAACGTGCAAGCTTTGACGTAAGTATTTTGTATGACAGACAAATTGTTGATTTTGTTTTAATCTTGATATCGTTGATGATACGATAAAGCTTTGAATATAAACTCAAACATCAGCGATTTAAACCCTCTCGGACGTTACGAGGTGACTCGGCTAGCGCCTCGTCACCTGGCAACGTCCTCGAGTATTATAAATCGCTTAATGTTCTCGTTATATTAATAGCTATAAAAAACAGCCTACTATAATGAGGAAAGTTTTTGAGGGCTCGCTATTATAGTGATATAACAAATAATACGTGTTTTATTTAGTTCATTATGGTAAATAAAACACGTATTATGTCACTATAATATCGAGCCCTCAAAAACTTTCCTCATTAGAGTAGGCTGTTTTTAAGTAGTAATTAAGTAATTACAACGTAACGGCTTGGAGTATCAAGCTTTTGAATATACTATGGATCTATTAGACATGCATTCTCCAGTCCATAGCCAACCGTGACGTAAAGACTTTTTGAATATATATTATATAATAAGTCATTTTTTAATTAAAAAAGACAAACTCAAAGATATTAATAAAAATTATAAGCTAAATTACTAATAAATTACTAGTCGCGGCAACCTACGTGGTTGCCGCTAAAGATTTTGAAAAAAGCGTTAAAAACATTAATTAAGTTGATATAAACGGCTTTATTGCTTTTCGTAGTGGTCGTCATAAAGATCAGTACACTTTTAAATGCAGTCAAAGTAATTCTGGAAACAATTTTGTACTCAGAAACGTAGTGTTTGAAAGCGTCGACTGCCTCTTCATCTGTTCAAAAACGCTCTCCACGCATTTTATTATTTACAAACGGGAACAAAAAGAAATCAGGTGATAAATCAGGATTATACGGACAATGAGATATTAATTCCATGTTTTTCACCTTCAAATATTCGATTATTTGACTTGTGGTGTAAGAACTCGGATAGTCATGTGAGTTGGTACCACGACTTTGGTTTTATCTTACTCAATTCATCAATGATAAAAAATTGTTCTCTAGCAATCAGCATTAAAAGTTCTTCGATCCTCTAAAGCGGCACTAGACACGTAAATGAAGAATCATTTTTGGAAGAATGAACAACTTTTGTTGGTTTAGGTTTATCTTGGAACGCCCTAACAGTACTTTGGCACGAGTCTTTTCTCTTGAGCTTAAGCCAATAGATCATATAGTTTTTACACAGGCAAGTTCTCATGTATATATTTCATGCCAATGCGTACGAATGCTTGAATTTCACGGTATATAACGTACCAGTTCAACTGTATAATTTCTCTGACGGTAAAATTTGTACACGCTAGAATTCTGTCAACCCGTTGTAAACAGTACTTGTATTGTTGAGATAACAGGCACAGAAAATCGGAAAAAATTATGCTCGAAATTTTTCACGAGAAAATATTTTTGAAATTTTTGAAAATTGTACTCTTGAGCTTTCGGTTACGTGCCTTAGTACTGGTTTCTAAAAACATTCGGAACAACTTAGGTATAAGATTTGACAAATATTTCCATGCTATTTTAAAACGATATTTTCTTATTAAATACATCAGATTGCTTGTACGGAAAATTTTAAGAAAGTTCAATAATTTAAAGTAAGTACGCTGTTATCGTGTAATAAATACAAAAAAACATTTAAAATCATTGTTACACCTAAAAGAAATATTCGCGAAAATAATGTTTTTTTTTGGAATGGTAATTTTCAGGTTCTCATTAATAAAAATTGAAAATATTCCAGTGAGAAACCAAAAAATTGCCATTAATATCTAGTATTCAATGATAGCTTTCAACAAAAACCATGACTTACTTAAACCTCGTATTGTTTGATTGTATACTCACATCATTAATACCGCCGGGCGTATTTTCCTCACCAAAAACCCTTTCGTAGCTGTAAAAGCAAGGGTGTACGATAATCTCACAGGTAATTTCCTCACCAAACGTTGAAGTATCGGTGTATTAGAGAAAGTTAGGTATTCCCGAATTTAATATTAATGACTATGGATTCTGGGAATTAAAAGTGGTAGGTAGGTACGTAGTATGCATATATAGTTTCGAAACTGGAATTGACACAACTGAAACGCAAAAAAACAAAAAAAAAAAACAAAAAAAAATGAGATGATGACCAGTAAACGAACACATTTAACTTAAACGCAAAAAAGCGACTGACACACAGACTTTACACAAACACAATACACACAGGACCGCACAAAAAACACAACAACGCACGATTAAATCAGACTCAAACACGCCACAACCCTGAGAAATACGAAACAACGGAGTGGAAGTGGAGGCAACTTCGACCACAGAACAAAATTCAAAGACCCATACACTGGAATTGAAGTGCCATTTTTAATTGTTGCTCGTGTTAGATTGAGTTTATCTATTAATTTAACTGTATTTTGTGAATATTATAACAAAATGACAACTTCTTTAATTAAAAGCAATCGTGGGAAGGATTTATTGGTTTTCGAAAATTTTACGTTTTATAAAACAAAAGTTTTAAAAAGTGAAGAAGTGTTTTGGAGATGTATCCAAACCAAATGTAGTGCTAAGGTGTTTACTATTGGATCTGATCTTACCGTATCCAGAAGTGCTTCGTTTCATAACCATCAACCAAATGAAAAGAAACTGAATAGGAAAATTGTTTCAAACTCTTGTAAGCGGAAAGCAGTAGATGATATAAGTGAAAAACCGTCAAAAATTATACGCAGAACACTTGCGAATAATTTGCCAGCCACAATTACGATGACTGATATTAGTTATATAAGAAAAAACATGTACAACTGTCGCCGAAAAGTGATGCCCAGTGGACTTCCTTCCAATATTCAAGAAGTTCAAGAGGTAGTACAGACGTCTGCGCCCCAAACCAGCAAAAACGAATGTTTTCTGTTTATAAATTGTTTAAAAAGCAATATAATTGTATTTAGTTGTGAAAATAATACTCGCGTTTTAACCGAAATGGATATTCTGTACATGGACGGTACATTTTCTTATTGTACCAAATATTTTTTACAGTTCTTTACCATACACGGGTTAACTAATGGACATTATATTCCCTTATTGTATTGTTTACTGCCTAGCAAAAACACTAAGATCTACATGGAACTTTTTTCTTTATTAAAATCCAACATATTTGAAGCATATAACATTGAATTTTATCCAAAAATTATTTATGTAGATTTTGAAAAAGCGATACACAACGGTATTGTGCAAATCTGGCCTAACACTGAAATAAAGGGCTGTAGATTTCACTTACACCAAGCGTGGTTTAGAAAAATTCAGTCACTTGGTTTAACCTCAGAATTTAAAACTGATTTGGAAATAGGCAAGTGGCTGAAACATATATTTGGTCTTACTTATTTAAATCCAAAAGATGTAGAAGATTGTTTTGTTTTTGAATTAATGGCATATAAGCCTCAGAATGCAATTTTAGACAAATTCGCCGATTATTTAGTTGAAACATATGTAGATAGTAATGCAATATTTCCCCCTTCTTTCTGGGCGGAAGGAAAAGCTTCAATTTCTCATAGCACAAATGCATGCGAGTCTTTCCATTCACATTTCAATTCATCTTTCTACAACACACATCCTTCTATATATATCTTCATTGAAAAAATTAAAGAATTTTAGGTTGACACTTATGTAAAAATTCGGCATATTGTCAAGCGTATTAAAGATAGACAAGTTCAGCTTAAATTGAAAAATCTCCAACAATTGATACTTAAATATGAATTTCATCAAATAAGCAGAATAGATTTTGTAAAATGTGTTTCACATTACAATAAAATTTAAAAATTGTACATACATATATGACAACTTACTGTATATATTAACTCTGCTTTTACTTACAATAAATAATATTTAAATGTACCCAGCGTTTTATTTTGGTCCAGTTTCCTTTTATGTTACTTTTTGGTTATCAGGTTAAAATACAAATTGGTGAGGAAAATACCTGTAAGATTAAGAACGACCCTTAGTTCTGGTGAGGAAAATACTTTACGGATTATCTGACCCGAGCGGTTGGTGAGGAAATTACCTCCGCCCATTAATACATACAACCAAATAATTACAAGTCAATATTAATATAAGGAGAACAAACGCCATCACTTAAGCAAATTTCAAATTAACTTGCTAGCTCTTTTGAATAAGAACTGTTTTAAATTTAATAATTAACTTACACATTATTTAGCATCAGCAATTAAGAATCCAAGTTGCTTAAAATAAATGCGAAAAAGATTACTTCAGCCACTCCACGTATTAATACACAAATAAAAAAAACATACCTGCTTTCTGGATAATCTAGTTGTCCTGTTTCCTTGTATAACAATATCAGTAGCTGATATATCCATTCTTTGTTCCCAACCATTGGCTTCTCTTTCTTGTTGTTCTATGCTTCCTTGTAGATGTGCTATACACGGACCTGCGTCCATGTATATGAAACAAAGTGTTACTTTATGACATGATATTTTGCCCCTGTCATCTAGAGCGATGATAATTTTATGCCTTAACAGCTGCTTATTGACATTTGCCATACATCTTTCCAGATTTCTCGATAATTTGTACTTAATCCATATAGAAAAGAATATTACACCTGCGTTTATAACTAGCCAGGCTATACCGACACCGAATAAAGTTAATCCTGTTAGGCCCGAAAACAAAAGGCCTAACAGTAAGCAAAAGGCTAATGATATCCATATGACTAATATTCTTTTATAGCAAACATTGTACATAGTGAAACGATAATCGTTTACAAGTAATTCCATAGCTTGGACGTATTCTTCAACTGTGAGCTGTAAGTTATAGAAAAATACACGATTAAAATCTTATAATATTATTAAATTTTAATTTTTTTTTTCAAATTTTAACAAAAAAAACAAGTATTCTATAGCATATTTCTTTCCGTTGGTCTGTGATTATCAAATGAAACAAAAAATAATAAATAGCTTTTGCGAATATTTCCATAATTTTTATCGTTTGCATTTGCAATTAAAAATAGGTAGGTACGTCTGCAACAATAAATAATACATAAAATACATAAAGTTGAAAGCGTAAATATGTTTGGTGGTAAGGATCTATGAAGATGTTAAAATTATATCTAAATCCTTACCGCATTAAAATTTTAAAAAATTGCGAGTATTCGTTTAAACAAATTTAATTGCAAAAATATATAAAAACAAAAAATTACTATAGGTTGGGTACTCTGATAAATAAACTCTTCTCTTAAACATGTAGTAAAAACAGCACACTCGAAGCAACAGAAAACTTTCCCAGACTACACTCCCTGCTATTGCATTATAGTCCTGGGCGGCCTGCTACATTAATTCGCCCTCATGCTAATTATGGTGTTTTAATCCCTTACCTTAATTTGTCCCCAGACAAGACATTAAGAAATTTATGCTTTCTTAGAAATATAAATACAAAGTTGTCCTGCCTGTCCTCAAATCTACCATATATACTACCTATATACTTATAATTCGTCAGTCTGAAATAACATTCCTGGCTAAGAAGTCTTTATATTTGTGAGGAAGCATGGAAAGCTTCGTCAGTTTGAGTGAATGTGGAAATCACGTGCTAATTGTAGACTCTGTAAAATTTACCAAACACAAATCCTTTTAAAGTAGTGAAATAACGGGTGTTCATTTGAAAAGTCAATCTAGTAGCATGTGATTTACTGAGAACATTTTGAAGTATGTCGTAAATTAAAATTTCCTACTTAACCTACGAAGTCGTATATTTTGACAGTTTCATACACACAAATAAATAACAAATGTGATTGACATTATCAAATGTCATTTGGATTTACGTTTACGCAACAACAAACACATACTAATATATATGCGTCTTATTCTATCAAAATTTCAAAGTAACCTAGATTGACTTTTCAAATGAACACACGTTATGTTGGCGATGTTCGAATCGCTCTTGTGAGGTAAAAGTTTATACTGTGGGTGCAGAAAATTTAATTGTGGGCAATGAAATAGAACATAATTATAATCATGAAAAGAATCTGAAGAAACTAAATAGACAAAACAACCGATGACATTTGTTAGAAGCTTTCTAAAATAATACATTCAGCTCTAAAAGAAAATACTGGTCATTTCAGTACAAGTTTTGCTTTCAGTACAATCTATACAATAACAGAACAAAAATCTCTACCGCCCTTACCGAATAATAGGACAGAAATTAAAGAAATTGTCGTAGTCACGTGCCTAACAAATGTGACTGTTTTATGCAATAGTGAAAAAGTATATGTCGACGGTACATTCAGTTACTCTCCCGACCATTTTCTGCAGTTATTTACACTGCGTATATTACAAAATAGCATTTTGCTTACTGACGAATACAAAGGAGTATTCTTACAAAACACTTTTTAACCTGTTGCGAAAAAAGTGTCATAGTTTGGGTTTAAATCTGAACCCAAAAGTCATCATAGCGGATTTTGAAATTTCAATCCACAATGCTATAAAAGAGGAGTTTCCATATTCCAAAGTTATATGTTGCAGATTCCATTTAGCACAAGCATGGTTCCGCAAAATTCAAAATCCGGGCCTTGTTCCTTATTATAAGAACGAAATCAGTGAAATCATTGAAAAGTGGCTGCGCTATATATTTGGTTTACCATTTTTAAATCCATCGGAAGTAGGCGATTGTTATGCTATTGATTTTTCGGAAATACAAGCTCAAGATGATCGTTTATCACGCTTTTCCGATTATTTGGTTGACAATTATATTTCAGAAGGAGCCGTTTTTCCACCTAATTTGTGGGCAGAACTCAGCGATAGCATAGAAAGAAGCACAACGCTTGCGAATCTTTCCACGCCAAATTTAATGCCAGTTTTTATTCTACGCATCCATAAATTTTTCATTTTATTGAAATTTTGAAGCAGTTTCAAACAGAGACTTATATAAAAATTCAAAGTTTATCTGAATGTGCAAGAATACGAGATCCAGTCGTGCATAGACGTAAGCAGTGTATTACTAGAAAAATCGATGAGTATAAAAATGGATCTGTTTCGAGATTCGATTTTGTTGAATGTATAGCTTATTTTTATAAACATTAAATGTAAATGTTAATATGTATTAGTGCTTGTATAAAACACAAGCAGGCATTCTATTCCATTCTTAATTAATAAAATATGTTTTGTGGCACTTACTGAGTTCTTCATTTCTTGCAAAAATAAATATGTTATCTATAGATTTTAAATAAGTATATGGGTGATTCATACTGCGATAAAGTCGGGGACCAATTCATGAAGCTATTTTTGTGGACCTACTCTTCTCGGGGACAAGTTTATGTATATTTTTTCAGGTACGACTTTAACTAATTACTTAATTTTATTTCTGGGGACGAGTTTAGGTACGTCCTATAGTCCTAATTTTGTCGTTGAAATTTTTGTATACATATATCTTCATTCTCCTATAGATACTGTCGTGTTAAAAAGATGGGCCATGTCTTATTGCGATTTTGGCTTAATTTACATACACTCGTCGTCAGGAAAGATGATCCCTGTGTCATCAATAAACATTGTATGATTCAAATCAGTATTTTTAATAATATAAAATATTACTAAAAATCTGGTGTGAAGAACACAAATTTGGTATTAAATATTCATCGATCCATTTCTTAAACATTTCTCCATTCATTTCACCATGATAATCTTCTATTTGTGATTTGCTTGAAAACAATAAAGAAGCATTTGACACAAAGCCTAATTTTGAACCACAAAGTAACACAACATATCGCTCGCCCTCGTAACCCTCAGGTTTACGCACACTCTGCAGATTATTATCTTGCCAGGTCTCATCAAGCAATACCACTTCTCTCTGAACAGAACAACTCAAATTCTTTATGTAATTCCTAAGAAATGTCAATCTTATCTCTGCAATGTTGGATCGTTCCACTAATGCTCTATGATTATTATCCTTTTTATATTTAAATCCATTATTGTGAAGTACACGATTTAAACTGCTGCTATACAGCTTTGATGCGTTTTACTGTAACTAATCCCAAGCACAATGCATCTAAACAAAAGGTTTATTAAAATCTAAGTATATTATGTGCACATGTAATAATTTAAATAATTTTAACAAACAACGTAATTCATTTACTCATTTGTAACGAGTGATCATTAAAATTTTCGCTCAAGTAAGCCATGTACACAAAAAGTATGTCTTAACTTAAGTTATTAGAGGAGATCTGTCATTATAATTTTAAACGTCATGATTGTTAAAAAATAATTTGAAATGCTGACTTTTATATTAAATATATTTATAATTTTTATACAAAGTAATAGAATATTATAAAAAATGTGTAAAATGTTGACCATTCTCCACCAAGCATAATCGCACTCTATTTAGTAGAGCATTGAAAACATTGATCAGTATTTGCGGTATTATTGATGTGTTCACATTTTTCTATGATTTTATGTCTTAACTGTTGTAGATTATTAATTGGTGTTTCATAAATAATATTCTTTATTTATGGCCACACAAAAAAATCCATGACTGTTAAATCACAAGATCGTGGTGGATATGGAATCGCTGTATTTCTACTTATTATCCTATCGCCATAAAATTGTTGCAAAAACTGAATATTTTCAAGTGTAACGTGAGATGTAGCCCCATCCTGTTGAAAATATCCGACCTGGAGTTCATCATTAGTCAATTGATTAGTAAAAACACTGAGAATTTCGTTACGATATTTCTCCGATGTTATCGTGCCCTCAAAGAATATTGGTCCTATTAATCGGTGACGACTCATACCTACCCATACGCCTATTTTTTATGGATGTAGAGGAACTTCTCTGTAGAAATGAGGATTTTCACTGGACCACATACGCATATTTTGCGAATTAACATAACCTTTCAAATAAAACCAAGCTTCATCGGTGAAAAAAGTATGATTTCAAATATTGTCTGTCATTGTTTGAATAAACCATTGGCAAAATTGTGTTCTTTTTTCATAATCCGTAGGTAATAGATTTTGTACAGAAGTTAATTTATATGGATACATGTGCAAGTCCTTTTTTAAAATTTTTTGACATGTTCCATACGAAAGCCCTACTTGTTGCGAAACTCTGCGAATAGATGTTTGAGGAGATTCGTTAATAATTTGTCTGACATTTTCAATTACGCCGCGACTTCTCTTGAGAGGAGGACCGCTTCCTTTTTTCCTTAAAATACTGTCTGTTTGACGGAAAAGATTTACAGAATGCATTAGCGTATCACGGAAAGTTTTATAGCTAGGAACAGTATTTGGATATCTCTCTTCAAACTCCGCAAGGCAATTTTCTATTGAATGCTGCCAAATACCATCAATTTTTTGAGATGTCAGGAAGTAACATTCTACCATAAACGCTTTATGCATATCATTAAAGGCCATTACTTTTTCTTTTGATGAAACTTTAAAATATATATTTGATACTGACAGATGTTTGAAATAACATCTTAATGACTAAAGCTACGACATAATTTTTATATACACGGCCAGCTACGAGTGAAAATTTTAATGATCGCTCGTTACTATTTATAAGAAATTTAACATTAGTTTTCTGTATTTTTTAATAGCTACGTATTAATATAATATACTGACGTGTTCAATAAAAACGGGACACTTTTTTTACTTATTGTGATTAGTACTTATGAAGTTAGTTATTATATATATAACGTGTGTTCATTTGAAAAGTCAATCTAGGTTACTATGAAATTTTGAAAGAATAAGACGCATATATATTAGTATGTGTTTGTTGTTCCCTAAACGTAAATCCAAAAGACATTTGATAATGTCAATCACAAATATCAGTTAGTGCATAAAATAATCGTGCGTCGATTCTGGTTTAAATAAATTGCTACTCAGTTTTAAAATGGCTTTCACTTTAGAACATAATTTTTTTTTAGTCCAGGCTTATTTTCGAAGTGGTAATAATATTGATGGTTTATGGGTTTATTCAGTTCAAGATTGCATGGTAGAATTTCAAGTTGAGTTTCCACATTTTGTAATAGATTGTATACAATTTAAGAATACTTTGGATAGAACTTTAAAACTTTTTTCTGAAACTGGTAGTCTCTTAAGAAAATCAGGCAGCGGAGCAGTTAAGAAACGCACACCTCAAGTTGTCAATCGTGTTGAAGAAATAATGGAAAATGAACCACAAACATCTGTTCGACATTTGAGACAAATTGCCGAAAGTAGTTACATTTACAAGACAAGGAGCCGAGAAATAGATCTTATCAACGAAGAACGGCAAGGTAGAGAAACTACGATTTGTGCTGCAGCTGAAGCAAATGTATTTAGTGCAAAACAGATATTGGAAGAAAATGGAGTTAAACAGCGGACAGTACAGCAAGTTTTGAAAAGACATGGATACAAGTGGCGGAAATTTCGTTCTACTCAAACAATATTTCCACATGACGACAATAATCGATTGGAATTTTGTGAAACAATAATGCACAAAGTACAAGAAATTTGTTTTACTGATCTGATGAAATATCATTTACACTGTATGGGTCTCACAATTCCCAAATAACCAGTTAACTTGTCGTTTAACAACGACAAATAATTAGATATGTTAAATAACGATATTATTCCCACTGTCCATAACATTAATATCAATTTTGAAGGCATTTGGTTCCAGCAAGACGGTTGCCCGGCTCATAATGCGAGAATTGTGAAGGAGTTTTTAAGAAATACCTTTCATAATCGCATTATAAGGATAAATTGCACAATTGGCTGACCTGCTAGATCACCAGACCTATCACCCAACGACTTCTTTTTATAGGGATACATTAAACAAAAAGTTTATAATGCTCCCCACGAAAGAGTACGTAATATAAATGAACTAATAAACGATTTTCGTACAATAACGTCTGAAATACTGGCTAACGTCAGGCAAGGATTTTATTACAGATTGGCATATTGTCAAGAACAACAGGGTACATTATTTGAACATCTAATTTGAGTTTGTATTATATTCTATTACTTTAACTGCTAGAACTTCAATTTATTTTATATCTGTAAGGAGAATACAGGTTTCGTTTCACGTCACTGTAAAAAAATTAAATAAATTCTTTTTGAAATACACATTATGACTTTAATTGAGCAATACTCCCGCCTACTACAAGTTAACTGCCGATAAGCCAGTTACATCGTCGCGCACCGGGATACCCTCATATTCACCACAACAAATCAAACATTTGGCATCGCCGCAAAGTATTTGTCTCTATTACCGGGTGGTCACTCGCTCTTGCTATTTCGAATACAAAGTTAAAATTGTCGACTACGGTATGTACTTAGTGCCCTTAGAAAAACCCGATATTAGTGATACTATTTAAATTATAGGTAAATCGATATGAGGGAGGTTTACGTTCGTGATTATGAGTAAGGGTATGAACAAGCGCTGCAGGATATAGGCGCTACATTCACAGACGCAATTCTGCTTGAATATCTGAATGAATCTCGATGAATCGTAGTGGAGTGGGATCAGCAACGTACTTCCTACGGTTGTAGTTGATATTGAGTTATCGAGGTGTACGTATGTTAAAATCTGTGTTAGTTGTAATGTTTTAATTTCATAATAAAGTATGTCGCACGTGCGAAAGCCCAGAAAACCTTTATATGTGCACCAAGTGAAAAGTTTATTGATGAATTTGGTGATTTATTCTACGATGGAGCAAAAGTAATGTGTAAAGTATGCGATAAACCGTTAATGTGCTGGAGCATATCCGATTGTATATGTCACATGAATTGTGTGCAGAATTGAAATAGAAAACAGGGCGTGCTCTTGCAAACTTAATTTAGGTGTGATTTATTGTAAATGTTGAAATTCTGTAATATCCCGCTTTACGTATTAGATAAACAACCATTTAGAAAGTTTTGGCACAAATACAATCTACAGTGCCAGTTACCAAGTCGTGCTACATTATGAAACCATATACCAACTGTACGCCACGACATTATAGAGAAAATCACATTTACATTACAAAATAGACGAATGTGATTATGTGTTGACGAGACGACAGATCGTAAAAAAATTCTATTGCCAATATTATACACTGATGGAAAAAAGTGACAAGCACAGCCTGTATAATCTGAACCTGTCAAGATAAATGCGTAGATTTAGCGGAGCATTAAGGTTTCCTCTAAGTGAGTTTTGACTTTTTCTATCGCTGCATTTTTTACTGAGTGCCTTCGACAGCTGCAATTGTTGTCTCCATGGATGCGGGGAGGGAGAAACCGGTTATTGTTAGTGTGGTGGAAGCGGGTAGTTGTAGTCGTACTTTGTGCGTGATGGAAGGCCGTTGGCCGATGGTTGTGGGGATGCACATGACAGGAGTATCCTTTCGTGATGTCGCGGGCCGTCTCGAGCGGTCATTATCGACAGTGCAGCGGGCATGGCGAGAATGGATGGGGCAAGGACGTACGTGCCTTCAGCCGCGAGCGGGACGGCCCCGCGCGAGCACAGCACGCGAGGATCGCGCCCTTGTGCACAGCGCTTTAGCATCGCGTACGTCTTCCTCAAGGCAACTTGGAGCCGATTGGTCAGCAGGAAGGGAAGGCGTACTCACTACGCGAACTGTACGGGGGCGTTTGCTAGAAAGTGGACTGCGAGCGCGCTGTACGTTGCAGCGGATTCCACTGACTCGCGAGCACCGCCGTACACGGCGCCAGTGGGTGGAGGCTTCACATCAGTGTGTTGTCGAGTGGAGACATATTTTGTTTTCCGACGAATCAAGATTCAAACCTCGAGGAGTGCATCCAACCACGCCCTATCCACCGTCAGCAGGGCATTATGGTATGGGGTGCTATTACATATGGTGGACGTACAAGTCTGCTGCGTATACAGCATACGATGACAGCTCGCCGCTTCGTAGATGAGGTGCTACGGTCCGTTGTGCTTCCCTACGTTCGACGGCGCCCACGTCTTCTATACATGCACTATAACGCCCGACCGCACACTGCACGTGTTGCCCAGACCTTTGTGGAAGAGAACCATATACGGATGCTTCCATGGCCGGCATATTCTCCGGATCTCAATCCGATCGAACATGTCTGGGATATGATCGGTCGGAGACTTCAACGTTATCCGGCTCTCCCGGGTAACGTTGGGGAGCTATGGAGGCGAGTTGAAGCAGCATGGTTAGACATTCCTCCCGCTGCCATACACGGACTTATTGATTCCATGCCTCGTCGTGTAGCGACGGTACGCGCCGCTCGCGGGAGATACTCCCGCTATTAATCCATCTCTTCCCAGCAGGGCTGCGCCGCTCTCCAAGTGAGGGTAAGTTATGCTGCGTTAGTACTACTTCCATACCAAATTTCATTGCGTTAGAACCACTTCTTCAGATTATACAGGGTGTGCTCGTCACTTTTTTCCAACAGTGTAGTACGTGTCCTGGACCCTCGGCAATCGACATTTCCATAGCTACTAGCTAGCTCACTGCGTGTACTGGCAAAACAATTACGCAGATGTTGCCGGAGACGTTAAAAAAAATTAAAATATCAACAAGTCAAAGGTTGTACCCGATTGTGTTCGGTTGCTGTTCTCTTTCACAACACGGTTGTAGATTGTTACATGTTACATCTTTACATGTTACGTGTAAAGTAAATGCTTTACATCTTGTAGGAACTATTCGACAACGTTTTCCCGAGTTAGATGCTTTAATAGGGAATACAAAAAAAGTTTTTCTAAAATCTCCTAAACGTCTTCGCAAGTTTCACAAAGAGTGTTCTGGAATTGCCAAACCACCACAGCCGATCGTTACACGCTGGGGAACATGGTTGAGGGCAGCTTTTGATTATGCTGAATACTTCCAGTAAATAAAAACTATTACACTGCAGTTTAATCCAGCCGAGGCTGCAGCTATTAAGGAAAGCCAGAGACAATTTTGAGATATTTTCATTAAAACTGATTTTAAAAAATTGCTGAACAAATTATCGTCTCGAACAATACTGTTCGTAAAACGAAAGGTTTGGGTTTTGTAAACCAGTTTTAGACCGTTGGAACAATGACGAAAATGTTAAAAATATATTATTTACTGACGAATCCAGTTTCATTTTACATGGTCATCATAATTCTGCTATTGCGCGGCATTGTTCTAAGGAAAATAAACGTATGATTTTATATGCAAAAGGTTAATGTTTAGACATGATTTTAGAGCACCATATCATTAGACCCTTTGTCATTGAAAAAAATTTAAACTCACAAAGATATTTATTTCTTTCGCAAAGTATACCAGGTATCTCCATAAATGACGTTTGGTTTCAGCAGGATTATGAGATTTGTTGGTCTGCTAGGTCGTCGCCTGATTTAGCCCCAAACGATTTTTTCTTTGTGCGGTTATGTAAAATCGGTCATTAACGGTTTTCAGAACAGAGGTCGTACTACCGCTGATTTAACGGCGAATATTAATCACTGCATGCGAAACATATTAATTACCTCAGACATTGTCGAATGTTCGCAGCAGAAATTTTGTCAACAAATTATTCGGAATTCAGTTACTTTTCTTCAAGAGAATTTTTGGTTTCTTAAGAAGAGTTATTTAGTTTTTAGAAGGGTTTTTATTTTATATTCTGCTGTAAATAGAATTTGTTTATTTATATACAACTAAATTATTTTTAAATTTAGAAGGTGACTATTATTATTACGTTCTATTATTTCAATAATTAATTTTACCTTGTGACTAGAGAAAATTTGATAAGTTTCGTGTCGATAGGTATTGCAATGTATTTATTGCGTCTATCGCTTTTCTGTCGTGCGAATGTATGGTGCGCGACGCTTGGAACAATTTCGTGTATCATCGGGTGACTATAGGGCGCTCGCTCAAAAGTTATGCAAAGTCTGGTTCAAGATATAGTGCGAACCACTAGCTTCCACAACCACAGGTGGTATGCAATAAAAGTAATCGATATGAGAAACACGTTACAGGCCCGTATTATCAATATTTGATTATAAATAATAAAAGTATACGTGTATTATAATATGAATGTATATTTATATGAATTGTCACCTACGCCATGTGACATACAAGAATGCATTTTGCACGCTAATTTATTCTGTAAATTAATAAACAGTTAATTTACAAATTAGCAAACATATAAAGAAACGATGATGAAAACATCTAAAACTTACTATATAAAAAAATGTCTGTATCATCCTCAAACTCTGACTCGGTGAAATCTTCGTCCCTATTGGTATCCTTGGTAAATCATTGTACTTTGTTTCAATTTTCGTAACATTATTATAATTGCATTACGCCACGCGTTTGTAGATATGCTTTTTATTTATTCTTTTATTAGTTGTATAACACTCTTACTGAATTTGACGATTTATTTTTTCTTCGTACGTTTTCTTTGAGTAGTGCCCAAATCGATTAAATACCGTTAAAAATGCAGTGATACGGCAGCAAACATAACACATCATTATTTTTTTTTCTTGCAATGGTATCTACTCCATATTCCTCCATTAAAATGACTTCAGGCATACAAGCCTTTTTTATATAAGAACTTTCAAAGAAAATGTTATTTCATATAGAAACTCTTGTATAGTTCCCTTGCTATTGCTGCTATTGGGTATTTTCTTTTGTAAACGAGAGTGGTAGGGAGCATTATCAAAAACAATCACGCTATTCGTACTTATCTTTGGTATTAAACTATTTTCAAACCAATCTTCAAATACTGATGCCGACATATCTTCGTGGTAATTTAAAGAACAATTGTTTATGTTTTTGCAGATATTAACGCAGCTCCTTCAACCCAACCATTTGTAGATTCACAATGCAGTATTAGCAGTTTTTTTCATCTAGATGCAGGCACATCTAACTAGCACTGATCTGAATTTTCACTCCAGACCGTTTTTACATCATGCGTATCATACCACGTTTCATCGAGGTAATAAATACTTCTTCCTTGCTATCTATATCTGTCGATAGCAAGTAAGTAATCATACCGCCACTTACGAATTCGCGAAGTTTCCATTATACACTGCCTTCTATCAATTTTCTTGCATTTGAATCTGTTTGGTTTTAACAATCTCCAGTGTTGATTTTGAATATTTAATATCATCACTCATTAACGCAACCCGTAAACTATAAACTGTAGGTACTTCATTTTTTCCATATCTTCTGCCGAACTGCACGTATTACGCATTTGCTACAAATGAAACAGACACACATCTGTATCTGTATATCCGTGTGTACAGATGTGTGTAATGCATGTCTGTTTCATTTGTAGATTCCAGGTACTTAAAATTTGTGTTTACTATCACCTGATAATGGAGGGATGCACAATAGACCCTTAATGGTTTTATGCTTATTTATATTATCGCACTATAACTTAAAAGGAAGTTATACAAAATTGTCAAATATAGTATTCAAACAAGAAAAAGTAAAAGCGATAAAGGATCTAAGGAAAATTCTAATGTGGTAAGTCGATATTATTCGTTAATCAATTTATAATATGTATTCACAAAATTAAGTTCCTAATATAAAAATTTATACTTAATACTTCTCTGGTTTCTATGCTGATATTTTAAACACTGCTTACATTTCTCTAGACCCTCAATGCAGGGTGCCTAATTAAAGTATTAGCACATCAGAGCACAATCGCACAATATCTTTAAACAGACTTTACTATATTAATATCAATTAAACTAATGAAATATGTAATTTTGTAAACTGCGCAGTAATGTCAATACGCACTTTTAGCATTCTTTTGTCACAACTTTCAAACATCGAGTTTAATCACAGTAAACTTAAGCAGTGAGACCACTAGGTGCATTATTGAAATAAAATTGTAACTCGAAATTGTAACTGAGATAGATAGAAATCAACTGGACGGTTTCTTCAAAAAGTCAAATTGTCTGATATTCCTTACGCTTACTGTAACACATGTTTAAGAGAGAAAGAGATATGCGCAAATACCTTCACATATAAGTTTTATTTTAAAAGTTGAAAGGTGCCAACACGAAGTGATTTTACTGCTTTAAGTTTATAATGTGGCTTAGTCTGTCTGCTTTAGTTGTCGAATAATTAATTAGTGAAAAATATGTCCTTTCCTTCACCGCCTACCAATGATTTACCCACTTTTTTAACATTTAATTTAAACTCACATTCTTGTAATAGCCATATTTTGCTATGGTTTCAATATTTCGTTCACATTTCATCTCTGTACAAACAAAAATTATCATATTTTGGTGTATTTTTAGTATAAGCTGAGGTATTAATATTCAATTTGACTTAGGTATGAACATTTAATTTAATATTATTTGTTGGGTTCATAATAATATATAGATTAGATGATCTAATGATACCTACCTCGCTCGTTGGAAAAATATGAAAATGTAGATATGTGATTGAATTAGAAGTTTATAAGGGTGAATTAACAATTATACGGAAGCATATTGTAAACTGCCCAATCATACTAACGGGTGTTCAGAAACATTCGAAGTCAAAGTAGTCCTTGAAAATATGAAGTCATGTCTGGATAGATTGATTTTTGACAGTCAACAGTTGACATTTTAAGTAAAGTCATACGGTTTTTTGTTCAGAGCCCACTTGACTTCGAATGTTTCTGAACACCCGCGTTATACATATTAGCTCATAAATAACATTTTAATAAACAAAATCAAAAAGCTAATCATTTTCGAAAAATTTACAACTAAAGCGGAATATCGCATGTTTCTATATAAACAGGATTTTTTAATTTAAAAAATAAATTTTAATGAAAGAACATTTTAAAATTTGGAGAATCTTAAAAATTATTTAATAATTCTAATTAGAATCCATAGCATGACTGCAATGCTTGTTCATTTATTACTTATTACTCTTATTAGTACTGACTACAGATTGCATATGCATATTTCCTACTTTCAGTTTTTATTATTTCTAAAATCTCATTCAACAGTTACTTAAAATTTATTCACAGATTTTAGTGGATGAGAAAATTTTAGCTTTACTTATTCATGTAATTGAAACAATGAGTTTCCCACAAACTTCACATGGTTATACAAGTTTAATTATATGTATACAATCTCACTTAACTTTATTTCAAAATATCTATGTAATTATAAATATAAATACATTATTCTCAAATAAACATATGTACAAAATATATTTTTGTTATTGTATTTAGTTTAAATATTAAGAAGTATATATTAGAACATTATATTTTCCTCTACCTTCTGCAAAATTTGTTATTCAATCTAAACTTTTCACATCTTTTTCTATTATTTTTTTTGTTAATATAATCAGATAAACAGAAATAAGTCTACTAAATTTAAAACTAGTATAAAAATAAACGTATACATGAAATATATCTGAAACATTTTATCCATAGTAAATTAGACTTACAGTTAGACCCTGTGCCATGAGCTCTTCAGGTACAAGTTCTGGACGGAATTGTGCTGGAGTTATCCATGGAAATCTTGTATTTACAGGTAACAATGTAACAATAACATCACCATTTGCTATAAAATAGTTCGTGTAATAGCAAAACCATGATTATATGTTAATGGAACTTACAAAATCCTTGTCGAATTGGTTCAACAGTAGCTGTAGGTAACTCAATATTTCTTAATGGTTTGGGATCTGGTATTGGTGTATTATTTTCACTCAAAGAACTAATACTGCGTTCGAGATTCACTTGAATACTTTCGGTATTTATAACGGCCGCATCTGTATTTTTACCATTTTGCGCTTCCTCTTCAAAACGGACCCATCCTTTAGTTGGAGGTGCTTGCGGTATAGGAGCTACAACATCTCCTTTCCCAACTTCAATATTATTTTCCGCTTTGGTATTCATCGCATCAAATATTCCAAATTATTGAGGTATCTTGTAAAAGTAATCATAGGAATGTTATATTGCGGCTAACTTTTATCATGTTTTGTTGTTAAACATGCAAGCAAAATTGAAGGACGGTACTGATAAGGGGGCGGGTCCAGCACATGACTTTAATACTTTACCGACCAGGTGAGCTGGCGTTTTTTCTTCATTTAAAATCCGTTTTATTTACCTTGCACGCACCTGTAAGAAATTTTAACAGGTGCTAAAGCACGTGTTTGAAAAACTTCTTTTAGATCATAGATGTCGCTGTAATCTAATGAATATAACAATTACAATTACGGTTACAATTTAATTTTCTTTCTTTCTTTCTTAGTTTATAGATTATACTTTACATACATTAAATTATTTCAAAACTTGAATTTTTTATATTAATAGTTATATTCAATAAAACCGTATAATTTATTTTATAATAAAATAAGTTTCCAGGTATTTTTAAATTATAGATGTCACTAATTTGGCAATATGTTGATTATCATTGTAAAATGTGAAAAAAAATATGTAAATACCTAAACATTTAAATGAGCCGGCTTGGTCTATAACATAATACTGTGTTGAATTATTTCAGTGTTAGTTTAACTGTAGTAAAATGAGAATTTTTTGAAGGTGTGTAATTGAAGGTTATGCTATAAGAAGAAAGATTTTTAATTCTTCGTTTTATTTTAATTACTCTCTAAAGTATAATTATTAAAATGGCAACTATTATTTTAAGAAGATTGTGTTTTCGAAATAACAGAAATATTAAGCTTTACTGTAATCTATCTTTCGTTAGAACTCAACGAATCCCATTTTTACACTTAAATACAAAATATTTAAACAAAGTATATTTCAACAAAAAGCAACTACTTCCTTCAGCACATATATTTTGTCAGAATTTCTCCGACTTGAATAACCCCAAAAAGAAAGATGAACCAAAGAAATTATCTTTATTTAAAAAATTTAAACAGATGTATCGTGATTATTGGTATGTAATGGTACCAGTACATGTTATAACATCCATAGGTTGGTTTGGCAGTTTTTATTATTTAGCAAAAAGGTTGGTTTGAATACATCTATAGTTTATCTTTTTGAATGTTTATTTTTTATGGACGGACATTAAAGGATTCCTCTAATTCTTATGACTATTTTTTAGTGGTGTAGACATTGTGGCTTTGTTGGAAAGCTGGCATGTTAGTGACGTGATAGTTAATCCACTTCGAGATTCAAGCATGGGTTATGTGGCTGTTTCATATGCTCTTTATAAAATATTTACACCCTTAAGATACATGGTAACTTTAGGTGGTACAACAATATCAATAAATTATCTTAAAAAATGGGGTTACATAAAACCCGTCCCAAGTGCCCAGGAATTGAAATCTATGTATACAGAAAAAAGAGATAATATTATTGAAACAGTTAGAGAGAAAACTGGTGATTTAAGATATAAAACTGAACAACTGAAAGAAAAAAAAGATGAATTAATGGACGATATTGAAAAAAGGATAAAGTTGAAATTAGAAGATTCCAAAGAACATATAAAAGAAAAGAAAAAAGATATCTTAAAGGATTTAAGTAAACCATTAAAAATTAAGACTAAAGATTGATATTTTTAACCCATTGCGATATTGACTTATTTTATGTAATTATTATACATTACTTTTATGTCATTATTGTATATAAGTATAATAACACTATTGTTACTTTTTTGTTTGAAAATTTTATTTGTACATATGTACTTATTTAATACAATAATATATTTAATTATTGATTTAGTTGTGTGTATATATATATATACTATTTTTAGCCCATACTCTTCTTCCTTGGATATATGCCATAGGAAACAATGATATATGCCAAGATTAAATTCCAATAAATAAAAGTTTCTGTAATGAAAATGTGAAAATATATTTTAGATTAAAATTTACATTTACTTAAGCACTAAATAAAAGTTACATTTTTTTAAAACTGAACCAGTAATTAGCTCTGGGTCACTTTGTAAAAGTAAGTTGTTTGAACTACTAAAAACATTTATCCATATATTCCGTCGCATTTTGTATGTCATCCTCCCCTTCCTTTTTTTTTTGTTAATTCTTCGACTTCTTATTCCACAATTACAAAAAGAGCTATCTCATCTAATTCTAAGTTATGTGATTCTACATTTTCTTCCTTAAATTCAACATGTTTTTACAATATTATTCAACTTCTTTTAATTGCTCAACTCGATGACCTGGCATATTGTCCAAAATCGGGACCACAGTACAACCTTCAATTTAAGATCCATTGAAACCAAATAATGTCGAATTTCTAACAAAATAATTTTGAAACCAGTCCATAAAAAGTACACCGGCAATTCATACACGTTCGTTGAGTCATACATAATAATAACATGGGTTTATTGGTTTGACAACTAGAAACCAGACGAAGAAAGCGGTTTGGTTTTTATTTTTGAGAACACGAGGATTTTCTGACTTATACATAGGTTGCCTCGAACTTTTAGAAACCAGTAATAGAACTTTAATCAAGAGAATAATGTTCGTAAAATTTAACACTTTGTAGATTAAAAACAACTGATGGATCAAAAAAATCATATCATTTAAGTATGGATTGTAAATAAAAATAATTTTCTCGTGAACATCTTTCAAAGATGATTTTGTACGATTTTCTGGGTGGGTTAACTCAACAACAAGGCGTCGACCGACTTACGGAGAAAGTATAATATTTACAACTGGTTTATTGAATTAATTCAAGAGTGGACATATAAATCTTACTGATTAATGTCATAAATATCATCAGTCTCTGTTGTTGCAGCAAACATCGATGCCGTGAGAGAAATATATAATATGGATGGACCGGCATTTGACAAAAGTATCGTGAGATTCAGGCATTCATTGATGTGACCTGAGATTGCTCTCAATTACTGTTAATGCGGCTTAGATCACTTTGTAAGATCGAAGGGCTTAATATTATATAACAATTTTTGTCTCGGAACCAGGCGCGGCTCGTGATGACGTATTTGGGGGTGCAAGTACAATGATGCGAGTGCTTCGTGTATTCTCGTGTACTAACTGTAACGTTTTCTTAGTAAACACCGAAAACACACGAGGCACTCGTATCATTGTACTTGCACTCCCAAATACGTCATCACGAGCCGCGCCTGCTCGGAACTCATTGATGATTCAAAAATCTGGAATTAATGCGTCATTGTCCATATCTAATGTCTTTAAATAATCATATGCGTGACGTTTTTTAATATTTGACGAGATAAACATTTCTGAATGGCAAAAAAATATGTTCTTAGATATTCGGTTGCATGTAGTATAACTATAGATAAAGGCAACTAGTTATTTTGAAAAAAAAATAATCCATTTGTACTGATTTATTTTTTTCAAAAACTCTCGCAAATTAAGGTCGATTTAAAAATCACCTAAAGCGTAAGTGTAAGGCGCTCTTTTGCTGCTTTATAATTATGAGTAATTTCTTCGTCTTATTGTTAAAGGTAAACGATTAGGATTCTTCCAAAAAATGCGGTTTAAATATACGTACCCACTATAGTCCAGGTTTGTAATTGAGTTGAATAGGTTTTACCGCCTATAAACGTCCCAGGCTTCTTTAGTTTTATGGAGTCTTAATATTTTCAAACCAAGCTTTATTAGCATTAAAATTATCGGATGAGAAATCAGAAATTTAAGGGTTTTCTAATATTTCCATGCAAACTCTAATAGGTTTTTCTCATATTATATTTAACTAAAGTTTAACTTTTAGATAAGAAGTGAGCCACAAAAAAAGTTTTCAGAGTATGGCATGGATTAAATTAGTTATGTCTTAGATTGATTAAGTGATCTAACCTACATTTCGTACTTTTAGTAATAGGTTAAATCGTAACTTGCCAATTTGACTTATGATTATTTACAAATGACATTCGTCAATTCTCTAAGCTCAGACGTAACTTATATGTCTATCTCAGTCGTTCACGGCCTACCTAGAAAACAAATTTTGTGGCTCGCTTGATAGGTAAGCTATGAAAAAAGCTTAAAGTTTAGTGATTTCAAGTTCTCAAAATATGACAAATGACATTTTTATTCATCCAAAATATTAACACGATGATAAAATTTCAAGTATTTATAATAGACATGTATCCCAGAAGATAATATGTTTTGCTCTTCGAAGATCTCTAATCAAGCGGTTTATTCGTTATAAAAGCAACGACCAAAATTTAAGTGAAAGTAATCGCCATAAATGTAAAGAGGTTGTTTGCAAGCGATTAACTATGCAATCCGCCAAAGACATCGTCAAAAACTATGGCTATGTCTTTATACCCATACATTTAACTGTAACCGGTGCAACAGCTATTATAATCAACTATCTAATAACCTATGGAGTAGATTTTGTAAGTGTTCTGGAAAGTTTTCACGTAAACGAAAACTTAATAACATCATTACGTAATCCAAAAATTGGCAAAATTACTGTAATACTAATATTGTTGAAATTAGTATCGCCACTGCGCTGGTTAGTGTCTGTAACAGCTACAATAACTCTTGTAAAATTTTTCAAGAAACCATGTATAAAATAAAGATTTACATTTTGTAAGTAGCATTTATTTATTAAAGAATTAAAATTGTAAAAGCAATGAGTGGGTGGAATGATGGTATACAAAAGAAGAAAAGAAATGGTATAATAAACTAATAATATAATATGATTCAATCAGAAAAAAATATTCGTGATAATAAAAATTGTTAACAATTGATATCACAGCAAAAATACTAAGTTTATGAATAACAAGATAGGAAAGCATTTTATGAACATATTATATTGTATATGATTAAAACTAGCAACAATCACTAACAAGCCCATGTTTGAAACACATTAAAGGTTTATAATAATTGCACATTCACAATGTTTGCCTATATATATATTCTTTCCGTGTTGAAATAACAATTAGGTATTTTTAAATATGAATATGTTTAAATCTAAGAAGACAATTTTCAACATTTGGAAAGATAAAAACTGACTTAAAAAAACTTATACGAATAATTGTATAATTTTCGGTGGTGGATGACACTAATTGTTGTATGTACAGTTTCCAGGAAAATATTTTGATTAGGTCAATGTAATATTCATACTTACATAATTCAAAACGCAATCAATAATATCGTTATAATTATTTTTTAAATAAACCAAGATCACTAAATAAAACTACTTTTAAATTTGTTTCTTTTAGAAAATTTAAAATAAATGTTGGTGAATTGTTTCCATTAGATGTGCGATATGTCCTCAACAAAACTGTTCAAAAGTAGAGACAAAAAATATTTATAGATCTGTACCAGCACTGAATACGCAGACTATACAAGAAAATAAAGGAAAAATTATTTGGTTGTATTTTAAGTACGGTATGCGCCAAAATAAACAACACTGAAATGCGTGCCATTGTTATGCGCATGTCTGCTTTTTGACGTATGATACTAGCAGCGTTATGTGTTTTTAGTAGTGCAAAGAACGTTGTTATGTGATGTTAAAGTTGAGAATGGGTCTCACGACTGAGGAAAAAGTGTTTATCGTCGAGCATTATTTTCGATCGTACGGAAAAGGCAAGGTGGACCGAGTTTGAAGTTAGTGACGGAAACATATCGCGATCAATTTCATAAAGAGGCACCTACCAACAAAGTTATGCTTTCTATTGTTGAGAAATTTCGTCGTTCTGGCAGTGTGTTGTGCCAACGGAAGGGAAGGTCTGGTAGGCCAGTAACTATGAGAACGAATGGGAACCATGGACGTGTCCTCAATCAGGTTTTGCAATCACCGAACCGAAGTCTTCGGCGAACGGCATTTAAGTTGAATATCAGCAGTACGTCGATTCGGCGTTTGTTCAAAGATGTAGGTGGATTTCCGTACCGAATTCAAGTTGGACAACGATTGTCAAACCAAGATATGAATGCCAGGGTTGCGTATTGTGGACAATTTTTGGCTATGTTGTACGAGGATCCAGATTTCTTGAATAATGTGTGGTTCTCAGACGAAAGTCATATTCACTTGGAGGGTTACATCAATAAACAAACAACTCGCTTCCTTGGTTTCGGTAAGCCAGACGTGATTATCCAAAAACCGCTACATAGTGCCCGTGTGACGATATGGTGTGATTGGTCCGTATTTCATTGAGGATGATGATGGCACACCTCTTACTGTTACCCAGGAACGTTATAAAAACATTGTGGTAACGCAATTTGTCCAAGATCTCAGAGGGTTTTGTCGTGCCAGGGACCTTCGGATGGAAGAGCAGTGGTTTCAACAGGACGGGGCGACCAGTCACACTGCTCGACAATCGATAGCATTGCTGCAGGAAACTTTTGAAGGACGCATCATTTCCCGCAATTCTAATTTCAACTACCCATCACATTCCCCCGATCTTACACCACCGGATGCCTACGTATGGGGTATGTTAAAGGAGCAAGTCTTCAGCGGTACAGACCCACCCAGAACTGTTAATCATTTACGTGAGAAGATCGTCTCCTTTTTCAGGAATATGCAGCAACCTGTGTTCTCGAATATGTTTGACAATCTGCGTAACCGTTATGAGCAGTGCCTACAACGCCATGGCGCACATTTTGAACATGTATTCTATAGACATAATAATGTATAAGTAATAAATAATATACTTCAGTAATTTCAGTGTTGTTTATTTTGGCGCATACCGTATTATGTAGGAAAACTAAATGGGGAAAGACAAAGTTGTAATGCATCTACTTATATGGAAACTTATAATGATAAACATTTATTTGCCTAAGTTCATTTGCAAATACTTTAAAGGCCAGTTCCCACTTATGCATTAAAATGCAGCAAGTTTTGATGCATGAAAGTATGCATTTTTAATGGATGACTTCCTATGCATCAAAAATTGAAAAGACATTCACATCTATGCAATTCCATGTGCAGTAAAATAAAAACAGAAAGAAATAGCTAGGGATTTAATTTTTAGGCAATCACAAAATTACTTGACAGATAGTAACGTAAATTTTGTGGTTTTAATTCGGCATAAAAAGTCTATTTTTTTCTATTAAGTATGGATTATGAAGAAATATTACTTTTATTAATAATTGCAGCAAGTGCTTCACTGCTTTTACCATCTCTGAGAAATCTTAAAGCAAATTTTAATTTGTAATTTTAGAAAATAAACCTGTAAAAGTTATAAAATTGAAAAATAAAAAATATATGTCTATTATTATCACATGTTAACATTTACCATTTAACAACAAAAGTAAGGTGATATATTTTCGATATTAAAAATGAAACCGTCCAAACACATAATGCCAATGTAAAATTATATATTGGTAACGCAGTATTCCCTAGCCTTCACTAGAATTGCATGCAATTTATTGCACGAATTTAGAACATGTTCTAAAGCCGTGCAGTAAAAAATGCATGCATTTCTGTTGCATGCAATTGGTGGAAATGCATAGTGTGAACGCAAAAATGCACCATTTTACTCGTGCATTAAAAAATGCAGCATTAAACTGCACAAGTGGGAACTGGCCTTTATATTTCAAGAATGACGGCATATAACAATAGAGTATTATAATTTAAAAAAGACGACAAAAAATACTCCGAGGGCGCCGTGAACACGAAAACCAATATCGTATTAGAATAGTTGCAAAGTGGAACCCTTTAACACTACGGTAATTGAAAGTCATTGTGTTCTCTAGAAAAAAGCAAATTGGTATCAAAAACAAATCGAAAGATACGGTTGTAGTTTGCAAAGGTTCATTCCCATGAGTAGATCAACGGAAAAATATATTTTCTTCGATCGCTAGAGAAAATACCGAAAATCGCACCAACAACCCCTCTAGTAAATGTTTCATTACACACGTGTGATGTAAATTAACTCCGCCCACAAACACATTTAACTGTGAATTGATATTTGACTTTTGAAATATATCTTGACAACCTTGTCTTCAACAAAAGGTAATGTTTTGTTGAAATTTTGTCGGAATCATGGCAGTCGTAGAAAAAGTATCGTACAAAACTCGAATTGTAAAGAAATTACGCCCTCGTGGAATTACACTAACTTTTTCCACTCGTGCGTAATATGCTATTTACAACTCTAGTTCCGTAACTAGAGTATGGTCCAATGAAACAAAAATTAATATTTTCCAAATGAAAAGATTATTGTATAATATCCGAAATGACAGGCATTTAATATAAAATACACCTAAACAACATAAAAGCAAGATGTGGATATGTATGTATAAAATTCAGTCCATCTGTAAAGGCAATGTAAAAAATACAAATGATCTATTTAAAGGCGGCGGCACAATCAAACGGAAACGTGAACGAGAAAAAAGTTAAATTATATGATGTAAATGTAGGTATGCACAATGCAATTCTGAGAACGACAAGCTACCCGGTAACGAGAACGGTAAAGTTGTCCAACTTTTAACTTTTTCGTTCTCAGGATCTTCCCGGAACCTATAGTGTGTCTGGAAAGTTGAGTGTGAGCAGGGTATGGTATGTGCACGTGGACATTGAACACATAATTACAAATGCATTTTATGATTTTGACAAGAGGTGTAAACAACAAACACATATAAAATTCCCAAATACCACTAAATTAAACTAAATATCCCTGGGCGTTCAATTAATCCTATCGTTAATTGTGCATCTAGGAAGCCTTCCCGTTCGCGTTCGATTGTGCAACCGCTTTAAATCAAAGCGAATGAGAATGGAACAATATACTAGCGGAGACCTAACCACATTTCGATATTAAAACTAAAGGGTATCTTACCAAATTATAAATAACTTATGAATAAATAAAAAGTTGGCTTCATTCTTAATTTCCTTCAGTTAAGATTAAAGTTTAAAGATTAAAATTAAAATACCGAAATCCAAACGTTTCAGCATATAATGGGTGATTCATTTGGAGGTACTTTTTTAGGTGGGGATTTAATTGCTGAGCGCGCATGCGACGCGTCAGCGGACTGCGCATTCTGGTTCAGTACTATTTGACATTATGTAATGGAAAGGCTTAGCCCGGCACAGCGTCTACAAATAGTACAGCTTTATTACGAAAATGGGCGTTCTACAAGGAATGTGTATCGTGCGCTTAGAGCAACATATGGGCCACATAATCGGCCTACCGAACGCACAATTCGCTATACCATCAATATATAAGTTTGAAACTCAATTTACAATAATGGATAATACGCGACCACATAGACCTCATCCAGCACGTAGTGAAGGAAATATAGCGGCGGTAGCAGCGAGTGTACGCGAAGACCGGGAAGAATAAATTCGTCGCCGTTCTCACCAGCTTGGTTTGTCGTATGCAACAACTTGGCGTATTTTACGAAAGGATCTTGGTTTAAAAGCATACAAAATTCAACTAGTGCAAGAACTAAAGGCGACCGACCTTCCGAATCGTTTCCGTTTCAGCCGTTGGACTCTTGATAAACTTGCAGAAGATCCACTGTTTTCGACAAAAATTTTGTTCTCCGATGAGGCCCATTTCTGGCTTAATGGGTACGTGAATAAGCAAAATGCCCGTATTTGGGGTGATGAGCAACCTGAAGAGATTGAAGTGCTACCATTACATCCAGACAAAACAACTGTTTGGTGCGGATTATGAGCCGGTGGAATAATTGGTCCATATTTCTTCAAAACAGAAGCCGGCCGGAATGTGACTGTGAATGGCGACCGTTATCGCGCCTTGATAAGGGACTATTTGCTGCCTGAACTTGACACCCGTGGTCTACAAGACATTTACTTCCAACAAGATAGCGCCACTAGCCATACAGCTCGTGAAACTATGGCTTTACTGCGAGAACGATTCGGTGAACATTTAATTTCACGTTTCGGACCAGTAAATTGGCCGCCTAGATCTTGTGACATCACACCATTAGACTTTTTTCTGTGGGGCTACGTGAAGTCTAAAGTCTACATGGATAAACCGGCTACAATTGAGGCATTGGAGGCCAATATTACTCGGGTCATTGGACAAATACCACTCGAAATGCTAGAACGCGTCATTGAAAATTAGAACAGCAGAATAGACTACGTTAACAGCAGTCGCGGCCAACATTTGAGAGAAATAATCTTTAAAAAATAATTGTAAAGAATGGTTCTTTTGTATGATAATCAAGTTTCTTAAATAAATTGGCCTTTTTCATTTGTTCTTTGCTTTTGGAAAAAGTATCTCTAAATGAATCACCCATTACAATTGAAATTTTGAGGAATAACTAATATTGAGATTTTTTAAATTTATAGATGGGCGGACTAATTATATGTCCACAACTGCATATATTTAATATTTTTATTCATTTTCAAATATTAACTTATTTCTAAGTATTTTTAACATTACGGCTTCATTTGAAATTAAAATTATTTTAATTTGATTGGTAGATGGTGACTATTATAATCAATTTTAGTTTTACCAAATTTCAATATTGGTAAATATATTAAAAACAACAAGTAAGCTGTTTGTTGAATGTTCTTGAACAATAAATTATATGTACTAAGTTGCAAACCTAACATATAGTTATCTTATTTGTTATAGATAAAAAGACATATAAAAAGGTAACTATTTAATTTTGTCACATAGCAAATCGGTAATATATAATTACAACTCTCGCATTATAAGTTGGTGAAGCGTGGAAGTGAGTTCGCGCAGATAGAGGAAGGGTAGATTGTCTATCATTCGTTCTGAAATACGTTCCCGTATTAGTGGCGTACCTGCGCACATGACTATTAATCAACTTTTCTTCACCTACGGAGCTCATATTGATACGAAACTGGCAACTGCTATGCAGTAACTGAATCAAACAGGTGAGTGGTATGTTTACGGCGCATCCCCACCGCTCGTCAACTTATACTGAGAGAGCTGTACGCATCGTTATGTTGGAGTTACATTTGAAAAATTAACCAATTAATCTAATTTAATAATCTGCTTACTTTCTTTCAATCACTTTGGTAGTGCTAGGTTTTTTGTATTGTTTATTATTAGGGGTGCTGAAGAATATTTTCATGGAAACTGTATATTTTAAAATTGTTTATGCACAGATGATTCTAAAGCATTTTAGGTCATAATTTGGAATCCTATATAATTGCAATAAGAATTTAATTATGCTTCATTACGTTTATTAATAAACTTTTGTAAAAATATT
The DNA here is from genome assembly GCA_935421215.2 of Melolontha melolontha. Classification (NCBI taxonomy): domain Eukaryota; kingdom Metazoa; phylum Arthropoda; class Insecta; order Coleoptera; family Scarabaeidae; genus Melolontha; species Melolontha melolontha. The sequence goes on along the minus strand of OW285237.1, from coordinate 141,414,499 downwards.
TTTAATAATTTGACATTTACATTATTTGAGCAAAATCAAAGAACATTCAAATACTTGCAAGTATATATTTTTTCTTTTGTCTTGTTATATCTGTCAAATATACAATACATATGTAATACTAAAACAAGTACACTTTAACATTTCTTTTAAATGCGCTATCAGAGACCAAAGATGTACAGTATATATTTTACCCGACATAGGAAGCATTAATTTCAAATTATCTTGTTTTCAAATAAATTAATATTACCAATATGTTCTTTTGCAATCGCGAGTTTTAATTTATAAATGTGCAAAAAATTAAGGCATATATCAGTAATTCTTAACCGTTTCCTAACTCCCAGCGATTATTTATCTACGAGAAAAGGATTTGTAGTCCAAGTCGATTCAGCACAGTCATATTTTATCTGTGCAAAAGTCTGTAAATGGGCAGAGACTCTTATTAAAATTATATGCAGAAAAATCCTATATAATATTTCATGGATAAAAAATCAATATGGATGAAATTTGTTGACTGGCACTGTTAAATTTATCAATTTTTTAATATCAAACTGTTAAATCTTGATGAAAAGCAACTATTGCTTTTATATTAATATTAGTAAATAAAGCTTTCAAATATAATTTATTCCAGCAGGTTAGCCATTCCTGATTTATTCTATTAGTTCACAAGAGCTATAAGCAATCCTAGTGTAAAGGTATGAAATTTAGTCAATATGATTTATCATTTTCTTGAATGTTCGATATTATTTAACTGTTGCTAAATCAATTGCTCATAGTTTTGAAAGATGAAGATTCGTTTTGGTTAAAACTTGCTTAAAACTCGGTCTCGGGATTACATTCTAATAAAGAAATGTTGGTGGACTAAAATTATGGTATATTATAATATACATCAATACTGAATCAAAATTTCGTCTTGGCATTGATTTAAAAGCCTTCAAACATTGATAAATGTCACATCTATCAATGTTACACAATCGCTTAAGCACACATCGAGGACGTGTGCTTAAGTGACGACTGCGTTAGAAAATAATATACAGGGTTGAAAAAATATTGTAGGAGGGTGCCTGTTAAAATATATATGTTTTGTTACAATATGTACCCGCCGTAACAGGGATGAGCTGGTTTTACATATGTCGATAATTTGATCAATTTCTGGATCAATAACTCGTCGATTTATTGAAGATCGCGTTATGTTTTACACATACATTTCTACAGTCGATTTTATAAAAAAATTACTTTTCGTTCAGCTATTTTCTTAGTATGTTGGCAGAGATTTAGATGGCTTCACACTATCCTTATGTTACTCCATTAGCTAACAGCCAAAATTTGAGTTTTTTAAAATTTATTACAGTGCAGTTTACTACATTTATTACAGTTATTACTCGCGCCTCCTGTATTTGCGAATTCGTTTATTCGGATTCTGTTGTTACTGATATTTCTCGTTATCCGTGCTCTGTATGGATAGTTCCCCTAAAGCGTCGGTATTTCCCTTGTTCATTTATTTCTTTAAAAGTTCACAAACTGTATTTGGCTCTTATACCCAATATGTATGTCTGTATATCTATTTGTATCGATTAGATACGCACACCTGTAGTTTATACGTATTATCGAATTAAAAAAAAGTGGTAAACTGGCGGACAAAAAAACTCTCCGACTCATTTTGACGTTTGACAATATTTTAACAAAATTAACACGATGTGAATCAGTTTTTAGGTTTTGAAGCTTGAGATGCAAAATGTCGGTGTAGGTATACTATCATATGGATCTATTTAAATATTGTATTTATAACATTTATCTATAACAATTCATATGCTATTTTTGAAAGATCGATAACCCATTTTACAATGCAAAAAAATGAGTCGGACAGTTTTTGGTGTAAATTAGGCTGCGTAAATGCAGGTATATATTAAATGTAGGGGACAAATTTAAATATTCAAATAACCTATAAGTGTCAAATAACATATACAGACAGGTGTAAGTGTCAACAATGACTTTTGCACGTTACTACGATCTTAAGTACCTTAGCAACGTCACAATACTAAAATGTTTAAAAATTGAATTTACATATAACTTCACTACTGTACCACTTTTTTTGCATTCGATAGTATAGCAAACGCCAATTAAGTTGGCGCGAGGAGGGGTAAGTTCGCGCAGGATTAAAAGTAGTGGGGAGATTTGTACTTGGTTTTACATCAAATGTCAGATAATTATAATCTCTGAGCGTGCGTCACTTTATGATCCTCTAACAAAGACATTAGATTCCGTCAAACGTCAATGACAAATGTATTCTGACAATTAGTTGGTACGTGGTGGACGTTGTTAAAAACGGCTTCTGCGCACCCCCTCCTCGCGCAAACTTAATTGGTGCTTGCTATACATACCTATTATTTTTGTACTCCGATATTCGCGAATTCAATGTTCGCGGTGTTTTCGTGGAATGCAAGCCCCCCCCCCCCCCCATTAATTTTTTAAACATATTCCAAGATAAGACAATTATAAAAAAAATTGAAACGGTGTTTGGTTTATTTTGTACTTTTCCTCAATATAACCTAGTGAGTTTATATTTATGCTTATGCCAACAACGAAATGTTACTAGAAAACACAAAAAAATCGATGACAAAATAGAACGTGATTTAATTTCCTCAATTTATTGATGATCTTTTTTGCTTCAATAAATTGACTTAAAGCTGATTGATGCTTTACATATGCCAATAACTCGAAGATCAACTTGTACGATCTATTGATTACAGAATCGACAAATGTAAAACTAGCTATATACTATAGAGCGTGTTAAAAAAGTTTACTCACTAATGGTTCTCATTATGATAAACAAAAAAGTCTTAGTAGACCTATGTTCTAAAATCAGTCGTTTCGGAGATATAAACTATTCCAATATTCTCATTGAACTATGCGGTTTAGTCATTAAATGTTCTTTTAATAGGAAAACATGCATACAAAAATGAACAACTCAACAAGCGATGCTTAAATTAAATGTTTGACATGACCTCCATCCATGTGCAAACATGCTTGACATTTACTCGCAAAAGATTCTCTCGTATTCGTCGGTGATGATCTTCTATGTTATTTACAGGTGTGGAATAAATTAACGACTTTAAGTAACCCTAAACAAAAAAATCTAGCGGATTAATATCAGGTGATCTAAGTGGCCAAGCATTTGAACTCCCCCGTCCTATCCATGTACTATTAAATTCATTATTTAAATAATTACGAACAACGTGTCTGAAATGTGCGGGCGCGCCATTATGCATAAACAACATCTATAACCTATCCTGAAGAGGTACATCTTCTAATAATATTTGCAAAGTGTTTCGCAGAAATTCCAGATAAATTTCAGCAGTTAAGCGATTAGGAAAAAAGCTGGTGCTATTAGTCGATCATTTAGAATGCCAAGCCAAACATAAACAGAAAACCTATGAGATTTTCGTCCGCCCAAACGTGACTATTATGAAAATTAATAATGAAGTCTTTAGTAAATGCAGCTTCATCGCTGAATAAAACTATAGCAGGAACGATAAAATTTTCTGCAAATACACGTCGTGAAACGTAGTGAGGAGCGGTTAGTGCTCGCACTCGGTGAAGGTGATAAGGATACAGTTGCTGCTGGTGTAAAGTCCTCCAAACTAGAAGAGCGCTAATATTTACTGCAGCAGATATCCTTCTAACACTAATACTTGGATATTCTTCAACCCTTCTTAAAACATCCTCTTCTACTGCAGGAGTTCAAACAGATCGAGGTCTACCAGGATCGCGATAATTTGGTTTCTCTGACAGACGTTGACGCACTTTTGTAAAAAATTGATCACTAGGCAAAATACGGTTAGGGTAAGCTTCCGTATAAAGGCGACGCGCCTCATGAGCATTACCATTAGCAGCACCATATATAAAGTGAATGTCTGCCATTTCTGCATTCGTGTATCTATTCATATTTAACCTACAGCAAAAGCGAAATCGATATGACATGACACTAAATAACGAAAAATAAAAGCTGGGATACACATTTATTGTACATGGGTAACATAAGCAAAAGTCTAGTTATGCTTTTGATGAAAAAAGTATAAAATCAATTATTATAACTCAGAAACGATTGATTTTAGGACCTAGATTTACTAAGACTTTTTTCTTTATCTTAATGAGAACCATAAGTGGGTAAAATATCAGAACAACTTTTTTTAAGTAGAAGTGGGAGTCGTGCGATATATCAACGCAGTAACAACCCTATTGCTAGTTAGGAAGTATCAATGCAGATATTACCATGTACTTGATTGGGTGATGGAGAATATAATTTTCATTTATTATGTATTTTATTTGGCTTCCTTATTATTTCTGTTGTATTTTAAATGATTTCTTTTAATATCTCGTATTTACATTCTAAAACTGTTTTCTGTATTTATTTTAAATATGGTGCTATACATAGTTCGTATAATTAGATTTATGTACTTTTAAAGATTAACGGGTGTTAAGAAACATTCAAAGTCAAAGTAGCCCTTGAAAATATGAAGTCATGTCTGAGATAGATTGATTTTTGACAGACAACAGTTGACATTTAATAATTATTACAAATCAGATACTTAAGTAAAGATATACGATTTTTTGTTCAGAGCCCACTTGACTTCGAATGTTTCTGAACACCCGTTGTTATAATATTTACAGTTGCAGACTATGATTTGAAAATTTAATACATTTTGAAGAAACTTCAATCCACATTTTGAAATATAAAACATATTTCGAATTTGGAAAGTTTATATACCGCCTCATTCTGAGCAAACGCAACGATCCGAATGTATGAATATTTCTCCCGCTCCGAATAAAAATCCCCTGAACGCTTTTAGCCAATCACAAAACAGTCTGTCGCGCAACCATTTGACAATTAATGTCACAAATTAGTGTCACCACTGTCACCCTATACGGAGTTTCTTAAGCGTTTGAATAGTGATCATGCCGCGTTATACACTAGAAGAGAAAGCCGAAATGATGAAATGGTATCACGCTGATAATTCTTATCAAAGAGTATGTGACTTATTTGCCGGAAAGTATGCCGACAGGCCCATCCCGAACAAAGCTACAATTTGTAGAAAATAGACATTACTGGTTCTGTACAAAATTTAAAACCATTATTCCCAAATCGCAGAGTTCCTAATGATACGTCCATTTTAGTATGCGCTGCAATAAAACTAAATTGAAATTTGACACTTAGCGATATTTCCAATGATTTAGGCATATGCTGCTCTTCCGTTAACCGCATACTAAAATTAAATGGTTTTCGTAATTATAAATATTCGAAACATCATCAATTATATTACGGCGATGAGTTTAAACGGATGAATTTCCGTTATTATATAATTAATTTCTCATTATGAACAATTTATTTTATTATTTGTAAGAGTAAATTTTTCTTTACATTACTAGAATTTAATTTAGTTTTTATTAGTTCTGAAATTTATTTAGAATACTATGAATAGTTTTTGTGACCTTTATTATTAAAATTAAATTTATTAAATCTCTTGATGCCTTATTTGCAATTTTCTTGATCGCTTATTATTAATAATATCATTACGCTTTGTGTAACCATCGTCAGTATAATGTATTGCAATTTACTCATTGCCATAACACAGGACTAAACAATTTATAGTCCTTTAATAGTAATTTGGTAATCAGATAATTTTTCTTACGCGGCTCCATAATATGTAAGTATGTATGACATCGATGTTAACGCGCCTACAGCATTCAGGGGAATTGTATTAGGAGCCAGAAAAATAATTGCACATTCGGATCGTTGCGTTTGCTCGGAATGAGACAGACTGTGTTGTGATTGGCTAAACGCGTTCAGGGGATTTTTATTCGGAGCGGGAGAAATATTCATACATTCGGATCGTTGCGTTTGCTCAGAATGAGGCGGTATTTACTTTGAAATGATTGATTTCATCTATTTTTAGAAATTTATCTATTAGCTTATTTGTGTTTTTATAGTAAGATACGAGTTTATCTTTTTAATTAAACTGATTGCGAATATTTTTTTTATTTATGAACACTAATTTTACATTTGAGTAAAAATATTCCTTTTCTATTTTTAAATAATGATTGCCCGAGTCTGCCCGTAGGATACAAATTTCAGTGCAGAACATACCTCTAGGTATAATAATGCTGATGTCAACCAGTCGATTACTTAGGTTGTCTAAAGAAACTGAGTGGGAAACCACAACGATGTCGCTCGAATGCAGGCGCGGCTCGTGATGACGTATTTTGGTTTGCAGTACAATGATACGAGTGCCTCGTGTGTTTTCGGTGTTTACTAAGCAAACGTTACATTTAGTACACGAGAATACACGAAGCACTCGGATCATTGTACTGCAAACCAAAATACGTCATCACGAGCCGCGCCTGCTCGAATGTATAGAAAGGCCAATCATTCATAAATCCTTATCAGACCGGTAGGTCATGTCAGGGATATTAAATACTGAACAACTTTGCATAGTGTTAGTTCGCTTATATACTAAAACATGCGGAAATTTATTGAGCTTTATATTGCACTTTTAACACATTGCATATATGTACATGTCTATTAATTAACTATTTATGTATCCAGACATGTTCAAATACATCTACTTAGAATTACTTTGAACAACAGCAAGCTGTAAAGATGTATCATGAAGTCTTATGTAAATGAAGGTGATTTATTATAAGAAATCATATATGTAGATAAGAGACCAGTGCATTAATTTAAGTTGAACATCATACAACTGCATATGGTTCTTTATTCTTCAGCTTAGCTTAGTATTCCATCAATAGAATGGATGCGAGGTTGGCATTTATTTTATTATCATTGAATTCCGTATAAATACATTTATGTCGCTGTAAATACAACTACATTAATGATCGAATTATACAAATTTAAATTTAATTAATCATAAGCAATTTGAAATCGTAAATCAGAAAATATAACCAGTGGACAAGGCATCAGTGTGTTTTCTTTTTCATCTTATAATAATATAAATTACTTTTTATTGCTACTTTGTAATATCTAACAAAAGCTAATTTCCAAAATATATTTAAAATAAATTAAGAAATTCTTCTAAATTGTTGGGTTCAAGACCCCATAAAAATTCAGAAAGCAACTTTTTAAAGTATTAACATTGCGCATTTGCTTTAGTACAATAGGTAAGTTGTCATATAGCCTTAGGCTAGCAGTAATTACTTTTATGCTTAATGTTATGACACATCGGGCTGAAATGGACGTCATTACCACGGACGATATAAGTAGTCTACAACATCTGTAAGTACATCACGCAGTTGTTGAATAGCACTATTCATTCGGTTAACTGCACATCTATTTGAAGGGTTTGAGTGAGGTAAGCGGATTTACGAAGATATGTTTAATACCCTTGGTTCGTATGCGACCGTGAAAAATTGGATTGTAAGCTTCAAAAGGGGTAAATTTTCATTTAAAATCAACACCGATCGGGACTAGTTTCTGTGTCCGTCCCCGAAAATGTTGATGCAGTTCAGGACATAATTTTGTCAGACCGTCAAATTGGGCTAAAATGAATATTTGAGGCACTGAATATTTCATATAAACGCGTCCATCATATAGTTTACGTCGATTTGTACATGAGAAAAATTTCTGCAAAATGGATCCCTAAATGTCTGAATGTTGACCAAAAGCGTACAAGGGTGGAAGCATCGCTTTCAATCTGTGCTCGGTTTGAAAGTGATGCAGACTTTTCAAGCCGTATTGTTACTATGGATGCAACAATCGATGGAATGGAGACACTCTGGTTCTCCAAGGCCTAAGAAGTTTCGCGTTCAAAAATCTGCTAGAAAATTTCTTGCTTCAGTTTTTTGGAATTGCCATGGAGTAATCATGATTGATTTTCTGGATAAGGGTAGAACAATAACTGGGAATTATTATTCGACGTTACTGACCACTCAACGAGAAACAATTATGGAGAGAAGACGCGGAAAGTTATCCGAAGGTGTTTTGTTTTTGCAGGACAATGTCCCTGCACACAAATCACATGTTGCCATGCGTACAATTCGTGACTTAAGGTTCGAATTACTCGAACATCCGCCTTATTTACCAGATCTGGCTCCGTCCGACTATCATGTCTTTCCTCAACTGAAAAAAAGTTTAAAAGGTCGTAAATTTTCTTCCAACGAAGAGGTGATAGAAACTGTGGTCTGGTTTGCAGAGCAAGATAAAAATTTTTTTTAAAAGGTCTAGAGGCGTTGTAGGATCGCTGTATTAAGTGTATTAATTTAGGAAGAATATGTTGAATAATAAAATATTATAACTTTCAAATTTTGTTTGCTTCTATAGTAGGCTAAGAATTTTTGACTATATCCTCGTATTTTGTCTTTTTGGGTAACTAAAATATGTACCTCACAAACACATGATAACTTACATGGTTTGTTGTGGGATTTCTATGCAGATATAAGAACCAATAGGAAGGCGTCATTAAAAATTACGCAATGATCACGCGTTTTTGCCACTCTATACGTTCAATGAATAAGGTATAGTATGCGTATTTATTTTACAACCGACTGTTATATATAATAATAATAATAATAGTGTGACAGTTAGGTGTATTGAGAAAATGATTCTGATTAAATTTACAATGGCTCAAAAATTAAATATAGCGGTTGAGATGTATTTCTAATGTGCTGGACAAAACTCCGCTGTGAAGACTACAAAGTACATATCGAAGAAAACACCGGCGTAAAATGGAACGAGGAATTTTTATTTCATTTGTGTTACTATGATTTTGTGTAATTTACCGTTTACCTTATTATTCAAAGAATCATTTTGTACATTCTGGAATAAATCGCGAAATATCCGTTACCTAGTCGGACGTTACAAAATGTTTAACGTAAAATATAAAATAAATTTAACTTTGCAAATATAACGTCACTAGATAAATGTTTGTTTTTTACATATAAACACATGTTTTCCCCACGCCGCACTCGATTGACTGAAAGACCACATCTAATGTTGCAAATATTTAACTGATGATATCTACGTTTTTAAATTTATTATTTCTTTACGAACACCTATGACGCGGACCTCAATTTGGCAGAGACTAATCATAACTCAACGTATCTTATTAGATGTTTGCTGAATGAATTCAAGTATGTAAAATATTATAGAAGATAAATTAGAATTAAGAACAACAAATTCAAAGAATTTAAAAAAAATAAATTAAGATATTGAAAAAAAATACGCTTTTATAAAATTCATATACAATGCTAGATTTTTATAGTGACCAAGAAAAAAAGGTATATGTGAGTAATGCCTTCATACAAAAAACTATGGTCCAATGTTCGCGTGGTAACGAGAAAATGATTTTTCTTTATTCGAGTCTGGCCCTGTCGCAGGTAAATATATTTACGGCAAAACAGGGTTCCACCTCTAATTCATTAGTAATTCTTCTTTAGACATGAATTATATTGTTTTATCGGTATTTGTCAGTACACCACAAATATAAAGACAAAAAAATTATATGTAAATAATTCCATAAACATAAATAAAACTAGGTATCCATTAGACACGCCACATAAAGCTTTTTCTTTTATGACGATTTTTTTTTAATTATAAACATAATAATTTTACTTTTAAAAGAAGTCCCACGTTCGAACTAATGGGTGATTCATTTGGAGGTACTTTTTTAGGTGGGGATTTAATGGCTGAGCGCGCATGCGACGCGTCGGCGGACTGCGCATTCTGGTTCAGTACTGTTTGACATTACGTAATGGAAAGACTTAGCCCGGCACAGCGTCTACAAATAGTACAGCTTTATTACGAAAATGGGCGTTCTACAAGGAATGTGTATCGTGCGCTTAGAGCAACATATGGGCCACATAATCGGCCTACCGAACGCACAATTCGCTATACCATCAATAAGTTTGAAACTCAATTTATAATAATGGATAATACGCGACCACATAGACCTCATCCAGCACGTAGTGAAGGAAATATAGCGGCGGTAGCAGCGAGTGTACGCAAAGACCGGGAAGAATCAATTCGTCGCCGTTCTCAACAGCTTGGTTTGTCGTATGCAACAACTTGGCGTATTTTACGAAAGGATCTTGGTTTAAAAGCATACAAAATTCAACTAGTGCAAGAACTAAAGGCGACCGACCTTCCGAATCGTTTCCGTTTCAGCCGTTGGACTCTTGATAAACTTGCAGAAGATCCACTGTTTTCGACAAAAAATTTTGTTCTCCGATGAGGCCCATTTCTGACTTAATGGGTACGTGAATAAGCAAAATGCCCGTATGATGAGCATGATGAGTAACCTGAAGAGATTGAAGTGCTACCATTACATCCAGACAAAACAACTGTTTGGTGAGGATTATGGGCCGGAGGAATAATTGGTCCATATTTCTTCAAAACAGAAGCCGGCCGGAATGTGACTGTGAATGGCGACCGTTATCGCGCCTTGATAAGGGACTATTTGCTGCCTGAACTTGACACCCGTGGTCTACAAGACATTTACTTCCAACAAGATGGCGCCACTAGCCATACAGCTCGTGAAACTATGGCTTTACTGCGAGAACGATTCGGTGAACATTTAATTTCACGCTTCTGACCAGTAAATTGGCCGCCTAGATCTTGTGACATCACACCATTAGACTTTTTTCTGTGGGGCTACGTGAAGTCTAAAGTCTACATGGATAAACCGGCTACAATTGAGGCATTGGAGGCCAATATTACTCAGGTCATTGGACAAATACCACTCGAAATGCTAGAACGCGTCATTGAAAATTGGAACAGCAGAATAGACTACGTTAACCGCAGTCGCGGCCAACATTTGAGAGAAATAATCTTTAAAAAATAATTGTAAAGAATGGTTCTTTTGTATGATAATCAAGTTTCTTAAATAAATTGGCCTTTTTCATTTGTTCTTTGCTTTTGGAAAAATTATCTCTAAATGAATCACCCATTATTTAGTTTTACTAAAATTTTAATGAATGCGGCATAGGTTTGTCGACATATTACAATGTAAAGACTTATTCCTATTATTAATATCCACCAAAAAAACATCGCATATGCGGTCGAGTATGTTTTGGTAGAAAAAACAACATTCACTATCTATAAAATCTTGTGCGGAATTTTATCGATTTTTTTTTGCAGGTCAATGAACTTGAATTTTACAGCTGTATTTCGGCAAATATATAATAAACAAAGATATGGCCCGACTTTAACTACATTTAGGTCCCAAAAATTTGGAAATTTTTGATGAATTATAAATAAATTTCTTTTTTGATTTTCAGTTAGACATTTATACGTATTCTTCAGATTCGCATAACTTGGGCGCTATTCAGCGGTAACCCTGTATGTATTTGAATCTATTTCATATTTTTAATTGTAAATGTACAGGTATTTTTGTTTAGAGGATCTATTCCCAAAAATATAATTAATGATAGAATACGTCATAAAAGACTTATTGTCGTGAGCAAAATCGTTTCCTGGTAGTTTCTAGACTGGACAGAGAAGATTGAGAGAAAGTTGCATATATTCATATACAGCAGCCAATAAAAATTATCTATTAGACAGACATGTGGAGCATAGAATGGGTTTTGCACTGCAACATATGGATAATGATAAGTTATGGCGAGACACCATCTTCTCTGATGAGAAAATCTTTCAAACCAGTTATAATGGTAGAATGAAAGTTTATCGTTCCAAAAATACACGCTAGCAACAGCAATATATAAATAAAATCATAAGAAATCCATATTTCTTCATCAATGTATGGGGTTATATATCAGCAAGAGGATTAGATTCTCTAATAAAAATTAATGTAAATTTAGATTCCCACAAATACATAAATATTTTAAATAATGTCATGCTTCCATCTGCTAGAAATGTTTATCACAACGAGCAATTTATTTTTCAACATGATAATTGCCTGGTTCGCAAATCTCATCTTGTAACACAATGGTTAAAAGAGAATGAAATTGAAACTTTAGATTTCCCGCCCTATAGTCCTGATCTAAATCCCATCGAAAATATATAGTGTAGGATTGTAGGCAAACAAGGTAAACCTGCTACCAAGGAAGAATTTCGGGAGATCGTTCAAAATGCATGTCATCAAATTCCTATAAATTTTGTACAAAATATTGTCGCTTCAATGTCTACAGATTAGATGCAGTTATAAATAATAACGGTGGAATGACGAAATACTAATTATGTTAATTATATTCTTTCTCGATCGTTTTTAGTTATTTTTATTTACATTATTTCAAAAATGTTTAATATCAATGAAACACACATTTTTGACAATTCCTGACTTATTATTATGAATAAAGATAGTCACTTAAGTAGTCACAATTTAAACCCACGCAGAAACGGTGTCCCGTTTTTTTTGCTCACGAGAGTATTTATATTTTCTTGTACCAGTGTATATCCCGCCGAATTTAAACTACGCAGACCTTGAACTTTTCCACGACATGCCTGAAATCATTATTCATTATTGTTGGAAAAATTTTACTTATAGGACATTTCATTTCGAATTTTGTCAGATATGGAGGACATGATTCCTTGTTGTCGAAGACAGAAATCATCCTGCATTATGATTCGATGATAGGCATAAGTTCACATCTCGTATTCGTCCATTTCGTCAAATAATAATATCGGATTTAACTTTAAAATGGGGGATTTCATAAAACTGTATTCTGATCTACTCCAAACTGACTGGTCTTTCCTAGATAACTATATTGACATTGAGGAGTGCTTTGTTGCTTTTTATGATAAACTTTATTATTTTAAATCTTTCTGTTCCTGTGCAAAAATCTTCAAATAAGACTTAGCCTTCGTGGTTTACTAAGAACATAAAGAAATATTTTCTTTGGAAGCAGTATTGCCAAAGGAAGTGGAAATCTACTATAGAGCGTTTCACGCCCACGATGAAGTATGGGCTCTTATGGAGCATTCCCCTCTTTTATTTTCTTTAAGAAATTGCATCGCGCTATCCTTTTCCACCACTCGCTATGTCGAAAATTTATATTAATTTTTATTGGGGATTTTTAATTCGTACAGATAACCTGACCGCTACAGTACAGTAGTTTGTTCACTTTGTTATCTTGTCAAGTGTCAGATTGTTCCTTTCCGTATTTTTATTAAATATTATTTGTTGTTCTTCGTTCTTGTTATATTGTTATTGTATTATATACCTTATATTCTTATTATTATATATTATATTCTCTCTCTCTTTATTATATTCTCCCGTTGTTGTTTACAAAAGTTTGTGCTAAGTTGGAATGTGAAGGAAATGTGCTCGTAAATAAAAACATTACCGTTACAGATTCTAAACTTCAGTAATGGAGCCTGGAGAGAAAAAAAATCACGAAGGGGTGACTGTTTTAGTCGAAGAGAAAAGCAGATAATACTAAATGTTTTTAATCATTTTCTTAAAAAACCTATGACTGTTACTGCTGCTGAAGCAAGTGAAGCACTACATTGTTCAGTACACAGCATATACATGAGAAAGGAACAAAAAAAAGGACCGTTGTTGAGTCAAAAAAAAAACAAGCAGAAGAGAAAAGGGGTACAAGTAAATGCTCGTCTACACCGTTATGATGAAAATATACACGCACTTGTACGACAACAAATTCATAGATTTTTCATGCAAAACATACCACCCAATCAACATTATATAGACTTTTGAAAGATATTGGTTTTGAATTTAAAACTGTAAAACGGAAAAGCATACTCATTGAACGAGATGATATTATAAGATGGAGACACAAGTATCTGCGAGATATCAAGACATTTCGAAATGAAGGTAAAGTTTCTTTGTTCTTTATATAAAAGCATATACCTATAATAATATTTGTTCCAGGCAGGTGTATACTTTACACAGATGAGTCGTGGGTTAATGTAGGACACACAGTAAGTAAAGTCTGGCAAGATACTACAATAAAAACTACTCGAGAAGTATTTGTTCGAGGATTGAGTACAGGATTAAAATCTAAGAGTGGTCTTGGTCCTCGCTTTGCATTAGTACATGCTGGCAATGAAAATGGCTTACTTCCTGGTGCCGAATTAACATTTCTATGCAAGAAAAATACAGCTGATGCACATGAGATGGATGCAGACACGTTTGAAAAGTGGTTCATTGAGCATTTATTGCCAAATATTCCTGAAAATGCTGTAATTGTTCTAGACAATGCATCGTACCACAGCAGAAAGGTTGAGAAGGTACCTACAAATGCATGGAGAAAAGAAAATATAATTGACTGACTGACTGAAAAAAATATATCCGTTGAAGATAATATGTTAAAAAGAGATTTGTTGTTTAGTGTATCACAAGTAAAATATCAATATGACAAATATAAGCTTGATATGTTGGCGAAAGATGCTGGCCGAGAAGTTCTACGTTTACCACCTTACCATTGTGAGCTGTATCCAATAGAGATGGTTTGGGCCCAAGTGAAAAATCACATAAAGATGCACAACACTACCTTCAAAGTAAAAGATATGGCACCATTACGAGTGCCTATAGTAATGTGACAGCTGACAATTGGAAGAATTATATTCAGCATGTAAAAAAAATTGAAGAAGAAATGTGGATTGTCGATGGATTGCAAGATGATGTTGAGGAGTTTATCATCCATGTGGGAGACTCAGGTTCAACTGATGATATGGAAGACGATTTATTAACTGACCCTGTCGGTTATTCGAATGCTGCTTCAACATCCAGTGGATTGTAGGTCTGTTCCAAGAACGAATCTCTGACAGTTTGCATCTCTTTTAGCCAATTGGTAGACAGTATTATAGTACATGATGATGGCTGTAAAACAGATTTAAATTCCGATTCACTAAAAATAATAGGGATTCTTCTCGGAACAAACCTATAATTAATGTTACTACAGCAGTCAAGTTTTAATTGAAATAAAAAATTAGGTTTTTATGATGTTGATATTTTTATGTTATTGGTTAAATAAATCTATATTGCAGTATTTTTTGTATGTTTATGGTCTACACAAAAAAACTTTTTATGATTATTGCTTGTATACTAATAGACAAATCAAACTATTTTTTTAATAAAGGAAACCAATATATATAAAATAATTGTTTTAATTCAAAACAAACCTTGAGTATACAAATGGTGTGTTGGTTAAACCAAATTATAACTTAAACATACAATTTTAAGTAGCTTGTTAACATAATTATTTACTTTTCATATACATTAACTAGAATGATATTTCACTCTTATTTACTTTTTCTTGGCATCGAATATATTATAAACAGATGCAAACTAAGAATAATAATTTTAAAATTTTGTTCATTATAAATACAGTAAAACCTCTAATTATGGACACCTCCGACAATCGGACACCTCTAAAAAATGGACATTTTTTGTGGTACGAAATTTTATAATGGGTTTTCTTAACAATAGTCACTCCTAATATTGGACCCTCCATAAATCGGACGCGGACACCTTTATTTCACCGAAGCAATAAAACATCTGTAAATATATCTCTTAATTAAGGACAGACAAGACGGGCGGCGCCGAATAAAATTTTAAAATTTTGCAATTATGTATGTATGTATGTACTTTTATAGCTGCACACGTGGAAGTATATCTACTCGGGTTTTTCCCATAATACATATGTATGTACAAAGTGCACACGTGGAAGTATATCTACTCGGGTTTTTCCCATAATACAAAGGAACGACAGTTTATCACTGGCCTACTCGTCAGGTGATAAGTGGAGTGATATGTATTTTGAATCAGTTTGAACTAGCCTTTGATAGTGTCAACATGGATTCTAGTAAAAGAAAGCGGTTAACAATCCAAGATAAAATTGATATTATTGCGGTTAGTGAACAGCATAGCTTAAGTGTCCGAAAGCTCGCGGAAAAGTTTGGTATCGGAAAGTCGAAAATTAGTGATATAGTGAAAAACAAAAGTGAAATAAAAGAACTTTTCGAGAAAAATGGAAACCTAGCTCAAAAAAGGACGTTTCCAAAAACTAGTGGTTTAGCAATCGACGGAGCAGTGTTCAACTGGTTCTGTAAGGTGCGAAACAAAAATATTCCCATGTCAGGACCCCTACTCAAAGAAAAGGCGCTGGAAGTAGCACAAAGTTTACAACTCACCGAATTCAAAGCGTCTAATGGTTGGTTGGAGAAATTTTGTCAAAGACATAAAATATCATTTAAAAGTGTGTGTGGTGAATCTGCGTATGTAAACATGCAAAATGTAGACGATTGGAAAGTCAAGTTGCAATCAATATGCAAAGATTACTCTCCGAAAGATATTTTTAATGCTGATGAAACCGGTTTATTTTTCCGCGCCCTTCCGACAAAAACATTGGCGTTAAGAAGTGATAAATGTGCCGGAGGAAAATCTGCAAAAGAACGACTAACTATATTGTTGTGTTCAAATATGGAGGGTGATAAGGAAAGGCCGTTAGTCATCGGTAAAAGTAAGAAACCTAGATGTTTTAAAGGAGCTCATGTGGATAAGTTGCCGATAGGATGGATATCTAACAAAAAAGCGTGGATGACTTTGGATACTATGTCAGCTTGGTTAAAGAACTTTGATAACAAGATGAAGAAAGAAAAAAGGCATGTAATTTTGTTTCTTGATAATGCCACTTCTCATCCGAAGATTTCATTGGAAAACGTAAAATTGTTTTTTCTGCCTCCAAATACTACCTCGCATTGTCAACCTATGGACCAGGGTGTGATTCAAAACTTTAAGGTAATTTACCGGAGCATGCTTATAAAAAGGCTTTTGGCGTTAATGGATACTGAAAATTCACTAGAAATGGTAGAAAAAAACATTACGGTAGTCACTGCATTAATATGGATATCAGCTGCTTGGAAAAAACTCTCGCCTGTGACCGTAAGAAACAGTTTTCAAAAATGCGGATTCAATCAAAGTGACAGTGATCTAAGTGCAGAGTGCGATATAGAAGATAATATACCATTAGCATTTTTATTTCCCAATTTTAACATCACTAATTTAGAATTAAGCACATACGTATTAATTGATAATGAGTTATTTACTGAAAATCCTAATGTTTCCATTATAGATTGTATCGATGAAATTACTGATATCAGTGATGAAATGGAAAATGAGATTGAAGAGGAATTTGTAACTAGTATATCAAATATTTCAGAAGCCCATCAAAAATTAAAAGATCTTGAGAACTATTTCTTAAGCACTAACAGTTTTAACATTGCTAACAATATTTCTCAAGCTCTTCTTGAATGTGAATCTGAGATATTTAAACATAAAATGAAAAAAGCAAGACAAACAACAATTAATGATTATTTCAAGTAAAATCTAGCATAAAATATGTATGTATGTGTATTAAGTATTGTAAATTTTTTTCGACTTTCGTCTTATTATGTGTGATTAAATTGATATGAGAATAAATATTTTTTTTCGTTTTTTTTTCACCTCCACATTTTGGACACCTCCATATAATGGACATTTTAGGATTCCCCGTCAGTGTCCATTATAAGGAGGTTATACTGTACAATTAAGGTTGTGTCAATACAATACTATTGACAGCAGGCCTGATTAACAGCAATATAGGTATGTTGGTAGGGGCAGTGCCCATCTCGTCTCATATTAAGCCGCCGTGGGGGGTAAATATCCCTTATCAGGTAATCCTAGTATCCAACTCGTCTCATATTAAGCCGCCGTGGGGGGTAAATATCCCTTATCAGGTAATCCTAGTATGCAACGTTAATGATTTTTAAATTTTACTAAGTAATAAACGTTAATGGCTCTTTTAATTTTGGGTGTACTATATAATATACATATTCTTAATCTTAGATGCAAGTACAGTTCTTTGGCGAGTTTCAATAGATAAACACGCAAAATTGTTGTAGTACGTAAAGTTATAGTGATTTAAAATACATACTTTGGTAAAATGTCTAGTTTGTCAGAGTTAATAAGTCAATGTGGAAAAACTTAAATTGTGCTCGATAATCACAAATTTAATGAATATAGAACACTTGCGTCTGGTGAAATAAAGTGGAGATGTGTAAACAGAAAGTGCAAAGCATATCTTCAAACAGTTGGTGAAGCTGGGGGCCGAATAATAACAACTAGTGATCGTCAACACAATCATGAGGCAATTAGCAAACACATGTTGCAAAGACACAGTGTAGCAGCAACAGCAAAACGAAAAGCCGTAGAAGATATATGAGACGAGATGGACACTGCCCTGAGGGTACATAAAATAGAATGAGACGATTTAGGTACTGCGATTAGTAATGTAGCCTAATATTGAGACGAGTTTGACATCGCCCGTTGGTAGGAATGAGTTCGCGATTTGGCAACTATGTACGCTATCTCCATATGGTCTGTACTTCATCATGGGCATGAAACGCTCTATAGTAATGATTATTACAAATCAGAATTTCAAAAAATTCGAAGATTTATTAAAACAGAAACTTATACACGTTATATGTACATATACACAAGTCATAAAAGAAACAATTATTAACGATCCTCTCAATTCTGAAGTTTCGGTTAATTCAAAGCGCAAAATGTGTAGAATTCTAAGAAATTCACATTTTGATAGTCGGGAATATTCACACCCTATTGTTGACGCTTTCGCATCTACATATGCAGAAGTTGATCTTGCTAAAAATTCCAATAATGCGTCACTTGAGTACGATACTATTAACAGTCTTCCGCTTTTCGTCGTTTTCTTGTATTACATGGTATTATCGAGACCATTGTTAAACTGAAGAACAAAAATACTGCTGCAGACGATAATATTCCTACGTATTTGGTTAAGGCCTGCGCTAATATTTTTGTTCATCTTATTGAACCTGTTCAGTAAATACAAGCCTAACTACGTACGGAACAATGTTCGGGTTGAGCTATAGGAATGCCAACTTTGTGTTGTACACAATGCTTTGGCATGTATACATTGCCTCACAAGCATAGAACCTTGTAAACACAATGAGTTTTCAGATAATTACAGTCTTTAATAGAAAAGGGTTGTCGAGATGGGCCTTGGAAGGAATAGGTATAGGAATGTATTGAGAAATGTAACTGGACGGTCTTGGGTTGAAATGTTGGTTTATGGTAATGAATATCTTAAGATGTTGATGACATAGTTAAGTTCTTGGAATAGGAAATTAGGGTCAGATATAGTAATATGGTAAAGCATACTAACAATTTCAACAGTGATAATGGATATTCTCCACACAATTCGCAAACTCGTCTATTAAATTAATTTTATTGTAAATATAACGCACGTGATCCAAAACACCTCACATATAACCTTGTCTCAAATTAACAGAACTTCAGTATGAGTGCAGTAACGTCAAAAGTAGTAGCAGCCCTGAAGATGTCCTTTGTAAGGGTGGACATATTGTCGGAAGAATAAGAAACAGTGCGGATGCGATTTCAACCCGGAAACCAAGAAGAAATTATGGACAACGGCCACTAAGCCAGATTTAGTGTTTATTTTATTTATTAATTTCAATATGCGTAAACAGACCTGAATATATTGGATTTAAAAGGTCATTCAATTATAAAACTATTTTCCTAGCTATTTCTAAAAAAAATTCGTCAATATAATATAGCCTACATTTGATTATTAATTATTGCTAAAAATTATTCCTTTTCAGATATTTTTCATTTATATTTACTAATTATATAAATGTTCGTTTAAAAATTCGATGTATCCAAATACGAACATATCCTTACAACTCGCTTGCTGTCACTGATATTGAAGTAAACACAAAAAAATTATTAAATGTTTAAAGTTAAAAAAAATCAACAAAAGTTTTTATGTCTGAATACATAATTGTATTGTACATATTGACTTGTATATATGAATCAAATCATTTGAATATATTCTCTTTTATTTATCAACTTTTTCTATATGTTAGTGTAAGACATTCAGTCATAATTCAAGCCTTACAAAAACAAACATGGTATTACTTGTTGAGGAATACTACATCCCCGACCATATTGATTTATTGTTAATGTTCTAGGAATATACATATTAAAAAAATCCCTGTCTCTGAAATCTGTATAAAAAGTAAAGCTAGCCAGTATATTGATAAGTTGCTGAAACGGAATGCATTTGCTGAGGAGTATGCTGAAGTCGATTAATATGGCAGCTTCTACACATTAATCGACCATCCAAGGGGTAGCATCTCTTATCCGGTTCATCGGTCAGTTGCATACCGCACTCTTCACATATGTAACAATCAACATGGAAGTCTTTGTCCATGGAAACTACTCGTACGGTTTCTTCAGTACCCTCCACAGGAGTTATACCTGAATAATAATTAGATTATAGTAACACTCAGATATGTTTGACAAAATTTCGATTATGTGCTTTCATAGTGCATTTCAAATTTAAAATTTTTGAATTTTAAATAAAAGAATTGGTTTCTATAAAACTATAATCCTCTTTTAATTAATATAGCCTAGTCTCTTTAAGTATGATGACTAGTAGAGTGTATTTGTTAATAAAAGAATTATAAATGTTTAAAGTTTTACAACATACGCCAAGTAAAGCGACAATGAATTACATATGAGTATTGAGAAATAACTATTAAAACTTTGTAAAAATATTCAAACTACCAAAAGAATATGTTGTTTTATCTATGATATTTTATTTATAGAAAAAAGGGGTTTTCTTTTAAGGAATTTAAGTTTCTAAGAGCAAGACAATTACAAATAATACTATAATTACAAATTTGGAAAAAATATTGCAGGAAGTTGATACAGGATGGGTCAAAACGTTGATTATGTAATTTTTGAAATCCGTGATATTTCTATCTCCTTATTTCTAGAACCCTGTACATTTTATGATTTTTACATTATCCTTTTCCCCAAAAGAGCAAACAGATTTATATATCTAGAGGAAAAAAAATGATTATAACTAACAATAGTTAGAACTCTAGTTTTTTGCCTAACTAGAGTTCTGATAAAAAGACATTAAATAATAAAACACGACTGAAGAGACAAATATGAAAACTAAAATAAAATTCAATTAACAGTCGGTTAGTAGATCTAACGCGGACGCTGACACCGAATATTCACTCATGGAAAGTCATCAGAAATTTAAAAAACAAATTCCCTATCTAGCACCCATAAGAAAGAAGCACCCACAAAAAGTCGAGGCATTTGCGGAACACCTTCAACATACATTCAAACCTGATCTAATAAATAGTAGTTGCATAACTAAGAAATAAAGTCGGTAACACCAAAAGAGGTATTAGATGAAATTAAAAACAATCTTAACTCTAAGAAGGCCCGTGGATCTCATTTTGTTACAGATAAAAGCCTAAAACAACTTTCCTGTTGTCATGCTTACACAATTATTTAATGAACTTTTAAATTGAAACATGTACCAGGTATGTACCAGGAATGTGGCTACATCGTATAGGACCAACCTATTATTTCTAAATTATTAGAGTAATTATGATTGAAGAGACTTGAGTCTATTATTGAAAGAAAAAGAACAGATTCTAAATCATCAATTCGGATTCAGACAATAGACTATTCTACATCAGACCAAGTTCACTGGATCGCTGATGTCATAAAAAGAGCATCCGAAGACAAGCGTACATGTTCAACTATATAGATCAAGCTTTTAATAGGGTCGGTACGAAGGTCGCATCTGGAAATTGAACAATCTATTACTGAAGTTCTATGTAGAACTTTTGAATTTATAAATCTATAACAGATTCTTTAGAGTAAAAGTAGAACAAGAGTAATCAGAGCTAAGGGAGATTAGAGCTGACGTTCTAGTCAACTTTACCATAGAATCATAAAAGATATGAAACTCATCACAATAAATGGCATACGAGAACACAGCCATGTATCTGGGTATGACGCTTGATGTTAAAGTGGAGTGTCCTTGAAATAAAAAGACAACATGTGAAAAATGGAAATATGTAATTAAATAGAATATATAAAAAATGACAGATATTTAAAAAAAATTTGTTACGCCACTGTGCGCCACCGACTATATTTATAAAAGAAGATATCTTAAAGTTGACCAACGATAAAAAAAAAGTAGTTTTGTTGCCCATCTCATCCAGCTTTTACGTACAATCTTCAGAGTGTTTTTAATTTCGGGGTTCGCATCATAATTGACTCATGATATTTTAGATTTATGTTCTATACCGATAGGTCCAGTCCGCTACGGGCCATAGGCAGCAATATACGTATGGAACGTAATGCGATGTGGCAACGTGTGTACGATGCCACTCCGCGTGCGCAACATAAGTCCGATGGTCGAGCGCAACAGATTGCCCGTCATTCGTATTTAGCTGTGCATACGTAAAGGTAGTTATCATGTCAGTGTATACAACCGCAGAGAAGGTACAAATAGTTTCGTGGTATCTTGCCGGCAATTCCTGTCGAACAACCGCTGATTTATTTGCTGTAGAGTACGTAAATCGGCCTATTCCTTTGCATTCGACGATTGAAAGGATCGTAAATGCGTTTAGGAAATATGGCTGTGTAGTCGGAAATTGCCGCAAATGCCAACAAATTGACGAACAGCCTCATATCCCTCTAATACCTGCCGATCGGGAGGAGAGAGACGAGAGGGTTTGTTCGTTAGTTGAAATGGGCGACCTTAAGTGTACACGGCAAATTGCAGACGAAATCGGTGTTAGTAGAAGTACAGTAAAGCGGATTCTAAAACGCAACAAATATAAAAGTTACAAAGTTCGAAAGTGCCAGGAGATTTTTCCCGAGGACAATTTTGCAAGAATGGAGTCAGTAGTGGAAAAGGCTAACAGGGACGAATATTTTATAAAAAATATTCTGTTTACCGACGAGTCTTCTTTTCCACGTCATGGCAAGTATAATCCCTCAGTCGTGCGATATTGGTCTCGAGAAAATAAACATCTAGCTCGTAATGTTAAAACTCAATACCCCGAAAAACTTAACGTTTGGGCGGGTATCTTGGGTGATAATATTATAGGGCCATTTGTTATCGACGGCAATTTGAATGCAGTAAAATATTTAGATTTGCTGCGAACACGAATTATTCCTGCTGTCCGTCAACTAAACGTCGATTTTGATGCAATTTGGTTTATGCAAGACGGTTGTCCCGCGCATAACAGCAGATTAGTAAGAGGGTTTTTAGAAAACACTTTTCCTAATCGTGTTATTTCCGGGAGGGGTACGATAATATGGCCACCTCGATCACCCGACCTCAATCCCAGCGATTTTTTTCTGTGGGGTTATGTCAAAGAAAATCTTTACTTTCTTCTAACAATACCGAACTTGCAACAGTTGCAAGTTAAACTGTTTAGAATTTTCGAGACAATAACCCCTAGAAATCTCGAGGGGGTGAGGCGGGAGTTTTACAATAGGCTCGGCTATTGTTTAGGAAGAGAGGGCGGTATTTTCGAATCCTATATTGAGTGACTTTCTTAAAATTTAAATTTATTTGGCAGAATTATTGATTTTTTTACTTTTATCTTTTAGAAAACGTTATTGTTTTTTTATTACTTAAAATTACTTTTCCGTAGCAGCTAAGAATACAATAATAATAATAACTTGGAGATATAACGACCTCATTATGTCTGAAACAAATGGGCAAATTACGTATACAGAATGAATATGCAAACGACTATATCCTTGCGCGGTTTAAGTCTTACTAAATTCTTAACTGCAATGTGCTGCAATTGAAGCAGCTGCGCGTAGAGGAGATTCGCTGTTGCCACTCATTGCTGACTATGGCCCCTTCCGAGCTGGACCGAACGGTATAATTACATATTACCATTTATCATACGTTGTCTCTTTATTTCAAGGATAGCCTGTATAATAAAGTTTTAGTTTTTAATCAAGTCATGAAACCAGTCTGGGTGTATGTTATACAACGTTGGGGTTGTGCCAAATCGTGTCATGTTAGAAAATTACAAATATTTCAAAATAAAGTTTTTCGTAGTATTGTTAATGCACCTTGGTGCGTTTGAAACAGTGATATTCAGAGATACAGGAATCGAGGACGTGGCCAGCAAACTACGATAATTCGCAACGAAACACGAAGCTAAATTACATCGACATACTAATGTTGAAGATTAAGCTTCTCAATTTACAAAAACTCAATAGGACCAGACCATACGACCTTGTTTAGTATGTTGAGTAATTAAAAGCAGAGGTTAGTGTACCAGTGTAATATTTTGCACAATTAGAGCAAACTTAAAGACGCCATTGGGTGAATATTAGATATGAGATTTTAGATTTAAAATAATGGTCGGTCTAAAACCAGTTTTAATGTTTTAGTTCTCATATGGTGTGTTAATAAAAAAAAAAACTAAAAGAAAGGCTGTGAATTAAAATTAATCATTTACAGTTTGTGTCACAAAACCATATTGGCGCTTATCATTAGAAACGATTTTTAAAGTACTAAATCGACATTATCTAATATGCAGTCCAGCCGCCGTTATTGCAAGACTATTGCTTGATGGCATTTTTCCATATCCGCAATAAGATTTTCAACATAATTTGCGCTATGAAAATTCTACCGGCGCTTTCTTCTCAGATTCATTTTCATGTAAGCACATATAATTTTAATTGGATTAGCATACTGTAGAGCGGTCAAACTGATACTGTTCTCTCATCAGAGTTGTCTATGCGCATCCTGAAGATGGCAATCTTTCAGGATATGTGCACAGACAACTCTGGTGTTTTAGTTGATTTTGTTTTTGGCGTATTCAATTTGGTTTCCAAACCAAACTTTCACCGTTCTTTCCCATAGCATATTCTGGGAGTCCATACACAAAATGGAAGTTCCTCAATAAGCAATTCGTTTTTCCATTCTCGACTGTAATTTTCCTGTACACACGGAAATTAATGATATTGATGTGTTTCTGAGTGAGAAGCGGCTTGGACTTTTTTATTA
Source organism: Melolontha melolontha (assembly GCA_935421215.2). NCBI lineage: Eukaryota > Metazoa > Arthropoda > Insecta > Coleoptera > Scarabaeidae > Melolontha > Melolontha melolontha. Next base: position 141,389,617 of record OW285237.1, on the reverse strand, counting down.
TTTTTCATATTTACTCATTTTTCTTTTAAGTAATTTCCTTTTTATGCTGCTTTTTTGTTGTTGCGGCAGAAATGTTTCCGCAAATCGTCGATGGTGTATGTTTCATTGTATGTTGCGAGATCATAAAGCGGGACATGTCTAATATTCAAATGCTCTGTTATTTTGGTATTGTAAGGTGGACGTACTTTTTGGCAGTCATTAATCAATTCAGTCAATTCGTTGTCAAATAATTAATAGCAGTTAAGGCATGTATAATCACGTTAATGAAAATACACGAGCAAGAATAATAGAAGTGTTAGAAAATAGGTGGTCATATCGTCAGATTGGAACAAAATTTGATGTTGGCAAAAGCGCAATAGGAAGGATTAAAAAACGTTGGAATGAAGAACATGTTGTAAAACGGAAAGAGGGCACAGGACGAAAAAGATGCACAATGGCTGCACTTTTAAATTTTCTTAGAGAAAATTCATTTGAAACTGCAGTGACGGCATGCGAATATGTTAATTTTCCTGGATCAATATGGACGCTTTGAAATCGGATAAAATGTAGTGAAATATCTAATTATTCTGCTGCACGAAAACCATAATTATCAGAGAAAAATAATCAACAAAGGATTGTATATGAACAAGAATTCTTAAATGTAAACAATGACTTTTGGAAAATGGTCATATTTTCTGATGAAAAGGTGTGTCAGTCCTTTAACAGTGGACATAGTGCGCTGTCGAACAATAATATATAAAGTAGTGGACGTTTTTCTTCAAATATGTGGGGATGGATTAGTTACCTGGAGCAGGTATTTGTTGGAATATTGATGAAAGATTAAATGGCCAAGGATATATTAGTATTTTGGAAAATATAATACTACTATCAGTAGCAAATTTTGTACCCTAACTGTAATAAATATATTTTCCAACATGATAATTCCCTTATTCACAAATAACGGGTTGTTCAAGAATGGCTAAATCATAATAATGTTAACGTGTTACCTCGGCCATCAAGAAGAAGCCTCGATCTCAATCCAATTGAAAACGTTTGGCATAAATTAGTCGAAATCATATATAAAAATAATGTAAGACCAAGAAACAAAGACGAATTAGTAACTCTTATTTAAGACGCATGGGACGACATTGAGGAAGGATTTGTACGAAATTTAATAAATTCAATACCGAGGCGACTGGCTGCAGTTTTAACATCTAATTGTCAGATAACTAAATATTAAAAATATACATATATAATTTATGTATTACAAAATACATAATTGTTTCAGAATTCGTAATTAATCCTTTATGTTAATTAAACTACACCTATACAAAAAGGTTTTGTTTAAGTATGACAATACGTTAAGCACGTATAAAGCGTTTGTACAATATGAAACAAACATGTAAATAATTTACATATCTGTAACTATGCACATGGACAATACACCTCGTATTTTCAGCATTTACTTCTGCTTAATACATATTGTCATGGATTTTTCCATGGAGAAGAAAGGAAAATAATAGAACTATATATTAAACTTTTTTGTGTAGTACATTTATTAAACTTATGTATTTCATTTTGATGTTTATTTTATTTCAGACGGGGATCATTATAAATATATTTAATTTTAAGTGATGAATTTTATTATGTTTGAAATTTTGATCCATCCTCGTATATTTAGGTTGGTCAGATGTTCAAAGCTGCCGCCATCCCGGATATTATATTGAAATAAGACGTATATTTTTCTGTATATTTTTGATTTTATAGTTGGTGGGGATATCCGTGCGGATGTTGGATTTTCATTAAGAGATTATTTGAAAGTCCTTGTGGATAGGTGTGTATAAGTATATTGGACACGACTTAATTTTGTCTAATATTAATGAAACTTTGAATAAATTCGTTTATAGTTTTTGGTGCGTCGTTTGTGATTTAAACGTAAATTTTCGTGAATTTACAAATCTTTTATATTTGTAATTTTATTTAAATGATACACCTATCTGAAGAAAGGAATCTCTCATGTTTAATTGTGACTTACTTTAATTAATGTAGGTATCTTTATAATTATTAATATATATTGATGAAAGCGCTATAATTAATTTGTAAAAATGTTGTTAAATTTTTTATATGTATTCAGAATAATATCTGGAAAATTTATTTGAAAAGATTTTTTGTGGAGGTTAGTTGTTTTTAGTCACTTTGAATATTTCAATACGTAGGAAGGTGGGGACGAGTTTGCAAGGTCATGTGATTGCATTCATGACAGTTCAGATTTGATTTCGCGCGCAGAGTAAACAATTCTTTACTTTGACGTTTTAGCTTTGGATATATATTTTATTGTTGTTTAATAAATTTTCTTGTATATTAAAAATTTATAATTTTGATCGTGGATAGTCAGATAGAGGTTTTTAATGATTTGTATCTTCATATGATATCCAAATCTTTTTGCCCTCAGTACTGTGCCTTTAGCAGTTCAACGTTACACTTGGTAAAGTTGATTTTTTTTTTATTATACAAATGTAAAGGGAAAATGTGTGTATAATTTATCTGACACCTTGTGTTTTATTTTATGATATAACCTGAATCCGAGAGGATCGACCCGAGTGACATAAGCTCAAGGAAATCTACCAGACTGAACAGCCGGAAGCATAAGTTGTAGTGTGAAGAAAAAAATTAATAAGCAATCAAAAGCACATTCCACTGCAATATGTTTCTGCCATCTAGGCGTCCTCAGTCAAGCTAGTGAAGCAATGTATACAAATTAATACAAACCTGTTATAAAGTTACAGATATGTAAATTATTTACATGTTTGTTTCATATTGTACAAACGCTTTATACGTGCTTAACGTATTGTCATACTTAAACAGAACCTTTTTGTATATTTACCGCCATCTGGCTGGTTGTTAATGGACTACATCTACATACGTATTTGATCGTTTCCCGTAGCAGCTTAGCTGTTCGAACGATAGGTAGCCCTCCGGACAAAGTCTCTTTCGCCCGTAAGATGTCAATTATTAAATATGTAGTTGTCTTCTTATAGGACGGAACTTGCTTGATCTATGCGGGCTATTTCAGTAAATTTAAATACAGATACAAACCAGTTGTTTATAACAGGTTTGTATTAATTTGTATACATTGCTTCACTAGCTTAACTGAGGACGCCTAGATGGCAGAAACATATGTGTTAAGCAGAAGTAAATGCTGAAAATACGAGGTGTATTGTCCATGTGCATAGTTACAGATATGTAAATTATTTACATGTTTGTTTCATAAACTACACCTACATGTAACTAAATACACATTTTTACACGGCTTGTTGACGTTTATTAGTAATGGATAACCTTGAATACGAAAATCCCTTTATATCAAAACACTTACTTTACACTAATAAAACTAACTATCCCGCTATGTACCTCGGCATCCGCTGCCTGACAAAACTACTAACATTGGTAAAGTATCCAGTAGCTTTTGCAATATTCATTAGAGATTTTCTCGGATAAGTGTTGCAAGTACTGCGTTTATCAAATAAGGCACCCTTGACGATACTCGTGCGCTAAAATCTGCTATCTGTACAATACTAACGTTTTATTGAATGATGATCCAAGCCAAGCGATCATCGATACCTGCCTAATTTCTAAACTCATTAATGTTTAGCAGGTATTCCTAGAAGTAATCGGTCATAGGTTCTCGTGACTCAAACTGCATATGATCAATCAAATTTGGTAGGAATAACTTGTTCATCTATCTATCTATTAAGTTAAAAAAGTCTTGCCTTATAGTGCACTGCATGAGAAATGTTCTTGTCCAATTATATTTGTTTCTTCAACATACTCGTATCTTCTCAGAGTTTTAATTTAGTTTGATTTTTGAAAATTTATTGCAAGTGTAGGAATACAGAAGTGGAAATGCTCGAAGAAATCGAATTAGTGTTAAGATGCAAGATTATTATTAAATAATATTATCGTTGTACTTGAAAGATATTGATTGATATTTAGGCTATATTTATTTAAAGGTCTTTTTTTTTAAATAATATTGCACAACAAAAAACAGTTAGATATTAAAATAATAGAAAATAAATAATATTCTATACATCTATGTATTCTTCATCTAGAATAATGAAGCAGAATCCAATAGTTTTTTACCTTTTCCGCAGGCGGCACATTTTGGTGCAAACATACGATGGTAATCGTTGACGCAGTAGATCTTATTATCTACGTCTACAGTAAACGGGACACCATCTAGGCATTCATTACAAACACAACAACGGAAGCAACCGGGATGATACGATTTTCCCATTGCTTGCAATATCTATAAAAAATAATGTTATCACTTTCTGCAAATATTCTCATATCAACCAATACGATTTAATGGCGAATTTATGTTATATTCGTAATTTTAATACATACCATCTCCATAATAAGATGACCACATATAGCACATTTTTCCGCAGTTTGTTGAAATCCGGAATACTAAAAAATAAGAGAAAAAAGTGGAAATTGGTAACAAATTTATTGCCAAGTGATATGTTCCTACTACCAAATAATCTTCCTCACAATATACTCTCCCGTGTACGTTATAGAACGCTTTTCCCCTTAACGCTCTTCCACAGGAACAACAAATGAAACAGTTCGTATGATAGAGATTACCCATTGCCTGACAAGCTTGACCTGCACCAGTTACCTTTTCACCACACGTATGGCATATACCTGCAACCCAAAATTATTCAATCAAAATCAATAGTCATTTAAAAAAATAATAGGATCTCAAATTATAGACCTTGAAATTAATTATTATTATGTCAGATCAACAAATTTAGTGTCATTCTTACATGTATTGCAATTATTGCAAATGTATATATTTTAAGATGCTATTTTAGAGGTAAATATTAATATTAATTACATTTACTTTTCTGTTGTTTTAGGTATTCAAAGACGTTGATTTAGTCCTCAATAATGGGATACTTTACAAATCTATGTAGAAGTGAACTTGCTTTTATTACCTCCAGCAGATATTCTATCAGAAAAAATAGCAATCTTTAACATTATCTGTGTATACTTATATTCATATCATACGAATGGCGATGGGTCAGCAAATTCGTTAACCAGACAATCAATTTTTTTTTATATTTAATAGTATAGGTATACATATTATATGTACAAATCAACTATTCTCTAAATAGTCTTTCCAAGAAAATCAAGTAAATTTACATCAGCAATATGCACTAGACGTCGCCGATTTCAGTTGTATCTGGAATTTTGTAACAAGATGACGATTTAGTATTCAGAAGATTTATTGAGTGAGTGAGTGAAAAATGTATCAAGCAGTTGGAAGTAGTGTTTCTATACAATCTTCAGAAATATCCAAAAATATAAAGTATCAAAAAATTTCTTGTTACTAAAGAATCGACTGTTGCTTAATATTAATCTACTCTTAATCAACGATTAGTTCTATTTTGAATGAGAATCGAAATTGTGACCTTACGTTTTTTGCGACGGACGCGCTAAACCTGAATCTCTTTAAATGCCTTAAATCACATTGATTGAAGATTAAAGAGAAAACTTTCAGATTATATGCAAAATGTATATTTGTTGTTAAAAGGTATCTCAACAAAATTATGAGATTTCTGAGTTCATTTAATGTTTCTTTGAATAAAACAAGGCAATTAAAAAAGCATATTTTACATATTTTTACTATTTGATGGATATTTCATGTAATACTGAATATTCGTGCATATTTTCTTCAAATTACAAATTAATTTTTAAATATTTTAGTAGACGATAAGTTTAAAAATAACTATTCAGAAATATAAAAAAAGCAGCAATTGAATACAATCTACTCAATAGTATCTAAAATATTTTTATAGAAAAGAAGGAAGTCCCTAAAGAAATTACAAGTATTAAGCAAATTTCATGCGGGGCTATAAACATGGGTACTGATAGAAAGATGAAGAAAGCCTCAATAGAAATGAGAGAGGAGAACAGAAAACGAAAGAAAAATATGTAAAATAGTAATGATATCCAAACAGAATTCGAAAACGGATTATCTAACAGAAAAAAATGAGAAACGACTGAGATGATAGATGAGAAAAGACGAGATAATAAGGTGAAAACGGAAAAAAGTGATCAGTTAATGAGATAATAGCTGGAAGAAGTGTGAGTAATTAGCCATGGGAAATACCAAATTTCCAAATATTTTGGGAAAGTCGGTTAAAACACATTTTTTTGTGGCCTATAAAATTAAAATAAATAACAATGCTTCTACATAAAATACAATGTTTTCCAATACTTATAGGACTTAATTATATCAGTACAGTTGTGTCCACAATTTAACAATACAAAACTGCAATCAAAGGAATAAAGTGACTGTAAGAAGGGTACATTATGGTTAAGTATAAACTGATAAATACGTAAATGGATTTAAAGACTATACAAATAAAAAAATAAATATGCTTTTGAATGTTATATTTTCTAAACTAAAAATTAAGTCGATCAAATATACATTGAAGTAATTGCCGAGATTCGCATATTGATAGGTGACAATTTATTTGCAAGTTGATAAAACATGTAATACCACATGATAAAATTATATTACCCCTAGGACTACCACGAAAACGGCCTCTCGCTATTTACCGCGCGGGTCCATTGGACCCGCATTACTATATGCTGGGTTTGAGCTAATATTCGGAGATTATTTTGAATTCAATATAGCGTAAGCATTATTATATTTGACTTTTATTTTATTTAACATAAGAAAAGACCATTAGAATAAACCGAAGCAGTAACAATAATAAGACATAAAATTGTAAAATAAAATATATAAATGACTTACATAAAAGTAAAAGTGGGTTAAACACATTTCTTACAAATAACTACTGAGTGTTCACCGCTTACATTGGTTTTACAACGTGCACAAGTTGTTTTTGTTTTTTTGTCTTTTGAAGATGGACAAACATCACATCTCTTCTTCTTTCTTGGAATCTCAGAAGTAGTAGATGCTTCAGCTTCTTCTTCGTCTGCTTTTGGTTTTTCGTGGTCCTTGTATTCTGCTAGCTCCTTTCCTAGCTCATTTAGAAAGTTTCTTCTCTTTTTCAAATCAAAAGCTGAATTAGGTTTCAAGAGCTTCCATAGTATGTATGCGTCCATGGCGCTGATGTCTATTATGTTACAAAAAACTACAGGAGGCCATCTCTTCGTCATCCTTTTCATCGGTGTATGATCGTGTCATTTTGTCCATGTTGTCTACGCCACCTTTTGTTTTATTGTAGTCCAGGATTACCTCAGGTTTCTTTTTCTTGCCATTATCAACATGTTTCTCACTGTGCAGAGTACTCAGCAACGTTACAAGCTTGCGTTTCTTTGGGCAATACGAAATAATCATCACATCGTCTGTAAAACCAAACTTTGTGGAAAATACTTGACGATTTTTTGAATCAACAAATGAAGATAGCAATTCAGGCTTATTTTTACGGATCGTGCCAACTAACATAGGTTTTTTGATAAAAAATACTTTGCGAGATTGTACGAACTAAGAAATTGTCGCAGGTGACATTCCTTCCAGAATTTTCATATAACCTTTTATACCCTTTTATAACCTTTTCGCCTTTATTCTTGTCTCTTTCCTCTCCAAGCTTTCCAGGATAAATTTCCAGTTTCCACGCAAAGGTTGTTACACCATCACAAATGGCACAAAATTTTATTCCATATCGTCCAGGTTTTGATGGAATATATTGTCTAAAGGATCATCTGCCTCTGAAAGTTACAAGCTGTTCATCAACCGTCATACACCAATTTGGTACATACGCATCTCGCAAATAAGTATTCCATAACTCAAAGCATTCCCGTGTTGGTGCTATTTTGTCGCCACTCGTTTTTCTTCGTCTTTCCGCTGCATCGTCAAATCTAAGTACACGAAGTATATTTTGAAATCTATTTCAAGAGATAATAGTACCAAAGATTCTTCGACCATTGTTTTTGCAACAAAGTTGTGTTACGTCCTCGTTATAAGATTTGTATACACCTATTAGTATCAAAACTCCAATAAATTTCTTCAATTCTTGGGACATCCATTTTTATCAAATTTTTGCAGAAAACAATCTCACCTTCTTCATTCGTCCACTTCAGGATAATTTCAAGAAGAGGTTTACGAAAATAAATCAAAAAAGAAGAAGCAAGTGTATCGATCTCGCGATTTCCAAAGCGTGTTGGGCCTGAACGTTCTCGTTAAAATAGTGTCGTGGTTATCTTCCGTGATGAGGTAAAATAGGATCTTGGTACCAAACAACTTGTTTGTTCTTTGATATAAAAAGATTAGCTCCAGCCGGATTTCTGTTGCAGCTCTCTGCAGATTCTTCTGCTGTGCTTGTATCACTTCCATCGATGAGGCCTTCGACTGCATCTACCTTCCCTTCGTCGTCTGAAGCTTCATATCCGCTATTATATTCAACGTCACTCATTTCGGCTACTATCGCCTCTAGCTGTTGTTGTGTAAGGTATTCTTTATTTCTACGATCCATTTTTCGTAATGAGTAAAACGCAAAGTAGAAAATAGCAGCAATAACAGATTCACAAATAACTACCTGACAATTGATAAAAAATTATGCTAAAATATTAAACGGCAGATCACAACTTATTCACAATAACAAAGTAACACTACACAGATTCGGCAAGCACTAATGCATTGTTCACGACGTGCGGCTATAAATACTCGTACACACGTAAAGACCCCAAAATCCGCATGATAAAGGGATTGTCCCTTTCTGTATACATCGGGAAATGCTAAGAAAGGTTTATCAGCAGCGGGGAAGTCCGGAATTTATAAGCAGGTGGAGAACATGGCTAAATGCCACAATTTTTTATTAAAAAAATTAACGAAATATTGAAAATTTTATTTTAGAGTTCTTCTAAACAATCAAATGCTATAGAAAAAGCAAAAGTCTTTAAAATATAATGTAATACCAAATCTATTGGCATTTATTGCAACAGATGTTTCTGTAGTAGCCGAAACAATTTTGAAATTAGAAACAAGAGAACTGCTTCTGACTGAATCTGTAAATTCAATATACAAATGCCACAGTGCATTGTCAACTCTTACAGGAGCTAAAGAAATAAGTTTCAAAAGTTTCTAATATGTTGAAAGGGACAATTGTAGATGACATTGAATTAAAGCCTTACATTTAAGTGATTTAAAAATGCTCTAATTACTTCCGTTGATGTTGAACGACCTTTTTCCACATTCACTTTCTACCAACACTTGCTAGACGACAAAAAACATTAATTTAAAATAGAAAATTTAGAAAAGCTCCAGTTGTCAATTTTTTTAATAGCACCTAATTGTAATAACTGGATAGATCACGCATAATAATTCATAAGTATATAGATTGTTAGATATTAATTATTACTACATACTAGTAATTATATATTGTTGAATAGCATTTATAATGTCTAAAGATATTTTTTCTATTTTGCCTTCGAAATGAACTCATTATGAAACCCAAAACAGTATCGAAACGAGCTTCATTTCGATACACTTTTTTTCATTTTTCAATATTGGCGTTGTTCGAATACAGAAATAAATATCATTGCTGTCATTTGATTTTAAGAATTTATGTACATTTGACAGATATGATATATGTCCGTATTTTACACAAACAACGTATGTTGTATACAATTGACAACAACATATATATGTTTCTATGTCACTCATGTTTATATTTTTAAATGAAATATCAAGTAATGTTAACGAAAATTAATAAATAATAAGTAATATAATATACTTTGCGGATAGCAAGATTTAAATTTGAAAATGTCAAGTATCAATGTGACCAACTGCATGCTTTATATAAAAATTAAACTCTGAACTTTCAAATTAAATAATTCCAATTTAAGCAATTTATTAATGTAAAAAACGCAAAATAGAAAAAATAGTATAAAAAACTCGTTTCATAAGGCCTTTTGCCGAACTCGCTCTTTAGAAAACTCGCCGCTATCGCGGCTCGTTTTCTAAACTGATCTCGTGCGGCAAAATGGTGCCTTATGAAACTTGTTTTTTAATATACTATTTTCTATTCCCATACTTTAATTGTATTATTAGATATCCGGGTCCTGTACTTTAATGATGCCCATTAAGATACAAATTTTTCATTACGGTACAAGTTTACAGCCAATAGGAATGCAACATTCCAATATTCGACCAATAATGTCATGAACATTTGACAAATCTAAACTTTGACAATTCAGTCACCTACTCTATAACCATATTGAACATAGTTGTCATTTGAAATAAATAAATTTTGAATATAAAATGCAAATTTTTTTCGTTATTACAGCTGGTCGTAGAAAATTTAATGGCTATTAAGACACTCGTATTCTTCACAACACTCGCTTTCAACTCGTGTCGTAACCCTCATACTCGTGTCTTAATAGTCATCATTACAAGCTCATTGCATAATATACTATTAACTTTTTGTAATCATATTATTAATAGTGTTACACAAATATGTAATGTAACAGACCTTAAATGTAAAATAAAGTTTTGTTTCATAGAATCGGATTTGTTTTTTGTTAGAATGTTATACAAAATTTAGCATATTAATGCATATTTTTCTATGTTAGAGCATTTTTGCTATTTTAACATGCATATAATACGAGTTTTACTTATAACTAATTAAAAAAAAAATTACTATTTCGAACAACAATGCCGCTGCAAAGTTAATGGGGCAGAAAGATAGCCTTCGGGATTATCTGACTTTATTCCATTCGATTTTTCATGTTTGTTTACTTTTACCGAAATTTATGCATGAGGTTGTTGGTATCAGGGAATGCTGTCACCAATGTTGTACAAAGTGTTTCAAAAAGAACTTCAGCTCAGTAGCAGTAGACACTGAGTAACTAGTACTTGCAAATTATTATAAGCCACTTGCCTTTTATTTATAACTATTTATCTAATGAGATATTTCCGAAGTGCACAATTTCTTAATGGAGAATGACAATATTCCTACGCGGAATGTAAGCGAGTTTCACTTGCAGTTTTCTAATAGAGTGTGAATATTACCAGTTTACATTATCACATTCGTCTAGTCATGAAGAAGTTTCGGGCTACAGGATCTGTGTTAAAAGGCAAAATTTCTGGTAGACCACGTGCACAGCAAAATCTTGTTGAATACGTAGAAAATCTCAGTTCAACTATCAGTTCAAATGAACGTATCTTCTAGTACCGTTCATAGAATTTTGAACCATCGTTTACATACCTATGTATCCATACAAAGTATCGATTGTTCAACAGATCTTACCTAGAGCTCACACTAGTAGGTTTAATTATTGCAACCTCTTTTAAGAAAATTTAAATAATGACGAAATTCTTGATCTAAGTTTTTTTTACTAATGAAGCATGGTTTCATTTAAGCGGGTTTGTAAATAAACAAAATTACAAAACATGGTCTATAAGCAATCCAACCAATCACATCGAAGTGTCTTTACATCCTGTTAAAGTTGGAGTACGGTTAGCTGTATCTCGTAGAAAAATACGACCAATATTTTTTCACAATAACATTAATAGCCAACGATACCGAGAACAGTTATTAACACCATTTTTAACTCAAGTGGAACGAGATAAATTCAATGGGGGTTACTTAAAGCAAGATGGGGCCACTGCACATACAACTCGTGAAAACTTAGCGCTTTTAGAAGTTTACTTCCCCCATCAAGTTATAAGCAGAGGTGTTTGGCCAGCGCGGTCACCAGATTTTACTCCGTTAGATTTTTCTATTTTTAGATTGCTAAAAAATGAAGTATATAAGACAAGAATGAATTACTTAAATGACTTGATGAATACAATTACAATTAAATGTAATGAAATAACACTAAAAAAATATTGCAGAATATTTTTGACAACATGAAATTATGTATTCAACAAAATGGTGACCATTTCGAACATTTGCTATAAATTATAATAATTAAAATTTCTACAAATTAGTTATTTACCTTGGTTGTTTGATTAATATCCCATCTTTAAAGTTTTCTTATTAAATAAATTGAAGAGCGGAAATGCAAAAGGGGTTAAGTGCCAGTGGCGGCTCGTGCTAAAAATTTTAAGGTGTTCTGCAAGTTTTACAAAAAAATTTACATTGCACGGGCAGTAAGAGGTTGTCTCCCATCGATCTTATCGTGCTTTCTTCCCCTTCCGCACTGAAGTAATGTATTTCTGGAACGATTGTCAATTGTCACACAAAAAAATGAGTCACTAAGCACTACTTTACTAACAAATTATTTCTTATAAATTAAATCTATTCTACGTTCTTTTCGATTTGCAAATTTTGTTATCACTTTGTCATTAAAATTGTCTATTTCGGAGATAAACTTTTTTTCGATAGATAGCATGGAAAGAGATGTTAAACGATCTTCGGTCATTGAATTTCTGAGAAACGTCTTAATTCGATTTAGTGTTGAAAAGCATCGTTCGGCCTCTGATGTTGTCATGGGAGTTGTTTAGAATTACAATTTCTAATAATTTTCTAGTCTCCTTCAACATATCTCCCAGATTGTTTTTTATTAAAAATTTTAGAAGAGCTAGTGCGCCTTTTAAAGATCTACAATCAGTTCTTGAGTAAATAACAGACAATTCAGTTCGTAATCTTTCTTTATCAAGGCTGGGATAATAGGAGCATGCGGAAGTGAGTTTGTCCTCAGGAAATTTACTGCAATACTCTCCAAAGCATTCCGAAAAAAAAGTGATGCCACTACTAGATGCTCTTTAAAATGAAATCGATCTTTTGCACAATTTAGAATAACATCACACACCTCTAAAGCCGAAATTCGATGATTAAATCTGCTGTTATTTGGACGTTTGCGTTTTTCTGGTGGTGGCTCATCGCTTATTAAATCTGTTTAGTCCATTTACTAATTTAACATAACTTATAAACAATGTAACCCGCTATTTTAATAATGTTCCTGTCACTTGGCTTTTGACACATTGTCGAAATTACTTCAAAAATGTCATCTTTCAAATATCTCAGTGTTATTTAAATTCTTTTAATAAAATTTGTATCGTATATGTTGTCTTTTCTTCGATCCTACCTTGAATAAATACAATAGTGAGTGTATTCTCTTAAATATTTAATCTTTCTTTCTTGTGATCCTTAATTTTTGGATTTTATATCACTTTATGTTTAACTTCTTTCTATAACAGCTTCTCTGTGCCTGTTTCCTATTACTTTTCATTCTCATTGAACTTGTTATTAAATTCCTTCTGCCAATACTATTCTTATTCGAGTTATAATTTTTCGATTGTCAATTTATTACAAACAAAATGAATATGGTCATCGCAATACTACTACATTATATTATAACAGTATTTTCTTTAGATTGACATTTTTAAATTCGTTATATCTTTTGAATGGAATGTCCGATTTTAATAATTTAAAAAGTATTTTACTGGTATTGAAATGGTCTTTAATAAAATATCATTTAATAGGATAAGAAATAATACAGAGGTATGGATAATATGGTTTGATTATTGCCGGCACTTTTATTAACTTTTAAAATGTAAAAAAGTAGTTATAGTGGCATAACTACAGTAGTTGGACATATGGTTTCCCGGACTTTTTTGTAGATATTAATACGTTCTATAATACTGTAGAACATTTTTTTGTTCTATCAACAATAGTTTCCGCAGCGTACGCGATTGCAGATTTTTTGTGACTAATTTTTTCACACCTTGGGTTACATTAACGCATTTTTATTGGGGATATCTTTTTTTTTTAATGTAATATAGCCTATGTCACTCAGTGAAAATGCAGCTTTCTAATGGTGAAAGAATTTTTGAAATCGGTCCAGTAGTTTTTGTGTGAAAGCATTACAAACATACATACAAAAACACAAATGTTTCTTTCCTCTTTATAATATTAGTTTAGATACCGAATCATATCGCCCTCGGCGCTGGTGTAAATGCAGCGAACATGCCTGGTAAAATCACGCATTGGTTTAGACAACCGCGGGGGTAGCGGGGTGCGCGCGGGTGTTTGAAAGAGCTCTGAGCGCACGTACGTGTGGACCAGATAAGGAACAAGTGAGCGATCGCGCGAATTAGGTTGGTTATTCCACTGGTCGCCTATTGTATATTATTTGATAATATACTATAGGTATATAACCGGCGTTAAGTGTTGGAATTTCGGAAGCGAATATCTCGGCTTCTACTGATCGGATTTTGATGATTGAGGTGTCAAATTGTAGGGTTTGATGTCCTCTACAGGATGATGTAGAAAAATATGCAAATTTTTTTATATACAGGGGGAGAATTTTCACAACAATATGTTACGCTTTTATAAACATCAGAAATGTCGGAAAAATTATGTAAAAGAAAACTAGTTATAACTAATACAGGTTCGCCCGCCCAATTTTTTGGGAGCTCTGCAGCACTGCAGCGCTTATGCGCCAGCCGCCACTGTTAAGTGCCATTTTTAGCCACATACGGATACTGCGTCCAAAAGACGTTATGTGCCAAGGCAAATGTAGGTTGAAGAGCGCTATGTGCCAGTGACGTATTTAGAGGTTAGAACATTGTAACATAGATGGCAGGAGGTGCAAGTACAGGAGCAATTTCCGTTTGAAAGGGGTTATGTGCCATTGTCAATTCGGTAGTAATAAACGTCATGTCGTCCGTACAAAATGTGCAAATTGATAACAGTAACACTAAAAAGCGCAGATCTAATGGAAGTGGGTGTTATCGTAGTTGTAATAAGAAGCTCAAGTGTCAGGGAAAGGTGTACACATCTTCCTTCCAATGGCAAGGAAATAGCTGCAAAGTCCGAACCACAAAGAGAGGTAATTTTAACATAACCTAAAATATTATTTTAAGTAACACGTTCTAATATTACAGGTGCTGTGTAAACGTCAATATAGTTGCAAGAACATCACATATGAGAGAAAATTAGAATTATTTAAAAGTTACTACGAAACGGCTTTCTCAGAACAAGGCACATATCTCATGGGTTTAATTAACCTGGCTCCAATACAACGAAGACGGCATGGCACATACGAGTCTCCAAAAAGCAGTCGCCGTCAGTGCAGCATTTATTACAATGTTCCCGATGGTAATGGACATTTAGTACATGTGTGTAAACGTACATTTATGGAAATATTCGCCATCACTGCTAAAAGAATTGAGGTTCTTGTCAAAAAGAAAAAAAGGGGGGAAATGTTTGTGTTGATCGCAGGAAGGGCAATAAGACTTTAAAATTTACTGAAGATGATCGTCAACAAGTCAAAAATAACATCTTGTTATTACCTAGAGATGTTAGTCATTACTCGAGATTAAAATCAAAAAGAGAGTATTTAAGCCCGGATTTAAATCTGCATCGATTGCATAACGCTTTCTTAGTTAAGTATCCCGATTCTAGTGTTACATACAAATATTACAGACGCATATTTTTCCAAGATTTTCCGAACTTATCGTTTCATCGTCCCAGAGTTGACACATGCAGAACATGTGACAAACTTAATTGCGAAATCCAAGCACAAATTTCAAGTAGTAAGAGTGCAAAAACTCAACTTGAAGTGCATCATAGAAAAGTGCAAAACTCTTTAGCTGCCATGAAAGACAGTATCATGAGACCGCAACAACCTGGAAATACATGTTCTGTGATATCAATTACAACAGGTTATGTTTGTGCCTACCCTCACTCACTCCGATATGTTTTACCTTAGTCAACTTTCTTGTTACAATTTTGGGGTACACCTTAGCGACACAAACACCTCGTTCATGTGTATGTGGCACGAAGGTGTTAGAGGAAGGGGAGGAAGTGAAATCGCCTCCGGCCTTTTACGAGTGCTAAATATGGATGTTACTCACAAGAGAAATCTCATAATCTGGAGTGATAACTGCGCCGGCCAGAATAAAAACAAGATGGTTGTGTATGTAATGTTATTCCTTGTTTCCACTGGTGTTTTTGACACAATACAACAAAACTTTTTAACCAGTGGTCATAGCTTTATGGCATGTGACAGAGATTTTGCCTTAATTGGAAAAAGAAAAAGAGTGATGAAGAGCTTTGTACCAAACGATTTACATGAAGTTGTAAAATCAGCAAAATACAATCCACAATTTGCCATCGTGAATATGGAGAACTTAGGATTTTTTAATATTTCCAATGCAGCCGACGAAGTTATTAATACAAAAACCCTTAACATTAGTAGAGTTGTTCAAATAAGAATAGATTCGAGAAAACCTGGGAAAGTACTAACCAAAGAAACTTTCAACGATTTAGAGGACTGGAAAGAAACTCTTGTTCTGAAAAAAGGTAAAACAACAGCAGATCTTAAAGGAAACTTAACTTTGTTAGCACAGGAAAGCAAAATTACAGACAATAAGAAAAAGTCCTTAGCCAGCATGATACCATACCTTCGGCAGCAGGAACATAAGGAGTTTTACAGAAAACTTTTAAAAATTGAGTGAAATGTGTAAGTGACCAGATACGAGCGATCTTGATCTCACTTAACCCCTTTTAATGTTTTCTTTAGGTTGGCACTTAGCCCTTTCTTATTTTTTGCATAAAAAATGTATTTGTTTATACAAAATATACGAAATAATATTTAGTTTATATACCATTATTATGTCAGCCGTAGTGTATTTTATTCTTAGATTTAAAAACAAGTTAGTTGTAAGCAGTTTTTTGAAAATTAAATGGTTTTCTTTAATTAGATTTCTTTTATTACAATGGCACTTAACCCCTTTTGCATTTCCACTCTTCAATTAATAATCTAATTGTATTTGTTATTCATTTTATCAGCATATCTCTCAATGATAAATTTTGACAGTGACAGGTCACTTTCAACTTTCATATCATTTAATCTATATCAGCATTTCAAGAATGCAGAACATCATAATTTATGGAAGAAATTCATGGACAACTAGATGTAATCGTTTTTGAAACACATATAATTTCAGAACAATTGAGAAATGTTTTAAACATGGAGACGATGAAGCTTGTATTGACAGTGATTTTTCAAGCATAATTTGTACAAATTATACAAAGAATTCAAATAAATTTTACCTCAAAGTAGCCCTTGGAAATTATGATTATGTCTTAGCTTGTTACTAATTTTAATAGGAATTTTGTTGGTTATGAGATGAGATATTTGATTGAAATGACAAATGTCAAAATAATTATTATTAATTGACAACTAATGCAAATTTAAATTATTAATAATCATACGTTTTTAAAGGAATGGCCTACTAGAGGCAAAGCTTATTTGAACGCTTTTTATATGTATTAGTTTGAATTAATTTCAATGAAAGATAAGAATTACTATTTGTTATTAATTTTAACAGATGTAATGTACTGTAAAATAAACTATAAATAGTACAAACAAACAAAAGCATTTCAACGCCATCGATAAAATACGATATTTTTAGCAATTTACATACCAACGCTGAATAAATTTGTGACATTGAAAAAAAGCGGTACATGCATATACAGGTCGCTATTATGTATGGAAACGATCAAACACGAACGTATGGAAATGTTTGGATCTTTTTGGCTATATGTTCATTTTTTACGAGTTTACTTAATAAGAGTTTACGTTAATAGGCTAGAAAATCTCCAAGATCTCAAATTATTAATTCGGCAAGAAATTTCCGATATACCTTTAATTTGGTGCAAAAACTCAATTCGAGACTTCATTCGACGTATCCATTACTGCCAGAAAGTTAATGGTGGACACTTTGAACACCTTTTGTAGATACATAGTTTCTTATTTAATAAATGTTTTTTATTGTTGTTACCCCAAAACAGACCGAAACACATTTTACCATTTTTTTTTAAACTATTTTGGAAAAAAGACTATATTTGCATCACTAAATTAAAAAAAAAATCTTGCCAACGATGCCAAATTCATGCACTGCTGCCATTTAAAAAAAAAATCAAGTAAGCCTTGGATTTCAAATATACGATTAGAAAAAAAAATGAAGATATAGCCGAAAAGACCCAAACATTTCCTTATATCCGTATACAAAATTTCATATAGATATCTCGAACCGTTCTCGAATATTTGATTGTTTCCATGCCCGTACATTAGGTCATTTTTCACACGAGCGGTAATGACAATCTTTTTGAATCTCTGATAAAAACCAAATAACAGATTATGAAAATAAATTAGTAATAATGAGACAGCTGTACAACGATGGTTAAATCTATAGAACTTGGGCATAAAATCTCATCATTGCAAATGAAAAACATTTATTTAATACATTTACTTAATAATCTTTGCCGATGCAGATTGTAAATACGCAAATTATCAACAACAAAAAAAAACATATTATAAGCTTTATTATCAAAACAGATAAAATCTTTAATCAAAAAATATGCTGGGTATATTGTATAAAGTATACTATTACTATCTGCTGTATAATAGTATATTTCGAAATGTTGTGGTATTGAAATATAATCACTATCTTTAGATAATCGGAATTTAAAACACTTTTCGTTTCAAAATAAAAATGCTTATATAAAAAAATGGTATTTATAACATTATACATAAAAAATATATACAGTCCCTGGCAACACAAATTAGACTCACGATGAAATTGTGCTAAATTAAACAAATAAAGTTAAAATATTAAATAAATATATTATTAATAATACATATAATTGTTATTTTTATAACACTATGAATATAATAATATTTAGTTACTCGGGCCTTCGCTTTAATAACAGCGTCAATGCTTCTCATACGGGTCCTCACTATTTCTTCAATTATTGGATGTTGTGTCCAAATATAATGAATATTTGGTTTTAGTATATCTATGTTATTGTTTTTCTGTTTCTAGACTAAAGATTTGAGAATTCTCTGGTAATTTCATTATGTTTTTTATAACGGCTATAAATCCTACTTATAACTTTATATTGAACTACCCTCCATATGCTCCCACGTCTCATAAAAAAAGTGAATGTTATTAACTCCATCGATCTTATAAATGACTCATTTCTTAATACAGTTGATAGCATAAAGACGGATCTTGGTGTTTTGTTCGTTAAGTTTTGTGCCACATATTAGCAACATTTGTCTCGCTGCCTCACCTGGCTTTATTTTGCGTACTTGTAAACTCTTTATTCTACCTCTCTGTTCAAAATTATGTATTATAGTGCTTAGTAAATTAGAGTATGCTTCTCCTGTGTGGTCATCTCATTATATTTATCTTCAGTTATCAATCGAAAAGGTAAAACGTCGTTATCTAAAGTATTTGTCTTTCCAAATTGATGGCGTTTATCCTGAGCGTAATATTGACTATAATTTGTTACTGAGAAGACATGGTCTACAGTTCTTGGGCCATTGTCGGGATACCCTGGGAGTGAGGTTTGTATGGAAGATTGTTCGTGGCACCACTGGCTCGCCCCATTCATTTTCTTCTAACAATTTTCATGTCCTACGTATGTCCTCTCGTTCTTCTCCTACATTTGCCTTACCTTTTCTATGCCATAATATAAAAAGACTGTATATATATAACGAGTGATCATTAAAATTTTCGCTCAAGTAAGCCATGTACACAAAAAGTAGGTATGTCCTAACTTAAGTTATTAGAGGAGATCTGTCATTATAATTTCAAACGTCATGATTGTTAAAAAATAATTTTAAATGCTGACTTTTATATTAAATATACGTATTTATAATTTTTATACAAAGTAATAGAATATTATAAAAAATGTGTAAAATGTTGACCATTCTCCACCAAGCATAATCGCACTCTATTTCGTAGAGCATTGAAAACATTGATCAGTATTTGCGGTGAGTTATTGATGTGTTCACATTTTTCTATGATTTTATGTCTTAACTCTTGTAGATTATTAATTGGTGTTTCATAAATATATATCTTTATATATGGCCACACAAAAAAATCCATGACTGTTAAATCACACGGTCGTGGTGGATATGGAATCGCTGTATTTCTACTTATTATCCTATCGCCATAAAATTGTTGCAAAAACTGAATATTTTCAAGTGTAACGTGAGATGTAGCCCCATCCTGTTGAAAATATCCGACCGGGAGTTCATCATTAGTCAATTGATTAGTAAAAACACTGAGAATTTCGTTACGATATTTCTCCGATGTTATCGTGCCCTCAAAGAATATTGGTCCTATTAATCGGTGACGACTCATACCTACCCATACGCCTATTTTTTCTGGATGTAGAGGAACTTCTCTGTAGAAATGAGGATTTTCACTGGACCACATACGCATATTTTGCGAATTAACATAACCTTTCAAATAAAACCAAGCTTCATCGGTGAAAAAAGTATGATTTCAAATATTGTCTGTCATTGTTTGAATAAACCATTGGCAAAATTGTGTTCCTTTTTCATAATCCGTAGGTAATAGATTTTGTACAGAAGTTAATTTATATGGATACATGTGCAAGACCTTTTTTA
This sequence comes from Melolontha melolontha, assembly GCA_935421215.2. NCBI lineage: Eukaryota > Metazoa > Arthropoda > Insecta > Coleoptera > Scarabaeidae > Melolontha > Melolontha melolontha. Next base: position 141,369,223 of record OW285237.1, on the reverse strand, counting down.
AAATTTTTTGACATGTTCCATACGAAAGCCCTACTTGTTGCGAAACTCTGCGAATAGATGTTTGAGGAGATTCGTTAATAATTTGTCTGACATTTTCAATTACGCCGCGACTTCTCTTGAGAGGAGGACCGCTTCCTTTTTTCCTTAAAATACTGCCTGTTTGACGAAAAAGATTTACACAATGCATTAGCGTATCACGGAAAGTTTTATAGCTAGGAACAGTATTTGGATATCTCTCTTCAAACTCCGCAAGGCAATTTTCTATTGAATGCTGCCAAATACCATCAATTTTTTGAGATGTCAGGAAGTAACATTCTACCATAAACGCTTTATGCATATCATTAAAGGCCATTACTTTTTCTTTTGATGAAACTTTAAAATATATATTTGACACTGACAGATGTTTGAAATAACATCTTAATGACTAAAGCTACGACATAATTTTTATATACACGGCCAGCTACGAGTGAAAATTTTAATGATCGCTCGTTATAAGTGTTCATTTGAAAAGTCAATCTAGTAGCATGTGATTTACTAAGAACATTTTGAAGTATGTCGTTAATTAAAATTTACTACTTAACCTGCGAAGTCGTATATTTTGACAGTTTCATACATACAAATAAATAACAAATAATAGGTATTTATTGAAAACTATAACAAATGTTGAAAATGTTGTCCTTCAAGATCAATGCACTTTAAAATCCTCCGTTCAAAATTTCTGATGATATTCTGCAACATTACTTGGATTGTTCTTAATTTCCATGCATTTCTGTTCGATTCTCTGTAGCATATCATTCAAATTCAATATAGGTGTTCGAAATATGTTATTTTTTAGATAAGGCCACAAAAAGAAGTCGCAAGGTGTTAAATCGCATGAACGTGCAGGCCAGGCAATTTCAGTATTTCGACTAATTATACGCTCATCAAAAAATTCTTTTAAATAATCCAAAGATTCTGCAGTACAGTGACAAGGTGCTCCGTCTTGTTGGAAATATGCATTTTGAAGTTCATCATCAGGCAACTGATTGACAAATGGTTGTAAAATTTCCGTTCGGTACCTTTGAGCAGTTAACGTTCCCTGAAAAAATATTGGTCCAATGATTCGCCTTTGGCTTATCGCTGCCCAAACACCAATTTTCTCTGATGTAGCAATTCTTCATTAATTACATGTGGATTTTCACTACTCCAAATTCTTGTATTTTGTGAATTTAGGTATTCCGTTTTATAAAACCATGCTTCATTAGTAAAGATGACTCTTTGCGAAAGTTCTCCATTATTGTTCATATTTACAAATCAATTACAAAACTGTAGTCTACGTGGGTAATCAATTTCTAACAATTCTTGTACTGCTGTGACACGGTATGGATAAAGTTGCATATCTTTTTTTAATAACTTGTGAGTTGTAAGAAAGGTTTATTTGTTGACTCAAATGTCGTACAGATGTTTGTGGTTCATTTTCCATTATTTCTTCAACACGATTGACAACTTGAGGTGTACGTTTCTTAACTGCTCCGCTGCCTGATTTTCTTAAGAGACTACCAGTTTCAGAAAAAAGTTTTAAAGTTCTATCCAAAGTATTCTTAAATTGTATATAATTTATTACAAAATGTGGAAACTCAACTTGAAATTCTACCATGCAATCTTGAACTGAATAAGCCCATAAACCATCTATTTTATTACCACTTCGCAAATAAGCCTGGACTAAAAAAATTTTATGTTCTAAAGTGAAAGCCATTTTAAAACTGAGAAGCAATTTATTTAAACCAGAATCCACGCACGATTATTTTATGCACTAACTGATATTTGTGATTGACATTATCAAATGTCATTTGGATTTACGGAACAACAAACACATACTAATATATTTGCGTCTTATTCTATCAAAATTTCAAAGTAACCTAGATTGACTTTTCAAATGAACACTTGTTATATATGTATATATATTTTTCCCTTTTTTTGTGAATTATTTTTAATAATATTTTAATGTAATATTTTTATGCATTCCTTAGTTTGTCCTGTAATTGGTTAAAATCGTTGGACAATAAAGCAATTATTATTATTAATTCTCAAGGCATCATCTATAGCATTTTGGTTCGGAAAGTTATCGAGCCGTGGAAGCATTGATACAATTGTGCTTTTGAAAAACATTATAGATTTACCACGATGGTAAGATGGCAGTCTTGCATAAATGTGTATGGACCTTTAGTAAGATCAAAAGTTTCTATATAAAGAGGTCACCGTTGATGACCCCTTCATATTGGACTTTGTTCAATAATTTTTCACGTCATATGAAGAATTCGGTAAGACTGAATCATCATCGCAAAAGGATGTTTTACGACTCTTGGCACGGCGCATTTATGAAAACGCTCAGGTGGCTTCTTTCAACTTGCAAATTTCTGTAACTGCCTCCAAACGCGATTCAACGCTGAATATTGTCTACATAAAATAACACAAAATTTCGTAAAAAGTATCCTTCTTTAATATTTAGAAATAAATGTGATATAGCGACAATGGGGGACTTACGATTCTCCAATCTTCAACAGTAAAATGAATTATGTAATTTTGCCCATTCTAGACGTGAATTTTCATTATCAGTTTTGATGTTTTTACAAACATATATTAGAAACATTATAATTATGTATAAAGAAAATGTTAGCCTCCTACTTGTGAACAATATTGAACTCGTCGTCATAAATTGCACAATTGCAATTGCCTCTTTAACTGCGTACCGTAGTTCTTGCAAATTATTTATGGGATTTCGGAATATTACGTTTTATTTTTCAAATAAAAGAATTAAGAAATCCAGAGACGATTTATCTATTTGCTCATAAACCCACTTATAAAACGTCTAGGAAAAATTGCTGTAAATAATTCATAGTTGCATGTGGAGCGTGTGGTGGGAAATAACCATTAGTTAATTCTATCTTATTTAAATTACACCAAAATAATGGTTTCGTATCTTGGACGTTAATTGTTTCGTGAATGAAACAATTAATAATTCGTTGCCTTGGTATTGCCCGAAACACCAATTTTAACTAGATGCAATGGTACTTCAATTAAATTGTGCCGACCAAGTTCTATAATTCTGCGAATTAACATGAAACCATGCTTCATCGATATAGAAAGAAATATTTTGCTAATAGGTGTTATTATGCAGATGAGCATTATACCACTGACAAAACTGAATTCGTTATAAAAAAGTCAGGTGGGCGAATTTGATGGACAATTGAAAATTTATATAGTTTATTAAATATAGCTGTCTTTTCAGCATATTACGAGAGAATTCATAGAAAAGTTCTAGAATGGATGTAGGAAAGTGGAGCTTACTTATTAATTGGAATAGAGGTACAAAAACACGAGAATTTTGTTGACAAATTTGAATTAAAAAAACGGAATGTCAACATAAAATTGCAGAATTGTTGCAGTTTAGGAAATAAAATTTCAATTATTTGTAGTCACCAGTTAATATACTCGTAAATAAGTCAATTGTCTGGGACTGTCAATTTTATTACGCTAAGGTATTTTTTAAATTTAGATATTTGTTTTTCAATAATTTGATAGTTGCAAAATATAAATAATTATAATGTTTGGAATATGTATAGTTACTTCCTACGCATAATTATTTAATTCAAAAGCGGGTCGTTTCCATCGTCGTTATACTAGAGAATTTAATTATTTCAAATATTGTACACTTTTAATAAGAATGTCAATTACCAAGAAATGTTGAATTACCAGAAAAGAATATTAATGTTAATGACTAATGAGTCTAATGACTCAATAATATGATGTCATTTATAATAACTCGATTCTGCATTTTACATACGCTTACATGTATTATCAATAAAATTCAGTTTATTATTCACAGAATGTGCACTTTTTTCCTATAAATAAATATTAACATAAATTAGATTAAATGCGTATATGCTAACAGAGATAAGAGTCTTAAAATTATTTGAAATTAAAAACGAATGCAAACAAGAAAACTTAACGATAAATGATTACATACTTATTTCTAATATCTTCTATAGTACATTTTAGACTTTCAAAGCAAATAATTTTTTTTTTAATTTGGTGGCACTTTTCAGTAGAACATTGCAAATTATTTCGTAACTGATCATGTGTTTATGGATTATAATTTATAAATGTGTTTAAAAACGATATAATTTAATTTTAGCAAGTTATGGAATGTACAAATTAATTTGGTGTTATTTATAAAATGTGTAAACGATTCCGAGAAAATTTCTTAATTATTCCAAACCTATTGTGATAATTGAGTCGCAGTTATAAACACAATACGTTAAAATTAAACCGGTGTCTAGTTGGCTCGGATGTAAAACGAGAGGCAAAACATCAACCCACAATTAGATTGCATTTAAACAAGAAATAATTCATAAAATTAAGTTAAAAATTACTTATTCAATCCTAAGCAGTGTGTAAGAACTGAAAATCGTAGATCTAGTATTTTTGTTGATCCTCAAGGCTGTCATGGGACCGCTTCTATTTATGATATTTATACGTCCGAAAATATTACAGCCGGACACGAAGTGACTAGTGTATAGGAAACTAATTGAATTACTTATTCAGACGAAAAGAAAATAATTACGCAAATAATACCTACTTATTTAAATAAGTAACATTTGTTAATAAAAAAAAAACACGTTATTTTACATGTGAAATACGAGGGCTCATTCCTCTGCTCTGTCCCTGACCCATTTATAAACCAAAACAATTACTTATTTTCGCGTCGCATTGAAACCTGCTATGTATAGACTAACGCTAGAAACTTACGTTTAAAAGAGATGACCCCAACTCAAATTCATCAAGATTTATTTAGTGGATACATTAGGGGAATCTGCAGTATCATATGACAAAGTTAAAAGGTGTCGTAAGTTTAAATGAGGTAGACAGTCGTGTACAGACGAACATGCAGGTAGAGCGGCCACAACCCTCACTGAAGAAACTGTTAAAAAGGTCCATGATCTCGTGTTGCAAGATCGACGTGTGACTATTAGACAAATAGTTGATACTGCTTTCTCATACCATGTGGTATATAATATAATTACAGCCGAATTGAACATGAACAAATTGTCTGTAAGATGGGTACCACGAATGTTAACAGATGCACACAAGCAAACTCGAAAAGACATTTGCAGTCGTCTTTTAAAGCGGTATAGACACGAGAAAGAAAATTTTCTTGCAAGATTAGTAACATTGGATGAGTCCTGTATCCATCATTATGATGTAGAGACCAAAATTTACTCAGAGTAAAGAAGGTTCATCACCACCGAAAAAAATTCAAAATGCAGTGTTTAGCAGAGAAGATCATGCTATCCGTATTTTGGGATGCTGAAGGTGTAATTTTAGTAGATTTCATGCGGAAGGGGGTACAATTGCAGGTGCTTATTATGTCAATTTAATTCCCAAACTACGTGACTTGATAAAAGAAAAATGTCGGGAGAAGTTGCGCAAAGGTGTTGCAAAGGTGTTTGCATCAGGATAACGCATCCAAACACAGGTCCGCTATCGACTGTTTCCAAAACTTTAAGAATATTTGCTTAGTAAAGGATTTCCGTCAGATAATGATGTGATATGTGCGTATCAGTTGCTTGCAGAGGTTGAACAACCTTTCTTTCGAGAAGCATTAGAAATACTAGAACATCGATGGGATGTGTTACCCTTAATGGAGACTATGTTGAAAAATTAAAGATATTTGTCAATTTTTTTATTGTGAGAGGGTCAGGGGTTGGAGCAAAGGGATTCACCCTCGTAAATATGTTCGCACATAAAAACATAATCAATCAATCAATATTTCTTTCCAATTTTTAATAGTTTGTTTGGCCAATATCCTCAAACGTTCTTTATAATGTTATAGACACGACAATGGTTGGGTGACCTAGTAGGTATTGCAAGACTACTTGAATATTCTGATTTTGAAATCACGACTTAATGGAATTTGTCATATGGATAGGTGCGCTATCCTGTTGAGATATTATTTCTTGATCCTCTAAGTTTTATAACAATGATATTATTTTTGTTTCATATGTCATTGCACTCCATATCAATAGTTAACTGCTACAAAGTTAGCGCCGTGATAAAACCTTTTCTTGTTTTCTTAAATTATGGTGGTAGTATTTGAAACCATCTAGTTCAATCACTTTTCGTAAGAGAAGATAACAGTTTTCCATTGGTCTACGCCATATGTTTCCGTGTGTAATGTGATATGATGTTTTGTTACCGGTGGCTTTTATTGTAGTCTCTTCTTTTTATAAAATGAGATAAAACAACACGATTTAAATGTACACTTGCTGTTGACGTAATTTCGCGAACGGATAACGAAGAATTTGGAACAAGCTTTGCTTCAATGGTTTTTGCCTTTTACTAATTACTAGGGACTGGATACGAGAGGCCGATCACTCATCGCTCACGGGCGTACTATTGAAAATTTGTATTTTTGAAGAGTTTTTAATTTTATTTAGGTATATAATTGGAAAACAAACGGGTGGTGATCTATAAAATACAAAATACATTTTTATTAGTTCATTTTATAGTTCAAGTTGAGTAAAGCAGTATTAATATTAACTAGCAATACTTTGTCAAGGTTCTCTTATATATAATTTGTTCTCTTTGAATGAAATACATCCTTGTCGATAGAAAACGTCCTTTCTACATCGAAACTGATTATAGGTGCATACTGGAAATACTATTTTATTTCAGCGTATTTAGCAGTTAGATTTTGAGGCATTGTCCCCATACACAATTGCCGCAATGTTATTAAATCTGGATTTCTATTAACAACTGCGTCTAACTTTTGCCGAAGGCCACATCCGAAGTCACTTGGAATATTTTTCAAATTATTAATAGCCACATCTAATGTGGTTAATCCATCATTTAATTTGGGATTTTGGTTTTCAAAATAAGTGATTAGTTCTGGCAAATTTCCAAAGTGTTCCTGAAGAAAGTACAATTGATTTTTTAAATTTGGAATTTGTATTAGTTTCTTGCACTCAGAAATACTTCGAGCATCGTCATTTAAGTTTTTCGCAATCTCTAGTATTAAGTTACTCCATAATTATTCACGAACAGTACACGAACTTAACAGATTTGGTCCAACTCGTTAAGAAAACCATTCAGTGACGGTCCGATACATGCGCACTGCAGAAAAAGCGTTCCAACTTAATTTCTGACCGTACATTGAACGATACCAAAAGTGTTCCAACTAAATTTTGACCGTGTACAAACCAGTCACAGGACGGTCAAAACAGTTCGCAGACTGGAGCATGTACCGTCTGTACTGACATGCGCATTACGTACTGCATCCTGTGAGAACTACAGTTGGCAATATCATAGGATAGAACAAAGTTGATTATTACAATTATTACTGTTGGTAATACTAAAAAATAGATTGATAACTAAGCGATCAGAAATAGGTTCCAACTTCTTCACAATTATCACCAGTCCAAAAGCAGAGCAAAACTAATGCTTTCGCATAAAATGATCGCCAAACGATACGCGTACCGTAACGAAACCGGTGGTTGGAACAATCCTAATGTTTACCTTTCAAGATTAAGGAATTAGAAAGAAGTTTTGAATATCGTCAATAAGATGAAAACTTCAAACTCAACTTCCTTCTCATATTTATAAATTGACTTCCTGTTAGAAAAGAGTAAGTGAATGTAAAGGGTACATAATTAGTTACACTTAGTCATTTGAAATAAAAACTGCATGCCTTTTTATTTACACCTAAAGCACAACCCATCCTCTTCTTTGCCTAATTGATATATTAAGTGGAAAATTTAAATTTTTATGTCATATGTTAAGGAGTAGAATTTTTTTGCACTCTCCATCTTTTTATTAAAATAATGTATTTTTATATATGTATGTATATACAAAAATACATAATTAAAACAATTAATTATTGATTGATAATAATAACTCATTTGTACTTGCTTCTACAAGAGAATGTAAACAATAATTAAAAATATTGTTTCATGTAATAATGAATAAGTCATTTACATTAATTAACTCCATATATATTTAAATTCATAATTGAATTTATTATATATAAATTATTGCTTCATATTAAACTTTTATGTGTGCATACATACATTTCATTATACAATTGCTTATATCTGATCTGTGACATACTACATATATCTGATTGTAGACAATATTATTGAGTATGAATTACACATACCGAAGTATTCTCCTTCTTCTTCTAGTTTCTCCATCTCTTCTTCAATTTGTCTTGTCATTTCTTCAATCTTCTTCTCAGCTTCTGAGGGACCCCTAGGTCTAGGAGGTGTTATATGATATGGTAATAATGCTTTACCACTAAATCTTAGTCTTCCACTACTTACACTAGTTGCACTTGGCGTTGGACTGGGTGCGTTAGGAGTTCTCGATTCTAAATTTTCAGGTACAAGTTCTTTTTTTGGTTCTTTTGGAGGAATTGTTGGTGGTCCAGCTATGCCAGTGGCTGGAGCTCTTTCATAATTTTTAGCAGTTGATGTTTGAAACTGTGTGTTGGTACTTAATGTTTGGGATATATTTCCTGTCATGCACACATAATCAGACCCGTTTATCTCATCTAACTGTTGTTGGGTTAGACTTTTTGAAGGTGACTTAGGAATTGGATGATAATATGGTGGCGAAGGTCTTGGACTATTTTGAATACTTCTTGGAGATTGCATTACCGAGTATACTGGATGTTGCTGGGATTGATTAAAATTTTGCTGCTGAAATGAAGAATTTTGATATGGAGGAGGTGCTTGCCCAGAAGCTACTTGAGGGCCAGGTGTGGCTTTGTGACTATATTCATGAACATTTTCATATACTGGTGGTGCATCATCTTTACTAATACTTATCTGTTTATTACTAATTGGTACTTGAGGTTGAGCTTTACTTACACCGTGAAGTTGATGATAGTAAGGAGGTATGGTAGATCTCCCTGAATAATAATCTATATTTTCATACAATGGTGCATTACTTGTAGCAACACTTGTACGTGGACTTCCAGAATGATGTGATGAGCCACTGTGAGAATGTGTTGGGCTTGTTGGTAATGGCACTTGTGGTTTTGCACATTGAACATATACATCATTTTCTTCTAGCCTCTGCGAAGCAATAGTTTCAATTTGTTTAGGAGTAGCATATTTTGAACTTGCAATTACATTACTTCTTTCATACATTTTGTATTCATTCTTTTGTGGTTGGGGTCCTGATCCTTCTCTTGAAAATGTTTCAATAGTCCCAATGGGTCTTTGTTGATACATAGGGGTCACCGGCTCCGGTTTCCCTATAATTCGTCCATAACGTGGATCTGATTCATTTGAATCAGATAGCGATATATACTGCATTTTGTGTACGTAGCTTTGATCTACAGGTGGGTCACCGCTAACTTGATTATTTGACATTCTGATAGATAATTTTTTTACCAAACTCTAGTATTTCAATTTTCTCAGTACAAAAATAAAAACTCAAATCACAACACACACTTCCAACTAGTTTAAACACCTATCTTACAATCAGAACTTGAAGAATCAAAACCCGCAGTGACATCGCTATAACCGTTCTACTTGGCAGAAATAAATAGACAAAATTGTTTTTAAAATAAAAATACAAAAGTTCATTGAAACCGAAGATGCGGTAAATCAGATCACGTTAACAACGACAAATAATAAAAATCACTATATCATTATTAAACCTTCAAATTCCTAGAATATCGTTTAATATCTTAATGGATAATATCAATTTCTACAGCTTAGAATAAAAATTTATTTTTAAATGTTGGCAGCAACTTTTATACAGTGTACACCAAAATTATTTAACATGTTGAAAATTATAACGAGCCATCGAAAAAATTCATAATTGGAGTAGACTGTGAAATTGGTTTGATACTTTAGCCACTTCCACATAATGACACATTACTTGATGCTTGACAGTTTCATTTGGTTTCATTGTAAAAAAAGGTTATGGCATTGAAATGATACTACAATAAAAAAGACAACAAATAATTTATTTAATATCGAAATCATAATCAAAATTTACATATAGCTACAGAAGTTGTTGAAAATGTTGTCCATTTACATCTAAATCAATGGATGTTTTTGGATTTTCATCAATAATATGCTGAAGGGCTTCAATATTATCAGTTGTACGTTTAGATGGCCGTCCACTTCCAGTTTTTCGACCGACGCTACCAGTCTCTCTGAATAACTTTACACAATTTGTCAAAACATTGTAAAAATCATTGTAGTCAAACACTAATTCAGGATGTTCTTCACTAAAATCAGCCATGAATTCCGTAATTGAATACTGCCACTCGCCATTTACTTTCACACCTGTACGGAAATAACATTCGATAATTTTTGCTTTTTGTTCTATGTTGAATACCATTTTTTAAATAAATTTAATTTTCTTAATAAGAGTTTTGAAAAATTTGTTTCAAATGTTCAAAAAGTTTCAATGTCAAATAATAAATGTCATTATGTGGAAGTGGCTAAAGTACCAACCCAATTTCACAGTCTACTCCAATTATGAATTTTTTCGATGGCTCGTTACTACTTTCTCAAGTTAAATAATTTTATATAGTTAGTAAATGTAAGTAATTAAATACGAATAACTATGATTGCATGACAATATGTACACGTGTTTTACGATTTCGCTAATAATTTTTAGAGAGCGAAGTCAATATTTTTTTTTGCAAACAAATAATTGATACAATTACGTATAGCAAGCGCCAATTAAGTTAGCGCGAGGAGGGGGTGCGTAGAAGCCGTTTTTAAAAGCGTCCACTCCCACTACTCAAGTAATTGTCAGAATACATTTGTCATTGACGTTTGCCGGAACATAATGTCTTTGCTAAGGGATCATAAAGTGATACACGTTCAGAGGTTAGAATTATCTGACATTTGATGTAAAACCAAATACAAATCTCCCCTCTACTTCTAATCCTGCGCGAACTTACCCCTCCTCGCGCCAACTTAATTGGCGTTTGCTATACTCCAAGTAAAGATTTTTTTGGACATTTTAAATCAATTAATTTTAAATATGATTAAACTGGGGACTGGTTGATTAAAAATACACAATACAGGATTAAAACTAGATTATGGTAATGTAGTTTGAATACTGTATAGATATTTCGACAACTAAGTTGTCATCCTCAGCAGTAGAAGAGAGGAATACATTTGGAATAAAACATTTTAAACAAGCAAATCACATCACTGTACCACCGTGGTATAAAAAATAAGTCCGGAAGTGAACATAATATTTACACAATCAAAATAGATTCGTATATTTTCATTAATCCTAAAACATACTAGTGCGTTAAAAATAAACAAATTTTTTCTCATATTCTTTCATTATGTATTAGAGTCGTACAAGAACAGGATGAATACTGGCCGCCACACATTTGAATACACCAAGATAATTCTTAGCATTGGTCGTTGTACCATTAGGAACGATTTTTTTGTGAATAATATAAAATGCGATGTGCATTGTTGCGATTTTCGAGTTTTCCAAACGAGATTTTTTTAAAATTTCCTTCATTTGGTGATCACCATTCAGCACTTTAAATATTTGGTTTCTGGATCAGAAAGAAAACACCATGTTTCATCAGCAGTTACAATTCTTTTTTAAAAAGTTTTCGTCTCTTGGCGTTCGTGTAATAATGTCTTTGTAATCACCAATTCAGTTCACTTTTTTTTTTGTAATCTGTCAATCAATGTGGACCAGACTATGAATTTAGTTTTGGTAATCTCAATTTTTTTGTTAAAATACGATCAATTATTGTATTGTCTTTGACACAGCAAGTTTAATTTCCAGAAACCTCTAAAGATTTTTTCATGAGTCACACACTTTTTCGACATTTTCTGCGATAATTGTTTTAATTGTTTGGCCAGAACGTTTGTCATCTGTATCTTCTGATATTTCTAAATCGTCATACCACTCAAAAACTTGTAATTGTGATAAACAATTATCCCCATCTATCTTAAACATTTGTAGCGTTTCCATAACAGTCATAACACTCATAAGTAGAGTGGACCAATTCGGAGCGAAAGCAGAGGCGTGACTAACGTATTGGTTCCCGCGTGCCACATCGCACATACGATTACTTAGTATGTTGTTCACGGTCATCGTGTGTACACCTATAATAGCAGCAGGAAAGTGTATTCTGTGTATTTGATAATGTTGAAGGAGCGTACAGTAAAAATACCGCTATCATCAAAGTTAGTCAATAGGTTTATTGAGAACCATCCTAGTTTATCTTACAATGGCGTAAATGTAAAATGTTTAGTGTGCAATATATATATATATATATATATATATATATATATATATATATATATATATATATATATAAACCATTTAACAAAATCAAATTTGCAACGCCACGTGCATAGCGCAAGACATAAAGATAGAGACACTGGTGCCGATACAAAATACGAAGTGTTCTTATTTGATTTGTGTACAATGATGGTTGTGTGTAATTTGCCGTTTACTTTGTTACGCAATGATTCGTTTATTTCATTTCTTGAAAAATATGGCAATGTAGAATTACCGAGCTGCACCCACTTACGACGTTATTTAAAATCTGTTCGTGTACATTTAGAAAATAAAATTAAGGCTGATCTGAAAAATAAAAAAGTGTGGTTGAGTGTGGATGAAACAACTGATTGCAAAAAAAGATCTGTACTTAATGTTATGGTGCGTAAAATGGAACCAAATCAATCGCCATCCTCAATTTGATTAGCTAGCAGACAAATAGAAGAATGTACTGCGCGGGTAATTTGAAAAGTGGTGTACAAAATTCTTCGCTATCGTTACAGGAATCAGTGCTAGTTGTGAAAGATACACACGCACAGCTATGTTCGATAGAAGACGCAAGAAATTAGCGTATTTTAAGTAAGTTTGAAAGTGTTTTAGATAAAGATTTAGATTTTGCCAGACTTAAGACAAATTTGTGAAGGTTCGTCTACAGATGTGTTAAGTTGTTTCAAAGATTATTATAATTATGCAAACATCACATCACTAGGTGTCGAGCGATCGTTTTCTTTATACAAGCACATATTTTCCTCACGGCGGACGCGTTTTCGAGAAATAACTTTGGAGACGCACCTTATGTTAACAATATTTCATCGCGCTTCTCCAGATTTTCAAGTCACGGAAAACGCATAAGACGGTAAGTTTTTTTTAATCATCTAATTACATACATTTTAGATTTTTTTTTATACGTATCATCGAGAACGTTTCATAATCTAGAAAAACCGTCTTACATTTTTTTTTGTATCTAACATAATTACAGCACCGTTCGTGATAGTATATCTCTAGATATTAATAATGTTTCGCATGCGGGAACCAATACGTTAGTCACGCCTCTGCTTTCGCTCCGAATTGGTCCACTCTACTCATAAGTCTCATCTAAAGACGGCAGACTATGTGCCCGGTGCATGGTGACAAGAATCATTTCACCATCTGTACTAAATATTATTTTTCATTCCTCTCGCTTTGTTTACATATCGGAGCAGAAAAACATATATTTAGTAGTTATAGTTTATATTTAGTTTCCTAAATATTTCTATACATGCATTTATCAAAGAGATAACTCAGATAACAGAATTTGAACATATATTTTACAGTTCTAAATCAAAATAAAAAAAAAACATTATTTTGTATTTCTAACAATGAACGAAACATTTATTCTAAAGAAAAAGTGGTATTATTGGCAATAACAGATGCACCTTCAAAACATATTTATATTATAGTATCCAAAACAATATTTAGTACACATGGTGAAATGATTCTTGTCTGTCTAGCACATAGTCTGCCGTCTTTACTCATAACTCATAAGTCTCATAACACCTTCTCACAAGGTGCGCGCTTGGACAGTGTTGCCAACAGTATTTTTTTAATTCCGTTAAATTTGTTGTAGGTTTCCGTCAAAAATCCGTTAAATTTTTTTTTTCCGTCAATAAAATCCGTCAGAATAAAAAATGTGCGAAACAAATAAAATTTATTTTATAATAAAATTTTATAAAAGAAGAACTTATATTAAAAATCGAAATTAAAATCGTCATCACTGTCCGTACCATCAACAGGTTGGCCCATAGCAGTGGAGGTTGAAGGTTCGCTTTGCCTATAGCTTTGCATAGTCCCCACCATACGAATTACTTTTTCAGTCAACTCATATGAAAAGCAGGTTTTATCGTTCCTCTTCAGCCCTGATCTTATATTCAAAATTGCATTTACCATACTTTCCTTCATTTTATTGCGCAGCTTTGATTTCACAATATTCATCACACTAAAAACCCGTTCTGCCTCTGCATTTGAGTATGGCAAAAGCAGAATTGAAAAAGCAAAATCGCATAACTCCTTGAAAGGATTTGTGCCTGTAGCATCTTCATACTCTTTGACTTCGGACCAAAACGCCACAGTGTCATTGATGTTCTCCCATTTAGTGTAATTTATGGCGTTCCATTGCGTCTCGATTAGATATATTTCATGTTTTGAATACTCTAAATGGGCCAATAAGGGACTTAAAGATTCTTTGTGAACCCTTAATACGTTTTTGCATGAGAGTAGATTGGTTTTCTACACGATTTCGATATTGTCAGGTAACCTACAGTAAACAAGACGGAGACTCTTTTAGGGAACATTGAGAAATGAGAAACTGACAACTTACCTCAAACGTAATTGTTGAATTAATTTTAAAAGAAAGTTAATACACCACACCGTTGACGAAGATCTTGTTCACTTTGCCCGTTTATAAGACCTTTTTCCCTCATTTCTCGTATCTTGGATTCGAATCCGTAACCAAAGTATGGCTTAGGGTCTAAATGATTCTCCACAATTATAGTTAGCGGATCAATATTGGGACGTGGCATGACTACTTTTGAAACCAGAAATCCAATAAGCGTAGATAAATCCGTAAACAATTTACATGGATCAGCATCTTTGGCTTCAAAAGATTTGTTCGTTAGTTGCAATTGTTCTAATATGGGACATAGGAATGAAAATAAGGCCAAATTACTCTCATCTTTATAAATATTGTACAACAATTCAGCAGTATAATTTCGTCGGGATATTTCAAAATGCGTTTGAAGTTCAAGCCATTGTTTTAAAATTCTATATACAGCCGAATAAATTGATAACCATCGGGTTTGACAAGCTCTAATAATTTTTAATGGTTCGTGACCTTCATTAATTGTGCGATGCAGCTCTTTGTATTCAGCCTGTCGAACTGATGATTGAGAGAACCAATTGTATGTTTCAGAAACCATAAAATCCAGATTCCTCGGCAAGGTATCTTCTGAGGCGTGAGATACCGCAAGCTGAATCGAGTGACAGACACATCGTACAAGAACTAATCCTGGAATATCTTCTTTTAGGATTGCATGTACGCCATTATTTACACCTGTCATAACACTGGCATTGTCAGTTCCGATGCCAAGAATATTTTTAAACTCCAAACCAAATTCGTTTAGCATCTCTTTAACCGCGGAAACTCTGCCTTCTGCATTGCATGCGGTTAGTGGTGCCAATTTTAAAAAAGATGTTTTTATTTTCTTGGATTTTGTGCTGTAAAATATTATTACAATGTCAAGATATTTTACCACAGTTACAGTTATATCCGTGGACTCATCCAGAAGTAAACTAAATTTTCCATTTCCAATATCTACTTTTAAATCATCTTTAAAGTGAGGGCTTAAGATATTTTTAATAATATTGGAACAGTTTGTGCGATGCAATTGCATGTCTTTAACTGCTTGTGAATCATCTGCCACCTTTTTCATTATCCGCCCTAAATGATCTACTGTTAGTACGCTGCAATGTTCGGCAATAAACAGTGTTGTATAAGCTTCCAAATATTTACTTTTTTCTGTCTTTTTGGGAGTAAAATTAATTTTTGCTTGGCGTGATGGTGCCAACATATCTGTATTCTTTATATGTTTCTTCGAAATCATATGAGCTTTTAAATCAGAATATTTATTGCTACTACTTACGATGCATCGACAAAATATGCACTCAAGGAATGACTCACCAGAATTTTTATCTGTTTTCATAATAATCCAGTCTTTAAACAGCTTGTCTTGAAGCCATTCACTACGAAATTTTTGTTTATATTGCACTTTCGGCATTTTTGTCACTGTAAACAAAATTAATTGCACAATACACTGAGAATAAGATTATTCTACTCACTAAGACGTATATACGCCAGTGCCACATACACAATGCAATGATCCAATAATTATTTTGAGAGGATTCGGGGCCCGGGAAGTCCCGGTCGAGCGGTAGACTACAGCCGGTAGTCTGCGATGCCAATCATGCGGAACCAATGACATAGTGTAATATGATATTTACAGACAAAAAATAGCTTGAATCGGTAAACAGCCAGTTAACGCACTTACAAAACTTAATTTAGAATTTTTTGACGGAAATTTAGTTTCCGTTAAAAAATCCGTCACCCGTTGAAACTGTTTTTTTTCCGCTCCCCTTCACCAAAATCCGTTAGATATGACGGAAAATCCGTTAAGTTGGCAACACTGCGCTTGGATAGGAATTATGGTTCCTAACAGTGCTGCCAGGTGTAAAAAAGTAAAAGCGGTAGACAGGCAGAACAAAAAGCGGTAGATTTGGATATAAAACGGTAGATTTAGCTTAAATCTTTTTTAGATATAAAAGAGGTTTACATAATCTTTATATGAGTTTTGTACAAAAGAGGAAACAAAAAATATTTATTTAAAGAAGAGTTTTATACAGAAGAAATACAATTTACATATTACATATATATTACATATTACATATATATATATATATATATATACATTATTGAGAGATTCTTGTTTTTTTTAAATTCCAATATGTATTTTATCATTATAAAAACTTTTAATTTATTATATATGAGTACTTTTAATAGCTATCTGTATTAAAATCTCTTCAAATGTCTTAATTTTGCGAATCAAAGTTTAATCTATGTATTTATGAAAATATAAATAAATCTATAAACATATTTTATTCAATTTTAAGAAATTCAACGAAAGACAAAAGTGCTATATACTTTTCATTAAACTTATTTTCTGAATTATCATACTGCTGATGTAATTTGCAAAGTATAAAAATCAATTTCGGCTGTATATGTCTATATTTCCAAGCTTTGCTTTTTGTTCTTTTTTTAAGGTATACATGAATTAAAAGTTTATGAATTTTCTAAAATTTGGAAAGGTTTGGAACGTGTGTAGTAAAAAAAAAACAGAAATTTAAAATCAAAATATATATATTCAGCAATGCGTAAAATCGTTAACAAATAAATTGTACTGCTCACACAATAAAACATAACTGAGATAGAGATACACAATAATAATTTATAAATTGTCTATACTTTCTATTTAACCACAACACTGTAACAATACATGGTGATGGATCTATTCTATTCTATATAATAAATATTAGATGCCTATGAAATTTCTTTTTCAAATGAATTAAAACATCTAAGGTATAAAAAATAAATTGCACAATGACTAATTACGTAGATAAAAAATAAAAAGTCTTATCATAATAAGATTTAAAATCTGATTTATATATGTATTTGGACAACAAAATTTATATTTTAGTGCTAAAGTTAAACGTAAATATTTAACAGCACATAAGGTATTCCGTTATATAACATTATTGTTAGATTCTTTCTTGGTTAATAATAAATTATTAAAGCCAATTGAATATATGAGACTATAGTATTGGTTCTCTATTAGAATTAATAATTAATTACATAATCTCTATTTGTGTGTGTAGGTTTACTATTATAAGTAAAAATAGTTCATAACACTTGGCATATGCGAGCAGAAGACTACAGAGTAACATAGAATTTTCTGGTGTTATAAATTATTGGATAATAATAATGGTATTTTTACTCACAAAAAAAAAAACTAATATATTTTGAGCCAATACTACAATCTTGTTTATCTAATTGGTTGAAATAATTTACTAACGCACATTCATTCGTCAGTAATTTTATAGCTTAAAACAAAACAAAGTAGATACAAAAATTATTCTTAGTTTTATTATTATATTATATAACGCTTTATGTCCTATAGTGGTTATTTTGAAATTAAGTTCACTGTTTATTCTAAAGTTGTTGAAATAGGCACATGTTCTTGTAGATCTTATTGCATTGGAGCTTTTTATTTTATTCATATAGTAATATCCATGAGTATTATTATATTTAGCATCACATTAGTCTATTTTTCACTGCAAATGAACTGGACAAATAGCATAGACATTTATTAAGTAAGTAACATATAAGTTTTTATAGAGCTTTGAAGCATCTTCGATCACCGATTTAGATTAAATTGTCAATGGCACAGCATTGACCTAATTCCCATTTATCTCTATCTTCAGCCAGTTGTAGTATGTGTTTTATATGCATATTTAATTAAAAAACTTCTAACATTACTTCCAGGATAAAATTATGTTTTAAGTAAAAAAAAAGACGATTACATGTTCAGTCAATTTACAGGACTTTTGATAAATAAAACTGGCTATATTCTGATATTTTGTAATACATATTAGCATAGGTTCACTTTTACACTTTAAGGAAAATTAAAAGCACATTGAACAAAAGTATAAAATAATAACAAATGGTATTCACTCCATTATACTTTCCATGCTTCAATAAAAAAAGGAATGTAAGTTTAAAAAGCCTAATGTTAAAGCAGATACAATTACCTTTTAAAAATAATACATGTTGGTAAGTTTGGACTATAGTATGTTAATATTGTTTAACAATTCAACTTATAAAATATTATGCTAAATTTCCTTTTAAATTACACTATAATAGACCCCTGAATTAAAGTATGTTTATATGTATGTACTGCTCTCTTCAGAAATTTCTGTATTTCAGAAACGGTGGAATTTCCAGAAAGTGTTCAATTTTATATTAGTATGGCGCCGTTCAGAGTTGGAAAAGTTTATTTATTCTAAGACTGTATGAATAACGCTCGGTACACAACGTTTCCTAAAGAAGTATTTGTGACTTTTATATAAACATTATTTGAAAAAGATTATCCGAATTATTACTTTTAACAGGATAGTGTACTTTTTTACTGATCGAAAGAGACGAGCGAAAATAATAACAGATTTTTTGAGTAGACAGCACTGGAATAAAAAGCTAAGCCTGTCGATGCCTACATTAGAAACTCATATTGGCAACGCCCAATTGTATCGAATTAGTAGCATATAGTGGTGTAACTAAATATTCAAATTTACAAGTAAATTATTGTTTATATGTATGATCGTGTGTTTTTATTTAAATCATTACATCTTTGTTTATAATAGGTATTTAATATCCATGTATTGTATATTTTAAGATAAAAACTCTCAGTAATATTTTAACTTTAAAAACAACATAAATTAACATACTTTTTAATATTTCATGAAGAATTTATAAAAAAAAAAATGAACGAATAGATCTGAATATATAAGAGTATATCTGCTAGTTTCTTTCACATCATATGGAACACTAAACATATGAAAAGAGGACCCAAGACAAAAATGTATAATCATTAATATTCTTACTACTGATAAATGGAATATAATAAATGCATGTAAAGCTATGAAATAATTCAATTTTAATGAAAATAAAATTTTTCAATCTCGCAGTCAAAATCAAGATGGGGAAAAATTGCTTTTCTATTGCATTTTGAGGTAGGCCTTTGCCTTGCTTAGCTAATTTGAATAATGATCATGTATACACTCCTATTATTGTCACAGTGGTTTATAATAGATGCAAGAAGAGTAGTTTTATTTATGGTTAAGTTTACAACAATCAGAACAAAATAAAAAGCAAGCTATTAATGAGCATGTAATTAGATTAATTAATATGTACTAGATTTTCAGACCAGTATAAAATAGGGCAGCATTTGATTTCATATTTAAAATTTAATAATATCAATTATGCATACAAAAAGAACAAATTTGAATTTCGATTAACTTAAAATTGTCGTTGCATGACAATTAAAACAAGCAAAAGATAACAATTTCTATATAATGTTTAAAGTTTGGCATTTAGTGTGATTTTGCTTTCAATATTCTTTGTAGCAGAAAATATTGGAACAAAAAAATTAATGAAGGGTCTGTATCAGGTTTATAAACATATTAAGTACTTTGAATCGAGGAAAAAAAATAAAAGGAAGTCATATCTATATTTACCATAACACATAAATTTGCTTGCATATTTAATTTTTTGAAAATTATTTCATACTTTTGGTCAATATCTTAACTATATTATAATTATATATTATATAATCAGATATCACATAATAGTCTAGACTAGGTAAGACTTATACTACTTTTATATAGATAGTTAAATATATTACATAGCAAATAAATAAGCAATAGCTTCAACAACTCTTGCCCTAACCTCTTGTTGATCATCTTTTAGTAGCTGTAGAAGCCTATATGTTACTGTGTCAAAAGATATTTGATTTTTATAATCTTCCTTTAGCTGAGAATACAAAACGCCTGTTAATAATGCTGCATTAGCTCTAATCTGCGTCCAAGGACTTTTATAATAAGACAAAGAAGTCATTATCAACAGTGGAAAGAGTTCTTGATTATCTTCTGCCTGTAATATAATAATATAAGTAACAATTTAAGGAAAACTAAATAAGATGTTAACCATTATTTTAATGAAATCTGTTGCAAATTGTTCAAAGTGTAGAACGGCTTCTTCAATGAGGTGTTCCTGAATCATAGAATTTACACGAAGGCAATCTAGGAATGCACCCACTTTCCTCATTGAATATTTACAAGCCTAAAAATAATATTTTGTTAAAATTAAAGTAATAAGCTAAAAATAATGAAAACCATTAATGGCATTAACTTAATTTTATGTATTTTTTATTTATAATTCAATCCAACATCAATAAATAACAATGCATGCTATATCTATTATGCAGAAAATTTACTATTTTTCTTTTATTTATAATTACAAAAATTCTACAAATTTCAAACTATTGCTTCAATACGATGATATTAATCCGAATATATATGTAAAGTTTCGCTTCTATAATCAGATCAATTCAATCTATAAAATATAGTTACAATTTACAATGAAGAAGCTCGATTGGTAACAAAATTTTAGGCGAGTTTGTAGTCGTTCCGTATCTGAATGTCAGTTGTGTAGCGATCATTAATAATTGTTTAAATCTTGTAAGTTTCATATTTTATTTGCATCTCGTTTTTCAATTTTTTCTCGTTTTCTACTTATCCTCTCCTCTAATTTGTTTATTATTTAAATTTTTTAACCACTTTTTCAACTGTTCTTACTAAAATTTGCCGATAGTATATGATGTATTTCAAAAAGAGTGACACATTTCTGAACAGACAACCTATAAAATTCGTGAAAACAATTTTACGCGGCAAAATTAAATTTGAATGCATGTAATCGGTGTCTCAAATGAAGTGCGGTGGTAGTATAAAGTTCCCTAGATTAGAGCATTTTTACGTTTGTCAGATACCGATCATGGCTATTTACAGTTTGTTTGACAGTTCTGTCATTTGTATGTACTATCGTGAGCAAAAAAAAGTGGTACAGTCATATTTTAGTCGGATTAAATTAGGCTGCGTGAATGTAGATATATATTAGATGTACGCGTCAAATTTAAATATTCAAATAACCTATAAGTATAAAATAACATATACGTTGATATACAGATAGGTGTAAGTGTCAAAAATTACTTTTGCACGTTACTACGATTTTAAGTACCTTAGCAACGTCACAATACTAAAATGTTTAAAAATTGACTTTACATATAACTTCACTACTGTACCACTTTTTTTTTGCTCACGATAGTACATCTCTCGCATTATAAGTTGGCGAAGGGTGAGAGTGAGTTCGCGCAGACAGAGGAAGGGTAGATTGCGGATCATTGCATATCATTCGCTATGCAGTAACTGAATCAGATAGGTGGGTGGTACGTTTCCTAAATACATTTACGGCGCATGCCCACCGCTTGCCAACTTACTGCGAGAGCTGTGTGATAGTTGTTGTTGTCGACATAATCTTTAAACATGCATTCAAGTTTGCTAATTATCGAAATTTGCTCTACTGCCAACTGTACAATGACGTCAAATTAATTTTTCCCATACCAACCTCCTTCACTTAAGATGGATCACTCTGTACACTACGCGAAATATAAAACCCGTAGAATTCTTCTGAGCATAAAATCAGAATTTTTTAGTTGCGTAAACGGGACAAATATATTCATACTATCGCTTATAACGGCTGTTCATTTGAAAAGTCAATCTAGTAGCATGTGATTTACTGAGAACATTTTGAAGTATGTCGTAAATTAAAATTTACTACTTAACCTACGAAGTCGTATATTTTGACAGTTTCATACATACAAATAAATAACAAATGTGATTGACATTATCAAATGTCATTTGGATTTACTTTTACGGAACAACAAACACATACTAATATAATTGATAATATATTAATGTACGGGTTTTATATGTCGAGCAGTGTACAATACGCGAAAGTAAAGTATCGTTGATCAAAAAGTCTTTGGATCGCTATTGCCGTGGAATTTACGAGATATCTATAAAATTATTTATTTCAAATAGTTTTGACGTTTATTTGACAACTTTCAAGTCAGCTGGTTATAAAATATACATAAAATGCAACTAATTACCATAACCTAAAATCTATGTTATTTGTGACTTATGTGTACTTCAAAGTATTGCAAGCGCCAATTAAGTTGGCGCGAGGAGGGGGTGCGCAGAAGCCGTTTTTAAAAACGTTCACCCCCACTACTCAAGTAATTGTCAGAACACATTTGTCATTGACGTTTGACGGAACATAATGTCTTTGCTAGGGGATCATAAAGTGATACACGCTCAGAGGTTAGAATTATCTGACATTTGATGTAAAACCAAATACAAATCTCTCCACTACTTTCAATCCTGCGCGAACTTACCCCTCGTCGCGCCAACTTAATTGGCGTTTGCTATACCGAAGTAAATAATTCTATAGATGGTTTTTACACTTCATGGCTATCGCGATCCAAAGACTTTTTGATCATACGATAGAATAGGAAAGTAAATAAATCAGACAGTATTGTTACATAATTCACGCATTAAAATTCTTGTTTTTATGTGCATAGATAAAATATTTGTTTAGAAAACACATATAATTCTATTTGTTTAAAAAGTTGACATACTACATCATTATAGATACATTATGTACACATAATAATACTTAATTTTAATTATTTAATAATTATTGAAAGCAATAACATTTCACGGACTGTTGTATATTTCATCTGATATTTATAAAACTTTTAAGATAGAATTTACAACATTTTTTGAAGAACTTTAAGTGCTTATTTAATCTTGAAATCTTTTATAGCCAAGTTAAACTAAAATTTTTCTAATAATCACTAGTGCACTGAAGTTGCATATTTTCTTTACAAAAAAGTGAATGAGCTTAAATTTTACAATTATAACAATTTATAATAATTATTTAAATTAATGACAAAAATATCTGATCTTATAAACTATTTTATGATTTTCGAATTCATTCCGATGCTAGTGAGGAAGTCAAACTATTGTCATTACTATTGTCTTCGTCAATAAAAATTATAACTTCATCAATAATTCCCTCAAGACTCTTCATACGTGTTTCTTCTTGATTGGTTACATTATTAATAGCATAATGTAAAAGTTGCTTAACTTTGTTTAATTTAAAAGTTTGATTTTTCGCGGCAATCTCATTATTTATTTGTGGCCATGCAAGTTCAATCGGATTCAACTCGCAGTGGTATGGAGGTAAACAAAAATGTGATAAACACATATTTCACATACAACAACCAGAAATATCGACAAGTCGAAGGCGCACCGATGGGTTCCCCGCTATCACCGATTATAGCGAACTTATTCATGGAGAACTTTGAAACAAACTTTCTAAACACCTGTAAGAACAAACCGAAAATGTGGCTGCGCTACGTCGACGATACATTTGTAATATGGACACATGGCAAAGAAAAACTACAAGACTTTTTACACCAACTAAACTGCGAACATCCGAAAATTAAGTTTACAATGGAGGTAGAAGAACAAGGGAAGCTACCTTTTCTAGATGTGTTAGTGATCAAAAAAGAAAATGGAACATTGGGACACACCGTTTACCGGAAACCTACACACACAAATAGGTACTTAAAAGCACAATCGCATCATCATCCGGCACAATTGAACTCAGTAGTGAAAACCCTAGTTCTACGATCCGAACGACTAACAGACGATGAACATAAAAACGAAGAAAGAAGAAATATTAGAAACGCTCTTCTTGATAACGGGTATTCACAAAGAACAATAGACAAAGCCAGACACAATAGAGCAGAAAAACGGGAAAAAGAGGAATTTACATCAAAGGCCTTTCTACCATATATAAAGGGTACCACAGACAAAATCGGTAGAATACTAAGAAAACACAACATAGACACCATCTTTACATCACAGGGAAAAATAGCCGATAAAATAGTCAACGCGAAAGATAAAATTCCACTTGAAGACCAAGGCGTTTACGAAGTGCCGTGCTCAGAATGCGAACAATCCTATGTAGGCCAGACGAACAGGCGAATAAGCGTGAGAAAAGAGGAACACATAAACGCAGTCTTCAAGAAACAAACAACATCATCTCTAGCACAACACCGCCTCCTAACGGGGCACACTATTGACTTCGAGAATACGAAGATCCTAGCGAAGAGCGAAAGTCTATCTACTAGAATTACTAGAGAAGCGATTGAAATAGAAAAGAGACCCAAAAGTCTAAACAAACGCGACGACGGCCAACGTTTAGCGTACACCTGGAAGCCACTCCTAGCCGGCATGCAAATCAAGACTCATGCGACACACAACACATCGAGACAGGTACACGCCCCCACACAGGAATCACAGACCCCGGACCAATCACGCGAAGCCGTGTACGCACGACGGCAGCAGCGCAACCCCCACCTCCCATAGTGCAACATAATAGCAGACACCCGAGGACACGATCGGCAGTTACTCTTCAGCGTCAAGTGAAAGAACAACTCTAGAAAATGACGAGTGCGATCCCGTCAAAACGTCGAGACAACAATCCTTATCAGGACACATCTCACACGCGGCCAAGAACCCGAGAAACCATCATTTCATCATACAACCGCGAGAACATCAAAATTATCATATATATATATATATATATATATATATATATATATATATATATATATATATATATATATACGGCTACAAAATACGAAATTTTCTAGCAATACTTTCTCAAGATTCTCTTCTGTAAAATTTGTTCTCTTTGAATGAAATACATCCTTCTAAATAGAAAACGTCCTTTCTACATCGCAACTGGTTCTAGGTGGATACTGAAAATATTCTTTTATTTCCGCGTATTTTGCAGTTAGATGTTGTGGCATTGTCCCCATACACAATTGCCGCAATGTTATTAAATCTGGATTTATATTAAACACTGCGTCTAACTTTTGCTGAAGGCTACATCCGAAGTCACTTGGAATACTTTTCAAATTATTAATAGCCACCATCTAATGTCGTTAAACCATTATTTAATTTGAGATTTCGATTTTCAAAATAAGTGATTAGTTTTGGCAAATTTTCAAAGTGTTCCTGAAGAAAGTACAACTGATTTTTTAAATGTGGAATTTGTGTTAGTTCCTTGCACTCAGAAATATTCCAAGCATCGTCATTTAAACATGTAACGAAATTTTGTAAACTATCGAACTTCTCTGCATAAATAAAAACTAGTAGCTTCCAACCATGTCCCCCATCTAGTTATTACTGGAGAGGGAGGCAGTGACAAAGATGGCAGTTTTTCCCTGTAAAGAGCTACTCTCAATGGTGTTTTTCTGAAAACTTTTTTAAAAGCGGATACCAGTCTATCAACTTCTGGAAAGGTGTCTCTGATATATTCACAGATTCTGTGGAGAGCATGTGCTACACAAGTAATATGCAGCATATTAAGATGCAGGATATTAAGATATTCCTTTAATAGTCTGCCTGTTTTTAACATATATGCAGCACTGTCACTTACCAACTGTATTTATAACTTTTGTTGCTATTACATATGCGTTATATGGAATAGTTGGATGTAGTACACCAGCTACAACATTTACCACACAGCGTCCTAATATATCGACAGTTTCGTCGACACTTATCCAGAGGTACTGATTTGAAAGATGGCTTCTAATGCGTTTAACTGCTTTCGTGTAGCATTTAGGAACATAATATTTGCGTAAGGTGGATTCATCTGAACATTTCGACCAGTATATTTTTGGAGAAATATTTTTAAAGTGGAATTGTTAAGTTTATTTAATGGAATAATAGCCGCTATAAAAGTTTCACAGAGTTCTTCGTTAAAATTGTCAAATTCCAACGATTCCAATTTCTGTGCATGTGTTTGCGATGTTAAGTGACGTTGTACGTGCGATTTCATGGAATTTTTTTAACGATATTTTACAGATTTTGCAATAAATTTCGGAATCACTGACAATGGACATACAATCAGTATGACCGTCAATCCAACTCGCCATTGTTCTACGATGCTGTTTTCGACGTTCTTCCATATCATATCTGAAAAAGTAACTTAAACAATGCTCTGGATCTAAAAGTCTAAAGTTATTGAAAGTTATTGAAGTTATTGAAACTGAACGCAATTCAATGCACACTTACGTCGAAATAATTGGGAGTAGATTCAATCAAATGATATTAACAGGATCTATCACAAAATTACGATGTAATTAATAGTTAAAACTGTGAAAACAAGAAACTAACTCACAGCACTTGATTTATCTTACGAAATATAATCTAAATAGACTAAATTATTAAAACTCCACATGCTTCTATCTACGCCCATGAAAACAGAAATTTAACTGTAAATATCCAACAAAAAACGTCGCAATTCTCGACGAAAACAGATGTGCGCGCTAGCCAGATCAATAGTGCATTCAATCACTGCGTGATGTACTTACAGATGTTGTAGACTATTTATATCGTCCGTCGTAATAACGACGTCATTTCAACCCGATGTGTCTGGTCTCTGATTATAAGTCTGTCGACGACTGCATTTTTTGTTGGCATAAGTTTATCATATCAAATGAGGCCCATTTTGTAGATGGCAAAATAAATTTTAGTTATTAAACCAATATTTTGTTTTATTTTAAATTCACAGTATTTGTTCGACACAATGATATAGAAATAACAAAAAAAATATATAAAAAAAGTATTTACCAAAGGCAAAATATGTAGTAATCAAATAAGTAAACAATTTCAAAAATACTTACTTTAACTACCTCAGGTTCTTCATCACTTAAATGCAATAGCAGAGTAATTATATTCCCATTAACTTGCTCTTGAAACGCATCATCAGATACAATAGAACCAGCAAGGTCACCCAGAAGTCGAAAAGATGCTTGTCTTAATGAGCTGTTTTCTTGTTGCAAGAAAGGTTTAATGCGAACTGCCGCCGTAACTTGACATTGATTTAGATGCTTTTCACTAACTGCATTCAATAACTTTGAGAAACTCAACATTGCTTCAAAAACCACTTCAGGTTCCCTAAACAAATATATTACATATCAATAGCTACTTCATTTATGTTTTAAATGTTTTTTAACGTTGCAATTTCTTTTACTAAAGAAAGAGTGGTAAATAATACAATCTTTTTCCGGGTTTTAATGACTACACGGTGGATCTCGTAAGATTGTACTATTAGTGACATTGGCCATTAAAGCCTACAAAATTAAAAAAGTAACAAAATCATTCAATTTGTCTGATTTTGTAATTTCGACATTTAAAAAAGAAAGAGCAAACTTACCCTGCAGAACTGTAATCCAAAGTTTGCATAAATGTATTCAATAAAGCAGTGGAATGTCGATGCACTATTTCCGTATTCAAATGTTCACAACTGTACCCCAAACCTTGAAGACATAACTTTCTAACTGTTGCACTCGGATCACTTTGGACATCAATTAACATCTCTAAAATATTCTCTGCCAAAACTGTTTGGTTGTTAACTTTATTTTTTAACAGAGCGGAAAAGAAAGCTGCCACTGCTATTCTTTGTGGTTCAATTTCAGTTCTGATGTATGGACCTAACGCTGCTATTAGCCATGCTAATGATTCAGCATTCTCAATACAAATACTTTCCGTAATTTTGGGAACAGTTTCTAAAAAGGATCCAATGCCCTCAGAGCACGAGTAAAGACTTGTAGCTGCTTGAGAACTCCCAGCATTTTGTAAGAATAACCTTAATGTGTCAATACAAACTTTGAACGGAATGATTTTATAAGCATCTCGATTCGGTATGAAACTGCTTCTTTTATCATTTCCGATATGTACAGGAGCTGCAGTACCAATATAAGAGGCAAGGGATATATAAAGTAAAGTGAATAATTCTGAAAAGTCTTGTCTGCAAGTGTTCTGAGATTGAGTACTTTTCAATAATTCCATGAATGCGCTAATGGTCTAGAATTAATGTAGAATTAAATTACCCTAGCAAAAAAATATATGTAACTGTAATACCTGTAACGTATTTAAAGTGGCAAGACGTAACGTTTCGCTTCCTTTTGATTCCTCATACAGAGGAGAATTTTTTAATAATTTTTTCAATTGGTCGAAAATTTCAACAATTATGGCAGCATCTGTTGCAAGTGAGGACCAAACACTGCATACGGATCTAGGTAAAAAATATTAATACATTCTATATACTATAATACGTAGTATTATTACTTACTGATCATAAGGTAAAGGTTGTTGCAATAAAATATGCACGACAGGCTTCAAATGATGTGTAGAGAGGTGAAAAATTGAAGATAAACCGTTAGATTTTGTACGGTTACAATTAATTTTCCCCAGAACATTTAGCATCTTCACCATTAATTCATTTACGTGGGCCTGCAGTTCTGCACCTTTCAGTTTAATTACGTTATTCAAGACCACGCTGGCACCAGTAGAACTAGAAGCTTCTATATCTAATAAGCCATCTATTAGGAATTCGACAAAGTGGGCCAATTGAAATTTAGGCACATTTAGGGCGACAGAATGAGCTAGATCGGTTGTTAAATTGAAGAGCAGCTTAGGATCATCCGAGCCGATTTGTTCTTGGATATGAAGAAGAGCGTTGCTTAAGATTTTATCATGATCTCTCATGTGACCTTCATATCTAAATCAAATATATACTGATTTATTTTCTCTAATTTCAATACTTTTAGTGCACATTCAATTTTTATATGTCGTGTGTGCACAAATTTGTATATATAGGGTGTTATAAAATTTGCGGACACGGACTATGGGATGACGTTAATCATCAAAAACTGAAACGAATGTTCCTTTACCATTTCTTAATCTGATTGATATTTTCTGAATTTTAGCAATTTTAAAAAATTAAACATGGTAACTTTTTGAATACTACATAATTAAAAACATATAATACAAAAGACTTAATAGCATTTGTTCGAATTGCCTTCTGTCAGCAGCCATGCATGCTTTAGCACGCCTTGCTATTGACTGAACGGCGTTGCGTAACATTTGCGGTGTTACTTGTTGTGTCTTCGAGTACACGGTTTTCTAATTCATTAACATTGGCCACAGGTGTTTGGTAAACCAACGATTTCAAAACACCCCACGTAAAGAAATCGCAAGGTGTCAGATCTGGCGATCAAGGCGGCCAATGTATTGGACCGCCTCTACCAATCCAACGGTAATGGAAAATATTGTCCAGGTAATCCCGTACAATGCAAGCAAAATGGGTGCCCATAAAAATCATATTTTGTCGGAAATTTAGAGGCACGTCATCCAAAAATTCTGGAAGCCGTGTTAGAAAATCTTAATAATTTTGTCCATTTATGAGGGCAAAATTTGAATAAACTAAAAAAAAATGAAAAAAATATATTTGACGTCACCTTACCAGTCGTTCATCTAATAAACAACCCTAAATTTCTAACCCAAACCGACTTTGGCGATTTCTAGGTATAACTAAATGTGGATTCTCATAAATCCAGTGATGTCAATTATGATATGAATATTGAAAATACCATCTTGAGCAAATAAACATTCATTTGTCCACAGAATGGAATTTTGGATGTGCAGATTGATATTTAAATAACATTCACATAACGTTTGCTGAACTGGATCGTTCTGAGTTCCCTCGTGACGCACCTAGTACTTCTTGAAGGATCGTTTGTTATCAAATAAATGGTTGCATCCTCACATAAACAAGGATAGCCAGCATTTCTGCGTGGTTGCATTGTAAGGCATCCAGTGAAAAGAATTCTATCTTTTAATCTCTGAAGACAGCATTTGGTAAACGACAACCAGAAAATCACATCGCATACATTTGCGCTGCTTGACCTGCGATAATATTCACGATTTGAGTAGTTTTGAGCCACGATTTCATTCGTTGAAACTTAAAATACAAACGTATCTTTTTAATGACAATTGGAGAAACGTCATCTAGTTATTTACGTACCTCATTTATTTGATGTATTAATTGCAAAGCCTTCTTTCCTCATGTTTATTTGTTGCCGAAAGGCAATACGAACGAATGTTATAAAGTGTTTCGAGTTATACGTTTTTTAACTATGTTATATTAAAAAAGTTTACATGCAGTGACGCGCCGTCCATATGGGCAAGGTCGTGCAGCGCAGAACGGCGCCAAGGCCTTAAAGGCGCCTACGGCCACTTGTGATAAGTTAAATTTTAAAAATATTAAAAACATTTTTTGAATGTTTACAACAAATCAACAAATTTACATAAAACAATTATTACAATTATTTTAGCATTGACAGCAATAATTTTATTGTTACTTCAAAGAGTGTACTTGATATTTTGGCTCAATACATATAGGGTAAAGGCGCCTATCAGTATTTCGCACGACGGCGCCGAAGATACTTGGCGCGTTACTGTTTACATGCTTAATTTTTTATTTTTAAAATTGCTAAAATTCAGAAAACAGCAGTCAGATTAAAAAATGGTAGAGGAACATACGTTTCAATTTTTTATTATTAACATTATCCCATCCGTATCCGCGAATTTTGTAGCACCTTGTACATAGCCTTTAATTAAAAATAAAACTCAAAGACCTGTTACGTAACTTGGAGCAACGACAAAATTATTGTCATTAGTTTATCAATACCCTTAATGATGCAGATTTTAATATAACCCTTTTTTCTGATGAAGCGTGGTTTTACTTGTCAAGTTATGTCAACTCACAGAACTACTGTACTATGTATAGGAACATTTTTTAAATTAGGCCTATAAATCTCTGTCTTAAAATGGATGGAGGTCATTTTGAACATCTCTCACAGTGCATAATACTTTACGTCTGCAATACGTTGGTTTTTAGTTCCTTCGTGTCAAGAAAGGTATAATCATTATTTTATATGAACATGCTTTTTATTAATCCAGGACTGTACTCTTTTGTAAATAATAAAGTGAAATTAGTTTTCCAAAATATCTCAATAAATATAATATACCGAGTGACTATAAATGATTGAAACAAATCTTTAATTTGGCAACCCTGAGAAATTGACCTGCCTGATAATTCGCTTTAGATTTATCTTTTTTGGTTAGAATATTTTGTATAAATATGGATAACATATGGTTAGAATTATTTGTTTGACTTTTTCTTTGTCAAATTTTTGACAAATTTAAAATTAGGCTGTCGACATAAAGTTGCAAAATTATTGTCAGCATTTTTAATCATTTATAGTCACCCATTATAGTATACAACTTACATACATTAATTATTATGGCAGTTTAATGCCATCACTGTCTGTCAAAAATGACAAATGTCAAGAAGGCTAAAAAGTATAGTCAAGATTACAATGATGCCAAACTAAATATTCTATTATCAACTGCGGACAAATGAAACAGATATGCATTACACACATCTAACAAGTGTTCATTTGAAAACATTTTGAACATTTTGAAGTATGTCGTAAATTAAAATTTACTACTTAACCTACGAAGTCGTATATTTTGACTGTTTCATACATATAAATAAATAACAAATAATAGGTATTTATTGAAAACTATAACAAATGTTGAAAATGTTGTCCTTCAAGATCAATGCAGGCCAGGCAATTTCAGTATTTCGACTAATTATACGCTCATCAAAAAATTCTCTTAAATAATCCAAAGATTCTGCAGTACAGTGACAAGGTGCTCCGTCTTGTTGGAAATATGCATTTTGAAGTTCATCATCATGCAACTGATTGACAAATGGTTGTAAAATTTCCGTACGGTACCTTTGAGCAGTTAACGTTCCCTGAAAAAATATTTGTCCAATGGTTCGCCTTTGGCTTATCGCTGCCCAAACACCAATTTTCTCTGGATGTAGCGATTCTTCATTAATTACATGTGGATTTTCACTACTCTAAATTCTTGTATGTATTTTGTGAATTTAGGTATCCCGTTTTATAAAACCATGCTTCATCAGTAAAGATGACTCTTTGCGAAAGTTCTCCATTATTGTTCATATTTACAAACCAATTACAAAACTGTAGTCTACGTGGGTAATCAATTTCTAACAATTCTTGCACTGCTGTGACACGGTATGGATAAAGTTGCATATCTTTTTTTAATAACTTGTGAGTTGTACCAACAGAAAGGTTTATTTGTTGACTCAAATGTCGAACAGATGTTTGTGGTTCATTTTCCATTATTTCTTCAACACAATTGACAAGTTGAGGTGCACGTTTCTTAACTGCTCCGCTGCCTGATTTTCTTAAGAGACTACCAGTTTCAGAAAAAAGTTTTAAAGTTCTATCCAAAGTATTCTTAAATTGTATATAATCTATTATAAAATGTGGAAAATGTGGAAATGTGTGAAATTCTACCATGCAATCTTGAACTGAATAAACCCATAAACCATCAATTTTATTACCACTAAAAAAATTTTATGTTCTAAAGTGAAAGCCATTTTAAAACTGAGAAGCAATTTATTTAAACCAGAATCGACGCACGATTATTTTATGCACTAACTGATATTTGTGATTGACATTATCAAATGTCATTTGGATTTACGTTTACGGAACAACAAACACATACTAATATATATGCGTCTTATTCTATCAAAATTTAAAAGTAACCTAGATTGATTCAAATGAACACACGTTATATCTATACACATGGACACTAGCCAAACTGGCGAAATCTATTGTTGTGATAGAAACACGTGTCTTTGGCAGAAGTAAATGTTGGAAAATATAATAAAAGTGTACACATACAAATGTGGGTAATGCAAACAATAAAATTGATTCAATTTAATCAATATTCAAATACTCAAATATTCAAATACACTTTTCATTAATTAAATATTCAATAATATTACTTTTAGAGGTTTCTGTGGGAACTTGCCATAAGGCACTTGGCCAAGAAACTTCATACGCATCCTTATAAATTGTTACCCAACGAATAACGTTTCAATGGTTTAATGGAGTATATTTTGAACATATATTGTAGTTATTAATTAAAATTAATCCAACTATAAAAAATATGCTTCGCTAGATGTCTCTTTAAATTAATTTTTATTAAATCAACTTTCCATAATTCTAAATTTGTTGAATTAAATTGCGACTTCAAATATGTTAGATATTACGAATTTGTAATATTGTTGCATATTCAAAAGACGTCGCATGTGTTTTAATTCTAATTGAAGGGTTTGTGGAAAAGTACAGACTGAGCCAATAAGTTTGAGGACAAGTTGAATTTCCCGCTGTTTTTGTTATCTTAGGTTGGTTAAAGTGACTGTAAATCTTCGAAGAAAAACATATTTTGGCATATTGCATAGTTGGCTTGTGTTTGGAGGGTATTTAGCGTCGTTATAAATATAAATTTATTCTGCTTTTCATTCAGTTTCTGCAGTTTTTTGTTAGATTTTATTAGAACTGAATTTGGTAAAACTGCAGAATAGGACTCTCATCCGAATTTCCCGCCACTAGCATACGGAACCAGCTGCAACGTTGACAAATTTTGGTTACTTGGAATTTTGTCATTGAAACGTGTTTTTTATACTTATTATTGATTTGTATTAATTCGTTTTTTTCCCATAATTTCTATTAAAATGGCAGGTAGAGGAGGTATTGCAGGATACACCATTGTTCAGGAAGACGAAATAATGGAAATTGAAGTTATTCGTGAGGAAAAGGTTATGTTTATTAATTTAGTTTATATATTATGTAATTAATCCAAACGTAACGTATTATTTTAATACATATCCTTCCCCTAAAGCTAGATTTTTCATTATATACAATCACAGATTATTAAAAATTTTAGCGAAATCCGCTTAAAGTAACAACAGCTTAAATTGTCTTGTTTACAAATATTTTTTAATTTGTTATAGATGCTCGGTTTGGCAACGCTGCGATACTTTATTGAGTTATGCGCATGCGTATGCCTGTTTGTGCGCATGCGTAAATGAGAGACCTATTCTGCAGTTTTACCCTGAATTTTTTTAAAACAAGCAGGGAAGTTGTGACGAAAGAAAGGTAAAAATTCAGAATAAAACATTAGAGGTTATATTGTACTTCCTTATTGTCCTTTTATTTGTTATAGACAACATGCCTTTATCCAAGGAGCAAAAGGCATTCATTTTGAAAGTTCATTATCGAAGTGGTGTGCATAACGAGGATGGAACATGGTCATACTAGATACAATCATGTATTCAACAGTTTGAATAAGCATTTCCTGAATTACATGCTCCACCTAAAATGTTTCTCCAGCACAAGGATCGCATTGTTTTGCACTTTGAAAATAATAATTGTGTTTGTAAAAAGAAATCAACCCGGCGACCAAAAGAAACTGTAAATGATTTATGACAGAGAATAGAAGAAAGTCCAACTAAATCATTGAGAAAATTAAGTGCTCAATCAGGTAACCTTCACTAAACATTCATTTAATATTAGTACATTAAAGTTAATTTTAGTAAAGTTCAAGATGTGTCTTCCAATATCACTAACATCTTTAATTATATTTTACTGTATACTAAATTTGTTCTATAGGTGTGGCTTATTCAACTTTTCGTAGAGCTTTGATAAAGAATCTACATATGCACCCCTACAAAGTGACAGCTGTGTAGCAGTTATTACCCATTGACTATTATGGACTGCATATTAAATATTGTGAATGGTTGAATGGTGAACAATCACCTGAATAATGACGATACTTTAAATCTAACATTTATGTCTGATGAAGCATGGTTTCATTTGTCAGGCTACATAAATAGTCAGAATTATCGAACATGGGCAACAGATAATCCACACCTATGCCAAACATAGTCTGTATCCATTGAAGACAGGCGTATGGGTTGCATTGTCACGACGCAGAATTGGACAATATTTTTTCAATGACACAATAAATGCTGAACGGTACCGAACAAACATTACTGCCATTTATAAAGGAATTACATGATGACGAACTTTTTCAGCAAGATAGAGCACCATCACATATAACTAATTCGACTATGGAGTTTTTCAACAATTTTATGATGAAAGACTAATCAGTAGAGGAATCTGGAATCTGAAAGTATTTTTTATTGTACTAAGTGTTATTTATTTATGTTTTCTATCAATAAAAAGTATGCTAGATCATAGAATTTTTCCAGTTGTGTTATAAAATCTTAGCAGATTAAATTTTTTCTTAATGTTATACCTTTAGCACCCATTTAAAAATGTTCATTGAAATGCTTATGAGTTTACGACAGGTTGGCCAATTTAAAAGAATTAAAAACTATCGGGAAATTCAACTTGTCCTCATTCTTATTGGCTCACCTTGTATATGCTAGAAGTGCAGAATGTGATCTTGTTTGCTATCTCTACATCAGCAAATCAAGATGCAGTATAAGTAAATGCAATTGCATTAGAGGTCAAATCCTCTATGCCAAGATTGTATGGCAGTTTAACTAAACGAATATAAATAATTTATATTAAATGATTTTAAACAAATTAAGTTTTTCCAACAGTATATAATTAATAATTACCATTTATATTAACAATTTTTCTTACCTTCCAGCAATGCACAGAACAAGACACACGCATTCAATAGCAATCTTGCGTGTATTTTTATTGGGATCAGTACATCTTGGTATAATTCTAGCTAAAATCAGTCCAGTTTGACCGAAAGTGCTAGGACCTTCATAAGCGAACTTTACGTTGTCCAAATAAGTCTGTAAAGCCGTTCTTAAAGCTTCCAGAGCAGGGAGGCGCTGTTCTACTTTTTTACGACTCAACCACGGTTCTAATAACGTCACAACCTCATCAAGAGTGGCCGGTGTTAAACACTGCAGCAATAATTCTTGAACTAAAGTGTTTAGTTTTGAAAATGAAGAATAAACAACAGGTGCTAACTTAAGGTTTCCATAACTGTCGCTGTTTAACTTGCAATATATTGCCGAAGCATTGAAGACGTTGTCGAAACATAATTGTAACAATTTCAGTCTAAAATAAATAAAAACTAAATTATTATACTTCAGAAAAATTCAATATTTTAGAACATAGATCGTTAATCGTTATTGTCAAATTAA
Source organism: Melolontha melolontha (assembly GCA_935421215.2). NCBI lineage: Eukaryota > Metazoa > Arthropoda > Insecta > Coleoptera > Scarabaeidae > Melolontha > Melolontha melolontha. The sequence continues at coordinate 141,332,637 of OW285237.1, read as the reverse complement.
AATTGTGTCAGATAGAGTCGTTTAATTATTATATATTTACGAATTGTCATCGTTAAAACCTCTTATAATAAAATAGGTACAGCATAAAATCCATGAACATCAATCAGCAGCTTATATGATTAAGGGCATATATTCTTTTTACGATTCCAGACGAGGCACGTGATAGTCAGTAATATCAGGCGTAAAAACCTAAAGGCCATAAGTTACTAACATACGAGCCCTGTTATTGCTTTTAGGATATATTATGGTACCTACCCTTCATAGCGTTGTCAGTGTTATATGCTACAACTATCATTATTCATGTTGCTTTTTTCATAATGTTTCTTGTTATTTAAATTTATTAAACAAAATTTATTAAGCCTAAAAAAGTTCAATGGAAAAATATAATGTAATGAAACGGAAATCTATTTAGAAAGCCCGTATTCAATTTTCGTTTTATTAAGAGTTTTATTTTAGATCATCTTGTTTCTTTTATTTTAATTTCATTCAAAATTTGGTTAGATATAGAACCGCGCGATAGAAATATTCCACTCCTCCTGTTTGAAATTTATGTAAAAATAACTTTAAAATATGTAATTCCTATTGGCGAGAAGTAAAGGCGAGGAAGTAAAGATACACAAAACGCAAGGCCCTTTTTTAAGTACAGACCAATGAAGAGTCGCAATGTACAACAAAGAAGTATTGTCGAAAAATTTAGTGTGACAAACCAGATATCAGTAATTACCTTCGAACTTGTAGAAAAGTTAATAAATTGAAATCTTTTCACCCAAAAATACATGTACTGAGAGTCGTCAGGAAGTCAACCGTCGCTCATGGTCTATTGTATAAACCGTAACAAAATAGGGGTCGAGTGTCCGCAAAGAAATAATTACTTCAATGTCTCGAGAACTGACCTAATGTGTAAAGGCCACACACACAGGACGGTAAAACTCCTTTGTTTGAACGTCCATCGTACTTATCGATCACTGAAGAGTTGACATACAGTACATGTTATAGACGCTCTTCAACTATAGTAGATTGTCTCTCAGACTCATTGTCTTTGTGGGATCGTGACTATTCCAAATTCCATCGTTTATTTAGGGATCACAACTTGACACATATGCGAAGTGAATTTTTAAAGGATGAAATACTGAACAGTCAGTAATAAGAAATATGTCTTTGAAAACACGAAAAGGGTGGTTACATTAGGTGTATGAATGAAAATGCAAAGGACCAATCATTGTATTTGGCTAGGTAACGACAATTTTGAAAAGGCGTGTTCAAGATGATAAAAAGTCTTGAAACATAGAGGACGGAAGTCAGAAGTTAGTAGATTCGTCGGAACTACGAAAACAGCGAAGAGTGCTGTTCGAGAGAGTTTTCTCTTCCAATATATATACCTTCGAATACATATATATTAGTTTCGTCGTTAACGCTGAATTAAAAGTAGAATCTTAACTTAAATTATTATTTTATTTGATTATGATGTTCATATAACTTCAGAATTTAGTTTTGTCTTAAAATTATTTGAGAAATTTCGTAGTGTGTAAAACCAGTGAGTCGTTAGATTTTTATATGGGATTTTGTCGGCCTACACTTTCTGATAGGAATTGTATACAGAATTAGGTATTAAGTAAAAAACCAACACACTATAAATATAATTGTTTAATTTAGATTTAAATAAAATTTGTTACGAGTTTTGAATTGAGTTTCATTTGGCTATCTTCCCTGCACCCCGACCCATGACGCTTTCGAAGAGATCGCCACCAGAAAATAAGATTAATTTTATTTAGCTATACAGCGGTCGTTGCAATCAGGCCTCTGATTACTGGTGGCAGCGAAAAGAAAAACTTAATAGTTAAACCAGTCAATGGTTTAGCATTAATTAAATTATAACCGAAACCAACGTTACCAAGGGTATCGTACGGGTAATGTTACAACTTAGCAACGCTGTGTGACACGATTATGACTGCGTGCCTCGTCTGATATCGTAAATAGACTACAGTAATTTCCTTTTTTGTACACTGTTTTAAAATTTCTAATAAAGCGCTAGTATACAAATAAAATAATTAATATAATGTAACATGTTACCTTTGATCGGACTCTAGAACATGCGGTAATCGAATTAAAGATGTAAGAATCGGTATGATGACGGGAAATAGTTCTATATATTCAGGGCCGCTATGCAATAGCATTTGAGACGATATAATATCTAACACATTATCCCTTTCTTGCATGTAAATGTGTAACTTGTTTCTATTGGGGTGCATTGCATCCGCAACTGCGCCAACAGTCTTCAAGCATGCTTTCCTTATGACAAAATCTTTCGTGGTAGACATTTCTGCTAAAACAAATTTTAAGATTTCCGATTCGATGGTCTGTAATAAAAATTCTGAAGGAGCTTCGTCGCATATCTCGGCGTAACTAGTAATTATAATAAATCGGACGCGTTCCATTTCTAATTCGTTTTTTTGATCTTTCATAAATCCGAATTGAAATAACTTAGAAGATTTTTTCAGCAAAACATCTTTTCTTATCTGCTGCAATGTTTCCAATACTATTTTCAAATTGGATCGAGAACAAATTCCTACAGCTTCAGAACAAGCTTGAAGTTCTTGGTATTCTTGTGGTTTAATGTTTTCTAGTATTATGTTTACTACTTGTTGAACAAGTTGCTTGTTGGATAAATAGCAGCTAATTACTGCTAAAGATTTTAATAGCAGTCTTTTCTCTAAGTGTTTCTTACTAGTGTTTTGATATATATCGAAACTGCAAAAAATACGTAAATTTGAAAAGAATGTTAGAAGTAATTAAACTCCGAACTTTAGTAAAGAAGGCAACGCTAACTTACCCTTTTTCCGAGTACAAAGGTAATTGCTCTTTAATTTTCAATACTAAGCCTTCTTTAAACGATTCATCATTTATAGATTCAGATAACAGCGATAGGAAATCAAATAACAAATCTTCCCATTCTTTCGTGTTAAAATTATCGTAGTTTTGCTCTAAATATTTTAGTAGATGTGGAATCTTGGCATCCCAAACGGACTGTGCCGATTCATCCTCGCACAACCTTATATTTTTGAGAAAATTTAAAGCAAAAGTGCCTTGAAAATTAGGTAATGGTTGTGCTAATAAGGCAAGGCATCTGACGAATGCACCTTCACAAGGGCCTCTTTGCAGATTTCGACTAGCTAAGTGCGTTAAACAACGAAGTATAATAATCGTAGCTTCATTATATTCCGGAAGAAAGAGGCATTTTAAGAGAAGATCCAATAAAGAAGATTCCAGATCTTTAACTGAGGTTGTTAACATGAACAATGTGTTGTCTGCTGTAATTTGTAAATCAGATATTTCCCCAAAATCGCCTTCTTTGCTTAAGGATGCCTTGCAACACAACTTTATTATGAATAAAACGAATTTCTCTGTTATTGCATCTAAAAAATATACTGAACATTAAATTAATTATATAATAAAAACTTGAATAATAATTTTAGCACTACATGACAAATGTTAAACGTATTATCAATTTTCAGCATGCACAGGTACCGTATAACGGGGTTATTTGGAAACCGCGGGTTATTTGGAAAATCGCCGGAATATTTATGTTTGGTATCCCAATTCAAGGCTGTTTTGGTTAGTTACAATTCCCGCCTGCTTCTTATGTTCAGAGTAGGTGACTGAATGTTTACCGAAGATTTTGTGAAATTTCAACAACATACGTAGAGTTTTTGTGAAGTAAAAGGTAAGTGCGCTAAATAATACTTTTTAAAAGCTTGTCAAACTTTCGTTTGCCCACTAAAAAGGAGTTGAGCTGGAATCTTTATTTTTCACAGACGAATGTTAGGTTATGTGGGAAGTACTTGTAGGGATAACCAAACTTGTACATTAGTCAACAAATTCAGGGCTGGCCAAAACGTCCGGTGGGGCTATTTGGAATGCAAAATTGGGGCTTTTTGGAATTTTATTTTTGTAAAATTATAAATGAAAACTTTGCTCTTTTTGATGAAAAAAAGATTTTCATTAGGTACTTTTCATTACCTACCCAAAAATTTTTTGAATTATACAGGTCTCGATATGGTGCGTTCCTACCGCCGTTCATATACCTGCTGTTGCAAGGGCAAGCAGTTCAAGGCCTATAAATCTTATAATGAAGGTGCCTTAAGCCGTGCCGTTGCAGATGTAAACTCTAATAAATTTACTATATCGGCTGCAGCTGAGCACTACTCAGTCCCCCCAACAACGTTATGGCGAATGGTACATAAGAAAAATCTACACACATCAGCCGGACACCCCACGGTATTTAGTGAAGAAGAAGAAAGGGCAATGGTCTACCATCTCGTGTTGGTCGCTTCATGGGGGTTTCCATTCGACAAGATGGATTTGCGTTTATTAGCAAAAGGCTATTTAGAAAGACGTGGAATGACTATAAGAAGGTTTAAAGGTAATTTACCAGGTATAGATTGGGCCTCAAAGTTTCTTCAGCGACATGCATCAGAACTATCTGACAGACTCTCAGCAAACATATCAACGAAAAGGGCAGCCGTCTCCGCCAGTGATATAGACCAATTCTTTAATAACGCTAGGGATATACTTGAAAATGTCCATCCTTCCTGTTTGATCAACTTTGATGAGACAAACCTAACGGACAATCCAGGTGCAAAAACCTTTATTTTTAAACGTGGCACCAAATATCCGGAGCGGGTAGTTAATGCCACGAAAACTGCTATCAGTTTAATGTATGCCGGCACAACCGAAGGTGAACTCCTACCAATTTATGTGGTGTATAAGGCAGACCACCTCTGGGACACATGGTTGGAGGGAGGTCCTCCTTTGACGCGCTACAATCGTTCAAAGAGTGGCTGGTTCGACAGCACCACGTTCGAGGACTGGTTTTTGAAAGTGATTGTTCCATTTTCTAGAAACAAGGAAGGAAGAAAGGTTGTTGTGGGAGACAACTTGTCCTCACACTTTTCTCGTTCTGTACTGCAGAAGTGTGAAGAACTTGATATTATATTCATGTGTTTACCACCAAATTCAACCCATATAATGCAGCCACTAGATGTAGCTTTTTACGCCCCATTAAAACGATATTGGAGAGAGATCCTCACGATATGGAAGAAAACTTCAGGAAGAAAAATGCCTGTGTTATCAAAAGATGTGTTTCCTGCTCTTCTCAAAAAACTCCAAGACAAGCTGAATGATAATGGAAAAGGTGGTGAGAATCTTGTAGCTGGATTTGTTAAAACAGGACTGCATCCTTGTAACCCTTCAAAACCAAAAGAGAGGCTTCCTAGCGTGAACACCCCAAGGCAGAATGTAAACAATACCGTATCTGATGTTGTTATTGAGATGTTGCAAGAAATGAGAGGTGGTTCTAGTGATGAACCACCAAAAAGGAGGCGCAAGAGGGTTTTAACTGAACCTGGAAAAAGCCTCACCGAAACCGATCTCCTACAAGCAACAGATGTTCCGGCAACTTCAAAGTCGAAGAGGGTTAAGAGAAATCATGCACCTGTGGATTTAGATGCCTCACTGAGTGATGATGATGATCCTGTACCTGAAGATCAAGGTGACGATGTTATAAGTGACACTTCTTCAACAAGAGACGCAGATGTTCAAAACGATTATTCAACAGAATATGAGAAAAATGACTGGATTTTGGTCAAGTACGAGTCCCGTAAAAATTCTCAAATGCATTATGTAGGAAGAATTGAGGATGTCACCCCAACAGCAGAGGCCACCTGCTATCATGTAGATTATTTTAGGAGACTAAAAACAAAAGGCAGGTGTGCAAAATTTGTTAGGCCCTCTTCTGCAGATGTTGATACTATTACCAAGGAGTTAATAATAAAAAACTACCACAACCGCTTGAGGTTATCACTGGTAGACGTTCATTTTTTCAGTTTGATGACAATATTTTTGAAAATTATATAATACAGTAAACACTTGTGCCTTTTTATGTTATTTACAATATACTTATTATGTAGGTATTTCTAGCTTCAGTTCTTATTAAAATGTTTACAGCCTACTTTGGAGGCTAGTGATTTTATTCAAATGCTTATTCAAATATCCCGCCAATATTTTGGCGGGATTTATTTCTAAAACGTATTTTTATGTTCCAAATAACCCCAAGACTCCTTCTTATTAAAAAGTTCATCAAAATACACCGGTTTTCTAAATAGCCCCCACCTATGGGGCTATTTGGAATGAAGACTAAAAAAAAATTTTTTAAGAAACTAATTAACCTAAAATAACTTTTGTCTCTAAAATAGTTAAAGGACACATACACCTTTTCAAAAATGTCAGTAGATGGTTGTTTGAAGTTTTGATTTAGAAAATAACTAACAAAACACAGCAAAAAAATTCCGAACAACCCCGTTATACGGTATTTTTAAAAAAAAGTACAATTTTCATGTTTGTTACATCTTTAGTATATTTTAAGTAGGGACTTTTAAAATATCATCCTTATATTTATATCATGCATAAAAAACTGGGATCCGAGAAATATTTTTGATTTCACAACCTTCCAATCCTTGTTTAGATTACGTAGTATATTATATATATATATATATATATATATATATATATATATATATATATCGCGGTTTTTGTACATTTATGGTGTTACTTGAACCATACTGTTAAGGTTCCAGTCAAAAAATTTAATAAAAAGAGATGAAAACCACGGCGAACAACTGAAGTATGAGATGCTACTCAGAAATTCCCGGAATTTAAATGTGGCGCACCAAGGGATGGTAGTACAGCTCTAGGTGGTGTGAGGTACGTCTATATTAAGTTTGTCTGCCAAACGCTACTTTGCTATGTGATGATGAACAGTTTTTGTGTTTATATTTGTTGAGCTGTGTTTGAGTTATTCTGCGACACTGAAATGTCTGATGTGAAAGAGCAAAGAACATGCATCAAACTTGGTAAAACGCAAGCGGAAACTCTGAAAATGCTTAAACAAGCGTTTGGTGAGGATGCTTTAAGCCAAACGCAAAGTTATGAGTGGTACAACCGCATTAAAAATGGCCATGTGTCGGTTGATGATGATGAATGTTCTGGTCGTCCATCGAAGGAAAACACGCCAAAATGTGGCAAAAGTACGTGACGCGATCCTGCAGGACCGAAGCAAAACAATCCATGACATTTGAACATTGTCAGCTTCTCGTACGGCGTCTATCAGTCTATTTTGTCCGGTGAACTCAGAAACTCAGAAATAAATAAAACGGCACTGTGATCATGTGGACACAGAGCTGAAAGAAACTACCGAATGGGATACGAACTTCAGTACCAGAATCATTACTGGCGACGAATCATGGCTCTACGAATTAACGCAACAGTTATCGCAGAAGAAGACGCCTTCGTCACCACGACCAAAGAAAGCACGGCAAGTTCGAAGCAGCGTCAAGACGATGATTTGCTTCTTTGACGCTGCTGACATCGTTCACAAAGAATTTCTCCCATCAGCTGAAACAGTTAATGGACGATTTTATTGCTATATTCTTCGTCCACTAACTCCTTGTTCGCAATGGACGTAAGAATAACGTAAGACCTAAGAAAAGCATCAGACATAAGAAATACGTAAATTTATTTACCGTTCACAATGAACGTAAGCAAACGTAAACTTAAACAATTCTACTGCTGATTTGCCTTGAATATTTTTGACGTTTGTTAACTTTAAGGTTAAATTTTATGGCATTGAATTAGACTGTCGCTGCCCTATTAGCTAAAATGATTCTAACGCTAACAAAAATCTAATTAAAATTTAACTTCTGAGTTTATTATTATTAAAACGTTAAGTGGAAAATCAGAAGGAAACCAAATGTAAAAGGAAGGCGCGGCGTTGAGTTAAGCCTGTAAATGTTAATAACGGGTGTTCATTTGAAAAGTCAATCTAGTAGCATGTGATTTACTGAGAACATTTTGAAGTATGTCGTAAATTAAAATTTACTACTTATCCTACGAAGTCGTATATTTTGACAGTTTCATACATACAAATAAATAACAAATGTGATTGACATTATCAAATGTCATTTGGATTTACGTTTAGGGAACAACAAACACATACTAATATATAGTTCATAAAGTATAAGTTTTCAGTTCAAGGCCAAATTCAAAGCATGTGATTCCAATCAGTACTGCAGAGTCAAATAAAGTCAATATTCAATCGCGGAAATAACCGTTTGTCATCATAAAATTATAAACGTCATGTTTTGCAATATTGTCAAAATTTTAGTATGTCACTTGCAATATAACCAAAGAAAGCATATACATAACCTACATGTCAAAATAATAATAATTATTTTGACATGTAGTAAAGTAGGAACATGAATAGTTCAAAAGTATTGTTTCTTTTCTAGTTTTGTATAAATATATTCTATCCAAGAAAACTATGCGCAAATTATTACTTTAATATTCGAACAAATTACCAGGCATCTAAGAAATATTGTGTAAAATAAATAGGTAGGTTAGAAATGTCAACGTGACAATAAAACAATTTCGTACTTATTGCCACTAATTGATATTACTATTTATTATCACTATTGTTCTCAAAAGAACAGATTTTGTAATTTTTGATGACAAACTAAATATTCAAATTAGAAGAATGCTTAATCTAGAAAACAGAATACCGGAAACAAAGTCAATAAACAACAGTATTCAAATAATTTGACAGCAAGCCGAATATTATAAGACTATCTTCTGGACAACTTAACCTTTTTATTTAATATAATATTTCAAAGACGTACCTCTTAACTTAAAATGACAAACGTGTGTAGTATTACAGCGCGTATTCATGTGTGTTAGAAAGAGATAAAGTACGATTTTCGGTTCCCACTTGGGCAGTACGAACTGAAAACTTATACTTTATGAACTGTATATGCGTCTTATTTTATCAAAATTTCAAAGTAACCTAGATTGACTTTCCAAATGAACACACGTTAGAGAGAATGGGGAAATGGGGAGAATTTCGAAGGATAATATTCGAACTAAAAATGCATGATAAAGAATGTTTTTTTTATGTATACAAGAATGACCCCAACATTATTTGATAATTTATTAAACCTTATTGGACCGCATTTAATAAAAAGTAGTATTCGAAAACCAGTATCTTTAACTCAGCTGCTACTACTTACTGCACTACCTGTTGTAAAGTAGATATATTAAATTATTATTTATTGCCAAATACAGTTTCACTAGAATCTAATACAAATTTCTAACACATGAACACAGAAAACCGTTAAAATTCCCATTGTCATATTAGGAGGCGTTATCACATTTTCCGCTTTTTCTATAATTTTGATACCAATTCAGTTTTGAAACTTCCAAAACATTACTTTACTAAAATTGTCCGTAAAATAAACGTAAGAAATACATAAAGTTGAATTTATTTCAACTTTACGTATTTCTTATAGGCACACGTCAGATTAACGTAAACGTAACGATTACTTAAGGACATCTCATATATTCAACTTTACGTCTTACGTTTTTCTTACGTTCAGCTTACGTCTTACGTCTATTGTGAACAAGGATTAAGAGAAAACATTTGATGCATGCTGCCTGCCAAGTGGAGCAATAATTCGTGAATCTTCGCTATGACAATGCACTAACCCACATGTCACTTGTCGTGGATGTTTCTAGCCTCAACGATGACAGCAGTACTACTTCAACCCTACTCCCCAGATTTTGCCCCTTATGACTTCTTTCTGCTTCAGAAGTTGACGATGAGAAGATCCAGACCAAAGCAAAGGCAGTGTTGATCACGTTAACACGGGAAATCTTCCAGCACTGCTTCCAGTCATGGCTGGGGACAAGTAGCTGGGATCGGTGTATTCATGTGGAAGGAGAGAACTTTGAAGGGGATGGTGATATGTGTATTCATGTGGAAGGAAAGTACTTTGAAGGAGATGGCAGCGAATAAGTTGAACAATTTATTGTTTTTCACGTACCGGAAAGTTCTGGGTAGCACGTCGTAACAACGAGAAATTATTATCATTATTTTGAATCATTCTAAACACATAAAATAATGACTTAGGAGCGTTATCCCTTACTACAATATCTGTAAAACTATGATTAATACGAAATAATGTTTTAGCTGTTGTTAGTTTACAATTGTTTTTTAATGAAAAATTGGTATAATAAAGTTTATTTTTTTGAGTACATATCTTCAACAAATTCTAGATCATGAATAATTTTCAAAATATGTAAGTCAAGAAAGCAGACGAGTATCTACAATTGTAATGTTTATTTGATATCTTGAACAATTCAAAAATCTTTTTAAGTACATTCAACCTGAGGATTAGAAGACATACTACTAGTTTATCTATCATTTTACTATGTGCCACGATGTTCTTCTCTTACTTATTTTTAAAGATTTTAAAAGAAATCAAGACTACTAGACATCATTTCCATTGCTGACAAAATTTTTGTCTTTGAAGTATGCCTGCAGGGCAGGAAGTATTAAATGGGTCGCTTACAAATGGTACTGATGTAAGAGTATATCATTTTTAAGGATACCTGTAGTAGTAGAGAAAGAGATCTTGCTGAAACTGTCGAACAGAAATCTATGGTTGTTTCTCAACTACTTGCTCTCTCGCTTAACAGTTAGGAACTTTATTTCAAATCTTTGGCCTGCCATGTCTTTTCTGCGATTTACACTTCCTGTTTCCCAAAATGACCACACAAAGCGGAGAATAAATATTTTATAGAATAAACCCACATTCACCATTAAATTTTCTGCCGTTTCTTTTATGGCGACTTGACTGTACAGTAAGGAAGTGGATGTGCTGAATTTTGTCTATCCTAGCATTATGCACTGACAAGTTTATAAGCAGGACGTCATGTCTGGATAGCAATTTTTACACAAATGGAAACTCGTATCGTACGTTCAAAAAAACTGCCTCTAGTGAGCTATGATTTCTAAGTAACATCAAAAATCGTGTCGTAACTTTACTAATATGAATTTTTTAAATGACAGACGGCTTAAAAAAATTGTAAGGCTACAAAATTATAAGGTTAATTACTAGGTTATAATCTTCCTGTCTTGAATAAATAAAATTCCGTGCTATCGATTATACTAATGACAAGAGTCCGCAAAGAGGGGCAAGTTTCAGTGCAATGCGGAGAACAACGTGGAGGGGCCTAGCGGCCGTATCAAGACGAGCGTTCAGTAAAGTTTACGTACTCGCATCATTTATGTTCGTCACTTCCATGAGTGAGCATAGGCGATGCGGACGCATGAATGTCTACAGATAAAATAATGATACAAAATATATTATATAACGTGCTGTAACACTTACTGTTTTAAAAAGCTGCCATGAAATCACAAACTGGGTGGCATCTATTAAATATTTGAATCATTAAATATGTTTGCACACTTGTTTCAGTCAAATGAGTCCGGCGTGCGGAATAAATATTTTTCAATTATGAAAACGACCGTTCCACATCGAGTGATGTTATATTTGCAAATTTAAAGTAATCCTTGTGACAACTTAATGGATCTTTCGACGCACCTTCATGTCTTAGTATGAGAAAATCGGAATCCTTGTCAATAACACTTTCAAATTTTTGTATTACACTCTAATTTTTTTCGCCTTCTGGCGCACATAGTGTGAGTGAACATCATCCACAATTTGAATAGAATCCACAAACGACATCGAATCATTTTGTAATTTTTCAATTCTCTCCGCTAGTCCATAGTAGTTCTTGTGAATAGTTTCTAAATCACTCTTGAAACATTTTCTGGCTTTTCTTGATAGCTTCGGCGTGTCTCGGATCGAATTGTAAAACTACCTTCTTTACATCAAAATGTTCGCAATAGTAAAACGCAGCCTCTAACCATGTTCCCCAATGCGTAGTAATCGGCTGTGGTGATTCAGAAACTTTGGACACAGTTTGTGAATTTTTTTTGTACGTTTTTGTACGTATGAGCTATTAAAGCATTTACTGGTGGATGACATTTAGGTATCAATTGCACCACAAGGTTTAAAGCATGGATTTTACATGTAACAGATTGCCACTCTCTTCTTTAAGAGATCGGCCTAAGGAAAGCATGTTAGCGGCACCGTCACTCACAAACATTAAAAGTTGGTTTGTTGAAACTTGAAATTTGTTCGATGTTCTCAACAACACTTTTAAAATTTCATCACTAGTACATTTTGCAACACTTTTGGAAGCAAGTAAGATAGAGGATGACGGTTCCAATTCTTCCATTGTACGTACCATCATATTCACCACATAATTTTTTTGTCGATCGGTGGTTTTGTCCACACATAACCACGATTTTTTATCTTTCAATTCTGCTTTAATTCATCTTTCAACATAGTCACGAGCAGATGGCATAACGTTTCTTATCGATGTCCGACTTGGTAATGTATAATACTTGCTCCAGAGGGAGACAAATGCTTTTTGGTCTAGCAAAGTGAACGGCAGATTACATATAATAAAACAAACACCTATATAAAATGTTAATTGTTCGCTGTATCGTTTGCCACCGATTGCAGAACAGTGTTTTATACTTTTTAGGTGGCGTTCAGACTTCCACCAGCTGGTACACGTCAAATAGTCGTCGCATCTTACACATTTAATTCTATCGCCTTCGTATTCTAAATCCCGCATACTCTCTATTACGTTTTCTAGTTTCTTCGAAATACGCCGTTTCGAAACGTACCTAAATGCGATATTTTCTAAGTATATGTGTACTGACATGCACTCACAACGACCAGTGGAATAATACTGAATATGTGCTTTGATACGGACGCTTGAGTTTCCATGCCGGCACTGCACTGGAAATTGCCACTCTTTGCCGAGTCTACTAATGACATTAACATTTGACAATTCAGAACGGTGCGTTTAAGTTACGACATACTTAAAAATTTCATGGCTAACTCTGAGGCAGTTTTTTTTGAACGGATGATATTATGTTTATCACATCCAATTTTAATAATTTTTTCGATATTATGTTCTTGTTTTCTACAAATAGCGAGGTTTTATCCAGTCAAGTATGTTTCAAGTTGTTTTCAAATTGACTTATAGTGTCACGTTAATACAATTTTCGTCTGTTACGATTGTATTCGTCCGACCGAACATGTTAACATGACTCAATGAGCGGCGCTAAGTTTTCTTCCATGCTGTCTTTTATGATTTGACTATATGTAGCAAGGCAGTTGATGGGTTGAATATTGTATATCCCAGAATGATGCACTGACGAGTCTACAGCATGACGAAACACATGCCTGTATGTCTGGATATCAATTTTCACACAAGTATGAACTTGTATTCTCCCACGCCGGACTAATAACATTTTCTATATTGTAAAAAATGTTTTCGTTTTTAATAAATTTCATTTTTGCTGTTCATTAAATACGAAACCCATTATTTATTGGCAAATTTCCACAAATACTTGACAAATATTCTCAATTTGTCAATTTGATTTATAAATGAGATATCAGTGAATTTTTCTAAATATATTAATTTAGGTTAGATATGATTGCTGTACCTGTCTTTTTCCTTCAAGCAGTCACTAATCAGATTCCTGTGAGTACGTATAGGTTATTCTATTTGCGGTCATCGTTGGCTCAATTTGTAAATAGTGTTTCATTGTACCATTTCAATTATAAATTTTAATTTATAATAAACGCAGTAACATATTTGTCAAATTGGGGTTTATAAGGTGCTGTGGGGTTTCTGGGCTCAGGAGGCAACCGGGCCATGGGCATTTTATTTCTATATTAGTGGGAATATGACTGTAACTTCATTGACACACCTGCTTCTACTTGTCTTCTCTGTTGAACAATAGATATAACCTCAGTTTGAGCCATTTTGTTCACTTGAGATTGTTTACAAATTTTAAGAAGAAATTTTCACATACAACGCCCTATTTTCACATGATGTTTAGTGTTTTGGCATTACTTGGTAAGTATCTGTTACTTGTTTACTACTTAGGTATAAATATGAATACGTTTTATCTTTACATATGGGTTATAAAATTCCTATACGGCATTCCAAATAAGAATAAACCGTTGGGCAAGATAGGGCTTAAAATAAGAACTTGTGATTGGCTAAAATAGAGGCCGCTTTTATGCAGGCAAAATTATGTTTATTTAATTCTGTCAAATTAGCGTTTCGCTGTCAGTACTGACCGGTATTTCTATCAGTGGTAGTCAATTCCGTGTTTGACTAGTTGTTTATTGTGCTATTTATTATTAATATTCGTTAAAGATAGTTCTTTATGGAGATTATAAAGTGAAAACCTCATTTTCTAAAAATATTTTATCACTCATTAATTTAATTAATTTATTTAATCGCAATCGTTTTAGAGCATGGATGACGCAGCTTTACCAGGGCCATTAAAAAATCGTAAAGGTAAATATGTAAAAAGTGGACAGAGGCAGATGGCTTATAATGTGTATTTTAAGAACAAAGCTAATATGTCCAAAACAGCTGCTGTTCGTCAAACTTCAAGGGAATTAGGGATTAGTAGGAATACTATGTTTGACATTATTAAGGAAATTGAAATGTCTGGACACATTCTCCTTTAAGAAAACGAAGATGCCGAGATGCTTACATTAAATTAGATGAAGTATCAAAAAGTACGATTAGAAGGCACGTGCATTCATTGAGTTACCAACTTGCACAAAAATATGTGAAGCTATTAAAGGGCATGCCAGTTTACCTCCTTTAAAACGACATCACTTTGGAGAATCCTAAAGAAACTAGGATTCAAGTGGGAAAAACGCACACAAAATAACATATTAATTGAACGAAATGATATTATCTTATGGAGACGTCATTATTTGACAACTATAAGAAAGTTTCGTGCAGAAGGGAGAAAAATTTATTATTTAGATGAAACATGGGTGAATGCAGGTTACATAAAAGCAAAAATATGGAAAGATATAACGGTACTTAATCCAAGGCAAGCATTTGTTGAAGGTCTTTCTACTGGTTTAAAAGATCAATCTGGTAAAGGGAAGCGACTAATTGTGCTTCACATTGGCAGCGAAACTGGTTTTATGAATGGGGTATTGTTATTATTTGAATCCAAGAAAACTGCAGATTACCATGAAGATATGAATAGTGAGGTGTTCATTGCATGGATGCAAAATATATTACCTTCTCTTGAGCCCAATAGTGTTATAGTAATGGATAATACGACTAAAACAGAAAAGTCATCTACTTCATCATGGAAAACGGAGGCACTAATTGAATGACGTTTAACAAAAGGAATTTTAGCTGATAATTCTATGTTAAAAATTGAATTGTTTGAACTTGTAAAAAATTACACATCCTGTCATTCAGTTTCATACGTGGTCGATGAAATAGCTAGAGAAATCGGCCGTACAGTTTTGTGTTTACCTCCATATCACTGTAATCTTAACACCATTGAACTTGTATTGGCTCAAGTCAAGCATCATGTTGCGGCCAATAATAAGACATTTAAATTGAATGAAATAAGAAATTTATTATTGGAAGGATTAGAGATCGTTGATGCCGATGCATGGAAAAATAGCATTCATCACGTTATAACAGAAGAAAACAAGATGTATGATTTAGATAATATTGTTGAAAATGTATTAGAAAATTTGACTTTTACTGTAAATACTGGGTCATTCTCAGAATTTTCATTAGATTCAGGTTCTGATCTTGAAGATGAGTAGTTTTCAATATATATATTCGTGAACAATATGCAACATAACGAACTGTGGTGTGTTAAGTTTAGTTATATGTGTGTGTGATGTTCTTGATTTAGATTCGTGTGTGTGTGATGTGTTAGATATAATTTTATTATACTTATAAATTGTATAGTTTGGTAAATATAGTGAATATTGTGAATAAAATGTAAATCAAATATAATTATACAATAATGTTTACCATATAAATTCAAGAGATTATAAGTTGTTTCAGGTCCTCAGAAATTGTTCGACGTCCTGGGTCTCAAGTAACTACCAGATATTGTGATAAGCACGGAATATTAATGAAATTTCTAAGTAGGAAATGATTATATAATTTTTTAATGTAATTATGTAAGTGTAGGTAAAAGATTTAATGTACATTCTGCTAATAAAAGAGGGTTTTAGACGAGGTTCAGACATTTACGAAAAAAATTGTTTTTATACACGGAGTTTCCTATCAAAGCAATTTCTCTTTTTATTCTTATTTTTTGCTAAAAGCAAAAAAAAATCATTGTACGATAGTAGCAATTTATCCCATACATAAGCAAAAAAGTAAGTATTAATCAGCCATAACTTGGAATAAAGGAAGAGATACATGTTTAACCAAATACTGAAACTGGAAAAATGCTTACGTTTTACCTATCTTTTGACGCTAACTGCTGTTTTACCCTTTTTAATATGTACTTATTTTTGTAAAATGAAAATATTTTTAAATACCTTTTTTAGACGTATAAAAATTTTTATCCATCCAAATTATGTGAAATGATGTTCAGGTAAATGAATTTCCTTATTGCTCTCTCATTATAGATACTATTAAAATAACTGTATTTTGTAAAATGCTAATTTTTTAAGCTAAACAATACACAAATATTATGATAATTATAATACACCACCACATCACCATCAATTCTTTAAATTTATTAGTTTCACATTTACACAAAAGTTTAGTTCTCTAATAAAATCAAAGAAAGATGTAAATATTTCTCCTGTAGTAATTTTAACACATTCTCACTGTATTTTTTTGAATATATATATTGTATATTGCATTGGTATATATTTGCCGCTTCTTGCTTGAATAAAATTATTAAAGTCTAAGCTTTCTTAATAATAAATATGTTAATAAACAAACGTAAAAAAATATAGGTTAGTAGGTATATAACCTCACATACAAATTACCTACTTTTTTGAAATTCCTGTGTAAATTATACTCAGATTGCCGCGCCATCTGGTCCTTTCTTAATTGGAATGCATTATAGGCTTAATGTTGTTTGTTTGGGAGGGGTGGTTCAGTTACCCCGCAAATTTTCCATAAATGAGATATTTAGGCCATGCCATTGGGGCAACTGGGTTCAGATGGTTCCAGTTACCTTAGTTATGAAAAATTTGCAGGGTAACAGGATCACCTCTGCCAGGCAAAAAACATCAAGCCTAGGACTGCTGTAACCCATATGTAAAAATAAAATCATTATGTTTATGCCTAACTAATTATATAAGTTATATCAGTAACATAAAATAGGTAAAATTAAATTAAAAAATATAAAAAAAGGTCTTCTCCCAAATTTTGTTGGTGCAGAGAAAACAATAGTGGCAGTACCTCAGATAGCCGAGCCTGAGGATACCACAATAGTGGACCTAGAGCTGTCTCTCACCACTGAATGTATGCAGGTATCATCAGTCGAGCAGCCCATGGGCGTCGATCTTGAACAGCCTTTGACATCTAATCACGATTAGCCACTGACAGTAGAACCCAATCAGCCTCAGACAGTAGAATATGAGCAGCCATCAACATCTCTAACCGAGCAATCATTAACATTAAAAAGAAAGACTTGAAGTTCTACTGGACCTTGTAAGAAATGACACAAAACCGGAAAACTCAAAGAAAAGGAAACATATTGTTAACAATTACGAAATAATAACTACCGGAAAGTACCTTGAAATGAAACAAAAAGAAGGAAAGCTTTGATTGAAAAAGAAGAAAAACAAAACAGAAGAGACAAATGCAAAAGCAAGAAAAAATAAAAGTTCACAGAACAAAGCTAAGAAAGGAAAATCAAAATCACAAGCAGTTAATTACGAGTTTTTTAGCGATGAAATTGTGATGCTTTTTCTTTGGAAGAAAATGAAGAAGACTGGCATGAAAGCTTATCAGAATATGAGAATAAAGATAAACTTAAACTTGGTCAGTTTTGCATCGCCAAAATTTTTGGGAAAAAAGAGTTCTTTCAGATTATATGTAGCCAATGTGAAGTAGAGAAGAAGTAGAGAATGCAGGTTACACTGTTCTATTTTACAAAAGGAATCGTCAGATAATGAAATTTAAAGAAACTGACGAAGAATCCTATATTAGAGAATCTGATATTGTTCGAACACTTCCAAACCCAGTAACTAGTAATTCTGCTCGTTTTAATATGATTGGTTTTGTAGCAGAACTCAGTGATCTCACAAACCTCTACTAAGTTTGCCTTCATGCACTTGTTATATTTTGTAGTTAGAAATTTGTTGAATATATTACTTTTCCTTCTTTTTTGCACTTTCTTTATTGTCCTTTTCTTCCTTGCTAGGATCCTGATACAACGGCCGTATTGTGTATTTATAATCTATATAATTCAGCCCAACTTTTTTTTAAATCAATAGTATGTACAACAATAGGTCCAGATACCTCAGGCTTTTGCTGCAGTGTACTTATGGAATATAGACAGGTTACCCCAAAGTCACGGGGCAACTGGGCCAGTAGGACAATAAAAATGTTGTATTTACTACAAATATATACGGTTAAAAACTTTCCCTAAATAGTATATAATATGTTGGCATGTTTATTGATTAATAATTATACAATATTGCTTCAGTCATATATTGATAATTTACTTGTCCTAAGTAAGTTTTACGAAGGTAACTCAATGGCATGTAAAATCATGATCCAGTTACCCCATAGCACCTTAGAATGTAATAAAAGTCCTATAGATTACATGCTCTTCATTTAAATAAAGACTCATCAAAGTTTTTCAAGTTATAGAATTTGAAAAGTGTATGTGGGATTTGAAATAATTATAGTTCTATCCGGAGGCCGCTGAGGTATCTGCGATACTCGTATATGAATTCAATGACTAATTTTAAGCAAAAATTTTCCCGAATTCCTAAAGATGTTGGGGCTGGAATAATGAATAATGAAAGAAGAATAGCGAAATGTACAGGGCTTTTTTTTAATAATGATCTACCTCGACTACTTGAGGATATTCCTCTTCAAATCAGAAGGACGATGCTGTTTTTACATGATGGTGCTCCGGCCTATTATGGAAGAGGTGTCATTATTTAAGTTCCTCAATGAACAGTATCCAAATCGATGGATAGGTCGTGGTGGTCCCATTGCTCGGTCACCGCGATCTCCGGATCGCAACCCATTAGATTATTTCATGTGAGGACATGTGAAGACACACCTACTCAAACTCAACAGAAAAGCCTAATAATAGGGACCAACTCATCTAGAAGATTCATACAGGGTTTTATGAGGTGAAAAATAATATGGAGAATAACAACTGGAAACGAGAGCTCCGACGGAGGATTGTGTCGTCTTGTGCAATGCACTCAAACGCATTGTACAAGACTGTAGTCACATTGAGCAGCTTTAATATAAACCACTTAAAATAAACCACATTTTTTCCTCTACTAATTTACTTCAGCTTGAAACCACGATATTTCACCGTTAGGAATTCGAGAAAAGTGAATAAAATAATTTTTGCTTAAAATTAATCATTGAATTAATTCATATACGAAGTATCTCGGATACCTCGACGGCCACGCGGTATAGTAGAGCTGAGTAGAAATTTGGAAATATAAAAGCTACTGAAGTAATAAAGGAAAATTACTCCAAGTCATACATTTTTACATCGCAAATATGATAATCGCTTCAAGTGATTTAACAATAAAGATAATAATTGTGGAAACATGTAAAAGAAACACATGAGAATCTATTAAATTGTTAAAATATTTTCCTTGCTATGTTGTTATCAGTTAAAAGTGTGATATCAGGTTAATTTCTTTCGTTTAAAAAATTGGCGAAAATATTATTTTAAACTTTTCCCAAATACTTTTTAATGGTTTAATTTCATCCACTAAAGATGTACCGTGCTTTCATAATAGGTTGTAACCCACGTGACGTGTTGCAATATTGGTTGCATACATTAGGATTGCCAATCCTGCATAATAAGTTCCTAAATTCAAATGTTTTGTTATGACAGTTTTGTACGTTTTGTGTATTGTGTCAATTAGATTTTCTTTGCATTAATTTTATATTTATTTCGCGTTAAAAAAGTCAGTTCTTTGAAGAGCTATTGAAGATATTCTAACTTTTGTGAAGGTTGGTTATCTATTAATAACATTGAATGTATGTATAAATAAAATAACTTCATTTTAGGTTATAATATATTCATTTTAGTGGCCCATTATAGAAGTGCTACACAAGATGCCGAAGGCAATTGGAGTTATTCACTTCCAAGTTGTATAGATCAATTTAAACAACGCTTCCCAGATTTTGACTTTGATTATGATTCATTTCGACATCGTAGACATATTATAACACATCGTTTTGAGGATAAACATTGTATTTGTAAAGGGAAATCGACTGGGAGGCCCACCAAATTAACTGAAGCTGTTGTAGATGATATTCGGCAGCGAGTAGAACATAGCCCTCATAAATCAGTTAAAAAACTATCTCAGCAAACAGGTATTTCATATTTATTTTTAATTGTACAAAGCTAACATTCAAAAAAATGTTCTTGTAGGTCTCTCAGTTGGAACATGTCACAAAGCATTAACAAAAAAGATACATATGCATCCTTATAAAGTTACTGTTGTTCATCAGTCACATCCAGTCGATTACGATAGGCGAATTAGATTTTGTGAATGGTTTAATAATCGAATGAACGATGATCTCCTAGATTTAACTTTTTTTAGTGACGAAGCATGGGTACATCTTACAGGATACGTAAATTCACAAAATTATAGATCTTGGGCTACAGAAAATCCACACCAACTAGTAGAAACATCATTACATCCTTTAAAAGTAGGAATATGGGTGGGAATGTCAAGAAGAAGAATTATTGGGCCAATTTTCTTTTACGATACCATTACTGCAGCAAGATATCGAGGAATATTAAATGAATTTATTAATCAGCTGCATGACGATGAATTAGAAAATGGCTGGTTTCAACAAGATAATGCACCTGCTCACACGGCCAGAGACACACACCACTATTTGACAGAATTTTACGACGATAGACTGTTTAATTTATGGCCACCCCGTTCTCCCGATCTTACTCCGCTTGATTTTTACTTATTTGGACATTTGAAAAATAGGATATATAGAAATAGACTACATAATTTACAAGAACTAGAAGCAGCAATTGTGCATGAAATAAATAACATTACGCAGAATGATTTACATAATGTTTTTGAAAATTTAAAACGTAGGGTGAATATTTGTTTGCAACAAAATGGTCATCATTTCCAACATTTATTATAAATATGTTATTGTGAAAAAGCTTTCAGTACGTTAGCTCCTCATAAAATGTGTTTGTACAGAGGCAAAATTGACAATTTTTTCATTATTAACTGTAAATAAAATTTATGCTATTAAAATGATAATAAACACTAGTGTTTTAATTGAATAAACATACAACTAAAATTTATTTTTATTATTCCAAGAAATTACTTACGTTTCAATTAAAATAAAATTAAAAAACATCTGTCAAACTATTTTGAACTAGGAATATTTGTATAGGAGTAGTACCAATCTGTAATGTTGGTTGCATATGTATCATGTTACAACAAATAATGAAGGCTCTGTACAATGCCAATATGTTCGATACATTTAAAAAAAAAATAGAAGTTGTTTAATATTTGTATTACTATTGATTGACCATTAACTTCTTGCTTATTAAAGCAAAAACATACCTTTATTACTTAAAAATCCTTTATATGCGAAAGCGACTATAACTTTCATTAATACCATTTTAACTCTTAAATTATTTTCGGTTAACATATCCGTCAATACATGCAATATATCCTTGAGCCTGCTTCTCACAACTCCTTCAGCAGAATTAGTAAGATGAGTCACAACCAATAAACCTTTAATGCGTTCTTTATCGTTATTGTTCCGCATTTGATTTATTACATGATCAACAATATAATCACTGTAGTGTAAAGCAAAACATTCGAAACATCTCAGAACTTCAGAATGCGTTCGCAACAGTTCTGGTTGCGCATAGTCGGGAGATACACAGATTAATTCAGATAACATCTGTAGTGTTGGTGCTAGAAGAGGTTCTAATAATGTACCATCACTTTTAGCTGACACTGAAATAACAGCTCCA
The DNA here is from genome assembly GCA_935421215.2 of Melolontha melolontha. NCBI lineage: Eukaryota > Metazoa > Arthropoda > Insecta > Coleoptera > Scarabaeidae > Melolontha > Melolontha melolontha. The sequence continues at coordinate 141,310,616 of OW285237.1, read as the reverse complement.
AGACATTTGATGATCGGCAAAGGCTCTTTATGTTTTTTAAAGAGATTCAAAAGCATTTGTGTTGTTTTAACAGTACTCTGTCGTATTTTTTCTACGCTCAGAATATTAAACATAGCTGATAGAGCGTGTAAAACGTTAGTTAGGACTCTAGAATCTCTTGTAGTCAACCAATTAGAAAACAATATATCATACGCAACTGATATATCTGTGTAAAAATCTGTTATTCCCAATGTTGGATCGGGAGCTTGTTCTAAATTGGATGTATATTCCAGTAAGCTATCACTAAAGCACTCTAACGCTGTAATATAAATAGGTCATTATCAATATTTTATGTAATGGAACCACATTAAAGATTTTACCAAATGAAAAAGCTTGCTTCAAAGGATCTGTTCTTAAATTTGGCAAAAGAGGAACCATTATGTCTAAAATTGTTTTTAAATAGGGTATAACACCAAATGTATTTGCTGCAGCAAGAGCACCCATTGTATGAGGTATTGTGTAATGGGGTGTGACTCCGGGTAAAAATTTCTTAAGTAAGGCATCCATAATCTGCAACGTAAAGGTTTGGATATGTTTAGGTCATATAAAAAAATCATTCAATATTGTAGAAAAAAATTAATATTTTAATTAAGTAAACTTGTATGAAAACTAGATACATATAGTTATATTAACAATCTACAGAGCCGATCTCATTTGGGAGGGTCTTTCACTTTTACGCACAGATTTCGTTCATTGATAAAGCGAACAGTTCACGCATTTCTTCGGAAACGATACACCAATATCCCTTACTAGAAATATATAAATATAAATGTGAACTGATTCTTGCGTCTTGTTTTCAGTATACAGTAAAAGACGTTTATAGCCTCCGCGCAGGGACCAAAAGTTATAGACGTTATAAAAAGTTATATCAGGATGGACGCTATATCAATTAGCAACGAAACTAGTGTTAAATATAATGAATTCCAAATAAAAAGCAACGATAAATAGATAAGGAAAATTTTACATTTATTCGAACGTAAACATAATGCTGTGTTCTCTTCTAACCGAGATGAATTAAAAAATTAAATAAAACTGAAAACAATAATGAAAAATTTAAAGCAAATAAATTTTAAATACACTCTGTATGAAAATAGATAAAGCAAATCCCATAGTCAATTTATGTAAAGTTTTTTGTTATTTTCTGTAATAAGTTTTTATATGCAACGAGACAAGAAACACACATCTGTGTATATTTAGTAAAGTTATATTGTATGTAAAAGTCATGTAAATTATTATACCGCCTCATTCCGAGCAAACGCAACGATCCGAATGTATGAATATTTCTCCCGCTCTGAATACAATTCCCCTGAATGCTGTAGGCGCGTCAACATCGATGTCATACATACTTACATATTATGCAATACGATAGTAATTTTCTATGATATTATGGAGCCGCGTAAGAAAAATTATCTGTTTACCAAATTACTATTAAAGGACTATAAATTGTTTAGTCCTGTGTTATGGTAATGAGTAAATTGCAATACGTTATACTGACGATGGCCACACAAAGCGTAATGATATTATTAACAAAAAACTAAATTAAATTCTAGTAATGTAAAGAAAAATTTACTCTTACAAATAATAAAATAAATTGTTCATAATGAGAAATTAATTATATAATAATGGAAATTCATCCGTTTAAACTCATCGCCGTAAAATAATTGATGATGTTTGGAATATTTATAATTACGAAAACCATTTAATTTTAGTATGCTACAAATTGTAGCTTTGTTCGGGATGGGCCTGTCGGCATACCTTCCGGCAAATAAGTCACATACTCTTTGATAAGAATTATCAGCGTGATACCATTTCATCATTTCGGCTTTCTCTTCTAGTATATAACGCGGCATGATCACTATTCAAACGCTTAAGAGACTCCGTATAGGGTGACAGTGGTGACACTAATTTGTGACATTAATTGTCAAAGACATTGTAAAGTCGACGAAGTACCGACGTATCGGCTTAGTCACACAGCAAAGTGAATAAGAGGTTTTAAGTGAAATTAATGGTTAAATATTGGTGAAAGTTGCAGCACAGTTACATAGCAGAAGGTAAGAGAAGCAGTAAAAACAAGGTCAGTAGCGGCCCAGTAATTGTAATTAGAAGCATAACCACATACAAGATTAGTAAGGTTAGGAATAACACACAACGTAGTGAGGCGCATGCCAGTCTCCGAGGGGTCGACAAGCGCGATTAACAGAGAGAGATAAACAATAACAGAGCTCAAGGACGATGTAAAAACATTTTATATATATATTTCGCAAGAATTTCATCGCAAATTTAAAAATAGGTTAAGAAGGAATAGAATAGTGAGAGAGCCAACAAATACTAATAAAATGCACAGTACGGATGAATCATCAGAGGGAGAGAAAAGGAAGTGAGGAGAGGATCAAGATAGCGAAGAGGAAATAGCTTATAATAAAAGTAAAAAAATAAGTAGATCACCATCAAAACAACAACAAAAAAAGGATGACAAAATAGATAAGATATTAGATATGCTACAACAGTTAACAGTAGACATAAACCAAATAAAGACAGAGCAGAGTAAATACAAAGAAGAAATAAGAGAAATAAAGAAAGAAAACGAATTAATAAAGAATGAAAACATGAGGATAATAAAAGATAATGTAGAGATTAAAAAACAGTTACGCGAAACGAATGAGAGATTAGAATATTTAGAGAAAGACAAGAGAAGGGAAAATATAGTAGTACAAGGGATAGCACTTAACTCAAACACCCAAGATGAGTTAATTGATGAGATAAAAAACTTCCTGAAAGAAAAACTTGAAGTAGAGACAAAGATTAAAGCTACCCACAGAATAGGACCAAAATCGTACCTAGTAAAAGTAGGGAGCTTCGAGGAAAAAATGGAAATAATGAAAAACAAGACGAAATTAGCAAAAATTAAGAGCGATAGGATATATATAAATAATGACATGACAAAACAAGATAGAGACATACAGAAACTAATTAGAAGGAAAGCCGAGGAGGAGAGGAAAAGAGGTAAAACAGTGAAAAGCGGATATCAAAAACTGATTATAGATAAGAAAGTGTGGAAATGGAATAGAGAGAAATACTTACTAGAACTAGCAGAAGACAAAGTCTATCAAGGTAAGGAGGACCCAAAAAACTAAAAGAGACGGTGGACGGACATCTGATGACGAAATTGGCAGCGAAACAGGAATTGAAGCTTAATAAAAGTAAGAATAGAAATGAGAGAAAAAGCAAGGAGGAAGATAAAAAAGGAGAAATCTGGAAAATAGGTACATGGAATATTAGGAGTCTGACAGGAAAAGAAAAGGAACTAGAAGAGGAATTCGATAAAGCAGGGCTGGATATACTGGGGATAACGGAAGCGAAAAGAAAGGGAGATGGTGAATTGGAAATGGAAGGAGGGCATTTGTTAATCTACAGTGGAGTAGACAGGAAACAAAGAGCGAAGGAGGGAGTAGGCTGTATAATAAAGAAAGAGAAAGTGAAATTCCTGCATAAATGGACAAAAATATCAGAAAGAATTATAAAAATTGAAATGAATATGGACAAAACACCAAAACAGCAATAATAGTGGCATATGGACCCAATGAGGACGAGGGGGCTGAAAAGAAAGAGAATTTCTGGGATTTAATGTCGGAAACAATTGAAAGTGACAGGGGAGGGTGATATTGATAGGATATTTAAATGCAAGAGTAGGTATAAAGACGGACGAATCAGGAGAAGCAATTGGAAAATATGGAGAAAACTATAAAAACAACAATGGATCAAGACTGATAGATTTTTGCATACTGAATAACCTAGTGATAACTAACACCTTTTTTGAGCACAAAGACATACACAAATTTACAAGAGAAGTAAAGAGTAGAAATGAAAGGTCCATAATTGACTACGTATTAGTAAATAAAAAACACAGAAAGGAAGTAAAAGATACAAGGGTAAAAAGAGGACCAGAAATTTACTCAGACCATTATCTAGTGGTGACTAAAATTAAGATACAAACACAACAAAAACGACCACCCAGAACCTACGAAAAGATAAATTTAGATACAGAAAGAATTAAAACGTACAAGTTAAAAGATATAGAGACGGCAAAGGAATTTAAATTACGGGTAGAAATAGAGATTGACAAAATAAAAGAAACTATAAATGAATTAAACGTAGAAGAGTTGTGGACTCTTATGAAAGAACTAATAATTAAAGCAGCCAAGAGAGTTTGCGGAATGACAAAAATTAGAGAAAACAGCAAACAAACCAGATGGTGGAACGAAGAAATAAAAGCTGAGATAAAAACCAAGAAAGAGAAATGGATGCAATATTTGAACGATAAAACAAATGAAAAATACGACAGTTACAAAGAGCAGAGAAATAAAGTTAAAACCATGGTAAAAGCAGCGAAACAAGAATCATGGGAAGAATTTGGAGCCAAGATGGAGAGAGACCATTCCGGAAACCTAAAGTTGTTTTATAGAGTTCTAAAAACCCTTCGACACGGAAGAACATATAAGCCGAATCTTATTAAAAATAAACAAGGGAAAATACTAGATGAAGATGAGGACATTATAAAGAGGTGGAAGGAGTATTTTGAAGAACTCTTAACGATAGAAAAGAACAATGACATAGGAACTAAAGAAGAACAAGAGAATATTAACGAAAATAACGAACAAGACGTAGAGATAACAATAGAAGAAGTGTCGGAAGCCGTGAGAAGATTAAAAAGGGGCAAGGCGGCAGGGCACGATGGAATATATACGGAGATCATAATGAACCTAGGACCGAAAGCTGTGGAAATAATGGTAAAGCTACTAAACAAAGTATGGAGAGAGGAACAAATACCACATGACTCCGAGATAGGAATATTGATACCGATATTCAAGAAAGGGAATAAACGGGACTGTGCTAATTACAGGGGTATTACTTTGCTTTGCACGCTGGCCAAACTCTATGAATGGATACTGACCAAAAGACTAGAAAGAACAGTGGAAAGAGTTAGAAGATTCACAAAGTGGTTTCAGAAAGGGGAGAGGAGTTCAGGACCACATATTCACACTGAAACAATTAATAGAGAAATGTACCAATGACAATATATATGTGGCCTTTATAGACTTCAAGAAAGCCTTTGACAGCGTACCAAGGGAACTAGTTTGGAACAGTCTAAGAAGGAGAGGAGTCGGGCAAAAATTAATAAACTGTATTAAAGCTGTATATAAGAACACAAGAAATTACGTTAGAACCAGGAACACAAGATCTGAAGAATTTGTAACGACGGAGGGATTAAGATAAGGAGGCAACCTTAGCCCAGTATTATTTAATATAATAATGGTTGATGTAACAAAAGAAGCGAAAATGAAAGTTAAGAAAATGAAGAAGAAGAAAATGATACTACAACATGGAACCGGTAGAAATAGCAGAGAGCATATTTGCAGATGATTTGGTGATTTATGCGAAAAATAAGCTCAACCTTCAGCGTAATCTAGATATATAGGCAGAGGTGTTGCGAAAGAAGAATTTAAAAATAAACGCAGAGAAAACCAAAGTTATGGTAATAGGGAAAAAGATGATGAATTACAAATAAAACTTGACGACACTAAAATAGAACAAGTAGAAACATTTAAATACCTAGGGGTGAAAATACACAAAACAGGAACCATGGAGGCAGAACTGAATGACAGGTTAGATGCAGCATCAGCACTTTATTACTCCTTGAACAATTCGTTCCTGAGAAGAAGAGAAGTGTCAAGGAAAACTAAGACCTCAGTTTACAAAACTATATTTAAGCCCGTATTGATATACGGAAGCGAAAGTTGGACATTGACGAAACGAATGGAAAACAAAATACAAGCAATGGAGATGAGGTTTTTAAGAGGAATAATGGGAATTACTAAGAGAGACAGAGTAAGAAATAGCAAAACAAGGGAAGAACTTAAAGTACGGACGCTGAAGGAAGATATACAACGAAATCAATTAAGATGGTTTGGACACTTGACAAGAATGGGAGAGGAGAGAACAGTAAGAAAAGTATGGCAAGCAAGAAGATATCAGAGAAGACCAAGAGGGTAGACCTAGGAATTCGTGGGACAGCCAAGTGGAAAACATATTGAGAGCCAAGGGAATGTCAGGGAGAGAGGCGAAAAGAATGGCAATCAACAAGAAAGAATGGGCAAGGATGATATACGGAACGAAATTAGAATAAAATAATAATGCTAGATTCTGATAGGCTGCACTTACTGATTTAATGTACTGTAACTTTAAGGAATTGTTTGATTTTTGTATTTAACCTTAACACCTAACGGTAAATAAGGTATTGATAATATATATATATATATATATATATATATATATATAATATATATATATAATTGTCTAATGGTTGCGCGACAGACTGTTTTGTGATTGGCTAAAAGCGTTCAGGGGATTTTTATTCGGAGCGGGAGAAATATTCATACATTCGGATCGTTGCGTTTGCTCAGAATGAGGCGGTATTTCTCTACGTTCTAATTTATAAATGTTAATAACTTAAAAATTTAAATCATACTGTATATACCAATTTATAAAAGAATATTTTTAAGTTATAGTAAGCTTCATAATCAATAATTGAATTTTACAAAATTTCTTAAATACATAATAGTATATTAAAAAACGAGTTTCATAAGGCACCATTTTGCCGCACGAGATCAGTTTAGAAAACGAGCCGCTTGCGGCGAGTTTTCTAAAGAGGGAGTGCGGCAAAAGGCCTTATGAAACGAGTTTTTTATACTATTTTTTCTATTTTGCGTTTTTTACATTAATAAATTGCTTAAATTGGAATTATTTAATTTGAAAGTTCAGAGTTTAATTTTTATATAAAGCATGCAGTTGGTCACATTGATACTTGACATTTTCAAATTTAAATCTTGCTATACGCGAAGTATATTATATTACATATTATTTACTAATTTTCGTTAACATTACTTGATACTTCATTTAAAAATATAAACATGAGGGACATAGAAACATATATATGTTGTTATCAATTGTATACAAAATACGTTGTTTGTGTAAAATACGGACATATATCATATATGTCAAATGTACATAAATTCTTAAAATCAAATGACAGCAATGCTATTTATTTACGTATTCGAATAACGCCAACATTGAAAAATGAAAAAAAGCGTATCGAAATGGAGCTCATTTCGATACTGTTTTGGGTTTCATAATGAGTTCATTTCGAACGCAAAATAGAAAAATATTGTTTTTGTAACAGTTACGATGTACGTAAAATTTCAAACAAAAATAACGTGAATTGTAAAGAAAATACGGCGTCAGACGGTAAAAAAAGGAACACTTGAAAATAAGACCGCATTTAAAATATGAAACATTCTTGGAAAGAAATATTAAAGAAAATGTAAATTAGTATAAGAACGAGAGTTTTTAAATATGGAATATTATTTGCAAGAGTATTTTAAATTAAAATGTATTTGAAAAAGAATATATAAAGAAAATTTCTCAATGAGAAAAACACTTATCGATATTTCGTTTCAAAGTGATGGTCTCAAAATTAAATTTTTGTTAAGTCTTCAGAATTTTGATATTTAGTTATAAAGAAAATAGTTTCATTTAATTTCAATTTATTAATAGATAATAATAATATATCCATCGTTTAGTTTATTTTTGTAAGAAAGCTAAGATGGATCAAATCACGAAGAATTTGATCAGATGTACAGTAATAAATTCGACAGGTAAACTATGTAACAAAGACACACAAGACTTTGAAGCACAAAAATTAAATTAATAAGTTTATTTGTTTTAGGTGGATATTTTATTTGAACGTGTACAGAAATTGAAATTGTCTGTATTAAAACAGGTAATAAAATACAGCTGTCTTTAAACTTGTAAGTAGGGAAAAAATCTCACGAACATTTAAAGATATCTGGTTTTAGAACTCTAAATTTTAAACTCTTGTTAAATATTTGAGATTTTATGTAGCAGGGTAAAGTCTCGCTACGTAAATATGAAATAACGCATTTTTTCTTTGTAATATTATCAACCTTTAATACTATTAAATCCACAAACTTTACAATTTATTCATTTTTAAATAAAAACACTGTTTCATGCTTTAGCATCTTGTAAGGTATAAAAACTCACTGATCTAAAGTAATACACAGCTGTGCTTTGAAATATTTATATTGGAACTTAAAACTTCAAAGTTTTATATATATATATAAATGTGAATATTATTTGACTAGATATAAGATTGGCATACTATGTTACTAATAATTGACGATATTTAATACAATTGAATATTAATGTATATTTTGACAATGTGTGAATAATAAATGTATGAAACTTAACATGCTATCGTATTATTTCTCTCCTTATTACATTAGATGCTAGGCCTAGTTGCAAGGACCCCTTTTTGTAAAACAAAAAAGTCTAAAAAAACAAAAATATGTGTGTATGATGATTCATGTTTAATAATTAATTTTTTTTGAAAATCAAAGTACACAGCAATATGTATGTATAGCAATCGCCAATTAAGTTGGCGCGAGGAGGGGGTGCGCAGAAGCCGTTTTTAAAAACGTCCACCCCCGCTACTCAAGTAATTGTCAGAATACATTTGTCATTGACGTTTGACGGAACATAATGTCTTTGCTAGGGGATCATAAGTAATACACGCTCAGAGGTTAGAATTATCTGACATTTGATGTAAAACCAAATATAAATCTCCCCACTACTTCTAATCCTGCGCGAACTTACCCCTCCTCGCGCCAACTTAATTGGCGTTTGCTATACATACTAAAATAAAACGTACCCATTTACTACAAATTTATTATATTTATTACATACTTCATTTTTACATTTTTTACTGTTTGTTCGCGAATAATCAAATCCAAAGGTCGCGAATGTAGATTTCTTCCGCATTTTAATTATCGCGAATTATCAAAACTAGTGGATGTCAAAACCGCAAATGTTGAGGGATTGCTGTACATTCCAAACCAGCAAATAGCCATGATCTTTTTTAAACTTTAAAATACTAATTTGAGTAACATCAAAACTGTATGAAGAGCTTTCCAAAAAAGTTGAATCCTACGCAAAACATCGTATACCTGATCACTAAAGTTGCGATTCTTATTCGTACAACAGAGTCGCCCACCGCCACGCCGCGAAGCAAATATTAACACATGTGTAGTACTATTACGTTACAGATTCCTTGCATAAAAACGATTATTTGAATTTTGCTAATATTACTTCACCAGACGTCGAAGAGTCGTTTTCTTTATAAAAGAATATTTATTCAACACCCCGTACATTGCTCGCCGAAACAACGGTGGAAACATGCCTAATACTGCAGTTATTTAACCAAGCTAAAATAAACTATTGTCACGTGAGTCATCCGACGGAACGTCAAGTCTCTCTCGAACGTCCGAGAACATGTCGCGAGGATTCCACGTCGATCTAGAAATATACGACGACCGATATACCGATAGGTTCAGCCCGCTACGGGCCATACGCAACAATATACGTATGGAACGTAATGCGATGTGGCAACGTGTGTACGATGCCACTCCGCGTGCGCATACATATGTCCGATGATCGAGAGCAACAGATTGCCCGTCATTCGTATTTAGCTGTGCAAACGTAAAGGTAGTTATCATGTCAGTGTATACAACCGCAGAGAAGGTACAAATAGTTTCGTGGTATCTTGCCGGCAATTCCTGTCGAACAACCGCTGATTTATTTGCTGTAGAGTACGTAAATCGGCCTATTCCTTCGCATTCGACTATTGAAAGGATCGTAAATGCGTTTAGGAAATATGGCTGTGTAGTCGGAAATTGCCGCAAATGCCAACAAATTGACGAACAGCCTCATATCCCTCTAATACCTGCCGATCGGGAGGAGAGAGACGTAAGGGTTTGTTCGTTAGTTGAAATGGGCGACCTTAAGTGTACACGGCAAATTGCAGAATTTTATTATTTTATTTTGCAGAATTATTGATTTTTTTACTTTTATCTTTTAGAAAACGTTATTGTTTTTTTATTACTTAAAATTACTTTTCCGTAGCAGCTAAGAATACAATAATAATAATAAATTGGGCCTTGTTATGTCTGAAGCAAATGGGCAAATTACGTATACAGAACGAATATGCAAACGACTATATCTTTGCGCGGTTTAAGTCTTACTAAATTCATAACTGCAATGTGCGGCAATTTAAGCTACTGCGCGTAGAAGGGATTCGCTGTTGCCACTTATTGCTGGTTATGGCCCGTTCAGAGCTGGTCCTATCGGTATAAGCCGCCGAGGAAGGGATTTCATTATTCAACAAATAAATGTCGCCGTGTGATATACAAATAAATACTTGTGAAAATAAATGTTATTAGTTTTTAAGATTATTTGGTGTACTCTATTTTTATTGTTAATATAGTGTGTGTTTAAATTACCGTTAGTTTTATTTGAGAACCCGAAAAGACAAAAACATTACAGTGGTGTTCAGGTGTAGAGGTTAATTAATAACGGACTAAGTAGACAGCTAAGTGTTAATTAAGTACTTGTTTAAATAAATAGACAGTGCGAAAAGTCGTTTGTTTTATATATCGTGATGGCAAATAAAGTGAAACTCGCTGAATTAAAAGTGACTGATTTAAAACGAAAATTAGAGGAGAGGGATGATGATACAAACTGCAAAAAGGCAATCCTCCAGCAACGACTTCTAGATGCGTTAGCTAAAGAAGGCGAGGATCCAGAGAATTATTTCTTCCAAGTTCCAAGTGGGGATGCTGGCGTGGATTCGTTGTTAATCAAAAAAGAACAAATGCAACGAAAAAATCTAGACAGTGTAAGAAATATGGAACAACGACTAATAGACAATTCGCAAACTTTGGAACAACAAATAATAGATAATTCGCAAATTTTGGAACAACGTCTAATAGATTCGCAAGCCCAGATGGAACAAAGAATCATAAAAACTGCTAGAATCCCTCGAGAAAAATCTGGAAAAGAAATTACTAGGAAATTCTAGAAGCTTTGAAAAAAGTCTGGAAATAATGGAAAAATCAGAAGCGTTAAAGGAAGAGGTTTTCATAGCTGTAGAGGAGAAAATTGGAGATTCTAGACTTTTAGAGGCAATAATGACTCAGATGAAATGACCTGTTACCATGAGTCATTCTGATCCCAAACAGGTCAACCTAGAAGCTATACCGCGGCCAATCGAAATAAAAGAAGAACCTGTGAAAATGAAACCGTCCAAACACATAACACCAATGTAAAATTATATATTGGTAACGCAGTATCCCCTAGCTTTCACTAGAATTGCATGTAATTTATTGCACGAATTTAGAACATGTTCTAAAGCCGTGCAGTAAAAATTGCATGTATTTTTGTTGCATGCAATTGGTGGAAATGCATAGTGTGAAAGCAAAAATGCAGCATTTTTTTCGTGCATTAAAAACTGCAGCATTAAAATGCACAAGTGGGAACTGGCCTTTAGTCATAAAGCATCATAAAGGTTTTGTTTATGTTTATATTGATTCATATTATGTTTATAGGTTTCTATTGCCGATATAAAGTCTTACTTATATACTTCAAACAGAACTATGTCCAAATCAAAACGTGTATATCAAAAATGTGCGGTATTGGATTGCAATAATGAGCTCAAGACAAACCCGGAGATAACATATCACAGATTCCTTGTAAATGACTCAGGATGTTTAATGTGGTTAATAAAAATTAACAACCCTCTATTGACAGAACGATCACTAGTATACATTAGACAGTGTTATAGTGTTTGCAATAAACATTTTGAAATATCACGTTTTCAAACTCCAGAATAAAAATTAAACCATAGTGTTGTACCCAACATTGTTTTTATCGAAGGAAGAATCGGTACCACTTGAAGAGCAAAGTGCTGTTACTGAAGGTTTGTATTTAAGCATTTAAGAAGAAGCATTTAAGAGAATCACATAGCAGCCCCCAATCTGATCAAGATTGTTGAGTATGCCTTCAGCTTACCTGGGACATCAGCACCAGTTGAGAGAGTATTTTCTTTAATGAACAACGTATGGACTGATGATAGGGGTTAGATGAAGGAACCTACGGTTAAAGGCTTGATGACATGTAAAATTAATATCGGATTAGCTTGTGAAGATTTTTGCAAGATTAAAACCAAAAAACCTTTCTAAAAGAAGTCCTAGCCAATGAGAAGTACATGTAAATATTGTTTAAATTTTTATTCCCCATTCAAAGTGTTTCTCATTACTTAAGTAACTTGTAAATATTAACATGTAAGAAATAAAATGTTTAAGTTTATATGCTTGTGTCATTTATTATTACCCCTGCTTTAGGTTCCTAATCAGTAACCATTTATTCATAGCATTGAGAATAAACTACCCTCTAAAACACCCTAAAAACCCGCCAAGGGTGTGTACCCTTGAATACCCGCGACGCTGGTGGGCTTTCCGGTGTCCCGGTTGAACATTTCAGAAATCTGGCAAGCCTACTTATAGAGCAAATAAAAAATGTAATATTTACAATAGTAAAACATATTACAACATTATTAAATCGAAAATTAAAATTTAAAGATCTTGGATCAAATAAACACATTGACGCATTTATAAAAATATATGCCCCTGTAATATCTAAGTATTAGTTTCCTTTTTGTACTTTTCTAAATAAAAGGTTCTTTATTTTATTCCTTGCTGTTTAATTTCACGCTTTCATAACTTTAAAAGAATCTAAATAAACCGCTATAATATCCATCAACATTAGTTTTCTTACATATTCATAGAGGTGCTATATTCATGGTCTCATATATCATCATTAATTGACCCTTCTTCTTATGTGTGTTCTGTGCTTAGAGTGCATAGGAAATCGTAAGCTACGTGCAACTTCAGAATTGCATTTTGTACTTTCCCGACTTACGATGCTTATAAAAATATTCTTAAAAACCTGTTTATAAATTACAATCTCACTATTTATATCAAATTTAGTGTTTTATGTTTTTTTTTAATGTTTAGTTATGGCTTTTTTCAAAGAGGTTAGAATTATCTGACGTTGCCATCCGAATGATTAATCAAAATAATTTAATTAGACGTCGTAAAATAATATGCGGAAAGAAAATAAAGGTCGTATTTTTTATTAGGTAGTTATTAACAGAAATATAATACTTTAGTATTTTGTTACATTGCCATTACTTTCTATCACCAAATTAATCCTTCGAGGCATAGATCTAATTAGAGATTCACAATATTGTGCAGTTAAATTTTGCCAACACTCGTTTATGCCATTAATCAATTCCTGTCTGCCTAAAATTATTATGACGCATTGTTTTTTCCATGTGCCCCACAAATTTTCAATTGGATTAAGATTCAGGCTTTTGGCATACTTAAAACTAAAAACTAAAACCAATAGTAATGTTTGACAACCATTTGACACGAATAAAACTGACATAAGCTGACAATTAATAGCACACGATCAAATTTTATGTCATTATACATATTGCAGTGGATTTTTCCCCGCAACATTTAGTGAACATTTTTGAAAATATATTATTTTTGTAGTGTACTTTTATAAATAACAGTGTATGATTTATCGTATGAATATTAATATTATTTTGACTTGTTTTTGATTTCTGTGGTAGTTTATCGATCTGCCACGATGATTTAGACACGTTTTGGTAGGCAAATAAGAGAGTTGTATATTTTTGGAGATCAAACTTTTTTTATCTCTTAGTTCATTTAATTACGGTTTTTGTGTTGATTTTTAGTGGTTGTGTTTATTGTATTAATTACCGTATTTTTACGAGTTTGTATACTCGTAATTTTTGATATTTTTAACTCTTATTTGCACGTGCTCTCATTGTTACATGATATAAAAACTACAAGAGAAGTACCACGTTTTCCAATGGAAACCCTGAGAGGAAAGCTGTTTCATAAAAGAAAAGTATCCGATTGAGCATTAAAGTTGGACAGTGTTGTGGTGAATAGTGATTCATTCAAGCACGAACTCACTATTCATAGCACAATTTTTGACGCATCCAAACGTGGGGAGAACAAAGTATAATTAAAGCAGTAATTACAAGTATATAAAGCACAATATAAAAATGGAAGGAATAATGAAAATAGGCGGAGAATGGTGGCAGCCGTCTCAAGTTGCTGGTAGTCAGGAATCGTTGGAAGAAGCAAGGGCTGTATTAAGTCAAGTAAATCAAGATAAAACCATACATGAAGAAGGACATGACGGCAGTAAGGGGGAAAATATTTTCCTGGACATGTTAAAGGAAATGCATGCAAGACAAAGGAAAATGGAGGAGAAAATGGACTTAATAATGGATAAAGTTATGCATTGTTTAATAAGTCGGATTGCGCAATTAATACGGTTTTACCACATATTAAAATGAATATAGGAAAAAGTGAATGTAATTGTTTAATTGATTCTGGAAGTGAAACGTCGTTTTTGAATGAGAGAATTGTAGAATGTTTAATTAAAGATAAAGTAGGGAAATATGTGCCTACTAGAAAGATTACAATATGTAGTTTCAGCTACAAAAAAGATTATAGCTGTAGTGAATAAAATTTATATCGTCGAATTTAGTATAAATAATAATAAGTTTATTGGAGAGTTTATAGTAGTGAAAGGTTTAGGGAGAGATGGAATATTGGGAATTGATTTATTGGAAAAAATTAAAACGATAATTGATATTCATAAGAAAAATATAATAATTAATAATAATAAGGTGAAATGGATCCAGGAGGCTGGAGATGATGAAAAAGTAATTAATAATATGCAGAAAGTAAACTGTGGTGAAAATTTAAATAATATGGAAATGGATGAAGAAGTTGATGGTATAGAAGAAAAGGAATGTATGGTATTGGAAGATATGGAGAAGGAGAAAGAGGGAGAAGTTGAATTTCCCGAGGATATTGATTTAATAAAATTAGACTGCGAAGAAGAATATGAAGAAGTGAAAACAATTATAAAGAATAATATAGAATTAGCTAATAAATTTCCCAGTATTGCCAGGAAGTATCGACATTCGTTGGAGGTGGATGAATCGAAACCTTTTAAAAAAAATTATCCTATCCCGAAAAACATTCAACAACAAGAAGAGGAATTAAAGAAGATGTTAAATGATGGAGAAATAGAATGTGGTCCTTTTTGGTTGGTGAAGATTATAGAAGGGTTGATACCTGTAGATATACTGATGTATTACAGGAATAATGAGGAATATTTGATAAATATTATAAAAATTATGGAAATGGTGGTAGGTCAAGGTTTAAAATTGAATTTAAAGATGTATGAGTTTATTAAGAAATATTTTAAAAAGAAAAGATTTAAGTATGAATGAGTATGAGGAGATCCTTCAGGTCTTCTGGATGTAAGTTTTTTTTTTAAATAAATTTTAAACAATGTTAATAAAACAAGGGTTAATGAATATTACGATGATTAAAGCAAAATTTATGATACAAGAGGATTGATTAATTGATGGGAAACAATAGTGATTAAGGATATACTAATATGATTTCTGGTTATGATGATTGATGATTGCATTATTATACGAATATGATTTTTGATGTTTGATGATTAAAGACGGCAGACTATGTGCCCACACTGTCAAATTTAATAATATTTAATAATATAATTTAACAGTGTATTAGATAAAAATGTAGATTTTACAAAATTAGGGCAACTTTTTACCAATACTGAAGATCCATTGTACAGATACAAAGAGCACTTTAACTATGCAAATATAACATCTCTCAACGTCGAACAATCCTTCTCAGTATATAAACATATATATACGTCGCTACGTACGAACCTTTCCGAGACTAATACCGCATTTTTTTGCAACAATGTAAACATGTTGGGTAATTTATTTATGTTTTTTCTTAACGTTTTGTATAGGGATTCGATATATTTATTTTTAAAAAATTTAACCGTGTATTATTAAATTTGACAGTGTGGGCACATAGTCTGCCGTCTTTATTGATGATTGCATTATTATATGAAATGATTTGTTGGTTATGACGATTTATATAATTGCATTATTACAAATATTATTTTTCTTTTATCTATGAAATCCATGAGAGTGACACATGTCCAGGAAGTTGAGAGAGCTCAACTATTTCGCCGACTACCGTTGCTCTGGAGTGTTCCCTCGGCTATGATGTATGGTACGAGGATTATTTATTATGTCCACAGCCAAACTGACATAAGCTTCTTTATTTACTATGTCAATAGTCAATATGACATAAATAATTAGTTAAAATGTCAAATCACAAATGACATAAGTTATTAATTAAAAATGTCAAAGTATTATATGACATATTGCTGTTATGGAAAGAAGATAAAATCATATAAGTGCTCTGGAACCGTTCGCTCCACCGCTACACGTTGACGATGTTCCAGCATGACATACTGCGACAGCTGAGTGCGGGGATCGATCCAGACAGATTGCGATACTGTCTTTAGTGCTACGAGTGCGTTGGAATTTATGATGTACAAGATTTAGACATGTCCTGGCTTTTCCATCATAAACTCCAGGGGATGTGCAGTGGATTTTTCCCCGCAACATTTAGTGAACATTTTTGAAAATATATTATTTTTGTAGTGTACTTTTATAAATAACAGTGTATGATTTATCGTATGAATATTAATATTATTTTGACTTGTTTTTGATTTCTGTGGTAGTTTATCGATCTGCCACGATGATTTAGACACGTTTTGGTAGGCAAATAAGAGAGTTGTATATTTTTGGAGATCAAACTTTTTTTATCTCTTAGTTCATTTAATTACGGTTTTTGTGTTGATTTTTAGTGGTTGTGTTTATTGTATTAATTACCGTATTTTTACGAGTTTGTATACTCGTAATTTTTGATATTTTTAACTCTTATTTGCACGTGCTCTCATTGTTACATGATATAAAAACTACAAGAGAAGTACCACGTTTTCCAATGGAAACCCTGAGAGGAAAGCTGTTTCATAAAAGAAAAGTATCCGATTGAGCATTAAAGTTGGACAGTGTTGTGGTGAATAGTGATTCATTCAAGCACGAACTCACTATTCATAGCACAATTTTTGACGCATCCAAACGTGGGGAGAACAAAGTATAATTAAAGCAGTAATTACAAGTATATAAAGCACAATATAAAAATGGAAGGAATAATGAAAATAGGCGGAGAATGGTGGCAGCCGTCTCAAGTTGCTGGTAGTCAGGAATCGTTGGAAGAAGCAAGGGCTGTATTAAGTCAAGTAAATCAAGATAAAACCATACATGAAGAAGGACATGACGGCAGTAAGGGGGAAAATATTTTCCTGGACATGTTAAAGGAAATGCATGCAAGACAAAGGAAAATGGAGGAGAAAATGGACTTAATAATGGATAAAGTTATGCATTGTTTAATAAGTCGGATTGCGCAATTAATACGGTTTTACCACATATTAAAATGAATATAGGAAAAAGTGAATGTAATTGTTTAATTGATTCTGGAAGTGAAACGTCGTTTTTGAATGAGAGAATTGTAGAATGTTTAATTAAAGATAAAGTAGGGAAATATGTGCCTACTAGAAAGATTACAATATGTAGTTTCAGCTACAAAAAAGATTATAGCTGTAGTGAATAAAATTTATATCGTCGAATTTAGTATAAATAATAATAAGTTTATTGGAGAGTTTATAGTAGTGAAAGGTTTAGGGAGAGATGGAATATTGGGAATTGATTTATTGGAAAAAATTAAAACGATAATTGATATTCATAAGAAAAATATAATAATTAATAATAATAAGGTGAAATGGATCCAGGAGGCTGGAGATGATGAAAAAGTAATTAATAATATGCAGAAAGTAAACTGTGGTGAAAATTTAAATAATATGGAAATGGATGAAGAAGTTGATGGTATAGAAGAAAAGGAATGTATGGTATTGGAAGATATGGAGAAGGAGAAAGAGGGAGAAGTTGAATTTCCCGAGGATATTGATTTAATAAAATTAGACTGCGAAGAAGAATATGAAGAAGTGAAAACAATTATAAAGAATAATATAGAATTAGCTAATAAATTTCCCAGTATTGCCAGGAAGTATCGACATTCGTTGGAGGTGGATGAATCGAAACCTTTTAAAAAAAATTATCCTATCCCGAAAAACATTCAACAACAAGAAGAGGAATTAAAGAAGATGTTAAATGATGGAGAAATAGAATGTGGTCCTTTTTGGTTGGTGAAGATTATAGAAGGGTTGATACCTGTAGATATACTGATGTATTACAGGAATAATGAGGAATATTTGATAAATATTATAAAAATTATGGAAATGGTGGTAGGTCAAGGTTTAAAATTGAATTTAAAGATGTATGAGTTTATTAAGAAATATTTTAAAAAGAAAAGATTTAAGTATGAATGAGTATGAGGAGATCCTTCAGGTCTTCTGGATGTAAGTTTTTTTTTTAAATAAATTTTAAACAATGTTAATAAAACAAGGGTTAATGAATATTACGATGATTAAAGCAAAATTTATGATACAAGAGGATTGATTAATTGATGGGAAACAATAGTGATTAAGGATATACTAATATGATTTCTGGTTATGATGATTGATGATTGCATTATTATACGAATATGATTTATATGATGTATGATTTATCGTATGAATATTAATATTATTTTGACTTGTTTTTGATTACACGTTTTGGCAGGCAAGTAAGAGAGTTGTATATTTTTGGAGATCAAACTTTTTTTATCTCTTAGTTCATTTAATTACGGTTTTTGTGTTGATTTTTAGTGGTTGTGTTTATTGTATTAATTACCGTATTTTTACGAGTTTGTATACTCGTAATTTTTGATATTTTTAACTCTTATTTGCACGTGCTCTCATTGTTACATGATATAAAAACTACAAGAGAAGTACCACGTTTTCCATTGGAAACCCTGAGAGGAAAGCTGTTTCATAAAAGAAAAGTATCCGATTGAGCATTAAAGTTGGACAGTGTTGTGGTGAATAGTGATTCATTCAAGCACGAACTCACTATTCATAGCAATATGTTTAATTGTTTCTGTAATGTCTAATTGATTTCACAATAAACCTATACTATTAAAAAAATAAGTTTGTATATATTTTACTCTAATAAATTATTAATTTATTAAGTGATAGATGTGTAGTTTACACTGCCTATAGTATCTTGCAATTTGATGTAAAACCAAATACAAATCTCCCCACTATTTCTAATCCTCCGCTCGCCAGCCTATTTGGCACTTGCTATACATATTCAAACAAAATAATGTTATCACATACTGATTATTTTGTGTATATATATTTTAATTAGATATTGCTATTATTCAGTCAGTAATCATGTGGCAATTAATCATAACTTGTAAATAACTTACTTGTATACAATGCTTCTTTCCTAGAGCCACTAGTATTTTTGAAGCAGCCAATTCAATTTGATGGGCTTCACTAAAATGATTGCAAACCATCAAATTCATACACAGATCTATTAATATTAAAATAGTGTCTCCATCTACTTCAAGAATGTATTCTAGACATATGTTATTCATAATATTCATTACAATTAAAACGCAATCTCCATTAGTTTTAACATTTCTTTCACAATATTGACAACATGCTTTTAAAATTTCGTTTGGATGATATTTAGCAATTTTTCGGAGAGAGCAATCTACTGTTTCTGTTACAATTGAACTTTTATCCCCTACTGCATCCAGTAACAATCCTATGGCAACTAGAAAGAATTGTATAAATAATTTTATTCGTATATAAAAGAAAGCTAAATTACCTTGCATTTGCGTTTCTGCCATAGTTTTTATATCACCATTCATTTTGTAGTTTCTAGAAGATGCCCAACAATAATTTTATTAAAAAGACACTGCACATAATTTATTTTAATTATTTTATTAATATAATTTATCAGAGAAGAGTAAACGCTTTATTATACGTAGATAAACATATTAAAACGAGCTTTGAAAAAATAATAACATAACCTTTCCTTTATATTACTGTCAGAAATAAATTACTGTCATCTACCAATCAGCACTTGTATTATAGTATAAGCAGTGTTGCCACAATATTTATTTTTTCTGTAACACTATTGTTTCAAAAATGTAACAATTCAAACTAAAATGTAAAGGCGGCTTTGCATGGTCAAAGAAATTCATGAATTTATTCACGAAGAAGTTCAAGAATTTATTGAAAATCCATCCTTGTATTACACGATCAAATATTTTATTGAAGTTAACCAGTAAATCCCAACCATAAAATAGTTATCTTTTTTAGTACCTTTGGACCACAGACAAGAATAAAACTATTAGGGAAACCCAAACATTTCCTTGAACAACTCCTTTATATGCATTCCTGCATCTCTTTGTATTGGGAAACGTATATGTATTTCACCATATACTTGAACAATTACATTTGTCACTTCATGAATGTATCGGCTAGCAGAAGCTTGACTAACACTTATGGTGTAATTTTCTCCAACACAACGTTGATACGATCCAGTTGAAAAAACCTCAAAGCACATAGAACTTTATGTTTGATAGTTACTCCTTTTCTGATAATTGAACTATGTATGTGAGGTCGAAGCCTGTCGATTAATTGTCTAACTAAATACTTATTTAATCTTAAAAGTTCCGTAAATCGTGCTTCTGATAAAGAAAAAGCGTATACGGATTACTTTTTCTAAATTCCCAGCACCGTGACATTCGCTTTACCATGGAGGTGGAATTAGACGGAAGTCTTCTGAGCCACACGGTTTACAGGAAACCGATTCATACGGACCGGTATCTAAACGGGTTTTCCCATCACACGGCACACAAACAAGCGCTCATCAGTACTCTTGTACATCGTGCGTTTTCTATCTCAGAATCTAGGGCACTACCCTCTGAACTTAAGCATGTTTCTAACACCCTACTCCAGAATAATTATAACGCCCACGACATACCTACACCGTGCTATAGTTAGACATCGTAACCCCAAACCACGGAGTGAACCAGATCCCAACATCAGCACCGCCATCTTACCGTATATTCAAGGTATCACCGATCATATAGGAAAGGTTCTACATCGAAATAAAATCAAAACCGTCTTCAGATCCCATTCTAAAGTTTCGGCCTCTTACCCTCAGTTAAAGACAAAATATCTCCGCTCCAAGCACAATGAGTGTATCGCATTCCGTGTTCGTGTGTACATTGGCGAAACTAAGCAGCCAGTCGGTGTGCGTGTGTCCAAACATGAAGGTTGTACTAGACTGTTAAATATAGCCGGTTCAGCGCTGGCAGAACACAAATTCAACTCTGGTCATAAAATTTTATTCAAAGATGTCAAGCTTCTGTCCCGTAAATCGCATTATTTCCTTAGGAAAATCCGTGAATCTATTGAAATTTACAAACATCCCCTCAACCTCAATAGAGACGATGGCTATACGTTACATCCAACGTGGCAAACTCTACTAAACTCTACTACAAAATACCACGCCCATACGATGCATGCGATTGGCTCATTGTCCCCAGCCAATAACAGGCCAACATCTGACTCGGTCCCTCCTATATAAGTTGTGCCAGTCTCTGTCTTAGCATTCTTCAAGCTACTGCGAAACGACGAACATCTACGTACAGCCCTCAAGATGTCCCTTGAAACAGTGAACGAAACGTTGGCAATTGCGCCTAACTCGACGCGGTTCCAATCCGGAAGCCGAGATCTACATCTAGGGAACGACTGCGGAAACCTACAATGCATTTGTGATATCTATATTTGAAAGCTGAGTACGAACAACTGGAATGTTTGCAGATATTGGTAGATGCACAAATGAATTTAAGAAATATATTAATAGGGGTGTCGCTAAGAAATAAGTAATTAAACTTCTAGTTTCAAAATAGTTATTTACGAACCAAGTGCGTGAAATCATATTTCGCGAATGAGTGACCAGTTTAAAGCGCGAGCCGCAGGCGAGCGCTTTATGGACACGAATTCGCGAAATGTTTCACGCACGAAGTTTGTACAATATTTTTTGTACGAGAACTATAAACAATAATAATATTTATATAAAATATAAATATAATTTCAAAATTTTTATATTTATAAGTACTTTTAACAATATTTATAATATCTGTCAGGATGGCCGAGCGGTCTAAGCCGCCAGACCCAAGGTTTACCTTGCCCGTTCTACGGGTTCTCGAGCGTTCTGGTCATCTCTGAGGGCGTGGGTTCGAATCCCACTTCTGACAATTTTTTTTTTAGTTTTCTATAAATTTAAAAAATAATATTTGTTGCTGTTCTGACATTGAATTACATACCTTCCAAATATAACAATTTCTATTTCATTTCCTTTTATTTTCATAGAAAAACAACGAACTGGGTAGCATATTATTAAGGTTAGGGATTTATGATTTTAAAATGTCACTAACTTAATCAAGTACCAGGAAGTACCAATTTACTTTTACGCACTCGTGCGTAAAGTGACTTTTTACGCACCCAAATCGAATCGTGAAATGACAGGTTTTGATAAGCGAGTACAAAAATTATTTTTTCTATTTTGCGTTCGAAATGAACTCATTATGAAACCCAAAACAGTATCGAAATGAGCTTCATTTCGATACGCTTTTTTTCATTTTACAATGTTGGCGTTGTTCGAATACAGAAATAAATATCGTTGCTGTCATTTGATTTTAAGAATTTATGTTCATTTGACAGATATGATATATGTCCGTATTTTACACAAACAATGTATGTTGTATACAATTGACAACAATATATGTTTCTATGTCACTCATGTTTATATTTTTAAATGAAGTCTCAAGTAATGTTAACGAAAATTAGTAAATAATATGTAATATAATATACTTCGCGGATAGCAAGATTTAAATTTGAAAATGTCAAGTATCAATGTGACCAACTGCATGCTTTATATAAAAATTAAACTCTGAACTTTCAAATTAAATAATTCCAATTTAAGCATTTTATTAATGTAAAAAACGCAAAATAGAAAAAATAGTATAAAAAACTCGTTTCATAAGGCCTTTTGCCGCACTCGCTCTTTAGAAAACTCGCCGCTATCGCGGCTCGTTTTCTAAACTGATCTCGTGCGGTAAAATGGTGCCTTATGAAACTTGTTTTTTAATATACTATTTTCTATTTTGCGTTCGAAATGAACTCATTATGAAACCAAAAACAGTATCGAAATGAGCTCTATTTCGATACACTTTTTTTCATTTTTCAATGTTGGCGTTGTTCGAATACAGAAATAAATATTGCTGTCGTATGATTTTAAGAATTTATGTACATTTGACAGATATAAATATATGTTCGTATTTTACACAAACAACGTATGTTGTATACAATTGACAACAACATATATATGTTTCTATGTCACTCATGTTTATATTTTTAAATGAAATATCAAGTAATGTTAACGAAAATTAATAAATAATATGTAATATAATATACTTCGCGGATAGCAAGATTTAAATTTCAAAATGTCAAGTATCAATGTGACCAACTGCATGCTTTATATAAAAATTAAACTCTGAACTTTCAAATTAAATAATTCCAATTTTAGCAATTTATTAATGTAAAAAACGCAAAATAGAAAAAATAGTATAAAAAACTCGTTTCATAAGGCCTTTTGCCGCACTCGCTCTTTTCTAAACAGATCTCGTGCGGCAAAATAGTGCCTTATGAAACTCGTTTTTTAATATACTATTATTGTAAATACCACTACAATATTGTTTCGCCATACAATGGCTTCATCAGGTGGATGAACTACTGATATGTTAGTATATATAGTATTTCATCCACCTGATGAAGCCATTGTACGGCGAAACAATATTGTAGTGGTATTTACAATAAAAGAATTTTTGAAACTAGAAGTTTAATTACTTATTTCTTAGCGTTATAATGAAGTTTCAACAAGTATCTCCTTCGTCAATTAACTATTTAATAGGTGTGTGTTATCTTTTTCACAATTAGTTGCATTTGGATGTGATACCATATTATTTATTAAACTTGTTTTATATGCGGCAACAAATTGAGAGCATGTTGGACGATCATAATCCAAAATAAATTTTCTAACGGGTTTTGATTCAAAGAACTTGTTGAAGTACCTGAAACCAAGTCTTTTCATTTTGCTCCACAACTCCTGCATGTTGTTAATTATTACAATAAAGTTTTTTATACAAGAAGGCAGTGAAACATTAACTCCATCATGCACAAACTTCGTTTTTTGCAAAAAATGCTTAGCTTCAGCCCAAAATTCGTGATGAACCGAGGCTTAGCTTACAGGGCTTCTTAAAGGATTACCAAAAGATAATTGTTAATTTAAAGAATTAAATAACTTGTCCATAAATATCACAATTTCTGCGGTGCCATTTGCAATCAGTGCTCCACATCTTTTATCAAATTCAAGCCCAGCATACACAGATCTGCTAAAAAATTGGGAGGCTAGTTTGACTTTCATTTTGGGTTGATGAATTGCTCTGTTAGTTTTGGTCAAATTTTATTTTCCGAATTAAAACCATCTAAATCATGCAATTTTGCCAAATCACTCCATTGGACAACTTTATTATCAAATTTAATATTTTTTGTAATAAAGTTGCTTCGAAAACATTTGAGTAAATGCGGAGCGTCGTACAAATGGATGATAGTCTTTTTATTTAAAGTGTAGACACAATTTATTGTTTTTAACGTATTTATGAACAGAAATAGAAGTGAATACATAATAAAAGGTAAGTTACTCTTTAAGAGTATGCCATTACAATACTGTTATGTTTTAATTACAATACGTAACTATCCTATTACAGAACTACCACTGTTTGATAGTTAAGTTACTAGATAACAATGGCACGTGAATTCAAAAGTTTTCCCATTTTCAACACTCCCACTAGAAAACACTAATTCATGCCGATGCCCTTTAGTCAAATTGAATGTTTCGGAAATGTCAGTCCTTTGGTTGATACCTACATCTGTTACCATTTGATTTCCCTTAATCGATTTAGCACTGATTTCACGACTGCTTATTTTTTCTCGCACATAATGATGTTGGAGGTCAATATGTTTTGTACGCGAATGATAGATGTTCGTACTAGTTAAGTCTACCGCACTTTTATTATCACAAAAAATTGTGTTGTAGCCGGTAAGTCTGATACATAAAGTTTTTTCGTCAAGTTTCTTACCCACATTGCTACCTGTGTAGCTGCAGAAATGGCCATATATTCAGCTTTGGCAGTTGAAAGTGCTACCGTAGGTTGTTTCTTTGTACGCCATGCATTGGTCCACTCTGAAAAATAAACACATAACCGGTAACCGATTGTCTATTGTCGATGTCTCCTCCACAGTCCGCATCACAATATCCAACACTAAATGAATTATTTGTATCTTCTGAATATTGAATCTTCATGGATTTTATACCTTTTAGGTAACGCATAATTCTATTTACTGCATTCCAATGCGCTTTTCCAGGGTAATTGTTGAATCTGCTGACCAAACCTACTGCGCAAGAAACATCGGGTCTTGTTCCCTGTGCAACATATAACAAACTTCCTACTGCTTGTTGGTATGGAATTTTCTCCATTTCTTGTTTCTGTGAGTCATTATTTGGTGACATTTAATCTTTTTTTTTAATTTTATTTTATTAATAAACGAGGTGAGCCCCAATAATTTACACTCTTATATAAATTTTTTAACGTTTATCATTAAAGATAATTCATTTTATCTTAGTCATAAACAAGTACACACTTGGACAATTTTTTGATGGTACATAAACTAGTACTAAAAACATCAAACCACTCTGTGTTCTCATTGCATTCCATCGACAATCTCTCAATCATACTTAACCTCTCTCCATTTTTTAACAGTTTTAATCTAAGTAATACATTGTTTTGCCTTAATTGCCTGCTAAGCACTTGAAAACTAAATAAGCCTAATAATTTTGGACAATTAACAGTATTATTCAATATCTCGAATGCCAGTATTAAATCAGCTCTGTATCTTGCGGACTCAAGTGTCGCAATCTTTAACTTTTGCCTTATAGTACTATAACCATGGTCTATATATTGCAGTGGTTGTCCAATTCTTTTTACCGCAAACCTTAAAAATATATTATACAACGACTCAACTATTTTTATGACTCCAATGCAATGATGCATACATTAATACTGAATATACATAGGAAAAATATACTGTTCTAAATGTTTTATTTTTTTTAATTTACAAGAAAATCTTTTAACAAAATATAACTTTTTCTTTACTTTTAATTCTAGATTAATTAATGTGCGGCTTAAATGAAATTCCAGAGTCAAAAATAATTCCCAAATCTCTAATATGCTCAACATTCTGTAAGGCATCTTATTAATGAAGAATATATTATTATGTAAACAGGCAGAACCAAACCTGATTAAAAAACATTTTTTTGTATTGCATTCAAGCCCATTATAGGAACACCATTCAACGAATGAGTCTACATCACTTTGTAATAAAAACGAATCATTTTTATTCTCAATAGCTTTGAAAATTTTCGTATCATCCGCAAAAAATAACATTTGACTATACATACTTAATACATAACTGAGCGTCATTTATAAATACAACAAAAAGCAAGGGAGCAAGATACGTACCCTGACCTACTCCTAAGAGCACATCTATGATTTCAGAAATAAAAGACCCAACCTTAACAAATTGTTTTCTCTCACTAAGAAATGACTCAACCAGCAGCAAAGGACCAGTTATTCCATATGCATGGAGTTTTTTAACAAGAAGACCAACATTTACTCTGTCAAATGCTCTAACTAGATCAGTACCTATATATAGATTCTACTATAACACCTTAATTTAATTTGTTGATTATATACTCTTTATAAACAGCTAAATTTGTTACAGTTGACCTACCTTCAATAAATCCATGTTGCTGAAGTGTAATAAATTTCTTTAGAAACAAACTAGTTTTCTCATAAACAATGTAATCAAGCATTCTTAAAAAAATTTGATTCCTAGTTATTGATCTATAATTATTAACATTAGTAATATCTCCACTCTTATGTAATGGAGTGATAAATAAAACCTTCCATGCATTAGGAACAACACCTATCTTGAATGAATAGTTAAATGTCTCTAACAGCCACTTCTTTATTGCTTCCTTACATTCTATAATAATAATAGCTTGAATATTGTGTTTATTCTCTATTTGCACGCTTTCAACCTTTCTACTTCTTTTCTAAGAATGAAAAGAGATAACTGTAGGGACCGATTCCCTATAGTATTCCCTATAGTAGTAGGGCTACAGTGACTTGATATATTACAGTGGCGACAAGTTACCCTTGGCAGTAACGCGCCAAGTATCTTCGGCGCCGTCGTGCGAAATACTGATAGGCGCCTTTACCCTATATGTATTGAGCCAAAATTACCAGCCACTCTCCCACAGTTCCCACAATTTATACAAAAAACAGTGTAGATGCAAATATCAAGTACACTCTTTGAAGTAACAATAAAATTATTGCTGTCAATGCTAAAATAATTGTAATAATTGTTTTATGTAAATTTGTTGATTTGTTGTAAACTTTAAAAAAATGTTTTTAATATTTTTAAAATTTAACTTATCACAAGTGGCCTTGGCGCCTTTAAGGCCTTGGCGCCGTTGAGCGCTGCACGACCTTGCCCATATGGACGGCGCGTCACTGACCCTTGGCCGCCATGTTGCGTCGAAAATTTGTAAACCTGAATTTAACGTAAATTATTAATTTAAACAATAGTCAGTATATAAAATAAAAGTTGTATAGTAGATAAATATTTAACTATTATTAGCATATTAAGTACCTAAGCATTTGATATAAATAGGACTTTCTTATTTTAGAAAATTTAGTAAAAAAGAAACACGGTCAAAAATACATTTACTTTATTTGTAATATAAAACAATAACTTTACCTATTTATAATGCTTAAATTTACAAATATACATAAAGCTTTAATCAAACTAGATATGTAATAATAGAAAACATCACTTCTTCAGTTAATTGGCATCTGGAAATATTCGTTGGCGAATCGATGTCCAATCAGTTCAATAATTCCAACCAAACACTGCGTAAAAAGCGCAGTCGACCCGTCGAAAACTTAACTTTTATCAATGTTTCGGCGATATATTTTTATTCTCATTATATTGAGAAAATATTAACTATTAGATTAAATTGATATTTCTATTTAAATTCAAAGTATCCTAAAAAAACAATTCAATATGTAGTAGCTGATTTGCTAGCATATGAACTTGTAAATTTTATTTTTTTCTTTCCTTTAATTTTTAAAGTAAAATTAACAAATCTAAATAAATTATTACGCAATTAAAAATGTGCTCTGTTACTTACTTGGAACCGAGTCACCTAAAATTTCGACAGATTTATATTCTGATTTATTACATTTGCATAATGTTCACAAAATATTCTTTCCATCTGTACAAATACATACTTTTGTATTGATATTACAAGAAAATACAAGTTTTTTCTTTGAAGAATTTAATGCGCGAATACTTTGCAAATTGTAAAGGGCAAATTTTTTTCGATCTTACTGATGTTAAGCATTCATTACATGTTCTTGAACTGCGCTTAGTACTGGTTATTAAATAACCTCTGTAACAAACAAATAACTAATGTTGGCGCCATCTGAAAAACGGAGTATATACCACTGCAACACATCAAAACAACCACGGGGATGGATGTTTAAGAAAGACATTCACACCACACAGTAACATATGTTTTGACAAGTAGAAGTTTTCGTTATTGTTTTGTTCATTTCAAATAAAATAGTTCTTTTCATTGAGAAGTCGTGTTACTTTAGAGTTTAACTAAACAAAATAACCATCTATAACCCACCCGTTACACTGACTGCCCAACGTGTGCCTCTAAAGTTTCGTTTTTTTTCGCGGATCTGTTTTTTCCGAGTGGTGAATAGAACAATAGCTCAATAGCACAGAATTGTTGTAAAATCGACACTGTGTCAGTTCGAATTACAACAGGTTCTTCGTAAAAGTAGTGCGAATACACCGTTTATAAAACTGCCATCACTGACGCGTCTAGAACACTGAATTTACAGTTTCTGCCGCCGTGATACATTTTTTTCTGCAGTTAAAAAGAATACTTTCAATTGTCTTTCGTGCCTTTTGAATTTTTTCTTCGATTTAATAGTGTTATAATAAAATCAGTGTACACTATAGGACAATAGAATTAGTCCACCCATAAACAATAAATTGGATCATTTTGTCAAAGCGTAAAGGCTGAAATAAAGTGTTTTGTGATTGTGTTGTTAATGTTTTTGAGGTCTGGTAAGATGCTGCAACAGGAGAAGGCAGATATCACGTCAGAAGCACCTGAAAACCTACGGTCCAGCAAATTATTATGACACCAGACATGTTACAGAATCTGCTAGCAAATATGCAAGCATTAACACAAAATACACAACCTACAATGGATGCTGCAGTAAGTATCAATTCCAGTAATTTTTCTGCGTGCAAGCCGCGATTTAATGGTAATCCGGATGCAAATGTGGATGCATTCATTGATGCTATTACTGTGTACAAAGACTGTCTTAACATTTCGGATGCTCACGCGTTGAAAGGACTTTCGATGTTACTCACCGACTCTGCTGCTACGTGGTGGCAAGGAATCAAGTCAACAATAATCACTTTTGATCAGGCTATCGTTTCTCTACGTCATGCGTATGGTTATTCAAAGCCACCGCATCAAATATATCGTGAACTTTTCTCGAATGTGCAAGGTGATGAAAAAACGGACATATTCGTGAGTAGAGCCCGTGCTCTTTTGTCGCGATTAACTGGAGACTCAAAAATAAGTGAACATGTGCAACTGGATATGGTATATGGTCTCCTACGTGTGTACATTAAAGAAAAAGTGTCGCGTGACAGTTTTAACAGTTTCAAAGAGTTAATTGAAGCAGCGCGGAAAGTGGAAGAGACATTTTTCGAAAAAAATCTTTCGTTCCGAAAAGTTAATGTTTCTTCTGCGCAATATTCTAATAACATAACTACAGCAAATAGCAAGAAATCGAAAATGCAATGCGCATATTGCAAGAATTACGGGCATAGTAAAGATGACTGTCGTAAGTTAGCTGCGCGCATGCGTTCTGAATTTGGTAAATCCTCATCTAGTGGTAATGCAGTTGCCAGTTCATTAAAAGGTAATAAAACGAAACCAATTAGTTATGGATGTCAAACCCCAGGATACATTCGAAGTAATTGTCCCCGATGTTCTAAACCGAACGAAGTTTCCGAAACAACGTCTGCCATGTTGACTGAGTTTTTGAGCAGCTATTTCGAACAGCAACGGCACAGAAAAGTGACGTCCTCACAGCGCCCACTAGCTTTCGCCAAAATAGAAAGTCACAATGGTCTTGCATACCTTGACTCTGGTGCGCAATCAAGCATTGCTGGAGCTACACTCCGAAATCTACTACTAACGGATAGAGTACCTTACTCTTCTCAAATGGTGCAGATGACACTCGCCGACGGCAAACCAACCGAAGTACAAGCACTTGTCTTTAAATTACATATCATTGTACAAAACAGAAAGCATATAATAAATATGATTTCCGTGCCCAATCATGATCATAGCAGGACACTTCTGGGTGCAGACTTTCTCAAAGCGGCAAATATTGTAATTGATGTCCCAAATGATTCCTGGTTTTTTGGCGGTACTCCCACACAACCGCATAGATTTGTACAAGAACATGACTACGTGCTGCAATGTAAATATGTTAGATGTGGAAGTTGTTAAGCTCAGGACTGGTGAAGGATGCACTTTAAATTTAGATGAAAAGCATCAACTGAATGACATTTTGGAAAAAAACATTGAAGTATTCCTACCAAGTCAAGAAGCAACTCCTTATGCCGAACACACAATTACACTTTTAACGGATACACCAATTGTCGTACCACCTTACAGAATGTCAGAAAGTAAGAAAAAAGAATTAGAACATGAAGTCAATAAACTACTTTCTGATGGCACAATAGAAGAATGCGAATCACCTTACGCCGCTCCTGTGGTTTTGGTACCAAAGAAGACTGGAGGTATCAGATTAACTGTAGACTACAGAAAACTCAACTCCATCACCAAAGCAGATAGATACCCACTGCCACGTATCGATGATATTCTTAATAGTGCTCGTCCAACGAAGTTTATGACAACTTTGGATTTGAGGTCTGGCTACCATCAAGTTTCAGTCCGTGAATGTGATCGGGACAAAACTGCATTTATATGTCCATTGGGAACATTTCGCTATACCCGGATGCCATTTGGAATGAGGAATTAATCCTCTACCTTCCAAAGGTTAATGGATAGATTTCGTTCAGGTCTCCAAGATATTACTATCCTCGCCTATCTGGATGATCTTATCATTCCACCACCCACATTCCCAGATCATCTGAAACATCTTCAGATGGTCTTCGACCGCCTCAATGTATTCAGGCTCCGACTAAATAGACCCAAATGTAATTTTTCTTGTTCTACAATTCACTATCTTGGCCATGTTATAACCCCAGAAGGACTTCAACCCAATCCTGACAAAGTAGCTGTGGTCATGAACCGTTCAGATCTCAAAAACGTCAAACAACTCCTTTCCTTTCTTCAAACTTTCTCCTGGTTTCGTCGTTTTATACCGAATTTTGCCGAAGTTGCCAAGCAATTAACATCGCTAACAAAGAAGAAAGCACAATGGTTATGGGGGCCTAGTCAAGGCGACGCTTTCAGTAAGCTTAAGTATTTGCTATCCACAAGTCCGATTTTACGTCAAGCTGACCCTAATCAGTCTTATATTTTACGTACTGATGCAAGTTCTTATGCGCTTGGAGCGTGTTTACTCCAGGGGGAGGAAACGGACGAAAGGCCAATTGAGTATGCTAGTAGACTCTTAACACCAGCTGAACAGAATTACAGCACCACTGAGAAAGAAGCACTGGCGATAGTGTGGGCTGTCACAGAAGTTTCGTGGATATCTTGATGGCAGCGCTTGCGTGGTAAGAAGTGATCATCAACCGTTGCGCTGGCATATGTCACTAAAATCTCCATCAGGACGATTAGCTCGATGGTCATTGAGTCTTCAATCATACGACTTATGCATCGAATATACACCAGGTCGCACCAATGTTGTAGCTGATATGTTATCACGCCCGGTTATCGGAAATACTGAAGTCGACTTCGTAACCATTGATCTACCAAGAGAAACTATCGCTAAAATTCGTGAAGATCAACTTAATGATCCAGATTGGTGTAAAATAATCGAAGCTTTCGAAAATACCAATAATTTCGCAGATGACTTCGAATTTCAGAAATGGACTGGGAGAGGATATCTAATGAACAATGGAATTCTTTTCCGATACGTCCCCGAAATGGATGAAGAAGCCCAGCAAGTTGTGCCTAAAGCTCAGGTACAATCTATCATTTCGAAATACCATGATGACGTCTTAGCAGGACATTATGGTGTCGATCGCACTTTCCAAAGAATTGCTACCAGATATTACTGGCCCGGAATGAGGCGATCGATAGCAGAATATATCTCCAAATGTAACGATTGTCAGCGTTACAAAGCAACGAACTTGAAGACCGCTGGACAGTTGCAAACTCCTATACAATCTCAAAGATTTGAAGTTTTATTCATATACTTATTTGGACCACTTCCAGAAACCGACTATAGATATAAATGGATTTATATCATTGAAGATACTTCGAGTAGATGGATTGAGTTGCTCCCATTAAAGGCTGCCACTGCCGAAAATTGTGCTAGGTGCTTGATAGACGAGGTCATACTAAGATATGGTGTTCCACGTAGAGTAGTAAGTGATAACGGCGTACAATTTGTGACTGTTATGCAGCAAGTAGCTCATTGCCTTGGATTTAAGCAGTAGCTGATACCACTTTACTGCCCTGCCGCCAATCCTGTTGAGAGAAAGAACAGAGACCTAAAAACTCAACTTGCCATTCTAACCAAAGCCGATCACATTTCCTGGAAGAATAAGCTGCCCGCCATACGGTTTTCAATGAACTCTGTTCGTTCACAAGCCACTGGTTTCAGTGCCGCGTATCTCACTTTTGGAAGAGAACTACGTACGCCAGACGACGTGCATAGAGACATGCGCGTTATTCTAGAAAATAATAACTTTGTTCCGCAAATCACTCCATATTTAAAGAACCTGAGTGTCATCTTGCGAAAAGCTCGTGATAACCATGAACGTGAACAAGAGCGAGCAAAGCGAAATGCAGACCAACACCGCCGATTCCCAGTAATCTTTCAAGTAGGTGATAAAGTTCTGGTGAATACTCATACTCTGAGTAAAGCTAAAGACTCATATACTTCGAAGTTTGCCCCAAAAAGAGATGGCCCTTACCTGGTTAGCAAGGTGGTACCTCCAACCAGTTACGAAGTAGCGTCTATCGACAAACCTGATATTACCTTGGGAAAGTATCATGCATCAGCCTTGACGATATAACGGGTGTTCAGAAACATTCGAAGTCAAGTGGGCTCTGAACAAAAAATCGTATATCTTTACTTAAGTCAGAATCTAATATCGAAGATACTAATTTGATAACCTACAAAATTGTATTAAGTAAATGTATCAATCTATCTCAGACATGACTTCATATTTTCAAGGCCTACTTTAACTTCGAATGTTTCTGAACACCCGTTATAAGAACGAGAATGACCCGATTCCTGTAAGACCATTGCGAAAGCGAGGAAGAACTCCCATGCGAGCTAGTACGCCAACAGAAGACCTGACCCAAGAGGATTCCGATGACGTCAGCAACAACTTACCTATTGTGGATCGCGAGTGCGTCAGTGACGACCACAATTACACCCCGGATCGTAAACGCGAGTGCTCCCGTACACGACAAATAGTGAAACCAAAGTGCTCGTGTTGTTACTAGAGAGTCCTTTTCTTTTGCTTAACTCCCGAGACGTTTCGTAAAGCAAAGGAGGAGAGTGTAACAAACAAATAACTCATGTATCTGTAATCGCCAACTGTAAAACGGAGTATATACCACGGCAACAACAAAACAGCCACGGGGATACATGTTCAAGAAAGACATTCACACAGTAACATATTGTCATGATTTTTCCCCGAAGAACATTTTAAAAAAACATTCAAGTATATTGAACTTATGTTCAAAGTTATTACTGTGTATATTTTGAATTATGTTTATATTTTTTGAATTTATTGTAATGACTGTGACTGTACATGTATTTTGTAAACAGGAAAGAGTCCGACTTGCGGAATTATATTGAAGCTTTTGCACCTGATGCCCGTTTGTGTGTCCGGTTGAATTTAGAGATATCAGGTTCGTTGCATTGTACGGTTGGAGGTAAAAAACATCATTTTTTACTTCTATATATTTATTTATATTTGATTTAACTTCGGTTTATTTTGTCTTGAGTGTTTTTGATGTGTATTTAATATTTCATTTACGTATTACGAGTGGTGGTGATCTCGTATTTTTATTTAATTTATATCATACTTGATATCTCTCGCATTAGTTTTTTTGTGTGAAAAAAGTTTGTTACTTTTCACATTAGTTTTATATAAATTTTATTCACTATAATTCTATGATAGTTGTGTTTATTTGTAATATTGAATTATTTCTATATTAGATTAAGATAGATAGCTAAGAAAATTACCATATTTTTATTGAGGGAGTTTTTTTGTCACGATATTCTAGAACATTTTATTCAGGATTTTGGTGGGAAATTTTATACTTGTGTTTAGTGCGCACGAGTAAAGTAAATCACGAGTTAACGTTTAGTCTTATTTACGTTTGAATTTTGGGGTTTATAATTTAGATTTTAAATTTGAGAATTTTCTTAACAATCTATTAGTTTTTAATTTTTGCTCGCGAGTCACAGGAGGCTTTTCTTTGTGTGCGTGTTTTTGTCACACAGACTTTTTCCTCCAAGCTATTGTTTAGTGATGCTTTAGCTCTCTTTACACTTTGTAAAGAATTTTTTTTTTAAATACACATGTAAAATCAACTTTGATTTTTGTATTTTTGTTTCCACATTCTCGCTCGTCGGAGAGAGTATCTGAGGGAAGGCTGTTTCAAGTAAGAAGAATTATTAATCTGAGTTAGCACGGACATGTTGTGGATGAACAGTGGACGACCAAATAAGCAAACCCACAGTTCATAGCAATATGTTTTGACAAGTAGAAGTTTTCGTTATTGTTTTGTTCATTTGAAATAAAATAGTTCTTTTCATTGCGAAGTCGTGTTACTTTAGAGTTTAACTAACAAAATAACCATCTATAACCCACCCGTTACACCTCTTTAATTTTACTCTGTAATTTGGCAACTTGTCATCTTAAATTTATAATAACATTTTTATATTTTTGACGCTTTGCACGTAATTTTCTTACATCTGTTCTATAATAATGAAGTAATTCTTGTGATGTACTGCTATTTATTGCTGCATCCTCAACTGATGATACTGCTCGCTTTGGGCTAAAAATTGAAATAATATTGTAAAATATACTAGTTTAAAATATGTATTTGTGACTAAATAACTAAATATTTTGTTATGCACTTACATATACCTGTTTGTTATTTGCATTTCTCCTTTTATTAATTGTATATCAATGTTGCCTGAAATAATATCAGTAGCACATGTCATCGGCAAGATTGTTTTTTGTAATGCAGATGGGGCAGCTATTCTTTTTGCTAGTGGTTTTCTATGTATTGCAGGCTTTTTGAAAGCAAATAACGTTGGAGTCGCATTGAATCTTAATTTCCTTGTCTCATCGACTCTCACATACCTGCTTCAAAATGTGTTTCACATAACACACTGTAATCAGTCGATTACCAATCATATACTTTTGCAGTCCATTCTTCTCTTCTTTCTAGATCTTTTGGAAAATGTTTCATGACGAATCTTTTCTCAGAAGAATTAGAACAACTAACTGCGGCACATCCACGTGTAGTTTCTGCAATATGAGGTTTTTAAATTCAAATGCAGTTTATATAATTTATACTTACTTTAATTATTGCGTTAAGTTTATTGTTGCTTAACTCAACGATAAATACTATAATAATAATAAATAAAGCTAATATACCTATATTAAGGAAATAAAATTATAAACTACAAATAACGATAACTTATGACTAGACAAATAATTAATAACACTTTTTAAACTTGTGTGAAAATTATAATAAGAAATATTCTTGATTCAGTGGCTCGTTTATATAGAAATACATTGAAATCTCAAGAAACTTCGACACAAGATGGTGGATTTTGAATTGACCAATAGAAAATAAGACCACCGCTTGTCGCCACTGTTATATGTCACTGTAGTCCGAAATTCTGTATTTGATATAATACTCGGTGCTATGGGCTATGAATCATCAATCGCTGGAGTCCGCTTTCTGCTAATAACATTAACATTTGACAATCCAGAACGGTTAAGTTACGGCATACTTAAAAATTGCATAGCCAACTCTGAGGCTGTTTCTTTTTGAACGCACGATATATATTAACTTATACTGAGTAGCAGGCGCGGCTCGTGATGACGTATTTGGGAGTGCATGTACAATGATGCGAGTGCCTCGTGTGTTTTCGGTGTATACTAAGAACGCTACAGTTAGTACACGAGCATACACGAAGCACTCGCATCATTATACATGCACCCCCAAATACGTCATCACGAGCCGCGCCTGCTGAGTAGGATTCTGGAATGTGGAGAAAATCTGACAACTCTAGTCATTGCGCAGCAAAAGAAACATATTGTTTCACATTGATATCTGATTGTAAGCATCCGTTTATGTAAAATTGAGAGGAACAGATAAGAAAAACTTTGTACACTGTTATTGCCTGTAGTGTTTTATTTATTACAAAATATATTTTGATATTTAAAAATTTAAATGTACACTTAACGAAGAGTGGAAATTTCTAAAAACATTTTTCACATATTTTTATTTATGTATAGCAAGCGCCAAATAAGATGGCGAGCGATGTGGATGTGCCGTAGTCGTTTTCAAAATCTGGCACCCCCACTTACCCATTTACTTGCAACTTTATGTAAAACCAAATATGTACAAAGTTTCCCACTATTTCTAATGTTGCGCGAACTTACTCCCACCGCTCGCCATCTTATTTGGTGCTTGCTAACTCGGTTCTAGTTTTAATGATACTTACTTGCACAGTAATAAATATTTGAACAAATGCTATGACTACGTCTATAAGAATGCGTTGATAAACACATTGTTATTACAACAGCAAAGATATCTATAATAACAGTTTATATACATTAATGCAGTACTTTTATTGCAATCCTTTGTTTATTATTTTTAAAATCAGTTCATCGTTTTTAAGTTATTGGCTATTGCATATTATATTTAATTATCTGATGCTTTAAATTTGGAAATTTCTCGGTAAACCTTTTTGGATATAATGGATTGTTTTCAAGATAAAAAGTCTTGCGTTATGCGTTTAATGCGTTTATAAGAAGTCTGGCTTCATCCATAATTCATCTAAAGAAATTTATTTGTTAAGACATTCTAGTAATATCCTATCATTAGAAACATCCACGAATTGAGTAGCATTTTTGGGATTTATAAAAAAAATTCTTACAAAGGCCTTTAACCTTAATAACGTACCCTGTACCGTCAGTAAAGTGAGAAAATTATCCAAATTTTTGTTTTAAGATTTGGGTTGAGTAAAGTATGCGATTTGACTTTTTAAGAATAACTGCGCTCGAGAGCCACTTCTGTGTAAATATTCTTCTAATCATGTTCGAAAATTTCCATCACTCGACGAAGTAGGTCAGGTCGTTTTTTCTTGTCTGGTATTCGTTTTTAATTCCGGTATGGTTTGCGGTCTACCAATATTCACCCTGCTCTTCAGAAATTTCCAAAGAAAAAAGTCGCATGCCGACAAATCTGAGGATCTGTCAGGCCACAAGATGTCGCCATGTTTGGATATGAGTTCGTCCAGGAAGAGTTCTCTTAAAGCAGCAAAACACATGTGAGCAGTATGACATGTGGCCCTATCCTGAGAGCAAAATTAATTTCCGGAAACTTAGGGAGCTGTTGCATCAAAAATGTTCTGAGCATCTGTGTGTAGTAGATTAGTACCTGAGGCGTTTCCTCTCTCGTCTTGGAAAAAATATCGCCCGATAATGTCAGATGAAAGTACACACCATACCGTAACTTTCAGACTATGTAATGACTTTTTGTGCAACTCATTTGGGTTTTCATCATTCCAATATGGACTATTTTATTTGTTTACATATCCACTCGAATAAAAATGTGCTTCATCTGATCTAAACATGCGGTGAATAAAGTCAATAAAGTCATTTACACGTCGCAATATTTCTTCACTGAAAATCATGCGAACCAGCATATCGTCATCTTTGGACTACTTGAATTTTGTGAGAGTGAAAAGATAAGTCTTTATGCAAAATTAGGCGTAACGATGTGTTATTAATGTTCAGCGATTGCGTGTTTCATTGCAGAACGTCTATGCAGAGCGTCCATTCTACTCGAACTCCTTCAATGTTTTCCTCGTTTCTTACAGACTTACTGTTCCTCTATGTTTTAAGTTCAATTTGGAATCAGCTTCTTCAAACTTTTTCACCCATGACATAATTGCATGAGCGGACGGCACTTTGCCATGTCGTGGAATATTGAAATGAATACGAAGCAATCGTTGTACAGAAGTCACACAGTCACCATTTTTATAAAACAATTTTACGCAGAAAACCATGTTAAACAAATGCTATTAAATGTCAAACAATAAAACCTCGGGCCCTCTTGTGAGCGGAAAATGGACCCTGTATATTATACTTCACTATAAAATGATAAAACGTCGTTACTTTTGCCTCTAGAATCATTTGATTCCTTTTTCTTTAAGGATTCTTAAACCTATCGTCTTAGCGCTTTTGATGCTTTTCTGAAAAATGAAGAGTTTCTCACGTCCCTCGCATCGCTTCCATGCGATTAAAACGATGGTTAGTGAAATAATAAGTGTTTTTATGGTATTAAAAAATATTTACTTTTTGTATGCTAAAGTATTGCATAGAATAAAACTTATGTACAGTTAAGCTCACATAAATCTAGTATAACCTAACTTGTCAAAATTGTCAAAATTTTCTAATATTGCTTATATAGTGTTTATTAAACTTTTTTTAAAGACAAGTCAAATGTCAAGTAATTATTTAATACAATTTAGAAAACACAAATAAAATAATACTTAATTGATCCGCCATTCGCATCAAGTACTGCCCTTAACCTTCTAGATACAGAATCAATGAGACTTCATAAAAATTAGGTTTTTCAACAATGTTTTCCCAGGTATTTTCAATAGATTCCAATAGTTGTTCCCTATTAGTAAATCTTATACGAGATTTATGAATTTGCTTTGTCATTTTTATTCTCTCAAATATTCAAACAAATTGTGATCTTCTATATCAGTTGATATTCTTTTAAGACAAGTTCCTCATTTGCGATATATACTGCCTTCATTTTTCCATCTTTTTTTTTAACTTATAGTACTGTAGATTGGTTCAAATGAAATTCTTCTGCGACTTGTTTAATGATCCAACTTTCCAAATTTAACAAAATTTGTACTTTGTCTGCCGGAGTCAGTTTTCTTGCGATTTTGGATATCAAATGTGGCAAATGTCATTTTGACGTTACAAGAATGAATTACAACAAAACAAAAATTCAAATAATGGTTTATACTAGATTTATGTGGGCTTAACTGTACTGGGGAAAAAATTATGATGCAGTAATTTATATATTTTTTAAATTTTCTAAAAAATCATACATACTTTAATTGTAAAAGCCATCTTTGATAAATGGATTTTCATACTCATATGTCGTAAATTTGACACTGTTGTTGAATATAATTTAAATTGTATTAAAATGAATTTTGATAAAAGATTGACGTTAAATAATTTTCAAAATTCAACTACATATAGTAATGATTACAAAGCTTATTTCCCAAGGACAAGAACTAAGTATAGGTGGCCGAAAGCTCGGGATGAACAACCATTGAAACCTGTACAAGAATATGTCGAACAAGATCTTGAAACTTTCCAATCATTTAGAAGAAACCATCATGTACCTTTCAACTTACTTTGGCACCCTAGACCAATAGTAGAAACAGATCCTAGAAGACCCTATCCAAAAGCTTTAAAAGAGGAAGAGGATACAGGTAAAGAAGAAGCAATAAGAACAAGACCTAGGCTATATATGTCACCTGGAATAAGTATAGATGATATACCTGACAAAGAAATGAGAAATATGATATGTAAAAATGTTTATCAGACGGAGGGGCGTAGGGCAGAGGAAGAAGTTTGGAAGTATTTAGACAAGACAAAGCGAAATGTTTTCGATTCTGTTTTAGACGCTGGCCATCAAATAGAAGTTGAATTAGATCTTTATCCTCCATTACCGAGTGGGTGGAAGGCGCAAAGTGTGAAATGGGACAATCAACAGAAGAGAGCATTAGTAGATCCAACCAAAGAATTTTGGTTAAATAAGGATATGACGTAAGAAGTGAAAGTTTACAATTTTTAAACATTTACATATATAAGATTAAATAATATATTAGGCTAAATCTATTTATACGTAAGTTAAGGAATACAGTTTTGTTTAACTTAAGATTACATAAGCAAGTAAATGTATTCAGAATCTACATGAATTTACTATAACCGTAAATAAAAAGTGCAACCTTCAAAATATACTTGAATCTCAAAATATCATATCATTTTTTTAGACAAATCCGTGAGTAGTTTATGTAATATATAATATATATATATATATATATATATATATATATATATATATATATATAATAATAATAATATATATATATAATGGCATCCAAAAACAAAATGACAGTCTGATATTTAGTGTAGCCATGTTTTAGATTGCCAGTTTTGATAAAATTTAATTTAGGAATTAAATGTGATACCTATTTCTTTCATTAATGTACACTTTTCATAAGAATTTGTTTGAAACATGTATATCAATTCAATGTTTTTGAAAATATTTGTTTTATTGTTCTGTATTAGAATACAGTCATTACATTTATTTACCGAGTGACTATAAATGATTGAAGAAAATATTTAATTTACCAAATCTGAGAAATTAATCAAACAAATATACGTTTCGCGGCATAAAAAACGGGACACTTTTTTACCTATTGTGACAGTGCTTTCATCACCATCAACATCTGCTCGACGAATGCAATCGAGCAAGCAAATAGTGGGGCTGTTATAACATGCATACTATACATGATACCGCCACAAAGTTTTATCGGAGCAATTGGTCATTCAATCGCCTCAGTCAGCTCTCTGCACATCATACTACCTTAATAATGATAATTGCATAATCTTATATTCATGGCTACTGATATTGACGAAAGACTTACTTGCAAAACTAAATTAATGTCAAAATCGTTACAAGACATGTTCCGTTTTTTTGTTGACGCGAACAGTACCTATCCTCACCCCCACACACACAAACAAAATTTCCGTAAAGTAACCCTTTTAAATTGAATGCTTCGATTGTGTTGATATATTAATATTCAGGCACGTAATCTGAATTGAATGATCCTACTGTGTCCTAGATTACGAATCGGAAAATCAGTGGCGGTTCTTGATGATGTACAGTCGATTTCAGAAAAATCGAATACACCTTCGATATCATGAGCTTGAAATTTTCTACTACTTTACGGATGTGAATCGCTCTTTTTTGCATTGTCAACATTTATTTTTTCAATAGGTTAGGTTTAGAGAAAGAAAAATATTCCAATTGTTATCACCAATTAACTTTTCCCAGC
The DNA here is from genome assembly GCA_935421215.2 of Melolontha melolontha. Lineage (NCBI taxonomy): Eukaryota > Metazoa > Arthropoda > Insecta > Coleoptera > Scarabaeidae > Melolontha > Melolontha melolontha. Next base: position 141,268,791 of record OW285237.1, on the reverse strand, counting down.
AAACTTCAATTGCTGTTCGTAAGTCATTGGCGTTTTGAGGTCTGAAATTTCGTTGATATATTTTCTTAATAAGTAAACCTCAGACGTTCTCTATAGGGTTTAAGCCGGGGCTGTATGATGGCCACGGTAACAGTTCTATATTATTGCCTGCAAACTATTCTCTAATAATAACTGCCGTGTGCACAGGCCTATTATCTTGCTGATAGATAAAATTGTTTGCATCTATGTAGTTTATCGACGGAAGCCTAATATTATCCAAAATATTTAGATATTCCTCTGAGTTAAAGCGACCTTGAATATGCCACAAACACATGGACCGTTAACGCTTATCCACCCCCAAATATTTACAGAAAAGTGTCTAGTTCTGTTCCGACAACTTACGTATCTATCTTGATACCTGCAACTTCTTGGCAGATAGACTCGTATGAGGCCAGAATTGGAAGACTGAAAAAAAATTTTCGTCTGAAGAAACAGCATTATTCCAAAAAATTTGGTGGACGGTGTATATAATTTAAACAGAAAATAATTCGAGACTTTCTGTTCGGCCGTCAATAGCTGCTCTTTAGCACTAGCACAGTTTCTTAACTTCGTATGTTTTGGTCTGCGGCAAACTGTTGACGATGACCCAGGGAAGTTATTTAGAAATGCAGCTTGCCTTGGCGTTTGAAATGGATTTTATACTTAAATAATTAACCATGGTTGCATCTTGTTCAGCTGTAGAAATTTTTGGACGCCCCGATCCTTCTTTTCTACTAATACTCGCGTCTTCGTCCTACCTTTTTTAACCCTCTACACAGTGCTTTTGGCAATATTATAACGTTGAGCTACAACCCTTATTAACAAACTATCTTCCAATTTTGAGAGGATTAGAACTTTGTCCCTTTCTTGTAACTTTGATATTATATTTGTCACTTACGTTTTGACATTATATTTGTCATAAGATAATAAAAAAGTGACATTGAAGGAGTAATTTATAACCAAGGAAATTGGTTGTACACAATTTTATTTAAATCGACTGTACTGCACGGATGAGACTGCTTTGAACAATTTCGGTTGCAGCTACTTGCTTCGCTGTATAAGTACATGAAAACTTAAACGCAGCAGTCTCATCCGTGCAGCAGCTTCCATCGTATATCATTAAGAACTACCACTGCGAAATATTAGTACAGAGATATCAAAAATTATCTTAGTCAACGGTGGCCATGGAGTGAAAAACGTCTGTCTTAATTTATATCATCCTTCTGATAAAATTTTCAGGCATGACATTTTTCACTCCATGGCCACCGTTGATCATGATAATTTTTGATATCTCGGTATATGACAACACAATAAACCAGTATTTTACAGAAATTCCATTTGTGAGAAAAAATATACATTTATCCAAATTGCTACATGTACACAAGTTAGGTACAATAATGTATCGTATATCCTTTCGTTTGTCCAAATTTACTGGTCATTTGCTTTAGATTCATGTTTTTGGTTAGAATATTTTGTATAAATATGGATGACATCTGGTTAGAATTACTTTAACATATATTTTGTAAAATTTGTTACAAATTCAAATTTGAAAATCAGGCATGTTAACATGAATTTGCCATATTAATAAGAAAAGTTTCAATCATTTATAGTCACCGTTAAGCCTTGTACACACTGCAGCCGCAAAGTGCAGTGTAGTGATGGAATAATCCGAATGAAAATACTCGGTGATGCCGAATATCGAACTACTCGGATGATTCCGAGTATTTAAAATTAATCCGAATTCATACTCGGCAACGATATTGTGTTCCAACTTCGGTCAATATTTCAATGCAACGGAATCAACGGATTAATCTAGACGGCATCGAACGTTGTTTTGTATTCTGCATATCAGTTAATAGTTTTTAATATATTTATCGTCCATATATCAATATATGTACCTTAATAAATAATAGTTATAAAACTTAACTTAATCTTTATTTCTATAATAAGACTAAGTACATAAAACAAAATTTATAAACTTACTAAAAGAATAACAAATATATAATAAAACATACGTAATAAATAAATATAATGAGTAATAATGACAATATTAAATATTCTTTAAATAAAAGAAAAGAATACTTATCACCGATAATGGGTTTCATTAGGGAATAACGTAGTCTATTTACAATCAAAAATAAAAAAAAAAGTAATTGCACCACTGAATTAACTATACTCATATAAGAAAAAATTAAATTTAAAAACAAGTATTAAGAAATAAAATTTTTTCGAAATCGGTTGAATATGCCGAGTATATAAACCATCCGATTCCGTACACTCGAATATCAGATTAATCCGAATATTTACATCACTGTGTAATGGTATATATGTGGAAGTGGTAAGATTTCGAAATCGGATGAATATGCCGAATATATAAACCATCCGATTCCGAATACTCGAATATCAGATTAATCCGAATATTTACATCACTAGTGCAGTGAAACGTGTAATGCAGAGGTGTAATGCTACATGTAACGCAGTGTTGCCAGGTGAAAAGAATTGGTTTCACTAGATGTAAACGTAAAAAATCACTAGATTTCACTAGACTTTTTCCGCAGTCATAAATTATGCACATGCATTAAATACATTAACCAGTAGTACTGGTTAATGTACTGGTCCAGTACTATGTATATACCATCTTAGTTTTTGTTAATAAAGAATGAACTATTGAAATTTAATAAAAATGTAAAGCAATAGGTAAATAATATTTTATTTGTTAATGGTAATTGCAATTTCTAGATATAATATATAGATTGGTACATTACATAAATAGTATTTTGCAATAACACTGGTATTTTATGGAATCATGATATTCATGATGCTTATGTAATATTGCAGCTGTCCTTCCAATATAGTCATTACCACATCTTTTACATCTGAAAAACTCTTCTAACTTTAAGCTTGCCCCTATCCAATGTTTGTAATCATTATGTTTTTCCCAATCAATTTTGTATTTTTGTTGGTAATTTTCTTTTTGAGGTAGATTATCGAGCTCTATCTATGATCGACATAATAACTGCTAGAAATTAAAAGAGATTTAGGAAAATGAATAAAAATATATAAAAGTTTTACGTACAGTAAATACTTATATGGTAATAATTCAAAAATTAATCTATTTAAAAAATCATCGTAATTACTTTAAAAATTGCAACTTTAAAAATAATTTAAACGGTACTTCCCCGAGCTTTATGTACCTTATGTATTATACCAAGCAATTATTTAGTTTTAATGCATAGAAGTTGCTTCCACTACTAACATAGCAATGTCATTTTACGTAGGATCTATAATATTTAATAATAAATAACGTAAAGTAATATATTTTGATAAATATATGATTTTATATGAATTACATATAGGAAATCTAGTAAAATCACTAGATTTTACTACAATTCACAAGTTTTTCACTATATCACTAAGCCAGCACCAAAATCGCTAGATCTAGTGAAAAATCACTAGACCTGGCAACCCTGATGTAACGCAACGTGGACGACTTGAAACGTTGAGAACAAGCAACCTACTTTCAACGTGTTTCTAGTTGTTTTCACTAGTGGTTCGCGAACACTGTAGTAACATGGAGTGTTCCTTTAGTTATAATAATTATTATTATCATCATCTAGCCGTAGCGTGCGGAGCTTATTTGTTAATACGTGAATTAACCCACTGACAGGAATCCACGAAGATGGTGGAGAACCAATATATTTTGGTTTTTTCGCGCCTAAAAGATGATAAGAGACTATACTCTATTTTTAAAGTAGAGAGACGAATTTCTGAACAGACCACGTTGACAGTGAAATCTCATTGGTTGAAAGCAAGGCCAAATTGCGTTCAACCAATGAGATTTCACTGTCAAAGTGGTCTGTTCAGAAATTCGTCTCTCTACTTTAAAAATAGAGTATAATCATTTTATTTTTACAAATCTCTCACGTCGAATCCATGCGTTGGCCGATATCATTCCACGCATTCGCTTTTAGCTTACTTTTTTTTAAATTTATATTTGAGGGACTCCATAAAAGTTCCTTCTGCTTATACAGGGTGGCCCAAAATGACCGAAGGGGTTTGAGTTCATTATAACTTCTTATTTAAGACATAATTATTAATTTTTTTTTTTAAATACAGTATATTAATGGAGAATATTTTTAATTTAATTATGAAAAATTATATCTCGCAATGACCGAAGGGGTTTGAGTTCATTATAACTTCTTATTTAAGACATAATTATTATTTTTTTTTAATTTTAAATATAGTATATTAATGGAGAATATTTTTAAAGAAATTTTATCTCGCAATGGATCGTTGATTTGAGAAATAAAGGTCAACGATTTTGGCACGTTGTTCAATTGTGTACTGTTCCATTTTAAATTCCCCAAGTCTTCTTTACAAAATACTGAAAACAAAACAAAAATATAATAAAAAAGTTATAAGGAATTAAAACCCCTTCGGTCATTTTGGGCCAGCCTGTACAATTGAATGAACAATATGGATTTTTCTTCATCCCATGATTCTGATAGTGAGTTTTCTGGTGATATTGACATACACGTTGCATTAATGGACGAATGGAACCTAAAAAATTATTTACTGGTAGCTCTAGTAAAACACATTATGTTTATTAAATAATATTCCAGAATATTCTTAAATTCTTCGAGTTTGTATTTTCAAAAAAAAATGAAATAATTCGAATTAGTATCTTAATTTTTTTATTAGTATCATTAATGTTTATTAATAATGTAAGAAAGAATCATAATTAGATTCATTTTTAGGCCTAGGGAGGAAGGTAATCCATTTGAAAAGTTAGTTTCAAAAGAAATGAAAACAGAAATAAGTGATTTAATTGAAGACGAAAAACTAAGATTGCCGCATGATAAAATAAAACCTGGTTATACAGGTTATCAACCTAAATTGCCAAAGGGCGTATCTTTGGCTAAAAATGATTTTCCTGTAACGCATCCTTCATTATCTATTTCGCAAGCGATCGCAACGAGATGGAAAGATAATTAATTGAAATTCTTTTGTATTTTTGAATGTAATAAAAATTATAGTTAAATAAATATACTTATTTAGTGTTACTACAAGCACTACAACGCACATAGTTTGGTTTAAAAAAAATTTTACTTTTATATTTTACTTAAATTATTTTGTTTTTCATTAACCAGAGAGAAGAGAGAACTTCACCATAGATAATAAATAACACAGGCCAGCATAAAATTTGTGATGACGTGATTTTTGTTTGTTAAGATCAGTTGTTATATAGCAATAACTAATTAAAATACAGTTGGTCTCTACCACCCACAGATTTTTTTTTGCACCAAAGAAAAAGAAAAAAATATAAAAAAAATCTTATAATAGGCGTTTTAATACATTTTAAAATGAATGTACTACTTCAAATTCTAGGTATTAACCCAAAAATGATTTTCTGTTGTGGTTTTAAAGAAATTTGTTAAATAGGTTCTCATCACCTGATGTAAATCTTTTATTACATGTATTAATTTTGGACAAGATTTCCGGGAATTTTTACCTGCTAAATCCTATTTATTATGCTTTCACTTTATTAGTACTGCGAAGAAGGATTTCAAGTTTATCACTCCAAACAAAATGTATATTTTAATGTCATTTACTTCATTATAGCTCTGAGTGTCGATCAGTAAACAAGTAAAATTAATTTGTCTTTAGTGTTGTGCGTGGTATTTGATAAATAAACAATGCTTAAAAATATGTCTAGCCGGTGTTGCAAAAACAAGCCAGATGATTTATGTTATATTTGTGGATATTTCGTCTTGAAAAAGTTTAAGAGACCAATTGGTGAATTTGTGAAAAATGCATATTATGCTTATTTCAAAATCAAATTAGGAGATTAGGAGATCAAGATAAAGATTGGGCACCGCACGTTGTTTATAAGGTATGTGAAGAAGGTTTAGGACATTGGACCAAACAGTATAGAAAAACCTTCCTTTTGGAATACCGATGGTTTGGAGAGAACCGCAAAATCATCATGAAGATTGCTACTTTTGTCTTTGTGATATTAAGGGACATAATAGAAAAACTTTGAAACATATTTTGTACCCAAACAATATTAAATCAGCTATCAGACCAGTTCCTCACAGTGATCATGTACCTATACCTATACCCCCCAAAGTACTACAAGAAGGTATTGAAACCTCTTCAACTTCCGGCTCCATACAGATGGATAGTGATTTTGAACCATCAACCTCAGGTCAAAACCAACCTCAGCTATTTTCACAAGCCGAACTGAATGATTCAGTAAGAGATTTGGGACTTTCAAAAGATCTTTCTGAAGTACTGGGGTCTAGGTTGAAACAAACAAATTTGCTTGCCCCATAAACTACCTTCAGATCTTCCTTTAGCTGAATATGACAGAAAAACAACCAAACGAAGCTTTTCTGAAAAACGAAAACGTTTTTTTAAGAAGCATAAAGAATAAATAACTATTTCTAATAGTTTCTATGTGTATATTTTTGTATTTTTTTAAATATAATATAAAACTAGCTTATAAATGAAATAAATCGTGTTTTTTCTATATTTTTTTATTTTACTGGTTTGAAAAATAACCTTACGTGATACAACAAAAATAAAAGCAGATTTGAAATCAGCGCTACCCAATTACTAGAAAACAGTTAAAATTTTTAAATCAACATACAAAGAGTTGAAAAATGCAGGCCTGTGTAATTTTACGCCATGCGTACTCCTCAAAAATTCCGATAATTTAGTGAAGTTTTAAACATGTAGTTCAACTAAGGTCGACTATGGTAATGGTAGTCCAGTTTCAATTAAGATGTAAATTGGCATGTGATTTCTTTTGATCGTTTTCGCCACATGGGTTGGTCAAGTCTCATTCGTATCGTATTTCATTTCCTTTTAGTCTTTTGTAGCGTTCGCTGGCATTTTCCTGAAGTAGTGCTTGTGTTATTTCTGTTAAGATTTGTAATTAGTACTGGTGTTTACTTGCGCTGTTCTTACGTGCATGAATACACATTATAATGCAGTTATGCATGTTCATAACTATGTTCTAACACCGCGTCCGCTGCTTGATTAAATTCAATTCCTCTTGAGTGCTATTTATATCCAAGAGAAAACTCTCGGATGTTCGATTTTCTCGATCCTTCGGTATCGGCGTTTGTCCAGAAGGCTCTAGGCTGTGTTGACTTCGCACGACGGGTGACGTCATTGAATGACTTACATCACATTGCCTCTTCTCAAAGAAAAAAATTCATCCTGAAACATGCCATTCCTTGGCTCCATCAGGCGATGACGAAATATACAGGTAGGGCCTTTTTTGCATTGCGACCTCATATCGAAGTAACAGTCGACGGTCTTATCTTGTCTGGGCGTAAGGGAATATTCAGGCCGATAACTGCAGACCAGAATTCCCATACCAGTATGTTGGAATATTACTTATAGCATGCTTCTTACAATTCTCTAGTCCAGACAGTCCAATTCACAGCCCAATTTTGGAATTTCTAATTTCAAAATATCTTATTGTAACGTGTAACGGCTTGATAGTTCTTTCGTGACCAAATAAAAAATGGATTGTTATGTTGATTATTTGAAGACTCTTCCCTATTGCTGGTCCATGCTGCCTTATTTTTTTGAGTCTGCCAAATCTCTCCTTGAATTCTTTGGCAATTCAAAGAGCTGATGACGCGGTAAATAAATCTTGCTGGTCTTGATGGTCACCCCAAATCGAGCTTTCTTGAACCAGAATACTCCTCCATGAAGTCTTCGAAGGTAGGTTCTTCGTTGTAGTTATCCAATTGGCCTAAGTGCCAGCAGGTTCGTCGTTATTATTTCCAGAGTATCGGAATAATCGATTGAAATGCACAACTCTTGGTTTAGTATGAGATATTCGTCTTATGCGGTATATATAATTCCAATTACATACTGTTATCGGATAATAAAAGTAAGGCAACATGGGCATTGGTGAATAACATGGCAGGGAGAAAGAAGGAGCAACGGAATTTTCTGGCTACTGTTAAAGTTGCTGGAATAACAGACCAAAAAGAGCTCTTGGACTATACCAACAGATATTTCCTGGGTATAGTTGCTAATATTGATGATAGACAGCCAGCACATTTTGAAGAAATGTCCTGTAAGGAGACGTGTTTTATGGAACCGACGACACCGTCAGAGGTCAACACCATAATGGAACTGAAGAACACCATGTCTGCGGGCCAGGACGAAATATCCGTTCCCGTACTTAAGGCCGTCGCAGAGCATCTGGCTGACCCACTGTGTCATATTGTCAATAGATGTTTCGAGACGTCCACCTTTCCGGATGCTTTGAAGACGACTGTTGTGTGTCCGGTGTACAAGAAAGGAGATGTTCATGACATCACAAATTATAGACCTATGGCACTAATTTCGAATGTGGCCAAGGTGTTTGAAAAACTGATATATAGAAGAATGAATGGGTTTCTTGACAAACATAAACTTATCACAGATAGACAGAATGGTTATTAAACAGGAAAATCGACATGTTCAGCCGTAGTTCAGGTGATTTGTGAAATACTTGATGCCTGGTCGAACAAAGAGCAAGTAGCAGGAATTTTTATGGACTTGTCCAAGGCTTTTGATAGCGTTAATCACAAAATCCTTTTGGAGAGATTGGAGAACTTGGGATTTAGGGGAAATTGTTGGAGCCTTATTAAATCTTATCTAGAAAACAGAAGACAAAGTGTCGTGGCAGTGAATGGGGAGGGAACCAGAATTGGGTCTGGGTGGCTCACTGTTACCAGGGGTATACTACAGGGATCCGTGCTGGGGCCTCTTTTATTTTTAATTTACATAAATGGGTTACCACTAGTATTTAATTATCTTATGGCCTTATTTGCGGATGATGTTTCATTGGCAATAAGATCAACGGAAACATACGTCTTGAGGGAAACCATTGCACAGGCATTGTCCTCTGTGAGCGCATGGTTCAGAGCGAACGAACTTAAATTCAATGTCGGCAAGACCCAAATCATCCATTTCGCTGTTTCTCAGCGGGAGGATCTTGTTGTGGACTTTGGTGACGGTGTACTAGCCTCGTTGTCCGAAATAATGTTTCTCGGCATAAGGGTCGATTCACAACTGAATTGGAAGTCCCATATACACTATTTATTTCGGAGGATTTCTCCATTTCACTATGCCATGAGGGTTATCGCCGGCTCAGTAAACAGTGAAGCCAGTTTGTGTGCGTATCGAGCTTACGTAGAATCGCGGTTGCGGTATGGTTTAGTCTTCTGGGGGAACAGTGTGGATGTGGGAAGACTTTTTATTCTGCAGAAGAAATGTCTTCGTGCAGTTTTTAAATTGGGACTGACTCGTGCCGAGAAATATTTAGAACAAGAAACATACATACGCTAACCGGCCTCTACATTCTGGAGTGTAGGTACTTTGTGTGTAGGTGAGAAGTGGTATGAGCAGTGCGTTTGGCAGGTATGTCTTAAATCATAAGTACAGTATTCGCGGGACGGAAAGTGTCTATTTTGCGGTGCCACAAACAACTCTAACCAGGGTGCAAAAGAACGCAACTAGTCAGGTCTTAAATATTTATAATCATATCCCAAAGTACATTAAGGACTTGAGCAGGGAAAAGTGCTTCAAGAAAACATTAGAAAATTTTTTATATATACAATATTTTTATTCTTTGGATGAATTTTATTCCAAAAAATTTTAATGTGGTGTCTGTGTCACGTTTTATTTTATTTTTATATATTTACATGTACTTGTATACATATACTTGACGAGTTCTATACACTTGTATAATTTTGAACAAATAAATATATTATTATTATTATTATTATTATTATTATTATTATCGTTAATCTGCTTTAAGAGAATTAGGAGGGGCCACCCAATTCTTTTGAAGTTTAAGAGATAGGCCCCGTCGACGTTGTGGATTGTACAGGCAAACGCGATCGCCTTCGTTATAACCGCCCCTCTCAGCGTTGACGTCGTAGCTTTCCTTCGTTCTGTTGCTGGAATCTTGGATATTATGTTTTGTTTGATCATGGATATTATCCAGTCTTCGTCGAAGAGTGTTGACATAATCTTCTCCTGCAAGACCTTCTCGAGGCTTGCTCCCAAACTTCAAATCACAGTGCAGTCGGTGTTCGCTCCCGAATAGCACGTTTTCTGGTGATTGCCTTGTGATTTCTTGAACAGATTCCCGGTTAGCCATTAGAAGCAACGGTAAGGGATCGTTTCAATCTCTTTGATGTTCGGAGACCACGGAAGAACGACAGGACCAATCAACAAGTCATCGATTAGGGCCGCCCAAACGTTAATAGAAAGTTCATGTTGAAAGAGCACGATTACTCATGCGCACGCTGCCGCGACACTGTATGGCGATCGCCATTGCGAGTGTCGTTTCATAAAGTAATATACCTAGTTTGTGCGGGCTATTGTAAATAGTTTCTGTTTAAAAATGTCTGGGCGTTCTCGTCCCCTCACAGACGAAGAATTGTTTAATATACTAGCTAATAGTGATGAAGAAGAGGACGATTTCACAATGCCTCAGGAACGCGACGATGGTTGGCTAGATACGGACGACGAAATCACAAACGAGCCGGTTACGGAAACAAGTCAGGTACCAACTCCAGATTTTGATGATGTGATCGCTTCTTCCTCAGATTCAGAGGCGGATTCTAGAGATGAAGATCAAGCTTCTAAAAGACCCAAAAATATCGATATTGGCTGGAAATCGACTGATCTAAATCCCACAATACATCCTTTTGATACCCACAAATCCGGGTGTAAAATCACACATCCGGAATCCCAGTGGGCTGAGGAGAATGGAGCAGAATTAAATACCTTGTCCATACTACAAATGATGCAAGAACGCGCAATGCAAGCCAAGCAGTTAAACAAGAAAAACTTAGTTTTATAAATTTATAAAAGCAATAATGCAATTATTGCACTAATACGACGAAGAAATACTTCTACATTCACTTCTAGAAGTAAATATTTTTCTGAATCATACGTTATTATTTATGTCGTCATCATTGAATTTTTATATACTCTATTTTGAAAGTAGAGAGACGAATTTCTGAACAGACCACTTTGACAGTGAAATCTCATTGGTTGAAAGCAAGGCCAAATTGCTTTCAACCAATGAGATTTCACTGTCAAAGTGGTCTGTTCAGAAATTCGTCTCTCTACTTTAAAAATAGAGTATAATCATAAACAACCACCTCAACCCACCTAAGTGTTTTGAGTGTTTTGAGCGTTGTACGTGCCTAGTGGAACGCACCCAAATGTCAATATATAATACCCGCGAAATTTAAAAATATCTCGTTGGGAATATTATAAATTTTGTAATAAGTTCATTGAATAAAGTTTTAGTTAACTATACTCTATTTTTAAAGTAGAGAGACGAATTTCTGAACAGACCACTTTGACAGTGAAATCTCATTGGTTGAAAGCAAGGCCAAATTGCTTTCAACCAATGAGATTTCACTGTCAAAGTGGTCTGTTCAGAAATTCGTCTCTCTACTTTAAAAATAGAGTATATAATATGGGAATACAATTAACTATTCCAAATATGCAAATTAAGAAATTGTTATGTTTTAACATTATAGAAATCTTATATTTTATTTGTATAAATTATTATATTGAGGTGTAATTTGATGTATTTTGATAATCACTCTCACTTAACCTACAAGCCCAAGAAATGTAGTAGTGTGAGTAGTGTTTATTTTGTCCTGCACGATAAGAGTGGATAAAGGTATCTTTCTGACATAAGCGATTCAACTATGGTTTATAAATAGACATTTTATATTCATTCAGGGCATTTATATAAAAAAAGAAACACCAGAAATGTTGGCATCTAATAGGTAAACATTATAAACTTTTATTTATAGAATAGTTAGTAAAATTTTCAGAGTAACACGACAAAACAGTGTAATTGAGGATAATTTAAATTTGGAGCAGTTTTTAAAAATTTCCGATTATGAAGATACTGTTAGACAATTGGATATTTATTATGGCATGGGTATATAATACTTGTTTCGTATAAAACAAAATATATTAAAATACAATGCTCTTTTAGTTAAAAGACAATTACTACGTTATCAAAGTCCAATAACTGGTCTTTTTCCTGTTTTATCTACTGATCATGAAGCTGGAAGTGTTAGAGAAAGTGTCTATTGTGCTGCAGCAGTGTGGGGATTATATCAAGCATATCGGTAATAAAATTTCTAAGGCCTATTTTGTTTTATTGCTTGATAATTGTAGCCGTATTGATGATGACCGTGGAAAATCTTATGAACTAGGACAGTCTACAGTAAAATGTATGAGAGGCATTTTGGGAAGTTGGATAAGACAATCATTTCGAATAGAACTATTTAAGAAAAACCAATGTAACATAAATGCTCTTCATGTAAAATTTCATCTTACTAGAGGAGACCAAATATATTCTGATACCCAATATAATCACTTGCAAATTGATGTTATTTCTATTTATTTAATTTTTTTAGTGCAGATGATAAGTTCAGGTTTACAAATTATTTATACCCAGGTTAGTATTTTATTAATAATTTTCTTTTCTTTTAAAGATTATTTATAAGTACAGTAATCCCCAGAACTACTTAAGTAAGTTGTTTTATAAATTTTTACATAGTTCAGATTTTAGATATCTTGAATTTTTAAATTGCTTAAGTGTCACTTCATAAGAAACTCCAATGTGTATGGCTGTGTTATTTGTAAGATATTATTTTATAAATAAAGCACCTCTGGCTTATCATGTCAGGTGTCCTGAGATTATTATTATAGCTACTATTATTATTATATCACAGTATTTACTCGGATTTAAACTATAAAAGTGTAAAAGATATATAAAAATTAAAATCAAATTGAAATAACACTTTCCAAATAAAAATTATTTTGTGACAGCTAATTTGGCTCTATAGTAGGACAATTGCTGTTCTTTGGCAACTTTTACCTCTCAATATTGAATGGTACATTGTAAGCAGTTTAAGATTTAAGTCTCTTAAAGTTTTGCTATCAATTATGACAGTGATCTGATCTTTAGAATTTAGAAAAAGATTTCTCTTCCACAATTCAGTCTTTTTCTTTTGGTTTTCCCCTTTTGTCAATTGTGTTTCACAATTTGTCAAATGACTTTCCCAATTCCTGTCATATTGACATATATGTCAAATTAAATTCTTTTTTTGTCAAATCTCTTTCACTTTATATCAATTATTTTTCCCATGTATGTAAATTATATGTTTTGCTTAATAACTACTTACCAAGCTGTGCATCATTTTCATTTAGTTATTGACGTACCCTTGAAAATAAAGTATACATTTGAAATTTTAAGTTATCTAATTTATTCTTGTGTAATGTACATAGAAATTGATACATACATGTATGCAAAACATTTTCAAATATCACAAATATGCACAGTACAAACTATCGAAATATATAAATGAAGAAACAATTAATTTAATATTTCATTTTGTTCTAAACAATCACCCAGATATGTTTCCATATGCTGAACATAATGAAGACAATTATCTGCAGTTATTTGTTCAGAAGGATTGTGTATTGCTGCATATAATTCATCCTCATTTGTCGGCTGAGTTCTCTTTATTATGTGTTTCCATTGATTAAATAATTCCTCTATCGGATTTAAAAATGGACTGTAAGCAGGTAAAAAAACTTCAAAATGCTCATGACTTCTAATGAGATTGACAACTTCTTCATTTGTATGAAATCTAACATTATCCATGACAAAAAAGGCGCCTTGTATGTTATCATTATGTAAATGATTAATTAGAGTTGTAATAAATTCACAGAAATGAACTGTAATGAATGGTCTATCTTGGATTTGGAACAAATATAGTTAATTTACATTCATTGCTGCAGCCACAGAATAATTACGCCCTCTTAGTTGAGCTTTTATTTTCGTTGCTCGAGTATTTTTAACTGATCTTCCATATGAAGTTCGAGAATTAACTTGAATTCCATATTCATCAATGAAAAAAATCTTTTCCCTTTCGAACATGATTCTATTGTACCGGGTAGCATATTCAAAGCGAGTCTGTATGATTTGTGGTGTATTTCTTCTTTCGGAAACGAAAGAGATTCTCTTCAACGAATAATGGAAAGTTTTTAGTGCTCTGTTTATCGTCGATAGCGATATTTGATGAAGTGCCCACTGCGTCAAACACCTTTCTTTTAACTGACGAAGTGATAAACTGCAATCTTCATCAATCCAATTGCAAATTTCATTTATCTGTAACACAGATAATTTTTTTGGTCGGTGACCAGCACTTCTTTTATGAATATTAGCGGTTCTCCGGTATGTAGAATAAATCTTTCTTACAGTATTGGGTAAAATTCCAAATTGCTCTCCAATATTATTTGCCGTGAGCCCATTGTTCATAGAACGAATTATTAAAGCTCTTAAATCATTACTTATTTTACTATTAATTCGACGATTCTCCATAATAGATGAATATAAAATGATTAACACACTTCGTGAAAGTCAATTGACATATAGTGAAACACATTTGACAAATAAGGAAATTATTTGACACATCGCCGCCATATTATAATAAATGGGAAAGTCATTTGACAAATTGTGAAACACAATTGACAAAAGGGGAAAACCAAAAGAAAAAGACTGTAAATATCCCTCTTAATATCATATTACAAAACAGAGGTGTTTAATCAACATTAAATATTTGTTCAGGCAAATATTCCCTCCTTAATTATACATTCCCAGAAATTCGGTAAATTTACTTACCGCGCTTGTATTTGTATTTGCTGCCTTACCTGTGACTTTGATGCTGTATAGATTTATATGCTTATTGATTCGTTTGAATCATCCAACATTAGTGTATGTGATACCGACTCTCTCTTACAAATATTTATGTAAAGATTTAGTCTGTCTATAGATAATCGGAAATCTTAACGATATCCGTTTTTGTGACAGACACAGAGAGACAATTTCGGCATCTCTGAAATAGGCCCCAGACTTGGTAATGCTTTCAACAATGCGAACTTTCTCCTTGACTATCATATATATATATATTACGTAACTGCGAAGTCGGGGACTTTAGTATTATTGTAATTATATACACACATGCATATACACAATAATTTTAGGATGAAGTTGCTTTTGTTCAGAATCTTGTGTATTATGTCGAGAGAGCATATCGGACACCAGATTATGGAATGTGGGAACGTGGGAGCAAATATAATGATGGAACTCCAGAAATACACGCAAGTTCTATAGGTCTGGCAAAATCAGCATTGGAAGCTATCAATGGTTGTAATTTGTTTGGCGAAAAAGGAGCTTCTTGGAGTGTTGTATATGTTGATATAGATGCTCATAATCGAAACAGAAGTATTTTCGAAACAATGCTACCTAGAGAATCTTCATCAAAGGCAAGTATTATTTTTTTATTAAGTACTGTCCATGAAGAATAGATTTTACCTGATTTTTGAATTATGCCAAATTTAGAACTATCAAATTATTGATATCACTAGCAATGATATTTTTTACTATTCTCTTATAAATTTGATAGGCTGTTGATTCTGCTTTATTACCAACAATATCTTTTCCTGCATTTGCAACACATGAAAATCTTCTTTACAATGAAACTAAGCAAAATATAATACACAAACTTAAAGGAAAATATGGGTTTAAGAGATTTGAACGTGATGGATACAAAACGGTTCTGGAAAATTCTCAAAAAAGGTAAATTTATAGTTCTCTATAAAAAAAAATGTATTGCTTTTATATAATTTCAGATATTATAATAATGGTGAAATAAGGCAGTTTGATGGTATTGAGTGTGAGTGGCCACTATTTTATATTTTCATGATTATTGATGGAGTATTTAAAAATTTACCTGATCAGATTACTGAATATCAGGACTTGTTGAAACCATTAATTGCCTTGGACCAGCATGGAGGTAATCATTTAGTTATTTATTATAGGTACTAAATCTTTATTAAATACAGATCCAAAAATCCCAATGTATTATTATGTTCCAAACGAATGCATTGAACAAGAAAGATCTCATCATAATTCGACCGCCAAGTGTACGCCAGAAGGAGATGCCTTATATCTTTGGAATCAAGCATTATTTATCTTAGCACAACTGTTAACTGGTGGTTTACTTCATATCAATGAGTTGGACCCTATTAGAAGATATTTACCGTCATATAATAGACCTCGGAAAGGCGGTCGATACTCTGCATTTCAGGTAATAATTTCATAATGTAGTTTCGAATAGAATCCTAATAATTCTAGTAAATGGAAGTTGTTGATTTTGGTATTTTATCCCACAGGCGAAACCATCTGTTGTAAGTAAATTTAATGTTGTGTTAGTCCTCTTTGTCCTATCTATCTATCTATCTATGTATGTAGAATGTTGTTATTGAATGGTGAAGACAAATGTTTTCATTTATTGCCTCATTATCATGGACCAGTTTTTATTTAAACTAAATAACTGAAAAACTTATTAAGTAATATTACTATGTTGGCATTATCTTTTATACCCTTGAAATAGTTTTCTAATTTTTAACTGGATTAATTTTTCATTTTACTTTTAAGTTATTGAAATAAATTTAAGACACTGCTTTATTATTATTTCTTTCTTTTATTTGACTGATCATTAAACCTGAACAAACGAACGGATATACGATACGACACTATTGTATCTAACTTGCGTACATTGCAACTTGTACGCAAGTAGGATAAATATGTGTTTTCTCACACCTGGAATTTCTGTAAAATACTGCTTTATTGTATTGTTATATATTAAAATTCCGATTCATAATCTAAGACACAGTTGAATCATTCAATTCAGATTACGTGCCCGAATATTGATATATCACAACACAATAGAAGCATTCAATTTAAAAGCGGTATTTTACAGAAATTTCGTTTGTGGGGGAAAAATGTACTTGTTTGGATTGTGTCATGCGCAACATGTAACATACATATGTCGTTTTCTCTTTGCTTGGTCGAGGTTTACTGATCATCAATGACTGATTTAATTGCACCCCTTCATCATTTTTAATTTATAGAATTTAATGAATTTATATAGTAGATTAATATTTATTAATTAATAATAGAGTAAAGCTAACATAAAATATAAAATAAGCTACCGATTCAATCGCCCCATTCAGGTTGATTATATATCAAGCTAATTTAGTTTATTACAATTAAATTGAAAGTACATGATATTTTCTGGGAAATTTAGTAATAATAAGGTCGTTGAGTATTTTGCTCCATACATTGCTTGTACTAGTTACATGTTTCGTGTTGTTGTTCAAATGCTCGTACAATAACATTTAAATAATATTAAAGAATAACTTGTAAGTTTAAATGTCTTCAAGTTCTTAAAGAGATCGTTTTACCAACCTTGGAATCGCTTATCGTAGTGTATATTCATATTTGCTGTCCTATATCTATCTCGCTTATTTCTAAGAATAATAAACTGACTTATTTTTGTAGTGATTTTATGCCTGCCACCCGCTTACGATCTGCATGGGTACCAGTTTCAATAATGTTCTCTGGTAACCGAAATTTTAAATTTCCTAGCAATATAACGAAGTGGGAAACATTTGCTTTCGTTTTGCCATCAACACAATTTTTTCAAATTTTTTAAATGATAGACCATCCTCTTTTTTTGTTTAAGAAGCGAAGTAATAATTCATTTAATTTATTTTATGTCACAATTTGAATAATTATCAACAACAATATGTACTTATAACATTTTCCTTTGTTGTTTAATACATGCTACATTTGTTATTTTTAGAGTAATTTTAGATACTGTATTTGAAAATATTCGATTGACTAAACATATCCATAAAATACCTTTCTTTAATAGTTTAAATATTCTATTCCATTTATTTGAGCGACTACATCAGTTGGTTGTAAAATTAAATATTATAAACTGGTCAACTTAAGTAAACAGAAACTATTTGTTTCATCACTCATATTTTTCTAGTATTTGTATGAGCTAAGCCTGTCCTCTAATGCATTGGGTACTTGGAATAATGTACATAAGTATGTGGGTAGAAAACGAAATTTGTGTATTTTTCTAGTTAGTATTTTATTCAGGGAATGGAAATTGGTTGCTTAATTATGTTATGAACGTCTCAACTACTTAACACATCAGTAGTGTGCTTATATCTACATAATTAATCTAGGTAATTTATTTTACAGGGCACTGCAACAGACTTGGTGGTTCAAATCGTACTAATAGCTGAATCTATGCGTTTGCAAGCAATGATGGGTACGTACGGTATTCAAACCCAAACACCTCACGAAGTTGAACCGGTGCAAATTTGGTCATCAACACAATTAGTGAAAGTTTACGAAAATTTAGGGGTAAATAGTAAACTTGATTTGAAAGGAAGACCTTCTAGACCAATTGGAAGTTTAGGAACCAGTAAGGTAAATCATTTTAGACTTCGATAATTTTATTTACCCCATCTAATATAATGATTTAGATTTACAGAGTTTGTGGTATGACTGTTCTTTGTTATCCTTTAATATTTGAAGTATCGGATTTTTATCTGTATAGAGATATGGCTCTCTTAATTGATGACATAAAAACAGAATTACAATTTGTCGGAAAATATTGGCGTTTGTCTGGACGGCCGACCGTCTGTCTTTTAATACGTGAAGAACACATGCGGGATCCTCAATTTAAAAAAATGCTCGATCTGCTGGCTATGTTAAAAAAGGGATACTGCGATGGCATTAAAGTGAGAATAGGGAGACTCCAAAATCTTATTTCTAGTTCTTGCGTTGGTACATTCTATGCTGATGTACTTTTATTTATTAATATAAATTTTATATTATGTTTGTAGAACATTTAGATTTTATGAATACCTTAGATCTACCACATCAAACGTTTTCACAGTTTAAGCAGGTTGAACATGATTACATAGGCTACCAGAGTTTGACGGATGTGCCGAAAATCGTGGATTGTGCAGAAGCCTTACAAAAATATGATGTAAGTATTCTATTAATTTTATTTGAAAATTACATCCTGGTAAATGTTCAATTAGACGTAAAACTAGTGCGATCTCTTGAATATGTAACCAATGTTAGAAATTAGTACAGGCAGCGCTCACTTAACATACATAATGCGTGCACAAATTGTTGTGCGTTAAACGGATGTACGTTAAGCGGACGGTGAAATTACATATACAAACAGGTGTTTACGATTTTATGGTTACATACGCCTCTTTGTTCATACGAACGTACGTAGTGGTTTATTCGAACGTACACTTTGTTGGCTTGAAACTATGCAATAAATGCTTGATTTATTATACGAATTCACAAGACGGGGATTTCCCCTATTTTGTAGTCACCGTAAAATAAACTGCTTTCTGTTACTAGTTTACATCCATTCGTTAAATGTATTGATACCGAGTGGTGGCTGGAAATAGTGATAGTGACTCTAGTTTTACAAAATATTTAGTAAAAAACATTAAAAATATGAGTGAAAGTGAAAGAGATCGAAAAAGAAGAAAGACTATTAGTTTCGAGAAAAAATTACAAATTATTGAAAAAGCAGAAAGAGGAGAAAAGATGGCAGAAATAGGACGGAATCTAGGTCTGAGTCGTTCAACAGTAAAGACCATAGTGAAAAACAAAGAAAACGTAAAGGCACATATGAAAAGTGGTGGAAACATACAGCAGAATTTTGCTACTCGAGCACGTTCAAACGCGATGGACGAAATGGAACGACTTTTAAAGCTCTGGTTAGAAGATCAAAATCAACGTAATGTTCCAGTAAGCCTTTCTATTATCCAAGAAAAGGCTAAACAAATTCACAGAGAACTGACATATAACATGGGAGAAACTTCAAATGTTGAAACTTTCAACGCAAGTTGGGGATGGTTTCGAAGATTTAAAATTCGAGCTAGATTACATAACATTAAAGTGACCGGCGAAGCAGCTAGTGCTGATCTTAATGCGGCAAATGCTTTTCCTGGATACCTCAAAGCGATAATAGAAGACGGAGCTTACTGCGCGCAACAAGTGTTCAATGTCGACGAAACAGGTTTATTCTGGAAGAAAATGCCAGCAAATACGTACATATCTGTTGACGAAAAACGTATGTCAGGACATAAAGCCTCCAAAGATCGCCTTACACTACTATTCGGTGGAAATGCGGCAGGGGATTTTAAACTGAAGCCTATGCTAGTATACCATAGTGAAAATCCTAGGGCTTTTAGGGGAATTGCAAAATCTTTATTGCCAGTAATTTGGAAATCAAACCGCAGAACCTGGGTTACTGTTGCTTTGTTCGAGGATTGGTTCAAAAATTATTTTGTACCCTCAGTGCAAAATTATTGTTCCAAAACTAATTTAAATTTTAAAGCCTTGCTAATTCTAGACAATGCACCGGGCCATCCCGTAACGTTAGATGAATTGTGTCCTAATATAAAAGTTGTTTATTTACCGCCAAACACAACATCGTTGCTTCAACCTATGGATCAGACTGTCATTGCAACTTTCAAAAAATATTATTTGAAGACAACTATGGCAGAAATGATAAAAGCTATCGATAAAGAAGAAGGTGTAAGCGTAAGAAGTTATTGGAAAAGTTAAAATATTCTTGCTGCGGTTCGAAATATTGGTACAAGTTGGGCTGAAATTAAAAGTACAACTATGAATAGATCTTGGAAAAAGTTGTGTCCTCAGTTTGTTTCTGACGATGAAAATGTTATTGAAGAAACTGAAGATGAAATTATAGATGAAGTTGTGGAAATGGGAAGAAGACTTGAACTGAATATCGATAATGAAGATATTATTGATTTAATAGAGGGTCATTCAGAAGAGCTTACAGCCACTGATTTAATTCAACTGCACGAACAAATGTAACACAAATCGATCATGATGACGAACATCAAGAAAACTTACTTCCAAAAGAAATAAAACTACAAACAATAAGTGAAATTTTAAGTAAGGTGGAAGATATTGTTGCTCTAGTAGAAAATTGTGATCCAGATAGCGAAAGAAGCATAAACGTAATTCGTAGTCTTCGCAATACCACATTATGTTATAAAACACTGTATCAGGAGAGGAAAAGAACTTTTACAACACAATTGACTATGGATAAGTTCTTGACACAAACAAAGAAGAATTAAATTTAAGTTTTATGTACACTTATGTAGGCATTACTTTATTTTTGTATTACATTACAAACTACAACAAAATAAATTATTTACATCAGTTGTTATTCATTATTTTCATTTTTAATTTGAGAAACATAACATGCATAAACGACGGACAGCCGACAGTGTAAGTTACGTAGATCTGCTGTATTACGTTCGTACGGATATTTGATACGTTCGTGCGAACAGAGGGTGGTAAATGAACATGTACGTATTAGCGGACGTACGTTAAGCGAGCGCTGACTGTAATATCTTTCATCAAAGTTCCTATATTTGATAAGTCGTACTAAATTAAATAGTTTAAAATTTAAGTTAATAGTTAATATAACAAACCACATTCTTTGATGCTGTTAGAATTAAATAAAATAATCAACTGCGTAGTTTAGTTGTTAGATAAAGACGTTAAATTTCCTTCATACTGTCTTTTGTGTAAAATCTTTAGACATATTCAATTATATTGGTATGGCGATTAAATAAAAACTCTGTTAAAATAAGTTTGATGTTCTCTTTATTGTAGTAATATGAAATTGCGAGAAAGAAAACATGGATCGTGAATTTGCGGAATAAGTAGAGACCGGACACATCAGGCCGAAATTACAATCGACCATATAAATAGTCTATAACATCGCTAAGTACAACACGCAGTTATTGAATAGCACTATTTATTCGGTTAACCGCACATCTGTTTTTTGTTGTTGAATTGTGACGCAATTACCTCAATATTAAAGTTAAATTCCTTTCTTAATGGGCGTAGATAGAAGCGGGAGGCGTTTTATAATTTATTTTATTTATTAGTTTATATTTCGTAAGATAAATAAAGTACGGTTAATTACATCCTGTTTAAGATCGTTTCATCGAATCTACTTCTCCCAATTATTTTGACGTAAGTGCCCAGTGAATTTCGTTAAATTTCAATAACTTACGCATACATTTTTAATTTTCATTTATTTGGATCTAGAACATTGTTTAAGTTACTTTTTCAGATATAATATGGAACAACGTCGAGAATGGCATCGTGAAACAATGGCGAGTTGGATTTAGGGTCAAATTGATTGTATGTTGTCCATTGCCAGTGATTCCGAAATTTATTGCAAAGTTTGTAAAATATCGTTAAAAAATTCGCACGTAAAACGTCACTTACATGCACAGAAATTAGACCCGTTGGGATCTGATAATTTTAACGAAGAACTCTGTGAAACTTTAATGGCGGCAAATAGTCCGTTAAATAAACTTAACAATCCCACCTTAAAAATATTTCTCCAAAAATATACTGGTCGAAATGTTCCTGATGAATCCATCTTACGCAAATATGTATTATGTTTCTAAGTGTTACACGAAAGCAGTAGAACACATTAGAAGCCATCTCTCAAATCAGTACCTATGGATAAGTGCCGACGAAACTGTCGATATATTAGGACGCTGTGTGGTAAATGTTCTAGCTGGTGTACTACATCCAACTATTCCATATAACGCATATATAATAGCAACAAAGGTTATAAATACAGTTGATGCGGAAACAATAGCTAAAACCATTTCCGAGAATATGCACCAAACGCTTCGTTCGGACGACAGGTATAAAGAAAAAATACTTTTAGTTGTTAGTGACAGTGCTGTATATATGTTAAAAACAGGCATTCTATTAAAAAATATATATATCCTGATATGCTGCATATTACTTGTTTAGCACATGCTCTCCACAGAATCTGTGAATATATCAGACACCTTTCTAGAAATGGATAGACGTATCCGTTTTTAAAAAAGTTTTCAGAAAAGCACCATTGAGAGTAGCTCTTTAAAGGGAAAAACTTCCAATTTTGTCACTGCCTCTCTCCAGCAATAACTAGATGGGGAACATGGTTGGAAGCTACTAGTTTTTATGCAGAGAATTTTGATAGATTACAAAATATCGTTACATGTTTAAATGACGATGCTCTAAGTATTTCTGTGTGCAAGGAACTAAGACAAATTCCAAATTTAAAAAATCAGTTGTACTTTCTTCAGGAACCCTTTGCAAATTTCCCAAAACTAATCACTTATTTTGAAAATCAAAATCTCGATTTAAATGGTGGATTAACCATATTAGGTGTGGCTATGAATAATTTGAAAAATATTCCAAGTGACTTCGGATGTGTCCGTCGGCAAAAGTTAGATGCAGTTTTTAATAGAAATCCAGATTTAATATCATTACGGCAATAGTGCATGGGGACAATACCTCCAAATCTAACTGCTAAATACGCTGAAATAAAAGAATAATTCCAGTATGCACCTACAACCAATTGCGATGTAGAAAGGACGTTTTCGGTCTACAAGGAAGTATTATCGAAATGGCTTGGACAATTTCTTCGTGACTCAAATTACGTGTATTGCGCATTGGGAAACCGTCATTCATCTTTACCAAACCAGGCAAGAGGGTTCTATATGGAAACACGTGATAAATGTAAAAAGAAAAAAACTGTAGGTCTATACTTCTTCTAAACCAATTCTTGAAAGAAATGAGAAGATGTAAATCACTAAAAACTCACAAAATTAGAAAAAAAAAATGAACTCAGTGTGTGACAATGTCATAAAACCAAAACAAATACTTTTGCAATGATTTAGTTTGCATAGAAAAGGTGATTCCATAATTTTTTTGCGGAATGTAGGTAGTACTAAATTTTTCTCTGACACACTTTTTTCATCATTTAAAGTATGTAGCACTGTTTATACTTGGGCAAGACTTTTAAATAAATCCGGCAAGGACAACGAAGTGTTCTGTAATTTTTTTTATTGCGTTCACTACTGGAACGTAATTGTAAATAATTTCTAAAATTGCTGCCACTTGTACATTTTGGAATTACATTTGACTTAGCTTTATTTTAGCTGCTTCTTGAGCGTCCAGTTGTAAAATCAATGATTTTAAAATGTTGCCTCTAACCATGTACTCCATCGTGTAAGAATTGGCTGTGGTGGTTCCGGTATGTCAGGACACTGAATGAAAAAATCGAATACGTTTGGAAGCCTTAGGAGAAATCGCTTTCATCTGTCCTATTAGTTGATTTACGTCGGGATAACATTTTCGTATAGTGTCTATTACAAGGTGTAAAGCATGAAGCAGACATGTAACGTGCAACAAGTTAGGTTGAACATCTTTGAATAATTGTCTTGTGCGATGCATAACTGAGGCTGCATCAGTAACCATCATTAACACTTGCTTTGGTAAAAAAAATTCAAACTTGCGTAGTGTTCTAACTATTACATTATGAATTGCTTCAGCAGTACATTGTTGCAGTCTTTTACAGGCTAGTAAATAAGGGTGTGGTGGTTCTTGCGAGGTCATTGTACGTATTAGAATAGATACAATGAATTTTTTTTTCGTCTATAGTTTCATCTATAGCTAGCCGCAGTCTTTTATTTTTTACTGCGGTTTTCACATAGTCTTCAATTCTTTTGCTCACTGACGGTAAATATTGTGATGATTGATCCAACGACGCGTCACGCGCTAATCACATGCTACTAGATTGACTTTTCAAATGAACAACCGTTACGTTTTATTATTAATATAGTGTGTGTCTAAAGTTATCGTTAGTTTTATTTAAGAACCCGAAAAGACAAACTTTACAATATCTACGTAGCGTCGTTGGACTTGGTAGTTTCCTCGTAGGATTGTATTTGTTCCAAAACTGATGAAACATTTTTTTGTTCGACTTTTCAGGAGGTATATTACACGCAATTAACGTCATACTTAAATCATATAGAACTTCAATATACGGTTTTTTATATTTTTGTGTTGCACTGTTTACATGTTTCCCACACAAATGTGGATTCCAACATAATAAACTTTTGTCAAAAACTAAACATCTCACTTCTTTACCATTATATATTCAGTCTGGGACTTGTCTTAAATATCTGTTTACCCTGTTAGTAAACAGGCGAAGCATTCCTACGAACTTTCGACATTTGCAATGCTTTTCGTTCCAATTACACCTACGCGTATTCGTAAATACGTCTATAAAGAACTTCACACTATGATAGCTGTTCATGTACTACATACATATAGTACGCGAAGCGCTGGTAAGGTGAGAGATGCATAACAAGTCGAGAACAGCTCTGAATCTCCCGAACCTCTCGCTCGCGCACGCCTCTGTGAGCCGATCGAGAATAGCGGACTTTAAATAATTAATTGATAAGGGAGACACTTGTTGAAACTCCATAACTAAATGATAGTATAAAAATGCACTGATTTTAAGTTTCAAATACTTTAATCTAACTTTCCACTACAATATCGTTTCGTCACACTGTGACTTCATCAGGTGGATGAATACATAGTGAATTTACAAATGTACAAGGTATATATACACAGCCTGGTAATTATAAATTTAATGAAAGTAGGGGGGAATTACAAATTTCTGTTTGGTCGTTTAATACTAACCCTAATTTCTTATATCTAGAAATTTCTAATGATTCTAGTAAATCTAGTTTTTTACTTTTATCTTGAATATGCAGAATTTTGAAGTTAGTATTAAAGTTGTGGTTATTCTCTATACAATGATTAGCAAAAGTTGAATTTGATTTATTATTTCTATAACTATTTTGATGTTCGGATATCCTTTGAGTGAATTTTCGTCCTGTTTGACCAATATATGACATATTACACTCACAAGTTAACTTATAGACGCCTGAACCAAGATTTTTATCCGTTTTGTCCTTATTGTTTTTTAAAAAACTTCCAACTGTATTATTGGTTTTGTACGCTACGATAGTATTAGTGGCTTTCTTGATAAGATTACTCATTATGTCTGAAGTTTTCCCGATATACGTTAAGGAAGAATAATGTACTAAATCTTTTAATTGTTTAGGGTATATTAAAGAGCGGGTAAGTATTTTTTGTTTGTGTTGGAGGATTCTATTGATAATATTGTATGAATATCCATTATTTTTAGCAATAGTGTGTATTCTGTTTAATTCTATGTTGAAATTGTTTTTATTAAGGGGTATATGTAAAAGTCTATGTATCATAGATTCATACGTGGCTAATTTGTGTTTTAACGGATGAAAGGAGGACGCATGTATTGTTGTATCTGTCTGTGTTGGTTTATGGTAAATGGAAAATTCATGTTTGTTAGCGTTATGTGCTATAGTAAGATCTAGGAAATTAATTAAGCCATTCTTTTCTATTTCTAGTGTAAATTTAATATTAGGATGAACATTATTTAAATAATCAAAAAACATTTTTAATTGTCTATCCGTACCATTAAAGCAGATTAGCACATCATCAACGTATCTAAACCAGTAAATACATTTTTTAAAAAGGTACGGATGGACAATTAAAAATGTTTTTTGATTATTTAAATAATGTTCATCCTAATATTAAATTTACACTAGAAATAGAAAAGAATGGCTTAATTAATTTCCTAGATCTTACTATAGCACATAACGCTAATAAACATGAATTTTCCATTTACCATAAACCAACACAGACAGATACAACAATACATGCGTCCTCCTTTCATCCGTTAAAACACAAATTAGCCACGTATGAATCTATGATACATAGACTTTTACATATACCCCTTAATAAAAACAATTTCAACATAGAATTAAACAGAATACACACTATTGCTAAAAATAATGGCTATTCATACAATATTATCAATAGAATCCTCCAACACAAACAAAAAATACTTACCCGCTCTTTAATATACCCTAAACAATTAAAAGATTTAGTACATTATTCTTCCTTGACGTATATCGGGAAAACTTCAGACATAATGAGTAATCTTATCAAGAAAGCCACTAATACTATCGTAGCGTACAAAACCAATAATACAGTTGGAAGTTTTTTAAAAAACAATAAGGACAAAACGGATAAAAATCTTGGTTCAGGCGTCTATAAGTTAACTTGTGAGTGTAATATGTCATATATTGGTCAAACAGGACGAAAATTCACTCAAAGGATATCCGAACATCAAAATAGTTATAGAAATAATAAATCAAATTCAACTTTTGCTAATCATTGTATAGAGAATAACCACAACTTTAATACTAACTTCAAAATTCTGCATATTCAAGATAAAAGTAAAAAACTAGATTTACTAGAATCATTAGAAATTTCTAGATATAAGAAATTAGGGTTAGTATTAAACGACCAAACAGAAATTTGTAATTCCCCCCTACTTTCATTAAATTTATAATTACCAGGCTGTGTATATATACCTTGTACATTTGTAAATTCACTATGTATTCATCCACCTGATGAAGTCACAGTGTGACGAAACGATATTGTAGTGGAAAGTTAGATTAAAGTATTTGAAACTTAAAATCAGTGCATTTTTATACTATCATTTAGCGGACTTTAGTAATAAGTAATACTAATAACTGCATTTACAATTATACAGGGTCTACGAAAAGATCTTGATTATTTTAAAAGATGCATATATGGTTAAATGTGACCAAAGGTTCAGAAACTGAGGAAAGGCTTAAGGCTGGTTGTCAAAATTTTTATTATTCATAATGCGAGTATGAATTGATGAGAAGTGAGACACGAAATGAAACAAATGGGTTAGGGCACGATTTTTTAACATATTCCTTCAGCTTCAACACATTTGGAAAAATAATGCCGTAGTGACAATGTGCCATGTTTGTATCTAATGATCATTGTCAAGATCAGTCAGAAGAAGTTACTTGGTTCTAGGTGTGGCTAGAATGTGTGAGGATTAATGAGAAGACGCATGTCGTTTTCTTTGTAAGTTTTCTTTGGGGTAGAATTGCCATGATGGGTCCACTGTTGAGCCTGAAAACAAACAGTTTGCCTAAAGTTTTTTTCTTTTTGATGGTGTGTTTCTTATAGATTTTGTTTTTGTTCTTCTTGCTATTTGTAAAAACTTTTTAAGCGTTAATTGTTGTTAAATGTATGTTTATCATACATATATAATAAATTTTTTTTGGCTTATCCTATATTCTTTTTTTGTACTGATTTTGGGATTACACAAACATTATTATTATTATACTTTAAAATATTTACATTGAAATATTAAAATTTGTTGTTAAATATTTCGATGAAATGAAATGTGAATGCATAATTTAATAACGCAAAATAAACGTTGAATTAAAAATACGTTCGAAAATATAAGCTTCTAGTATGTTTTATTCCTTAAATTATAACATAGAAAGTCGTTTTAAAGTTAAAAGTAAATGTTTGCGGGTTTTTATTAAGAAAAATTATTTTCTGTACTGTTCGCATATATTCAAAGTGGATATTTGTTGCAGGATTACAAAAGTGCAACCTTGGCAGATATTATAACAGCAATAAAGCACACAGAAAATATCTATATGTGTTGTCAACTGTATGGATATATATTGGACAGGGAAGGTGCTTCATATGCAATAAACGATGTAACTGTTGAGCAACATATTCATAAATTATATCACTTAGCAGGATCTAAGAGGCATTGGGCTGCGGTAAGATATGCCAGTAGTCTTCTACATCACAATGTCGACTCTATAAGTCCATTTATTACTGCTGTATTGGTACATGGAAAACAGGTGAGGCCTTAATGTAGTTAATTTGCACTTGAGATAATGTTTTGTCTTACTATAACTACAAATATCTCCAATATATTTTACATGATTAGGTATACTGGGTTCTTTTTTTATCATTACACATACATTCCTATGTGTAATGATAAAAAAAAGAAAAGTCAATGCATAGCTGGCATATTAGGCAACCAGATATACATCGGTGAAGTATTTTTTAAATGTCAAATATTTCTGAATTTTTATTCATACATAAATCTTAAATACATTTGATTGAAAAATAGATAATTTATTTAAAACAGTTAATTATTCTAACAAGCATATACCTTGTGCGAAGAGAATTTTAAATATTTTTAACAAGTTCAAAGTAGATGGATAGTATTTCTGAAATATATCTAAGATAGTAAAATTAGTGTTTCAAAAAAGGTAGAAAATATGAAAGCGTTGATAACTAAAAAGTACAAATAGATTTTATAATTTTATGAGATTGTAGAACGTTCTCACATTAGGTACATCATACTTCTAACAACAATTCCGTGAGAAATGACAGAGTTGCCCATAAAAAAAGGTCTTTTCAATCAAGACAAGGCACCTTTTCACACCAGTCAAGTTGCTTGCGAAAAATTGTATCAATTGAGACTTCAGGTTATCACTTTCCTTGCCAGATCTAACTCCAATTGACTTCCACTTATTCTCCAAACTAAAACTTTTCCTTGTTGGAAAGAAGTTTAAGTAAGGTGAAGAATTTATAGCAAGGACGAACAAGTATGTATTTTGAGAATCATGGAAAAGACCATTATAAAAATTATACAATGGGACTTCAGCATCGTTGGTTTAAATTCGTTGAAATTGAAGGGGAATATGTTGAAAAATAATTGAAAAAATTAATGGCTGTACTCATTTGTTTCATTTAGAGTCTTACTACCATTCAAATCATCCTCATATTTTATCATCGATAATTCAAATTTATTCTTCATATATATTGTTGCTGATAAATCAATAATAACTAATTAACTTGAAAAGGACAAAATTTCAAACTGAGTGTTCGACACGTATAGCAAGCACCAATTAAGTTGGCGCGAGAAGGGGGTGCGTTTTTAAAAACGTCCACCCCCACTACTCAAGTAATTGTCAGAATACATTTGTCGTTGACGTTTGACGGAACATAATGTCTTTGCTAGGGGATCATAAAGTGATACACGCTCAGAGGTTAGAATTATCTGACATTTTATGTAAAACCAAATACAAATCTCCCCACTACTTCTAATCCTGCGCGAACTTACCCCTCCTCGCGCCAACTTAATTGGCGTTTGCTATACGTTAATAGATTTTATTTATTAGCTTCTTTTAATAAATTTCAACAAATCTCATAGTGCCTTAATTTGTGTAACAGATAATATTTTTTTTACAGTTGACTGTTGGAGTTATTGGTCAAAAAGAAACTGTCTTCGATAAACCATTAACACCTGCTGAAATACAGTCGGTAATGTATTCGACCATACAGCCTTACGATGTTATTCAAGCTGTGCTACAACAAGAAGTGATATTATATTGTGGTCGTCTTATATCTACCAATCCGGACCTTTTTCGTGGAATTCTTAAAATAAGAATAGGTTGGGTTTTGGAAGCGATGAAATTTTACTTGTCTTACAAAGGTAGTTCAAAATCTATAGAAGAGCACAGTCCTTATGAAGTAAGGCAAATACTTTATAAAGTATTGTCTATTAAAGAATGGGCTACCAGAGAGCAGTATGCATAAATATTTTAAAGATATGTTATTAGAACATCAGCTTCGAATAATTACTATTTTCAGGCTCACTCCATTACAAAAAAGGCGACTGGAAGGTTGTTTATGCAGAGTGCCCAGTTATTTCTATAACAAAGTTTGGGATGTGATGCTAAGAACACCTCAAGGTATTAAAGTTATGGGAAATATTTTACCTCAACAACCCACTATGTCCAACATGACAAGATCTGAAATTACTTTTGCGTTATTAGTGGAACAAGTAAATATCAAGTCAACGTAAATTTTGTACGGAGATTGAATACAGAATAGTGGAATAATGCTAAAATGTGGTCCAATCCTCTAAGTTTCAAACATATCAAAATCGTTACATATTTATAAACAAGGTGGAAACAGCATCGCCACTATTTTATATCAAATTGTTTTAGTATTCATATATATATATATATACTGACATTGTTTTTACATATGAAGAAAATATTTTATTATTGTTTATAGATGCTGAACTATATACAACAGCCAGAATATAGACAATTAATTGTCGAGTTATTATCTATAGTTTCGACGATATTGGCTCGCAATCCAGAATTAATGTTTAATCAGCCGTTGGATTTGAGACAACTTGTTGAGGATGCCGCCCTTATGTATGTCAAGGTAAAAATTTTAATGTCTTTATTTACTTTGGTTGATTAACTGGGTCTTTTATTGAGCAGTAGGTGGAGTATTAAGTATACACAAAGTATAATATTTTACTATACAATGTCAATTTTTAAAATACCTAAGTTGATTGCCATTATCATGCACAAGGTATTAATCAGTTAGAATTAATTACTTCAATGCTTTGATATTACCTTGTTAGAGGACGCAGGAATTGCTATTCTTTTAGTGATGCGGAAATAGATTTGTTAAACAAAGGTTTAAAATACTGTTTACCAAGCCGTCAGATTCCTATAGAACAGGTGATTGCAAGTACTTAAACCTCGATTAAGAATTTTGAACAAGGACCAAAAAACTTAATTTCGAGAAGCTTGTAAAACCCAAATTAGAATTTACAGCAGCACAAACAGAAGTCAGTTAATAAAGTATGGAATATCATTAAAACTCACTGTTATTACATAAAAGCAGATAAAGTGAACAAGTTAGTAATTATGGACAAAATCGACTATTTTCAAAGAGTTAAAAATTTAATTGCCGAAGGTCCGTATGTAGAAATTAAGAAAAATCCGTTATAGGTGTTTCACGATAACAGATGAGATACCTGACAAATAGTTACAAAACAGGGTTGATAAATCTACATTGCTTTGAGTCAGCTGTTGTTAGTAAATAATCGATGAGGTTAGGTTAATGTCATTTTAAAATATTTAGAACTCCTATTAATATGCTTTATGTTGTTATTATTAGAGAACGGACGCAATTTCCATAAAACGCAATCGGCAATTGGAATTGTGTATAACGTCGCTCAGTACATCCCGGCGTAATTCAATGAAGTATTTGTTTGACTTACTCGGACACCTGGTCTCGCCGCGATAGCAATGGACAAGCCAGCTATTGTATGCGGAGAATACAGTGTTTTTTAAAGTTTTCATGAGCGTAGATAGAAGCGGGGTTTTTATAATGTATTTTATTTATTAGTTTATATTTCGTAAGATAAATAAAGTGCTGTGAGTAAGTTTCTTGTTTTCATAGTTTTAACTGTTAATTACATCGTAATTTTTGTGATAGATCCTGGTTAATATCGTTTGATTCAATCTATTTCTACCAATTATTTCGACGTAAGAGTGTGCATTGAATTTCGTTCAGTTTCAATAACTTACGCACACATTTTTAGTTTTCATTTATTTAGATCTAGAGCATTATTTAAGTTACTTTTTCAGACATGATATGGAAGAATGTCGAGAACGGCATTGTAAAACAATGGCGA
Source organism: Melolontha melolontha (assembly GCA_935421215.2). Classification (NCBI taxonomy): domain Eukaryota; kingdom Metazoa; phylum Arthropoda; class Insecta; order Coleoptera; family Scarabaeidae; genus Melolontha; species Melolontha melolontha. The sequence goes on along the minus strand of OW285237.1, from coordinate 141,236,443 downwards.
GTTGGATTGACGGTCATACTGATTGTATGTCCATTGTCAGTGATTCCGAAATTTATTACAAAATCCGTAAAATATCGTCAAAAATTCGTCACTTAGGATCGCAAACACATCTGAACTCTGTAAAACTTTTATGGCGGCTAATATTCCATTAAATAAACTTAGCAATCCCACTTTAAAAATATTTCTGAAAAAATATACTGGTCGAAATGTTCCTGATGAATCAACTTTACGCAAATATTATGTTTCTAGGTGCTATACGAGAACAGTAGAACGCATTAGAAGCCATCTTTTAAATCAATACATATGGATAAGCGCCGACGAAACGGTGGATATGTTAGGACGCTGTGTGGTAAATGTTGTAGCTGGTGTACTACATCCAACTATTCCATATAACGCATATGTAATAGCAACAAAAGTTATAAATACAGTTGATGCGGAAACAGTTGCTAAAACGATTAATGAGAATATTCAAAATATACTTAATTCCGACGACAGGTACAAAGAAAAAGTACTTTTATTTGTAAGTGACAGAGCTGCATATATATTAAAGGAAACATATCCTAATTTGCTGCATATTACTTGTGTAGCACATGTTCTCCGCAGAATCTGTGAATATATCAGAGCACCTTTCCAGAAGTTGATAGACTTGTATCCGCTTTTAAAAAATTTTCAGAAAAGTACCATTGAGAGTAGCTCTTTTCAGGGAAAAATTTCCATCTCTGTCACTGCCTCCAGTAATAACTAGATGGGGAACATGGCTGGAAGCTACTAGTTATTATGCTGAGAATTTCGATAGTCTAAAACATTTCGTAACACTGCTAAAGGAGGATGCTAGAAGTATTGGTGAGTGCAAGGAGCTCACACAAATCCCAAATTTAAAAAATCAGTTGTACTTTCTTCATGAACACTTTGGAAAATTGCCAAAACTAATCACTTATTTTGAAAATCGAAATCTCAAATTAAATGACGGATTAACCACATTAGATGTGGCTGTTAATAATTTGAAAAGTATTCCAAGTGACTTCGGATGTGGTCTTCGGCAAAAGTTTGAAGCAATTCTTAATAGAAATCCAGATTTAATTACATTGCAGCAATTATGTATGGAGACAATTCCACAAAATCTAACGGCTAAATATGAAGAAATAAAAGAATATTTCCAGTATGCACCTATAACCAGTTGCGATGTAGAAAGGACGTCTTCTATTTATAAGGATGTACTTAATTCAAAGAGAACAAAATTGACAGAAGAAATCCTTGAGAAACTATTGCTAGTCAATATTAATACTCCTTTACTCAACTTGAACGACAAAATGAACAAATAAAAATGTTCCAATTATAGAAGTAAAATTAAAAACTTTAAAAATACAACTTTTCAACAAATACATATGTATTTCGTAATCTTATAGATCACCACCCGTTTGTTTTCCAATTATATAAATAAAATTAAAAACTTTATAAATACAACTTTTCAACAAATAAATATGTATTTCGTAATTTTATAGATCACCACCCGTTCGTTTTCCAATTATATAAATAAAATTAAATATTTTAGAAATACAGCCTTTCGCCAGTACTGCACTGGGTGGTAAGCGTGCCCGTTCTCTAGTTATTATATATACAAAAAAAAAACCAACAAAATGAAAATGTGTATGTGAATTTATTTATTTTAGACTACATATACAAAAATCAAACACAGAAAATCAAAATACATAGAGATTAAAGGGCTTGTAACATTGTGATAAACATATGATATAAATAAAAAGAAAACAATATTAATATGAAATAAATTTGTTATTCAACATTTACGCTGTCGTCAGAATCAGAATTACTTTCATTGATTATAAATGGTAATATGTCTTGCCTTTCGAAACCCATTTGCAATGGTTAATGCTGTTAGCTCAAATGTCAGGGGTTACTTGGTTCAATGCCTTTTTAGATAATCTAACACATTCTTCTTCTTTCCTGCCACATTTTTCTATTTTATTTTTGTAATATGTTTTTATTATACCCCATATGAGTTCTATAGGGTTAAATATACATTAGTAGGGTGGAAGTCAAAGAACCACATGCCCATATTTTTCTGCTAATTCATCAACTTCAAATATGGTGGTTTATATCTTTATGTAAAGACATAAATGAAATTATAGCATAAAACAATTAAATATATGTGTACTAACCGTTCAACTAAATCTAATAATAGTATATTATTATTACAGTTCTGTCATAAGTTATGACAGAACTTATGACTCATAACCAATATTATTATTGATTGGGCATGTATGAATATCATTTTTATTCGAAGATGATGTTGGACTTTTATTTTTAACCCTTTCGTGGCGGGAGACGCGTGAACGCGCATATCCTTGCGTTTGAAATGTGCGGGAACCGCATATATACGCGGGCTTGAAACATGCATTCAGATCGGGAAACGCACGTTTGTGGGATCGTAGACAGGTCCATACATGTCTTTTACATCAGAGATATAAAGCGGAATACTCAATCTCTCAGTCAGTCTTGTGTACTTCCCTGACTTGTAAGTATCGTGTTTCTTGTGATTTTTCTATAACAATGGCTCGTAAATATTTAACTGATGCCGAACTAGAGGCAATACTAAATGAAAGTAGTGATGAATTTAACGATTATGACTTTGAGTCCAATAGTGAAACTGAGGATGAAGAAATGTATAATGTACCGCAAGAAAACCCTTTATCGTCGGATGATGACTTTCGCAGTAATAATGGTAAGATATCTAATATAAATAAATTTTTTATATTCTCTTCAAAGGAATGCTCTTCAAAGGAAGACTTTCTTTTAAACAATATATTCCCTCAAAGTGGCACCGTTTTAGAATTAAATTGTTTGTGCTGTGCGACTGCGAAACTGGGTACATACTGGATTTTATAATATACTGCGGAGCAACTTCTGATATTCAAGAATATGATACAGAATTAGGTAAATCTGGAAATATCGTTTTTACACTTATGCAGCTTTACCTTGGCTCGGGTCATACTTTATACACTGACAATTGGTACACCAGTCCAATATTATATGGTATGCTTTATGCTAGACAAACAAATGCGTGTGGAACTGTCAAACAAAACAGAAAGAACATGCCAGACATGAAAGAAAAAATTTCGAGAGGACAAGTTATACATTTTTCCACTGACAATATACTTGCAGTGAAGTGGCAAGATAAAAGAGAAGTGAGAATGCTTTCGACTTGACATACTGCAGATATGGTTCATACAGGGAAAAAATATCCAGTCAAGAAAGCAGACATAAGTAAACCTAAATGCATTATTGGCTACAATGCAAATATGGGAGCAGTAGATAGAACCGACATGCTTCAAAGTTCGATACAATCAGTACGAAAGTCAGTGAAGTGGTACAAGAAACTATTTTTTCATTTGCTTGATATGACACTTCTCAATTCTCTCGCCGTCTATAAAATGAAAACGGGTGAAAATATATCTGTAGCTGATTTTCAGCTGAAATTGGTGAAAGAGTTGCTTGCAAAATATAAGATAAGCAAACCACGATCAACCAGCCGAAGGGCTCCTGACACAGACTCTCCCCTTCGCTTGATAGAGAGACACTTTACATCTCAATTTTCCAAGGATCAGGGTACAAATAAACAACCAAGGAAAAGATGCGTAGTTTGTTCAAAAAAGAATATTTGCAAGGAAACAACTTATTGTTGCCCTAGCTGCGATGTTCCCCTTTGTGTAATACCATGTTTTAAAAACTACCACACTTTGGTAGCTTATGGCAAATAAAAATGTTTATATTTTTTGAAATGACATGTTGACAAATTTTTCAGTTATTATTACATTGAAAGTTAGAATAAAGTTTAAGAAATATTATAATTGTTATTATTATTCCATTAACAATACAAATGCGTTTAATTTTTTTATTTATTATTGTTATATAGAACAAAATTGTTTACTAAAAACAGCAATTCCAGTCGGGAACCGCGAGAATGCGCGCTATCCGAAGTCACTTTCGCATCGTGAACCGCGCGCTTGCGCAGAGAACCCCGTTTTTTGAGCACGACAGTGAAAAACAGTCCCGTCACGAAAGGGTTAATAGTACTATGATAACTGCCATTATCTAAAATAATTGTGCAAGGTTCTTCTAAATTCACAAGAAGTTGATGTTCAAAACAGTATTAGAAATTGTTCCTGTACATGTCACGGTGGTAATCCAGAACTCACGTAAATTGTCATGTTTTATACGAACATATTGCTGCAACAACGTAACACATTTTAATACAATATGTGGAAGTCAATGCTCGTTTTGGATCATCCTTCTTGTAATGAAAACCTATTCCATGTAATATTTTCCATAAAGATGTATTACCACTAGAAAAAAGTTTCTTTTCGTTGAGGGTATTCAAAGATGAAATCGTAATACGCTGTTCTGTAATTCATTGAAATATTTATAAATATATGTATAGCAAACGCCAATTAAGTTGGCGCGAGGAGGGGTAAGTTCGCGCAGGATTAAAAGTAGTGGGGAGATTTGTATTTGGTTTTACATCAAATGTCAGATAATTCTAACCTCTGAGCGTGATCCCCTAGCAAAGACATTATGTTCCGTCGAACGTCAATAACAAATGTATTCTGACAATTACTTGAGTAGTGGGGGTGGACGTTTTTAAAAACGGCTTCTGCGCACCCCTTCCTCGCGCCAACTTAATTGGCGTTTGCTATACTAAATTACTCTAAACTTATTGTTTTTATACATGTCATAAACAGTGTTTCTAATTGCGCAATAAATGATCAACAACGCAGATGATATTTTATTTACTGTAGCAATATGGATATTTAAAACACTTACTACTCTCTGTAATAAAAATTATTTGTGTTAAAACGTTTATAATATAAATAATAGAAAATATTACTTGTTGAACAGCAGAAAGCGGGAGTAATGGCTCATTATTATCGCGTTCTATTTCGAAATATCCTATTAATGATGGAATTATTTCTTTCGCTTGTTTTCCTAACGGTCTAGGCATGATTTTGTTGTGAAAGTAACTGGTCTTATATATAATATCGATTTATAAATAAAATAGAGAGGAACTTGTAAATATGAATTCATTGTAAACAACTTATTCGAATGATATTTGACAGAATCCAAAGTGGCTACCATGCCCAGTTCTGGTAACAAAATATGTTCAGTTAATAGAGAGAGAGAAATACTGGAATTTTCAGGTATTATTATAATTAATATGTTACTTGTTCCGGAGTAACTGTTTATCACTTGTCTCGTCTGTTATCGTAAAAGACCTTTACCTAAAATGATTAATGACACTAAGGACGTGTTAAAGAAATATCCAATTTTAATAGTTTCTACACAAAAATATAAATTAAATATTAGTAATCCTTTAGTACCAAGAATGTATTGTTTGCCGAAGATACATAAACCAGGTAACTTGATGAGACCTATCGTTTCAGGTATCAACTCACCGATTTACTTGATTTCCAAATGGTTAGTGAATGAATTTAAAAATGTACCCGTGAAACCAGAAACTTTGTCAGTTAGTAATTCCTTAGAATTCGTTCAATTAATTGAAGAGTGTTAACTGGAAGACGGGGAAATTTTAGTGTCATTCGATATAACGTCATTATTTCGTTCGGTACCTATTCCATAAAAAAAATAAAGGAATACATGAGATTGACAACTCTTTGCATGATGCAAAATTGTTTCCAAGTAGGAGAAAAATTTTATGAACAGAAACAAGGCACAACAATGGGTAATTGCTTATCTCCTTTCATAGCTAATTTATTCATGAGTCAAGGAAAACAATGATAGGATATCATTTTTAGATACATTAGTAATTAGAAATAAGCATAAAATAGAAATCGATATTTTCCGGAAAGAAACCAATGTCAATAGATTCATCACCGCGGATTCAAATCATAGTTTTCAACATAAGACAGCTTCTTTTAATTTCTTAGTCCATCGGTGACTAAACTTTCCGTTAACTAGATTTCATTAAAAGCATTGCGAGGTATAATAGCTTTAACATAGAAATAATTAGTAAATTAATTAGAAAAAGGAATTTGAAAAAGACAATCCGCTAATCCACAAGTTTGATATCTCAACGTAACCAGGAGACAAAGTACATGTGTTTACCATACCATCCAATCACGAAAAACATTAATAAAGTTGTTAAAGAACGAGGTCTCCAAGCTGCTTTTCGGTCCGAAAATACCATCAAAAGTCTCCTAGGTAATACTAAAGATAAAATTCATCTTAATATGAAATCAGTTATACAAGCTGTCCCGTATCGTTATGTTCAAATTTTAGGAGTGTAAAGTAGACTTCATTTCAAATAACAAAAACGCAAAACTTGTATATCCATTTTTATTTGATTCAAAGTTACAGATCTATGAATGTGATTGTCAGATCATGAAACAAAATGTAATCCTAAAGTCGATACAAACTGATTTTATTTAAAAAAAAGATATACGATTCAATAACAGGCCTGTGATTATTAACGTCGCATAATAAAATGTTATCCTAAAATAAGGTTCTTACTTATTTAGTAAGTGCTGAACCATGAATATCATACAATAAACAAATATTCAGATGACTGTTAACGTTGCATTTTTTAATAAAGGAATACATTACGTTTCAGTTCATACAACAGCTTATTAGTGAGTGGACACGTTTTCTTTATTCAAAATGCCTTACCGATTTTCTTCTCAAGAGTATGCGGACATGCATTTTGTGTATGGCTACTGTAATGGCAGTGCACGTCAAGCAGTTATTGAATACCGACAGCGGTTTCCCGATAGGCGCCTTCCTCATTACAGAACGTTTCTGGAAGTACACAGACAATTTCGGGAATGCGGACTGCGTGATTATCTTTTCGACCGAGGAGTGAATTTGCCAGCAGACTTAGAGGAAGAAGCAGTAACTATTGTTACAAGGGATCCAAATCTCAGTGTACGTCGAATCGCTAGACAACTACGAGTGCCACGAACGACAGTTTGGCGAATTTTAAAACGGAGGTCTTATATCCATATCACTATCGCAGGGGACACGGTTTGCTTGAGGCAGACCACTATGCTCGTCTAGTTTATTTTACCTGTATATTAAGACAGTCACGGCTTCATTTTAATTTCTGCAGAACGGTCCTCTGGACAGATGAATCTACGTTCACAAGAAATGGTGTTACAAATTTGAGAAACCTGCACAGGTAGTTATCAGAAAATCCCAAAGTTATACGCCCATCTAAATTTCAACATGAATTTTCTATTAACGTTTGGGCGGCCCTAATCGATGACTTGTTGATTGGTCCTGTCGTTCTTCCTGGGAGGTTAAATGTGTTAAATTACCTTCAATTTCTTATTGACGAACTGTTAGGTTTTTTAGAGGATGTCCCACTTAATGGTCGACGAGACATGTGGTTTCACATGGATGGGGCACATTTCGGAATTGCTGTCCGAAATTGGGTTAACGTCAATTATCCAAGATGGATTAGTCGAGGTGGTCCTGTTGCATGGCCACCCAGATCACCTGATCTTAATCCCCTTAACTTTTTTTATGGGTTACATGAAAAATTTAGTCTACGCGCAAGTTTCGAACACAAGAGAAGAGTTGTTGGATCGTATTCACCTGGCTGCCGAGCAAATCCGACAAAACAAGTATGAAATTGGGATAAGTACTTCTTCTGTTGGCTTACGGGCACAAGCCTGCATTCAACAAGGAGATGAACATTTCGAAAATATTAGGTATTAATTGACAATCACATTCGTAGATCTGTAACTTTGAAACAAATAAAAATGGATATACAAGTTTCGCGTTTTTTGTTACTTGAAATGAAGTCTACTTTACACTCCTAAAATTTGAACATAACGATAAAGGACACCTTGTATACGAAATTAATGCGATAATTGTGATTTGAAATATATAGGTCAAACGAAACGCCCATTAATAACTCGTGTTAAAGAACACATATCACACATTAAATTTAATAGACCAGAAAAATCTGGCACGGCCAATCATGCATTAGACACAGATCACAATAGTTAGTAGAAGGGATTTGCCGATTCTGGAGCCTCCTTCTCCTCTATGACGTCATAATGACGTCACAACCCAGTCCAATGACGTCACAACCCAACCCTATGACGTAACAACCCAATGACGTCATACAGACGTCACAATGACATCACAACCCAATGACGTCATACTGACTTCACAATGACATCACAACCCAATGACGTCATACTCTGATAATGTCAGGGATACGTACAACCTCCTCCTCCACCTCCACACTGATATACGAGGTTCAATCAAAAAAGAAAAAAAAACAAAATGGCAAACGAAAAGAAAATGGCGGAAGGAGGAGTTAAGTAAAAATGGATCAAGCCAAAAGGACATTAGAAAACAAAATGGCGGATGAGGGTAAATTTGAAAAAGCATAAAAGAAAAAAATACTTACAAGATGGAGGGCCCCATTGTGGGGCCCTCAGAAGCAAAACCACACACACCCCTAAAGCCCCCTTGTGGGGCCCTCTGAAGCACCCTCCGAAACATCACCACACACGGCCCCCTAGTGCGGCCACCGAAACATAACCTAACATTTTAATAAAACACAAGTGCACTCGACAAAAGTTAAATGAATACTAAAGGAAGTTACATCCGGCGTGCTATAAGTATATAATTAAGATAACAATGTAAATGGACATATGACACGTGTGTGACGGGTGTCTGGTATATTTCAGAACTGCTGAGCAGTTAGTTGCTCATTCGGAGAAATATCATATTACCAACACCGGATGTAATTCAATCTGCTTAGTGAGTGAATTTTGATTTTCAACGTCATATTTTTTAAACATGATAGAACACGATTTTTCTCGTTGAAACCTGTCTAGACACTTTGAATGTTTTTTTTTTTTTTTTTTTTTAATAGAGCAATAAATAAATGAAAGAGGAATTAAGTTTTAAACATTTATTATTAAAACTGTATATATTTACAATATAAATAAGAATATATAAATTACAATATGTTATTATGCATGTTTTTATATAAAAATTCACATAAAAGTTTAACATTTTTTACCGTGCAAGCACAATTTGATTCTTCATGATAAAAACACGGTTCATCAGTCTTAACTAAAACGGGTATATTGTCCACATATTCCAAGTTGATCACATCTATATTTACAATAGTTTTCAAATAGTCACACTTTTGCCGATATCAGATACAAGTTCGACGCTGTGACTTTATTAAACCGTTTGGCTACATAACTAATGCATATTGATCATTCATAAGTCTTGTACCAATGTGTATATGTTTCTACCTCTACATTTTATTTTAATATTTTTGTAATATGTACAAAGGTATTTTTAATAATATAAAATATTAAAAATCTGGTGTGGTTATATTATTAAAAATACCTTTGTATTATACAAAACTGGTGGGGTTTTACCCACTCATGTATGTTTCAATTATTCTGGTTAATATTTTTGATAATAAACTATTATTATATGACAAATTCATATGTATTTTTGTTATATCTTTATTTCAAATTTGTTTATAGGACCATAATGTGAAAGATGAAGGGGTTTGTACGTTGTTTAGAGTATCTAGTACAATATCCATGGGTTATTTAGCAAGAGCTGTAGTGAATACCGTTTTGAAAGGTGGAAAATTAATAGATGACATGGAAAATGAACACCACACATGTAAAATATCTTAGAAAGTATCAAATGTAAAATGGTTTAATGTAGTAAATAATTTATATTATCTATACATATATCATTCGAACTAATGAATTTGTTGTTTAATTATTTTTTTAAATAAAAATAATTGTTTGTTGAAACTTTGCTTTTTTTTTAATTTTAATGAAAACAAAGCTGTCAGTACAGCAGTGTAGTTAAGGTAATTATACTGCAATTGACATAGTTAAAGCTATGATCAGTTGCTGAATGGGTGATCGTGATCAATAAAAATAACACTGCCGCCTTAAAAAGAACTTTTGCAATAGTTTTTATTAATTCTAGTCTTTGGCAGGCAGCGGCGATTATTTAGTATTAGACTTGTTCTATATAAATAAAAAATAGTAATATATTGTTTATATTAACAATAAGAATATAAAAATTTTAAAATAATAAAACAAATTAGATACTGACATCTTTTGTACTATAGTAAAAGTACAGTGGAGAATGGTTTGGCAATGTTGATATCTGCTTTACCTCAGCTTATATAACGGGTGTTCAGAAACATTCGAAGTCAAGTGGGCTCTGAACAAAAAATCGTATATATATCTTTACGTAAGTATAGCAAGCGCCAATTAAGTTGGCGCGAGGAGGGGGTGCGCAGAAGCCGTTTTTAAAAACGTCCATCCCCACTACTCAAGTAATTGTCAGAATACATTTGTCATTGACGTTTGACGGAACATAATGTCTTTGCTAGGGGTTCATAAAGTGATACACGCTCGGAGGTTTGAATTATCTGACATTTGATGTAAAACCAAATACAAATCTCCCCACTATTTCTAATCCTGCGCGAACTTACCCCTCCTCGCGCCAACTTAATTGGCGTTTGCTATATCTGATTTGTAATAATTATTAAATGTCAACTGTTGTCTCTCAAAAATCAATCTATCTCAGACATGACTTCATATTTTCAAGGACTAATTTGACTTCGAATGTTTCTGAACACCCGTTAGCAAGTAACAAAAACATTGAACTACTCTGACTATATAACGGGTGTTCAGAAACATTCGAAGTCAAAGTAGGCCTTGAAAATATGAAGTCATGTCTGAGATAGATTGATACATTTACTTAATACAATTTTATAGGTTATCAAATTAGTATATTAATATAGCAAGCGCCAATTAAGTTGGCGTGAGGAGGGGGTGCGAAGAAGCCGTTTTTAAAAACGTCCACCCCCACTACTCAAGTAATTGTCAGAATACATTTGCCATTGACGTTTGACGGAACATAATGTCTTTGCTAGGGGATTATAAAGTGATACACGCTCAGAGGTTAGAATTATCTGACATTTGATGTAAAACCAAATACAAATCTCCCTACTACTTCTAATCCTGCGCGAACTTACCCCTCCTCGCGCCAACTTAATTGGCGTTTGCTATACTTAAGTAAAGATATACGATTTTTTGTTCAGAGCCCACTTGACTTCGAATGTTTCTGAACACCCGTTACTATGTAACTGGTATGGCCACAGCCAGAGCTGCCTACTATTGCTGGAGTATTGTCGCCACTTATAGTCTATTTTTAAACTAAGAGGAGCGTTTTAAATTAATCGCGCCAAAATTACTATGCGTGATTGGTTGCTTCAGAGGTAGAATTACGTTATGCAAAAATTGCGTGTCACCCATCCACGTACCGACACCGGCCGATGCTGTTTAACTTAGGTGATCGGACGACAACCGGTCCTTTTCAGCATGCTATGGCCGCTGCCAATTAATTTTATTTCTACTGGTAATATTAACTAAACTTTCAAACAATTTTATATTTTATTTGGTAACTTTTACAGTGTAAATGTGGCTTTTCCATTTACTCCTCTTAGTTTAAAAATAGACCATAGTAAAACAAATATCGCCCAAAATCGTTTACTAAGGAATCTTACGCAAATTCAAAATTTTCCCGCGAAATTTAAAATTACAAAATTTAATGTTTGCATACAAGATATGACGTGGAGTAGTAAGATAAATTATTTGTGTTTTTGTTTTATATATCTATAACCGCCACATAAAGATAAAAACACACTTATTCTTCAATATATATATATTATAAAAGTATTATTAATACACTGTAATAACATTCAAAATTTTAGAATTAACTTTCCGCTTCTAGAAGAGAAATTATTTCATTTATGTCTTTCTCTATATTTTTTTTATCGTCGTACATATTATTATTAAATTTATTTACCATTGCTTTTGTTACATCAAATCTTTTGCAACAAGTATTTGATGATATAAAGTGATACCTTATATTTAATATGGAATCTAATAATTTTAAATTTATACTGTTTCTCAGTTTATTTTTGATAATATTTAAATGAGAAAATACTCTCTCTACACTAGCGTTACTCAATGGCAAACTTAAAACAGACAGGGCTACTTCCGCTATATTAATAAATATTTTTTCGCCCCCAGCGTTTTTATAATGATAAACGGATATCCAAAACTCTTCAGATGATGAAGTTTTATCCCATGTAATGTTGACTAGATTATTCAATTCATATTCTAACTGGTATATATCTTTATTATATTCAATGTTTTCAATAATATTTTGAAATTTTGTTCTTCATGTTTGGTTTAAACAAAATTGTGGATGTAAATATTGAATAACACTAAATAATTTCATGTTTTCAGGCATGCGACCAACTACCTCTTTGCACAAATGCAGTATAAAATTTCTACACCTTTCTTTGATACAAAAAATAGATTGCATGTCGATGCGATAATTCACATCAAGCTTTGATACAAAATAATACAAATCTGTATAAAAACAAATTTTTCTATTTTGCGTTCGAAATGAACTCATTATGAAACCCAAAACAGTATCGAAATGAGCTTCATTTCGATACGCTTTTTTTCATTTTTCAATGTTGGCGTTGTTCGAAACAGAAATAAATATCATTGCTGTCATTTGATTTTAAGAATTTATGTACATTTGACAGATATGATATATGTCCGTATTTAACACAAACAACATATGTTGTATACAGTTGACAACAACATATACATGTTTCTATGTCACTCATGTTTATATTTTTAAATGAAGTATCAAGTAATGTTAACGAAAATTAGTAAATAATATGTAATATAATATACTTCGCGGATAGCAAGATTTAAATTTGAAAATGTCAAGTATCAATGTGACCAACTGCATGCTTTATATAAAAATTAAACTCTGCACTTTCAAATTAAATAATTCCAATTTAAGCAATTTATTAATGTAAAAAACGCAAAATAGAAAAAATAGTATAAAAAACTCGTTTCATAAGGCCTTTTGCCGCACTCGCTCTTTAGAAAACTCGCCGCTATCGCGGCTCGTTTTCTAAACTGATCTCGTGCGGCAAAATGGTGCCTTATGAAACTTGTTTTTTAATATACTATTGTATCTGTATATGCATGGACACACAGTACGTATTTACCAGCTTTTGCTTCAACTACCAGATGCATGCGTTTCTGTGTAACCACTTTGTCAATGATAGATTTACGAAGGCTTCGTAAATCTATCTATATAAAGCATGCAGTTGGTCACATTGATACTTGACATTTTCAAATTTAAATCTTGCTATCCGCGAAGTATATTATATTACATAAAAAGCGTTCAAATAAGCTTTGCCTCTAGTAGGCCATTCCTTTAAAAACGTATGATTATTAATAATTTAAATTTGCATTAGTTGCCAATTAATAATAATTATTTTGACATTTGTCATTTCAATCAAATATCTCATCTCATAACCAACAAAATTCCTATTAAAATTAGTAACAAGCTAAGACATAATCATAATTTCCAAGGGCTACTTTGAGGTAAAATTTATTTGAATTCTTTGTATTATTTACTAATTTTCGTTAACATTACTTGATACTTCATTTAAAAATATTAACATGAGTGACATAGAAACATATATATGTTGTTGTCAATTGTATACAACATACGTTGTTTGTACAAATGTACATAAATTCTTAAAATCATATGACAGCAATGATATTTATTTCTGTATTCGAACAACGCCAACATTGAAAAATGAAAAAAAAGTGTATCGAAATAGAGCTCATTTCGATACTGTTTTTGGTTTCATAATGAGTTCATTTCGAACGCAAAATAGAAAATAGTATATCAAAAAAAAAGTTTCATAAGGCACCATTTCGCCGCACGAGTCAGTTTAGAAAACGAGCCGCGATAGCTGCGAGTTTTCTAAAGAGCGAGTGCGGCAAAAGGCCTTATGAAACGAGTTTTTTATACTATTTTTTCTATTTTGCGTTTTTTACATTAATAAATTGCTTAAATTGGAATTATTTAATTTGAAAGTTCAGAGTTTAATTTTTATATAAAGCATGCAGTTGGTCACATTGATACTTGACATTTTCAAATTTAAATCTTGCTATCCGCGAAGTATATTATATTACATATTATTTATTAATTTTCGTTAACATTACTTGATATTTCATTTAAAAATATAAACATGAGTGACATAGAAACATATATATGTTGTTGTCAATTTTATACAACATACGTTGTTTGTGTAAAATACGGCCATATATCATGTCTGTCAAATGTACATAAATTCTTAAAATCAAATGACAGCAATGATATTTATTTCTGTATTCGAACAACGCCAACATTGTAAAATTAAAAAGAGCGTATCGAAATGAAGCTCATTTCGATACTGTTTTGGGTTTCATAATGAGTTCATTTCGAACGCAAAATAGAAAAAAGTAATAAAAGTTATATAAACTGCAATAATTTAATATAAATTATAATTGATATTATTGTGTGTTATTGCAGGGATGTACAAATATTTTCAAAGCAATTTTAAATCGATGTTTAGTTATGGATATTAACCTATTTTACAGTTATTCCTGTATGTTAGTCCTTGATCTAGGAATAAGGTGGTGCTGTTAGGTATGAAAATATCACGGGTGTTCAGAAACATTGAAAGTCAAAGTAGTCCTTGAAAATATGAAGTCATCTCTGAGATAGGTTGATACATTTACTTAATACAATTTTATAGGTTATCAAATTAATATATTAATACTTAAGTAAAGATATACGATTTTTTGTTCAGAGCCCATTTAACTTCGAATTTCGAATGTTTCTGAACACCCGTTATTTGGGTGGCCTAATCTTATATATACTCTTTGATCTAAAACAGGAATTATGTTTTAAGGTTATGTTTTGTTTCTGTATTTCAAAGTGATTATAAAAAGTACATTAGAGTTTTGATTTTTGGTATAATGTCTTCAGAGTCTGGTTCAAATAGTGAATCAGAACATAGTGCTTCTCCAGATCACCAGCTTTCTGCGCGAACGCCAGGTTACAATTTAGAAGGTTCTCGTTCGAACTCACCAAACCTAGAGAAACATAATGAAAAGGATAATGCATCTGGTAGATCTCGTAGTCAATCTAGATCACGCGAATCTAGTAGATCTAGGTCCAGATCGCATAGTGCCGGATCTAATAAATCATGGCAATCACAGAGATCTCATTCTGTAGGTTCTCACCATTCAGGTAAATCTAAAACACCTTCAGAAGGATCGAGAAGGTCCCGGTCAAGAAGTGTCATTTCTAATCAATCAGAAAAATCTAGATCACATAGGTCAAGAAGTGGTTCATATAGGTCGAGGTCTAAAACCCCTGTATCAAATAAATCACGATCACGTTCAAAAAGTAGATCTGTAAGATCTGCAAGGTCAGGTAGTGGTGATTCAAATAGATCAAGATCAGGGGAATCGCATAAATCACGTTCAGGATCGAGATCAGGGGAATCACACAAATCACGATCAAGATCTGTTGAATCACAAAGGTCTAGTGCTGGTTCAAATAGATCCGGATCAAGAAGTAGATCTAAAGCGAAATCAAGAAGTAGATCAAGGAGTAAATCAAAAAGTAGATCACGAAGTAGATCAAGAAGTAAATCAAGAAGTAAATCAAGAAGTAGATCAAGAAGTAAATCAAAAAGTAGATCAAGAAGTAAATCAAAAAGTAGATCAAGAAGCAAATCAAAAACTAGATCAAGAAGTATATCAAAAACTAGATCAAGGAGTAGATCAAGAAGTAAATCAAGATCTAGATCAAGAAGTAAATCAAGATCTAGATCAAGAAGTAAATCAAGATCTAGATCAAGAAGTATGTCAAAAGCAAGGTCAAGAAGTAGATCTAGGTCCGCCTCAAGATCTGTAAGTAGATCAAAATCTAGGTCTAGAAGTAGGTCAAAGTCTAGATCCAGAAGCAAATCTAAATCCAAAAGTAGGTCCAAATCAAGAAGTAAATCGAAGTCAAAAAGTAGATCCAGATCAAGATCTAGGTAAAATT
Organism: Melolontha melolontha; assembly: GCA_935421215.2. Taxonomy (NCBI): domain Eukaryota; kingdom Metazoa; phylum Arthropoda; class Insecta; order Coleoptera; family Scarabaeidae; genus Melolontha; species Melolontha melolontha. The sequence goes on along the minus strand of OW285237.1, from coordinate 141,220,414 downwards.
TTATTAATCATCTGAATAATTGGTAATTTGATAATATGTTTTAGATCTAGATCTCCTTCTGTAGAAAAAACTGAAAAGATTGATGGGTCTGTTCATTCTAGTGGTGATGAAGGTAAACAAAAAGTACACAAGAAAAGCACGATTATAGATACAGATAGTGATGGTGATGATCTTAATGACAAAGGTATATTTTACAGTTTTGTTTGTTAAAAAATAACTTTTCTATTGATGTTTTAGTAGTAAAATATTTTTGGATATTTAAGAACGTTTTGTGCATACATTCTATCTATTTACTTTAGATAATACAATTTTTTAAATTTGTATACAAAATTTAAAAAAACAAAACTTTTTACACTTTTTAGTGGAAGCAAGTGCAGCAGCTCTATTTGGTGATGCTGATGATATAAGCAGTGAAGAAGAACAACAAAATAAAGAACGAGGAGAAGAAATCCTAGATGAAAGGAGGAGCGATGATGAGAGAGAGCCAAGATCTGATGAAGAAAATCAACAACATTTACCAGTTATAGAAGATGTTAGTACCAGTAAAATTATTTATAAGATTCTGTATATGTACAAATATGCAATATGTTCCAGGATCAAGAAAAGGAGATTGAAGAGCCAATACCTGAAACAAGAATAGACGTGGAAATTCCAAAAATCAGCTGTGATTTAGGTAGAGACATTCACTTTGTTAAACTACCAAACTTTCTGTCTGTAGAAACGCGACCTTTTGATCCTGAAACATATGAAGATGAAATAGATGAAGAAGAAACATTGGATGAAGAAGGCCGTGCAAGGTATTTTGGTTAATTATAAACATTATTTTTTAAGTATTGTTTGCTTTCAATAGGTTGAAATTAAAGGTAGAGAATACTATTAGGTGGAAAGAAGAATTGGATAAAGATGGAAATCTAATAAAGCAGTCTAATGCTAGGTTTGTGCGATGGTCAGATGGATCATTAAGTCTTCATTTAGGATCAGAAATATTTGATGTATATAAACAACCTTTACAGGTAAGTTGAGTATTTTCTACATTTTATGCATAAATAAACCTAAATATTAACTTAATTAAAACAATCTTTTGTCATTTTTTACACTGGTATTGGGAATAGCTGAAATGTAATCACAATAAAATATTTTTGCCAGACTTTTAGTTTAGAAAATGGAATCTTACTTCTTTTGATCTAAAATTATGAATAAGTTAGACTGTCTTAACGTTGTTTGTATTAAAAAGTCCATTTATTCCGAGTTTTGTAGATTCATGGGAAAAGTTTTCATATTATACACATCTCTATCAATTATCCTATACAGTCACTTAGAATATGTGGCTTATGTTTGAAGGATTAGTTCAATTAAATTATTGCATTTTTAACTTCTAGTTATTATTCACTGCATTTGAAGTTTTCACTGTATCTAAATTACTTATTACGTGGGGGAAAAGGAAGTATTATTTGTTTCCGCAGTTCTTCCAAAAAAAATTTTAATTTTTTTATTACTGATCACATGGCCGTAGTTTTAGAGTATCGGATGACCATTGATGATGATTAGTATACAACTAGTTGTTTGCTAGAAGTCACTCATGAACTGCGTAATACAAAACTAAATCGTCGTTTTCTTTAGGATAATGCGAACTTTTATACCTCGGGCTTAACTCTCGAATGTTTTAAGGCGAAAAACGTGGAATTAATATTTTGTTGTCCATATAGACCTGATTTATCACTTTGTGATTTCTTTTCTTCCCGCATGTCAAAAATAAAATATGCAGAGAGCATTTACTCATTCTCATTACGTTTCTGACTGAAGAGAATATTTCCAGAATTACTTGACTGTTTGTAAAAGTGTATAGATCTTGACTACTTTGAAAAACAATAAGGCTTTATGTACCGGCGAATTAATTTTTTTATACGTTTTTAAACCTTTCACATAGTGAACTTACTGTTATTATAAACTAATATTGTTATATGAATTCATTTTTTAATTGAAATTGAGATCGTAAATATAGCCATCGTTGATTGACGGAGATACTTGTCGAAACTTGATTATAATGTTAAGAAATAAGTACTCAATTTATCCTTTGAAATATTTATTGTAATCACTACAATATGGTTTCGGGTATTGTGAAAACTACATATTTAAAATGCAAACTGAGAATAACCTATGCTAATGTTAACTAGAATAGAAGGGGTGAGAAGTTCCAATCTTAAATTTAGAAGGGAACTTATTTAAATCTACTTGCATCATTTAACACTAAACCTAACTTATTAAAGCGGGGATATTTAGACAGCTTACACGGGTGACAGACGATAAGAAACATATACGAAAGATGTACAATAAATACCGCAATACAGTATCAATAAATAACGGGTGTTCAGAAACATTCGAAGTCAAAGTAGTCCTTGAAAATATGAAGTCATGTCTGAGATAGATTGATTTTTGACAGACAACAGTTGACATTTAATAATTAACGAGCGATCATTCAAATTTTCACTCGTAGCTGGCCGTGTATATAAAAATTATGTCTTAGCTTTAGTCATTAAGATGTTATTTCAAACATCTGTCAGTGTCAAATATATATTTTAAAGTTTCATCAAAAGAAAAAGTAATGGCCTTTAATGATACGCATAAAGCGTTTATGGTAGAATGTTACTTCCTGACATCTCAAAAAATTGATGGTATTTGGCAGCATTCAATAGAAAATTGCCTTGCGGAGTTTGAAGAGAGATATCCAAATACTGTTCCTAGCTATAAAACTTTCCGTGATACGCTAATGCATTGTGTAAATCTTTTTCGTCAAACAGGCAGTATTTTAAGGAAAAAGGAAGCGGTCCTCCTCTCAAGAGAAGTCGCGGCGTAATTGAAAATGTCAGACAAATTATTAACGAATCTCCTCAAACATCTATTCGCAGAGTTTCGCAACAAGTAGGGCTTTTGTATGGAAAAAAATTTAAAAAAAGGACTTGCACATGTATCCATATAAATTAACTTCTGTACAAAATCTATTACCTACGGATTATGAAAAAAGAACACAATTTTGCCAATGGTTTATTCAAACAATGACAGACAATATTTGAAATCATACTTTTTTCGCCGATGAAGCTTGGTTTTATTTGAAAGGTTATGTTAATTCGCAAAATATGCGTATGTGGTCCAGTGAAAATCCTCATTTCTACAGAGAAGTTCCTCTACATCCAGAAAAAAATAAGCGTATGAGTAGGTATGAGTCGTCACCGATTAATAGGACCAATACTCTTTGAGGGCACGATAACATCGGAGAAATATCGTAACGAAATTCTCAGTGTTTTTACTAATCAATTGACTAATGATGAACTCCAGGTCGGATATTTTCAACAGGATGCGGCTACATCTCACGTTACACTTGAAAATATTCAGTTTTTGCAACAATTTGATGGCGATAGGATAATAAGTAGAAATACAGCGATTCCATATCCACCACGATCGTGTGATTTAACAGTCATGGATTTTTTTGTGTGGCCATATATAAAGAATATTATTTATGAAACACCAATTAATAATCTACAAGAGTTAAGACATAAAATCATAGAAAAATGTGAACACATCAATAACTCACCGCAAATACTGATCAATGTTTTCAATGCTCTACGAAATAGAGTGCGATTATGCTTGGTGGAGAATGGTCAACATTTTACACATTTTTTATAATATTCTATTACTTTGTATAAAAATTATAAATATATTTAATATAAAAATCAGCATTTCAAATTATTTTTTAACAATCATGACGTTTGAAATTATAATGACAGATCTCCTCTAATAACTTAAGTTAGGACATACTTTTTGTGTACATGGCTTACTTGAGCGAAAATTTTAATGATCACTCGTTATTACACATCAGATACTTAAGTAAAGATATACGATTTTTTGTTCAGAGCCCACTTGACTTCGAATGTTTCTGAACACCCGTTAGTAATATTTAACACTAAACCTAACTTATTATTAAAGCGGGGATATTTAGACAGCTTACACGGGTGACAGACGATAAGAAACATATACGAAAGATGTACAGTCATGGCCAGATAAATGTAGTACAACCTTAAATTTCATATATGTCATAAATTTGATATATAATTATTGTAAGACTAGCTTCAGCTTAAGCTACTAGTCATAATAAAATCAAATCTCAGATCATACTGGAGTTTGAGTTAAGAAATATAAGTTAAAAGTATAATAATAAGTTAAATTTAAATTTAAAATTAATTTAATATACGAACTTTATCAGTTGCGGTTAGCGCCATCGTAAAAATATGTTTGACGTTTAATAAAATTTAAAATGATTTGACATATAATTGTCAAAATACTAACTTACACCATAAAAATTTATTAAGAAAAGCTTGTACTACATTTATCTGACCACGACTGTACAGTATCAATAAATAGTAATAACTAATATATTTTATGTTATTATTGATGTTAAACACTTATCTACGAGAGAAGTACTAAACATCCGAACTTGTATGATTAAACATCTGCAATATAGTGTAAACATCCAGATTCTTCTCGTTAACTGATGTAAAAATGTCCTTACATAGAGAGAATGATCGTTCAGTGTCTACTGATGTAATCATTGCATAGTTAAAATGTTCATTGAACTAGCTTAATGTAGCTGTGGAAGAAGTATTACTGTAGAAATCCCTTAATTTGGCAAAATCTGAATTTTTTCGTAATGCACTACAAAACTTTTATAATGTAAAGTTTGTCTTTGGGGGTTCTTAAATAAAACTAACAATGACTTTAAACACACACTATATTAAAATCAAAACGTATAACAATATAAAACTAACTATTAACAACAATAAGTACATTTATGTATTTTATATTTATGTAACTATATTTATGTTTACTTCGCGAGACTGTAGGATTCAATGAATGTCCATCCCTTCTTCGACGCGGCTTTTATATTGTCGTGAATATGTTCTAGACGCAGGCAGAACGATTGAGAAAACGCTAGACAGTATGACGCGCTACGCGTTGTTGGATGAGTCATCACAATCTTTCTTTCTTTTGTAGCGGTTTTGCAGAGTTGAACTGAGTTCTTCACTCTTCCGTCGTCTCCGTATCTGAGATATCGATACAGACATGATCTCCTTCTTGGAGCGGATTGTTTTCGAGATGTTGAATGTTTCCCAGGGTGTGTTTGTGTTTGATTAATAATTGTAAATTATTAATCGTGTGTGTTGTGTGTTTTGTGCAGTCTAGTGTTGAGTATGTGTCTGTGCGCTTGACGCTTTTTGCGTTAAGTCATGTATGATTTGTATGTTTTTACTGTTTGTTTTTGTATAGTGTTATGATTTTCTCGGTTTGGATTACGAAGTCGTGTATTTGTTGTGTTGTTGCGTTTGTGGAATGTAATGTGATAAGCATTTTGCCTAGGGCAAGTGCGAGTTCGTCGGTTGTGTTTGGTGATGTTGTGTTTGGTGATGGGTTGTTTCGTTTCTGTGTCCATGCGTTTGTCGTTGGGGGTGGTGCTGGGATGTAAGTTGGAGTGGTTTTTTTGTCTGGGTTGTTCGGGTTATTTGGGCAGATGAGGGATATGGATGTGTGGGGACCACCGCAGTTTGCACACTTTGGTGGTGTAGTTTTGGATTTAACGCATAGATGTGTGGAGTGTGGGTCGCCGCATTTCATACATTTGTATTGTACGTGGCAGTGTGTTTGATGGTGTCCGAATCTCTGGCACTTATGACATTGAATGATGTCTGTCCGTCTGTGAAGTGGTTGGATAGTATTAAAAATGGATTTGTACTGTCTGGTCAATTCAATGAGTATTAATGGTGCAGGTATGCCGTTTTTTCCGTTCATTCGTTTAATTTTGAGTGGCGGGTAGCCTTGGTCGGTCAGATCGTTAGTAATGTCCGTGTCAGTTAAAAAGGTAGGAATGCCTCGCATTACTACCTTTAATGTCTTCTCGCTTTGTAGTCGAAATGTATAGTATTGGATAAGTTCTGTATCAAGTATGTGTTTTATTGTGCGGTGGTCCTCGTCATTTGTCGGTTCGATGTATATCCCTTGTCTAACAAGTTTGTTTTGTACTGTCTTTATGTCGTGTGTCTTTAGTAATTGTCTTATTTGTGCCCATTTGTCTTTGTCAATGACTATAATCGGTGTTGTTTTGTGTGTTGTGCGTGTTACAGTGTTTTGTGTAGTTTGTGGTTTGTCACTTACCCTGGGAGTTGTGCCTGAAGTTGACGGTTGAGAGATGATTTCTGTTGTGTCTTCGTCCATGTTTTCCCCTGTTTGAATTTCGAGGGTACTATATGAATTTGTTACTTCGATGGGAGTGGTTCCGTGATCAGTTTTTAGTTTCTTTATTGTTTTTTTTGGGTAGATAAATGATTCGCCGGCTTGGTTTTTCTTTTCTTGTTTCGGATCGCTGTTCTGTTCCGCCGTTATTTTTTCTTGTTCGGTTTGTTCTTGATTTTCAAATATGTATATTTCTCTAGTTGGATTGTTTGGATCCATTATGAGATTTCTATGTGAGTGTAATAGAGCTTGGACAGCACTTTCTGTGATTGCTGTGTCAATCAGTGCCTGTACACCAGCGTGTTGCTGTGGAGTCACCTTTTGTGCGATGACGGGGTCCAGCATAATTCTGGTAATAGTTCTTAGTCGTCCGGCCATTGCTTCCGGGTTCGCTGCGACGGGATACCGTCGTTTGTTTAAATGAGATAAATGCGTGCGCTTGTCTCGACGACTAGCACACGAAGGTGTGAAGGTGTGAAGGTGTCGAAGGTGTGAGACGGTCTGTTCGCGCTGTCATCACAATAATACACGAACACTTATCTCCTCATTTAAAATACATACATACTAACTACATAGCACTGTTTGTACAGTTAAGCTCATATAAATCTAGTGTAAACAATTTTTGAATTTTTGTTTTGTTATAATTCATTGTTATAACGTCAAAATGACATTTGTCATTTTTTTTATATAGAAAATGGCAAGAAAACTGACTCCGGCAGACAAAGTACAAATTTTGTTAAGTTTGGAAAGTCGCACCATTAAACAAGTCGCAGAAGAATTTCATTCGAACAAATCTACAGTACTACAAGTTAAAAAGAGATGTGAAAAGTGTAGGCAGTATATGTCGCAAACGAGGAACTGGTCCTAAAAGAATATCAACTGATGTAAAAGATCACAATTTGGTTGAATATTTGAGAGAAAATAAAAAATTGACAAAGCAAATTCATAGATCTCATATAAGATTTACTAGTAGGGAACAACTATGGGAATCTGTTGAAAATATCTGGGAAAACATTGTTGAAAAACCTAATTTTTTAATAAAATAAACAATTTATTTAATTAAGATTTAAGTATGAACGAAAAACAGAAATTTTAGAGTTTGAAAATGTTACTGGTGTATAACTGGTTGCCTACTATATGCCACCATAAATTTATGCCTATGTGTAATTGGAAATGAAAGAAAGTTAGTCAATGCATTATACCTATGTGTAATGACTAGAGCAGACCAATTTCCGTGCGCGCCATGAGCGCCGGTATGGGAGTGTAATAGAATATGCGATAGAATAGGGACGCAACATGAGCTTGTTACCGATATAAGTATAGAAGTAGAGACATTTATTCTATCAGAAATAATTAAATATACAGTTGGTTTTCTGCTATTAAAGTAATATGCATAAACACACAAAAAATAAGAATAGTACATATTATAGCAGCGTTGTATGTACCTATAAATAAAATGGAAAATGTATGAAATCAGTGATTGTGTGCACGACAGAAGATTAAAAAAAACACAATATAAATAAAAAACAACGCAATACAATCACCTCACATCGGCGCACATGGCGCGCACGGAAATTGGTCTGCTCTAGTAATGACAAAAGAAAACCCCGGTATATGATAGAACGGAAACTGAAATACCAACAAATGAACTCGTATTAGCGTGCCCCCTACGGCTTGGCTTGGTCGTGTACTAATTATAACAGGTCCGGACTAAAAAAAATGCTATAGACAAAGATTAAAGAAATTTTTAATTTAAAATTACCAAATAGTTGTTTTTCGATTCAAGTGCAAAATAAAAGTCTATTCATATATAATCACAGCAGAAAAATACAAGGGCGCCGTCGATTGTTCAATACATATATACATACAATACATCATATATAATATAAATAAAACGCAAATATGAATGCAATTTATTTTTATTAAGTTTAAAAGTTTGTCTAAATATAACATAATTTTGGATTGTCTGTATAGTTTTATTAATACCATTGCACCAATTAAATATACATCATTTCGAAAATTTCTCTAATATTTTAAAGGTGTCAGACATATCCTTGCAGCTATACTTAAAAATTAAATGAAAACTTATCTTCAAATAATTTAAATAAAAAAATATTAACATTTTGCCAAGCCTTAATCACTTGTGGTGTTAATTTTGGTGGCACACTATACAAAAATTATTTTTCGAAAATTAAAGCATGCCACTCATACATTAATATAATAGATTTCCAATACTTATTAAAACTGTATGGAACATAGTTTAGAGAATTTGCAGATATGGATATGTGTATTGTATTGGCATAAGAAAATTAAGTTCACAAAATTGCGTTAATTTAAATAAATTATATTCACAATTACTAAGTACGGTTACATTCATAATATAGGAGACACTTTATTTACCATTCTAAATTAGTTTCATGGCAATGTATCTAAGGAAATAATCTTATTAACATTTTGATTACCTGCAAAAGTTTATATTCACAATGCCTAGAAATTAATAAAGGGTTTATAGTTGTTCCCGATTGTAGTAGTGTTTTAACTTAATAGTAGTTTCTGATCCATCGCCAGAAACTCTCAGTACTATATTGTTATAATTAACAAAGATGTTTACCACTACCTTCTCTTCTGTCCATTTTCATGATATTGATACTAGTTTCCTTTTTAAATTCTTCTTCCGTTTGTACCCCCATTCCACCTATATAACATTTAAGACAATTGGTGTTTTATTACTAATCTCTTTTTTATTTTTTTATTTACTCTATTGCATTCTCAGTTACAAAGAAAAATTATAACGTACAAAGAATATTGCAACAAGCATTTCTTGATAATAAAACTTACTTGCTGCACTGCAGGAAGGCTCTTCAAAATTAGTTCCTGCATTATTGATAACTTTAATAGTAGGGATAAATCATTTTGGAATAGCACCTAGGCATAAGTTATTATTTTTACACTTATTATCCTCAGTGAAATGGCTGCGGCATATCCTTCACAGTTCACAATTTCTTGGCCAACTCAGATTGTATATATTTATTCCAAGCACCTGTAGAACATAATTAATAAGATGTGTAATGAAGTTAATATTGACACAACATAGTGTGTAACTTATAATTTTTATATTTAATTAATAAACGTAATATTACTCTGTTAACACATATACTTACTAATAATCGCAAAACTATAACTCTAAATGAATAATTCAAATATTAAAATTTATTACAACACAAACTTTTTTGCAACTTTTGGTATTTTACATAAAAAAACAATATGGTGTACATTAAAGACAAAATACAAATAATGGCGAATATGGCATTGTCTTTTTTAAAGTTTATTACCTCTGGCGCCACTTATACTTAATAAATTCAGTAAATTTGCCACCCGTGTCTTGTTCGGGAACTTGATCTTCCAGCTCTTTTCTGATTTCATTTGCTTCCATATAAGAGAAATACCCCTGGGTAAGCGCTTGTAGTGTTTTTTTAAATAGCGACCCGTCGTTTTCGGACATTACACGTGGCAACCGAGCGCACCAGTTAGTTTAACATCAAATTTGTATATTACTCTATAAATACAATATTTTAGTTGCGTAGTCGCCGTGTTAGCAGAATGTGCATATAACTTAATCTATGGAATTTCTTTAAATATGCTTTTATTTTTCCGTATTTATTATATAAATATAATCTCTATAAAATATATAACGCATAAGTAGCTGTTAAGTATTATATTTTTATTTCGCATGTTCGAATTAGTCCTAAGCCGTAACGAAATGCCTAGTCCGATTCTGTTGTACGAACGAAATATCGCAACTCTACTTATATCTTAACTTTATTTTGTCTTTAAATAATATTGGAAGGACTTGCTTTTATTCTAGAAAAATGTTTGACCAGTAATTGTATTAGATTCAGAGGCTATTAAACAATATTTAATGTTTTTTTTTATCTAGATATAACATATGGGAGGCAATCAAAAATGTCTTCTAAAAAATACGAGAGGTACAACTACAGTGTACAATGTGCGACATATAAAACCCGCACACTAACATTATAATCAATGTAAGCCAGGCTTATCAAATTGACACGTCTTATTTGACTTGTCAAATTTGAATTAAGTTATAGGTATTAGCAATGTATGTGTAACCTATGAAGTCTATAAGTGACAGTATGAATATATTTGTCCTGTTTACGCAACCTAAAAACTCTGATTTAATGCTAATAAGAGTTGTACGGATTTTATATGTCGCGCAGTGTACTTGGTTGTCGTATTCATATTTCTTTTCATGAATGTGAAACTGTCCAAAAATCAAATATTTTTAAAATTCTTCCTCTGATTGTTCAAATATAAAATACCGTTAGGAATATGTTTATGTTTAGATAATGTATTAAAAAAGAAAATTTTCACTTCTTACTTTCAGAGTAAATACTTGCATATTTGTTTTACAAAATGTAAATAAGTGTGAAGTAGGTACATACAGGTAAATATATAGACAGAAAGCAGAAAAACAAGTAATAACTTACTTACTACTAATAAGTCATGGCAGATAAAGGACGTGATTGATTGACTTAGTTAACTAAAGGAAGATTTGTTAAGAAAAGAAAACTGTAATGGCTCTTAGTTAACTGTATTTACCCATTGTTAAAAAATTTCTTTGAAAAACCTCTCGATTTCCAATAGACAGGCTTGGTGAATCAGTTTTCTAAATACGCAGATTACTTAGGCTTTTGTAGGAAGCGACTTAATTCAGTTCGTTGTCGTTGAAGTAATATGATTTTCTTGGCAAATAAAAACAAGTTTTAATTTCTGTAATGAGCAAAATACATAAACATTTGAGTTAACTATAAGAAATTATATAAGATGTTATTTTAAGTTTTAAAGATTGTCAGTTAATTATGAAGGTAGTTATGACCTGCAATTTTAGGTCTAAAATTAATTTCACACCAATGTTATTTAAACAAACACTTTCTTTTTCATTTACTACCTTGAATTTCCTAGCTTAATTTAGAATTAATACATTATATGGTTTTGTTGTTTAAGTTTCTTAATACTGAAAACTAGTTCAGATAAGAAAATAACAAAATCTCTTCTTCTGTTATTTAGGGTGATCATAATCACTTGTTCATTCGACAAGGTACTGGTTTACAAGGTCAAGCCGTATTCCGAACGAAATTAAGTTTTCGACCTCATTCTACTGAGAGTTTCACCCATAGGAAAATGACTCTTTCATTGGCTGATAGATCTCAGAAAACGTCAGGAATTAAGATTCTATCTCAAGTAGGATTAGATCCAGATCAAGACAGAAAGACCTTGTTGAAAGTAATCTATTAAATTTATGAATATGTTGCTGATGTATTAACTAAAAATTGATATTCTAGAAAGAAGAAGAAAAACTTAAACCCGTTAGAGCCAAACCTAAACGACGTGGTGAAGTTGGCGTTGGAAGAAGTCATGCTAGTAATACTACATATAGGGAAGAAGAAGGCAGCGATGAAGAAGGCGCTATATCGCTGAATGCTATTAAAAATAAGTACAAAGGTGGCCATGCTCCTAACAAAGGTAATTTAACTACAATTTAAGCTCGCATGTTCTTATGCTAATGAATGTTTCAAAAGTATACTCTCATGGATGATTTGGTTAGATATTTAATATCACTACTCTTAAAATCAGGAGCATTTGTAGTAGCGTTTCTTCTACTTAACTTGAAAAATTTTAATTATCGTGAGAATAAATCAAAGTTCGAAATAGCTTAATCTGCACTATGCGAACAATTTAAAGATTACATGCAACCAATTTATATTGAACAACAGGGTATGAATAATCCATGTGAAGCAACATTTTCTTATAATTCCAACACGTTTTCCACTATCTGTCTTTGGTTTCTTCAAAAATAGTAGGGCATTGTTAGTGACTTTTTAATTTTTCAACTATTACAAATACAAGGGCTCGGCTAGGTATACTAATAATGAAATTATTCTAAGATAAATAATATAAAATTATACTTTAGTTATTTTGTAATAATTAAGATAATTTGGTGTGCTGGTGAAGTTCCTTCAAAGGTCCAGGACGTGCGTGGTATTGGTTAATTAAAATAAATATACAACAACTTAATACATAAAATAAAACACAGCGGCGTCCTTAAATTTTGTATTTATATTTACATAATAAATTGAACTCGATATATTTAAAGCAATTAAAACAAAGTAATATGTACACGTGGAGTGGTGAATAAGTAGATTAAAATTAACACAAAAAATACTCTGAAACGAACGTTCAACGGGGTAGTAAATTAAGGGTTAATTAATATGTATATAAAATAACCTCTGCATCGAAGAATACAGAGCTTACCTTTTGATTTGCGGCGATAGTAGCCACGTGGTCTCGAAGATATACTCGAACAAGTATAAGTAGGGCGATGTTTTTCCGGAGGAATAAGAAATGAGTTAAATTAATATAAATTCACTTAAAAGAATAATATGCATAGAACAATGCAGTTTACCTTAGAAGCGAAAGAGGCTGGACAGCGTGGTGAGTTCCCTTGTGTGCTTGAACAGCACTAGGAGATGTGTTTCTTACGAAGGTTCGAAAGCGAAGAAGGAACTGTTAGTTTTCGTCAATAGAAAATGTCTAGAAACGCTTGGTTTTATGATGTATCGAAGAGGGGGTCGATATCTCGAATAATAGTTAATTAAACGCGCGGCCTGAAGACTTGGTCTGTCGACGTCAGAAATATTCTTAAAATAACCCTTGTGACATAAGTTTCCTAACGATATCAAACACGACACATAAAAGAAGATGTAAATAATATTAAATTAAAACAATTTAAGAAATAGAATGTTCTAGAGAAATTCGATATTCTAAATTCAACATTTCGGTTATCGGTTGACGGTTCAGGTAGAAAAGGGTCGTCGGTCAAGATAAGAAGGTGACAAAAGAAATAGAAATACTTTCTCTTTGTAACGAAAATGAAAGTTTGTACAAATGAAAAAAAATGTCTTAAGTTTAAATATAATTAATATGAGATATTTAAAAACGAATATATGTTTAATTAAGTGAATTAAACTTCTATACGCTATGTGTAACAATTCGCCCACCCTTTGAAAGACATTTTTTGTCTATGAGTGTCTTGCATAAGAAATTTTTATTAAGTTTAATTTTACGTTAAGTTGTTTTAAGGACAATAAAATAAAAAAAGCGCACCAGGAGCGGCTTGTGCTTACTTTACCCACACCATGTTACGTATGGCGTACGAGGAAACCTGGAAACCCGTACTAGGCAAGTCTGCGCTCTTAAAAATCAGAGGTACAGTTTGAATTAATTGACTTGAGTAATTAATCAGTGTTCGATTAATTAAATGCAAAAGAAAAAAACTGAACTGATTAGTAAGTCGCTAGGTGTTAGTCGCGACACAATGTAGTATAAATATGTAATATCGAACGAAAACAAAAAAGAGAATGGGCCCTAATCTATCATTACATATCTAACTAATTTGATTAAATCATTATTGCTAACATTTAATTGAAATACCCGTTCGCGTACTATTCACCCTGTAGCGGCGATCTTGCTGTTGATATCTGGCGTCGGTTCTTGGATTTTCGGTTGCGGCTTTTGTCCGTTGTTGGCCGGTTGCTGTTGACTGTCCCCGGTCTTGCAAATCGACGGCAGTCAAGATAGGTATGCAGCGGCGGCGTCGCTCGACTACCTGCTCCGCGTCCCTTCGTTGATGCATTGGATTTCGATGTCGATTCGGAGAATTCTTTCGCTGTATCTGCGTTGACCTAGTTAACTTAGGCGATTTTGCTTTCTGTGAAAAATAAGCAGATTCGATTGTGCGTGGAGGTGGGATAGGGTTAATTATAGGATTACATTTGGTTTCATGGTAAGATTCGGGAGCTGTAAAGAATTTAACTGTTTTACGATTTTTCTTACCAAAATGTAAACAACGTTGTCCTATATTTAATACTGCGTCTTGCGTCTCGAAGAATGGCATTCCTAATATTAAATTTTCTCGCAAATCCGGTGCAATTAGTACAGGGACTTCTATTACTTGATTCTGGATGCGTGCACTTACGATCCCAGTTCCTGTAATAGTCATGTGTGCAAATTTGTGTCCTAATGAGGCTGTACTGACCTTGTTTGATGTTATGCGTCGAACAATTGCAGGAGCGGCAAAGTTATTTGTCGCTGCGGTGTCTAAGATGGCGTCGACAGCGTGTCCTGTGACTTCAACACATATACGAGGTGTTTTCGGTGATGAATTATGCTGTATATAATTCAACGATGGTTCTTGTTTCTTTCGCAGAACTGGGCAGTTGCGATGCCAGTGATTATCAGAACAGTAATCACATGGCGGTAATCCTTTCGTCGTTAATTGCTTCACTTTGTTGCCTGAAATTGATTTAGATGATAAAGACGATATCTTACTTGCGTAAATGTCTGCTGGATCGCCATGAATGTAGTTGTCTATTTCCATGCATGCTTCTCTTAACGCTTTCGATGTTTCTAGAGGTTTCGGTCCTAACATCACTTTGTATTCGGATCGTAATTGCCTCTTGATTAAAGCTGCGATCTTGGTATCATCCCAATTTGGATATAAACGATTGCACAATCGTTTTTTCTTTAAGAGAAAAGGAACTGCGCGTTCCTTCTCTTGCTGAAAATGTCCGTATAAAATTTCCTGAAGTTTGTCCTTACGTTCGTTCGACTTGTAACGTTCAAGAAATAATTCGCTAAAACATTCAAAAGAATCAATTTGATTATCGAATTGCTCCAACCATAATGCTGCTTCTCCGTGAAGATATGTTGCGATTTCGTCTATCGTTCGTGCAGGGCTTAGCGTTTCTGCTTTCAGATGTGCTTCTAGTTGTTGGAGGAATACTTCAGGGTCCTGGAAAATATCTCCACTAAAAACATCTGGCTTTGGAGGTGATACACGTGGTGTTGCAACTGATCTACAAAATTCCTGTAAAACATTGATTAAACATTGTATCTCTGATGAGTTTTCGTTAGGCGCCACCAAATCATTCGATTTGGAATTAGATGAGTTGTCCTGTTGTTCCTTTGGCTTCACCATGTTGTTGTGGATTCGTTGATTTACACTAAATCAAATTTTGCCTCACGTTCCGGGCGTCACTTATTACAAATAGAAGGCTGGCTAGGTATACTAATAATGAAATTATTCTAAGATAAATAATATAAAATTATACTTTAGTTATTTTGTAATAATTAAGATAATTTGGTGTGCTGGTGAAGTTCCTTCAAAGGTCCAGGACGTGCGTGGTATTGGTTAATTAAAATAAATATACAACAACTTAATACATAAAATAAAACACAGCGGCGTCCTTAAATTTTGTATTTATATTTACATAATAAATTGAACTCGATATATTTAAAGCAATTAAAACAAAGTAATATGTACACGTGGAGTGGTGAATAAGTAGATTAAAATTAACACAAAAAATACTCTGAAACGAACGTTCAACGGGGTAGTAAATTAAGGGTTAATTAATATGTATATAAAATAACCTCTGCATCGAAGAATACAGAGCTTACCTTTTGATTTGCGGCGATAGTAGCCACGTGGTCTCGAAGATATACTCGAACAAGTATAAGTAGGGCGATGTTTTTCCGGAGGAATAAGAAATGAGTTAAATTAATATAAATTCACTTAAAAGAATAATATGCATAGAACAATGCAGTTTACCTTAGAAGCGAAAGAGGCTGGACAGCGTGGTGAGTTCCCTTGTGTGCTTGAACAGCACTAGGAGATGTGTTTCTTACGAAGGTTCGAAAGCGAAGAAGGAACTGTTAGTTTTCGTCAATAGAAAATGTCTAGAAACGCTTGGTTTTATGATGTATCGAAGAGGGGGTCGATATCTCGAATAATAGTTAATTAAACGCGCGGCCTGAAGACTTGGTCTGTCGACGTCAGAAATATTCTTAAAATAACCCTTGTGACATAAGTTTCCTAACGATATCAAACACGACACATAAAAGAAGATGTAAATAATATTAAATTAAAACAATTTAAGAAATAGAATGTTCTAGAGAAATTCGATATTCTAAATTCAACATTTCGGTTATCGGTTGACGGTTCAGGTAGAAAAGGGTCGTCGGTCAAGATAAGAAGGTGACAAAAGAAATAGAAATACTTTCTCTTTGTAACGAAAATGAAAGTTTGTACAAATGAAAAAAAATGTCTTAAGTTTAAATATAATTAATATGAGATATTTAAAAACGAATATATGTTTAATTAAGTGAATTAAACTTCTATACGCTATGTGTAACACAACATATTTGGTATTTTCATAGATAAATAAAATTATTGATAACATAAGTATGAAGACATAACAGACTCACTTTTAAAATGAATCAATATAAAAAACATGTTTACGAGTTTACCGATTGTTTAGAATATAGTTATGCATACGCATAAAACTATCTTTACTATTTATATTTCGAATTTTAGCATAGTATTTCCAACTTATCTTCAATACTTAGAATTCTATTGAAGTTTTATTAGTATAGTTCATAAAGTATAAGTTTTCAGTTCAAGGCCAAATTCAAAGCATGTGATTCAAATCAGTACTGCAGAGTCAAATGAAGTCAATATTCAATGGCGGAAATAACCGTTGGTCATCATAAAATATAAACGTCATGTTTTGCAATATTGTCAAAATTTTAGTATGTAATTGCAATATAACCAAAGAAAGCATATACATAACCTACCTGTCAAAATAATAATAATGAGTAAAGTAGGAACATAAATATTTCAAAAGTATTGTTTCTTTTCTAGTTTTGTATAAATACATTCTATCCAAGAAAACTATCCGGAAATTATTACTTTAATATTCAAACAAATTACCAGGCATCTAAGAAATATTCTGTAAAATAAATAGGTTAGAAATGTCAAAGTGATAATCAAACAATTTCGTACTTATTGACACTAATTTAATTACTATTTATATCAGTATTGTTCTCAAAAGAACAGATTTTGTAATTTTTGATAACAAACTAAATATTCAAATTAGAAGAATGTTTAACCTAGAAGTCAGAATACCGGTAACAAAGTCAATAAACAACAGTATTCAAAGAATTTGACAGCAAGCCGAATATCATAAGACTATCTCCTGGACAACCTATCCTTTTTATTTAATATAATATTTCAAAGACGTACGTCTGAACTTAAAATGACAAACGTATGTAGTATTATAGCGTGTATTCATGTGTGTTAGAAAGAGATAAAGTACAATTTGCGGTTCACACTTGGTCAGTACGAACTGAAAACTTATACTTTATGAACTGTATACGTAATTATATTCTAAATATTGTCTCTGGATTAATAATGCATTTTCAATAAGGTTAAGAATCGTTGAATCCATCAGCTCACAAGGACGATTAATTTCTGATATTGCATCATTTTAAAATTGGTCGATTATACTGTTGATTTCGAAAAAATCTCGTACACTTAAAATTAATTGTTGTAAGCGTGCCTTTTGTTGTCAAACGCTATGACAGCTATCACACATCATCTCATATTAATTGAACGTTTATGTCAATATGCCGCCAAAATTAAATGAAATTTCGAAAGCTAGAACAGTAGCAAAGCTTGAAAATGGGTGGTCTATAAGAGCAGTCGCTGGTGCTTTAAATGTTAACAAGACTACTGTTTTTTATGTAAAAAAGCAACAACAAACACTATCTAGAAAAGATGGATCAGTGTGACCAAAATTTCTACTGTGGAAGAAGATACGGAGTTACTAAATTTTTTAAGGGAATATCCATTTTCCATCTCAAAGGATGCTAAAAATCAAAGCAATTATCCTGGGTCTTTACCCGCCGTTAGCAGGCGAATAACAGCTTCGGAATTAAAATACAGAGTCGCCGCTAATAAACCATTTCTTACCGATGAACAAAAATAGTCGAGAGTAATATTTTCTTTAAATTATGTGTACAGAGTTATTGGTTTTTGAAATAAGGTAATTTTTACGTACGAAAAAGTTTTTCAATCAACAAATTTGGAGTTTACCGGCCAGAAAATAGTAAATTCGATGCGAAATATATAATTTAAAGAAATCGGGACGATTTTCAGTTAATGTATGGGGCTGGGTCAGTGCAAGAGGGTCTGGAGTTTGCTGGAGTATTGATGGTAGATTTAACGTTAGAAATGATTTGAATATTCTGGAAAATGTCATGTTACCTTAAGTAAACTTATTATATATCACGACAATTTTGTATGTCAACACGACAATTGTCCGGCGCACAGCCCAAATAATGTTAAAAATTGGTTTGGAACCCAAAATATTGAAGTTTTGCCTTGGTCTGCTCATAGCCCTGACCTAAACCCAATTGAAAACATGTGGGGATTGATTGTAAAAAGCTACACAAAAATAATTTTCAACCTAACAATAAGGAAGAGCTATGGGAAGCTATTAATAGCACTTAGGAAGTAATAAGTGAAGAACAAAATTTTTTGACAAGTTATCGCATCACTGCTTTGAGGAAGTTATCTAAAAAAACGGAATTTCTATAAAGTATTAGAGATACAAATTTTTATTTACCGAAATATATTTTTCTAAAAAGAAGCATTTATTTCTTGTTAATATTTGTTTACTCCTATTGTGAAAACAAAGCGCTTATTAAGTCATTAAGAGTTGTACTAAAAAAATATTTGCTTTTATTTTTGTTGTTAATGTACAGTACTGTGCAATAAAATCTAGCACAAACAAATTTAAGTTGCGAAATTAAGATCTCATACTCATGGAATGTCAATTGACTTAATGTCCTGTATTTTTTTTTGTAAATACTAAAATTATTAAATTATATAGCAATTTATTTGAAATTTTTTAAATATTAAAACACCATTAAAGATGCGTCAACATTTAAATTAACTGATGAAAGCCATTTGGATGGAATAGAAGATGGTTGATCAATACGAAGAGTGGCAAAGCTTTTAATTTAAATAAAAATACCCTGTTTGATGTAAAGAAGTGGTGGAGGCAGGGCGAGTCTTTAGCAAGGAAAATTGGTTCTGGACGTTCTAGAAGCAGCATTGACGCTGATGATGCGGCTTTGATAAATTATATAAGAGTGAATCCCTTTACTACAGCTAGGAAAGCAGTTACAGAAATATTTGTTCTAGCTTCTAGATCTAAAGCCTGCCGAAGAATACGTGTTTCCAGTTTGAAAAATTCTATAGCCTCTTCAAAGATTTTATTAACCGACGAAAATAAGCAGTCGCGATTATTATTCGCCTTAAATAATATCAATAACAGAGAGGACTACTGGAACAGAGTAATATTTACGCCTGAAAAATGCTTTCAATCGTCTTACAGCGGAAAAATGAGAGTATATAAACCACCGTATGCTAGACTTAATGAAAATTATATTATACCTCCCACATAAATCTGGAAGGTTTTCGGTAACCGCCTGGGTCTGGATGAGTTAGGCTGGTTTGGGTGAATGCTGGAATATCGATAGACCTTTTGTTGCCGTTACATATATAGACATATTGGAGCATGTAATGCTACAATATAGCACAAACGTTTCCAGACAATAAATACATATTTCAGTAAGACAATTGCCCCATCCATACAGCCCCGTGTTGTTGGACAATGTGGGAGGTTATAGAAGAAGCATGGGAGGGACTAAGTGAGATTGAACCTAACAAGAAATTTAATTCGATCAATGCTAAGGAGATTTGGGTTAATCTCCTTGTAACTAAACCCTAATGGCTTGGGTTAGTCATTGCTGCAAACGGCGATCTAACCAAATATTAAATATATTTATTGCTTCTATCTAATGTTTTTATTCTATTATGTATTCTTCTATCTAATGTTTTTATTCTATTATTTATTGTGTTCTGTTATAAAAACAATGTTTTGGTATTGAATTTAATTTAAATTTTTGGTTTACTATATACTGTCAAATTTTCATATACCTACTACTAACAGAATTATAAGTAGAGTTTCCCCAATCCAGTAACGCAAATATTATCTACATATATTTTCCTTGCATAATGCCTTGTTGCTGTGCCACTTATAACCACATGACAGCGTTGAAGCAAGATTTACGATATAACATGTTCCATTTTTTTTTGCACAACTCAATTAGACATTGGCATTACGAGTGTCCCAGATTTTATTGCATAATACCGTATTTCATAACTTTATATTATTGAAATGCGTATTCATATATTTTAGAACCATTGTTATGAAAACTAAATTTAGATCTTTTTACTTCTAAATTAGTAATGCTATTAAAGTAAAATTATGTGGTACTGTAAAATATTTGACTTTGGTCAAAGTTATGGATAAAATATTTAAGGGCCTTGTTGATGATGACTAAACGCCCTTAGCGAAAGTAACCCTGACTACTTAAATGAAATTAGTGGCTCCATCTTGAAAGTGGGAAATTATTTATGAAGTGTCAACGTACCTAAATAATCTGAAAATTTCGACATTTCGTTCAATAGCAGCCAAGATACGCTATATTTAATTGGAAGTAGATTGTAAACTGTGGTTCAAAAATAAATAAACAAAGAATCAACATTGAGTTCCGTGTTAAAAACTGCCAGAGTGCTATGAAACAGGCGCGGCTCGTGATGAGGTATTTGGGAGTGCAAGTACAATGATGCGAGGCCTCGTGTGTTTTCGGTTTACTAAAAAAACGTTACAGTTAGTACACGAGAATACACGAAGCACTCGCATCATTGTACTTGCACTCCCAAATACGTCATCACGAGCCGCGCCTGCTATGAAAGTATTTCAAATGCATAAAATCGTCTATTGAAAATAATTGTCTTCCACAAACGCAAGTTTTTGAGTGGCATCGATGAACAAGCTTTTGGGCAGTCTCTCTGTTGCCATCCTGAGGTTAAATGTCAATAAAATATTGGATAATACATTGGATTTTCACCAATAAAACATGATTTTGCAAGCCAAATTTAAAATATGTTCCACAACAATTCATGGTTTATCAAAAATTGTACTAAATTGGGAATTGTAGAGATATTAGAGAAGTTTGAAGAGATGAAACTTAAAAATGATTGTAATTAGTGATGGGAAGAGGTATTTTCAAACCGATTTAAAAATTAACCATTCAATTATTCGATGCTCATCGCTTTTTACGGATCTAAGGGAGATTATTCTGAAAGAATTCGTTCCAAGTAGTACTACGGTCAATACTATTATTATTATTTTGGTGTATTGAAGCGTTTGGTAGACCATATTTGTCGTGTTTGCCAGGTAGTTGGCGATTGTTGCACGATAATGCACCCTTTCATCGTTTGTCAATGTGTCGTCAGTGCTGATTTTTTTGTTAAAAAATCAGTGACGATTTTTTTGTAAAAAATCAGTGATAATTGAATGTGGA
Source organism: Melolontha melolontha (assembly GCA_935421215.2). NCBI lineage: Eukaryota > Metazoa > Arthropoda > Insecta > Coleoptera > Scarabaeidae > Melolontha > Melolontha melolontha. The sequence continues at coordinate 141,198,778 of OW285237.1, read as the reverse complement.
GGCAAAAAACAGTTTTTGCTTCCATATTCCACCGTATTTACTTAATCTAACCCCCCGTGTCATTGCTTTTATTCGTTAAGTTGCATTTGACCATGAAAGATAACTAGTTTACATCAATTGAAGATATTAACCGGTAAACGAATAATCTGGACATAATTACAGACGGCGCCATAAAGTCATTTGATGCACTTCTTGAACGTTAATATTTATATTTCTGTTGTAGAAAATTTAGAATATATTTAGAATGGGCCAGGAGGTGTCCGAAGGTTGCGAATCGCATCAAATATTTGTCACTTTTTTGCCTTCAGCTTTACTAAGGCTGTTGTAAAATAGTACGTGGAGATAACTCTCTGGAGTAGTGGCGTAACTACAAAGACATAGCTTGCAATATTTTTTGTGAGAGCTTGTTTCTAAGATAGTTTTTAATTATATTTAGTTTTGAAAAATATTTTTCGCTATTTGCGACGATTACAGGTAATGTTCGGTATAAAATGTCTGAATAGTGTTGGGAAAACTTGACGCGATTGTTTCATTTTCTATTAGGAGGTACTGTAAAAAACAATTTCCTTCTTCAAATTTTTCAATATCCTGACAAACTATATTTTCTTATAGCAACAAGTTCTAGACCCAGGGATGCAGAAAAAATATTTTTATAAAATGACTGAAGCGCGTGAATTTGGTCTGGTGTTAGTTTCAAAAAACTAGAAGGATTCAGAAAATTACATTTTTCATTAACATGACTAAAGATCTGAACCGTTTCTTTATTTATACGTTTATGATATCTAAAGTAGTATAAAATATATTAACTTATTATATATTTAAATTATTCTTCGCGTTTACACCGATTACGGAATTACTCTGGGCTAGGTGCACGTGTTTCGCAAAAACTTTTGCATAGGTATGCTTATGCTGCGTCGCTGTGCTGTCGGCACATCATTTTGTGGTCTCATAGTGCGCGAATAACAATTGTTGCAATAATCACAGTATGGATATTTTCCGAATGGAGGTGCATTCGCTGGTATTTATGCCATTATGCGATTATTATTTGGCACGTTTTAAATTTGTTTGGTTCTGGGCCTTTACGATCTTTGGACCCCGCATCACGGCGGCTTGCGGAGGTATAGTTACGTCACTGCTCTGGAGTAATATGTAGCGCTAGCCATGTTACTAACCTTCCCTGTTGCAAACACACAGGTCTTCAATGTTTTCTTGTACAGGTTCCTATTATTATTAAAAATATAATTATGACACTACAGTTCATTAGTTTCATCTGGATTGTTAGAAGCCAGCTATTGCTGAGTTTATAGCTGTGTTCTCGATTCAGTATTGATATTTTTCTATATTAGTAGGTTTCTCCATGTTTTGCAACTGCCCTTTGTTCGATTCATTTTCTTAATTTTTTAAAGATTAGGGCCAGGTTATGTTAGAAGTAAAACAATAAATGTCAATAAAAGTCTCGGTTAGCTAATTTACAAATTTTAATAAAAAAAAAATAAAAAAAAATCCCTTTACCGAATGCATAGGGTGCTAAAGCAACATTAACAGTAGCATTAGGAGGAAAGACTCTTTGTGAATATGACTCGCACACAGTAACAAACATTGAAAAAATATTTATTTAACTTCACTTACGTGGTTTAAAATACTGGCGCATTTATCTCGAAGTCACATTTCTCATGTCTTAATTGGAACACAAAAATAATAAAGACATGGTTTATATAAATATATATTTATAAAACACAATAAGCGTTAGCGTGACTAGTACAGAAATAAATATCTGTTTCGTATATCTATTTAAATTATGTAAACGAATTAAGGCTAACATTATATACAAAAAATAAATACACATATATAAGTAGGGACCGGACACAAGAGGCCCATGACTTATCGCCTACGGACGTACTATTGAAAATTTGTATTTTTAAAGAGTTTTTAATTTCATTTATATAATTGGAAAACAAACTGGTGGTGATCTATAAAATACGAAATACATTTTCGTTTGTTCATTTTGTAGTTCAAGTTGAGTAAAGGAGAATTAATATTAACTAATTTCTCAAGGTGCGTCGCCCTGTCTGCCACTTTGACTAGGTGTCTGCTCCAATTCAGTTTCGTATCAAGTGTTATGCCTAGATACTTCACTTCATTGGTTAGTTCTAACTCTTGTCCAAACAGCCATACGCTGCCCAGATCATTTAGTTTTCCCATGTTGGTAAAGGCTACCAACTTGTTTTTTTGAGGATTGACAGTTAATCCCTCCTCAGGGCACCATCTTTCCACAATTCGCAGAGTATTTATGATGCTCGCCACTGTCCCCGGGAATTTCCCCTGGGACACTATGACAATGTCATCGGCGAACCCCTGCGTCCATATTGGCTGGTCATTTAATGTCCTGAGGAGGTTATCCTCTACTAGACTCCATAATAGCGGTGACAATACGCCTCCTTGAGGACACCCTTTTGTTGTCCTCATGAAGATCGTTTTGTTTTGCATTTGGGCATGAACTACTCTGCTATGCAGCATGTTATGAACCCAATTGCATGTGGTGCTTTTATTTTTCGATCTCTTAAAGATAGAATAATGGAAGACGTCGAGGTGTTATCGAAAGCTTCTTCTATGTCTAAGAAGACTGCAAGTGCAATTTCCTTGTAGCGTAGACTCCTTTCGGGCCCTCTCACCAGGTTATGCCGGGCACCCTCACCTGATTTTCCCATCTGGTATGTCCATTGCAGTGGGTGTAGAGGAGATCTATCCAGAGCCTCTTCTTTAATATTTAGATATATCATTTTTTCCATAGTCTTCAACATGAAAGAGGTAAGACTAATTGGTTTAAATGATTTAGGAGGACCCATAATTTCCCCAATTCCCTCTTGAAGGAGCTTGGGAAACACTCCGTCTGGTTCTACGGATTTATATGGTTCAAACGATCCTATCGCCCATCTAATTAAATGGGGCTTGAAGATCCCGTTTTATATCTCCCAAATATTCCTAGTCGCCTTCCAAGAGGTGACAACTTGATTGGTATTACAATCATCTATACGCTCCGAACCTGGAAAGTGTACCCCTTGGGGCAGCAAGGATAACAATTATAGGGGTAAGTCTCTCTTTAGCTATCTCTGTGGTACTGAACTTGACTGTGTGAATCAAGGTGATAAACCGACATTTAAGACATCAAGGGGGGAATCAGTTATAGATGTAACAGAAGATACTCTAAAGTCTCTTCTAGGGTCCTGGTACACCTGCCGTCCGATTTTTGTATAGATCTAATTGCGTTGGAAGGCTCTTTTTTGAGAATTCTGTTATTTCTGGCCATGTCAGGAACACCTTCGATGTCCTCACAGAATTTTGTCAAGGCCTTCCTTTTGCTCTCTTTGATTTTATCATTGTATTTATTGAGGAGAGCCTTGTAGGCTTCCCAATTACCTGTTTTCTTCGCCCTATTAAATGACCGGCGAGTTTATTTCCTTAAATTGATATACTTTGTATTCCACCAAGCAATCCGCCTAGCTATACGGCGCTCCCTAAGGGGACAGTTATTTTCAGCCAACTCCAGCTCTTCCACATTCCCTATTCTAACATGGATGTTTCGGGTTGCAGCAAACAGGTCTTCCTTGTAAGAGCCCCAGTCTGTTCTCTTGGGATCCATGTATAGTCTGGGTTCCGTTAAATCTTCATAATTCATAGCGGATATACTCATGATCAGAGAGTGACGACTCGTCGGATACATGCCACCCCCTTATAATATCCCGTATTCCCAACGTGCATAAGGTTACATCTATAACTGATTCCCCCCTTGATGTCTTAAATGTCGGTTTATCACCTTGATTCACACAGTCAAGTTCAGTACCACAGAGATAGCTAAAGAGAGACTTACCCCTATAATTGTTATCCTTGCTGCCCCAAGCCTTATGATGAGCATTGGTATCTGCGCCGATAATCAATTCCAGATTGTTCTTACTGGTATATGCCACCAAAGCCTCAAGGTTAGGCCCTGTTAGCTCTGGAGAGTCAATGGGTAGGTATAGAGACGCAATTGTCGTCTCCAATATTCCCCCATCGACACTCAGTCTGATCCTGGCTGCCGCAATGTCCCCACTGCATAGCACCATGATAGGCATCAACCAACGGTTCCCTTCCTCTAATCTGTAGTCCTCCTACCTCACCTCTACTTATCCATGGCTCTTGGATGAGGAGGATATCCATATCTTCAGCCAGCGTCCTCTGACAAAGTGAAGTTGTGGCTGTTTTCTTATGTTGAAGATTTATTTCGGGAATCTTCAACATTTTGACCCTTAAAGGTTGATGCCTGAGGTTCTCCTAGAGTTCCCTCAGCCTGCATCACCGGTTTCTGGTCTTTCTTTGTTTCGAGGGTTACAAAGCTAGCCCTATGAAATATAATGTGGTTAATCCATCATTTAATTTGAGATTTTTATTTTCAAAATAAGTGATTAGTTTTGGCAAATTTCTAAAGTGTTCCTCAAGAAAGTACAACTGATTTTTGAAATTTGGATTTTGTATTAGTTCCTTGCACTCAGAAATACTTTGAGCATCCTCATTTAAACATGTAACGAAACAGGCACACTCGCTTCACTCTTCTCTTTTCTCACTTGTTCAATTTGTTTCTGCATATACGTCATTTTCTGTTCCTGCCATTCTCTTTTCTCCTTTTCTTCTAAGAATTGATGTACACTAACAGTGTTTTGTGGTTTGTTTCGTTCGTTTATTAACGGAAATAAATCATCTATTATAATTTCTTTATCTGTTTGTTTACTGCTATTTATTGGTACTATTTGATCCACTATCTCTTCCACTTCTCTCTCTATATCCTCTTGTCGTTGTTTTATTTCATTGTGATTTTGTTGCATCATATTCATTTGTTGTTGTTTTATTTCCATTTGTTGTTGTTCTATCCTATTTATCCTCATTTCCATCTCCTTATGGTTTTGTTGCATCATATTCACTATCATATGTGTCATTGTTTGCATCATGTCCATTATCTTTTTACTGTTCGCACCTTCCTGCCCTGCTTCATGTATGGGATTTAAATTAAGGTTACTTATACCTGCACTCGCACCTTCTAACGACTCTTGACTGCCAATTAGTGGTGGCTGTCTCCATTCATTTACATTCGAAATACCATCCATTTTGCTTGTAATTACTTTCTATTTCTTCAATATAACTCTTTTAACTTTGTTATATTCACGTCACACTTTGGACTCTCCAAATTTATAAATTAGCGTGTATTTCCAAATTATTTGCTTATACTTTCATTAATAATTCCTTTTCTCATTCGCCGACACGTTGGGCTGCCAAAATTATGCAGTGGAATGTGCTTTTTAATTGCTTATTAATATTTTTATTCACACTACAACTTATGCTGCCGGCTGTTCAGTCTAGTAGATTCCGCGAGCTCACATCTCACGGATCGCTCTTCTCAGATTAGGGCCAGGTTATGTTAGAAGTAAAACAATAAATGTCAATAAAAGTCTCGGTTAGCTAATTTACAAATTTTAATAAAAAAAAAATAAAAAAAAATCCCTTTACCGAATGTATAGGGTGCTAAAGCAACATTAACAGTAGCATTAGGAGGAAAGACTCTTTGTGAATATGACTCGCACACAGAGAAAAACCCCCTGTGACTCTCGAACAAATATAAAATTAATAAATAATGGAGAAATTTGTCAAGTTTGACCTCTACTTTAACCCCTACAATATCAAATGTAAAAAACAACAAAGTTTTCAAAACCGCGTAAATTGGCTTACAGTCATGCGCAAATAAAACACGACACAATTCAACCCACAACTAAAAAAATCCAACCTGAATTTAAAACGTTCTAGAATATCTTGAAGAAAAAACTCCACTAACTAAAAAAAAACATGACAACTTTCTCTAGTATTCATATACTACTTCAAATATCAAAATTATTACAAAGAATACATGAAATTATAATTAGCAAAATAATCGTAGTATCAAATATATAAATCAAATATTTTTAACGAACTTACATAGATCTATGCACTGATAACACAAAAAAAAAAACTACGTGAGAGATATCATACTTATTTTGGATCCCAAACTCTTGTAAAAATCGCAATAACATTACATGCACCTGAATAATATGCATAAACAAAAATAAAAACCCGATTTTACTTAAAACAGAGAATAAAAAATGAATTTCTTATCCTCTAACAACCGGTCACTTTAGAAGTTTAGATATCTCTGCTAAAATTTACCGCGAAAAATTCCTACATCTACTTCAATAGTACCACAACTGTCCACATCCATACGTTTAAACTAATAAACATACAGAGTCAGTTAAAAATATAATTACAAATATAATAAATATTAATAAAATTCAACAATTGTTCAAATTTTAAATCTTCCATCTTTTTCTCTCTCTCTGGATAGAAAAATCCACTACACAATCCCCAAATTTATCCGAGAACAAAGTCAGAACATTCCTAATCTTTTTTCAAGGATAAATTTCAGCACTACCACATGAGACAGTGTCGCACCCTGTCTTAGTTCCCCGCACTAACATGTTGCATTGTTGTTGAACAGGATCATCCTCGTTCTGATGCTGTAGTGTGATAAACGGATGCAATGCACTGATATGATAGCGTCCTTTTTTCTTACGTCCATCCATAGAGTACAGCTCATACGTCACATTATTAAAACATCTTGAAATACGATAAGGTCCTGTATAAGGCAGATCAAGCTTCTGACATTTGCCTTGATCTCTTCTGCCTAAACGATAGCTTTTTACTATTACCACATCTCCAACCTCAAATCTTGTTCTCGTGGTAATCTGTTCATTTTGTTTATTTATGTATTTCTGTGCATTTATTGTAATTCTTTGAGCAACTTGGTTTTTTAATTGTACCAGGTTGTCAACCCTTTCAGTTTGTGTATTCCAGGGTCTGGCAGGTTTCGTCCCATACATCACAGTCGCAGGACATTCCAATGTCACAGTATTGGGTATGTTGTTGATGTTGTCTTCAACATCCTGGACATGAGCAACCCATCCTGCATGGTTTTCGTAGGTTTTGATCCTTAGAAACTTTATTATTTCCTGGATATATCTCTCACACGGATTCCCGCATGGATGACGTATGGAAGAGAAAGAAATTTCAACATTACGATCATTTAAAGCAGTCTTAAATCTATCATTATTAAAATACGAAGCATTATCAGCTAATATTCTATGCATTTTCCCTTGATGCATAATCCATGAATCAATACACTGTATAGAGGTATCTGTGTTATATTGCGATGTGGGAAATAATTTAACGAATTTTGAAAACACATCTACCATTACTAAAATATTTTTATACTCAAATTCTCCTGGAATAAGATTCCCTAAATAATCTATAGCTACCAATTCTAATTTTTATGAGTAATTATACTCTTTACCTCATACTGGCAGGTTCGATTTTTATGTTTACCTAATCGGCAAGTAATGCAGTTTCTGACTACATCTTTAGCGATTATACGATCTTTCTTAGCATAAAAAGCCTCCCTAAATACCAGCCATACTTTATATCCCCCTATATGTCCCAAACTTTCATGAATTTGCAACATCGTTTGCCTTGCATACACCTCATTTACAGCAATATAACTCATTTCCCTAATCACTTTCATAATCAACCCCTCTTTCATAATAAAATTTTTATAATTATCTTTAGTACTTAATTGTTCCCTTATTACATCAAATCTTTCATCTCGCTGGACCTGAAGGATCATCTCAAATTCATAATTCCCCGTAGCATAGTGTCTATTATATTCATTCAACTCTACGTAATGAAATTTACTTTTACTGTTGTACATTCGTGACAACGCATCGGCAGAAACATTTAGAACGCCTTTAATATGCTTTATATCAAAAGTATACTCTGACAACAATAGTGACCATCGATACACTCTATTATTTTTAAAACGTGTATTCAAAAGTGATGTCAAGGCAGCATGATCTGTCTCTACAACAAAGCTTTTCCCCAATAAATAATATCTGAGCTTTTGAATCGCGTGTACCACAGCCAACATTTCTTTTTCACTAATGGTATATTTAACCTCATAGCTTTTCAAAATACGAGAGATAAAACATATCGGTTGTTCTATCCCTTCGTCATTTATTTGAATTAAAACTCCGCTTATAGCGACATCACTAGCATCCACTCTTAAAATAAACTGTTTATTAAAATCTGGTAATATCAATACTAATTGATTATAAAACTCTTTCTTTAACTCCTCAAATGCATTCATTCTTAATTCTGTCCATTTAAACTTTTCATTCTTTTTAAGCATTTCATACAGAGGAACACTAATACGTGCCAGGTATGGTACAAAACGTTTATAATAGTTAACCATGCCTAAAAATCCTCTAAGCATTCTTATATTCTTAGGTAGAGGATACTTCTTTATGAGTTCCAATCTACTCTCATCTGCACTTATATATTTAGTACTTATATTGTATCCCAAAAATTTAATTTCTTTCTTATAAAATTCACATTTACTCAAATTTACCTTTAACCCTTCTCTTGCTAACACCTCCATGATTTTCTCCAAATGTTGTGAGTGTTCCTGCTCATCCCTGCTGTATATTAAAATATCGTCCACGTAGTGAACCACAAACTCTTCATATGGTTCAAGAATTTGTTGCATCGCTCTAATTAAAGCTGCTGCCGAACTGCTCAACCCATATGGTACAGTCCTGAATTGATATACTCGTCCATCTACCATAAATCCACAATATTTTCTGGACTCCTTTTCTAATGGAACCAACCAAAAAGCACTTTTTAAGTCCAATTTACTATATATTCTTGCATTGTAACATTTCGCCAATAATGGTTCTATCGTAATAGGCGTCTCGAACTGAGGCTTTGTTCTTTCGTTCAGTCGACGTGCATCGCGTTTTACCTTTTTCAATAACACCATCTCTCAGCATCCTTTTTATTTCTTCATTTACTTGTGACTGAATATTTTTAGGAATGGGATAATTTTTCACCTTAAATGGTCTCGTCTCATCTACCTCTAAAGAATGTTGGTAATTTCTGGCAATACTAGAAAATTTATTCACTAAATAAATCTATATTCTTTTTGATTAAACTTTTTACTTCTTCTTCCTTATCCTCTTTGCAATCCAATTTCATCAAATCGATATCTTCAGGGAACTCCACTTCTCCATTTTCTTCCTTACCCATATCTTCCATCATCATTACTTCCTTTTCTTTTAAATCCTCTTCTTCTATATTATTAATAATTTTTTCACCATCCTCTTCACACTCCTTAATCCATTCGACTTTCGTATTATTAATTACTATATCCCTTTTTTGTATATCTATTATTGCATTAATTTTATCTAATAAATCTATTCCCAGTATTCCATCCCTTCCTAATCCTTTTAATACTATAAATTCTCCCATGAACTTATTATCATCTATCATAAATTCAACAATAAAAACTTTATTCACTACTGTTAAAATTTTCTTTGTAGCAGTCACTATTGTAATTTTACTCGTGGGCATATATTTCCCCACATTATTTTTAATCAAACATTCAATCACATTCTCATCTAAAAATGACGTTTCGCTTCCTGAATCAATTAAACAACTTAATTCTTTATCATTTATTTTAATTTTTATATGAGGTAAAACCGTGTTTATTGCGCATTTCGACTGTTCATACAATGCATTACATTCATTCCTTTTGGTTGGTCTTTCTAAAAATCCTTACTACATGCTAATTCTAATTTACCCTGTTTATCTTGTGTTTCTAAATTAAAATTACACCTAGTATCTTTAGGACGTGTCCCTGTATAATTTTTAACTTCTGATGAATTTTCCCTTCTTATATCTTTATTATTATTATCATCTATCCTACCTGGTGAAGCCATTCTATTATTTCTATTGCCATAATTATTTACTCGTTGAGGACTTAAATATTTATTATTATTATTTTCTATTCTAGAATATGGAGTTCTATTAACATTTCTATCTATATAATTACTCTGATATCTTTTGCCATATTCCATATCATCTAATCTTTTCAAAAGTTCAATAAACTGTTGCATGTCACTTATATTTTGAATGGCTACTGCCTGACTAATTTGTGCATCAAAATGTGTACTTAACTGACATATCAGATCTCTATCATTAATTTTAGGTTGCAGATATTTTAAAATTGAGTGTCTCCTCATAACGTACGACGCTCGTGACTCATTACTATTATTATTATATCTACCAACTAATAAATCATTTCTTACCCTCGTTTGTCTTGTTGTTCCCCAGAATTGACTGGTAAATCTGACCTCGAACTCCTCCATCGTCTTCACCTCATCCGAGATCATGTCCCACCAGGTCATCGCATCGTCCTTGAGACAGTTTCCTATCTTTTGGAGCTTCTTTTGGTCCCCCGGCACATCTTCTAGACTTTCTTTTAATTTTTTCAGAAAACCCATGGGATTTGTATTTGCCATACCATAAAATTTCGGCATTGGTTCATTTTGTACTGGTACAGGGATGAACACAGGCACACTCGCTTCACTCTTCTCTTTTCTCACTTGTTCAATTTGTTTCTGCATATACGTCATTTTCTGTTCCTGCCATTCTCTTTTCTCCTTTTCTTCTAAGAATTGATCTACACTAACAGTGTTTTGTGGTTTGTTTCGTTCGTTTATTAACGGAAATAAATCATCTATTATAATTTCTTTATCTGTTTGTTTACTGCTATTTATTGGTACTATTTGATCCACTATCTCTTCCACTTTTCTCTCTATATCCTCTTGTCGTTGTTTTATTTCATTGTGATTTTGTTGCATCATATTCATTTGTTGTTGTTTTATTTCCATTTGTTGTTGTTCTATCCTATTTATCCTCATTTCCATCTCCTTATGGTTTTGTTGCATCATATTCACTATCATTTGTGTCATTGTTTGCATTATATCCATTATCTTTTTACTGTTCCCACCTTCCTGCCCTGCTTCATGTATGGGATTTAAATTAAGGTTACTTATACCTGCACTCGCACCTCCTAACGACTCTTGACTGCCAATTAGTGGTGGCTGTCTCCATTCATTTACATTCGAAATACCATCCATTTTGCTTGTAATTACTTTCTATTTCTTCAATATAACTCTTTTAACTTTGTTATATTCACGTCACACTTTGGACTCTCCAAATTTATAAATTAGCGTGTATTTCCAAATTATTTGCTTATACTTTCATTAATAATTCCTTTTCTCATTCGCCGACACGTTGGGCTGCCAAAATTATGCAGTGGAATGTGCTTTTTAATTGCTTATTAATATTTTTATTCACACTACAACTTATGCTGCCGGCTGTTCAGTCTAGTAGATTCCTCGAGCTCACATCTCACGGATCGCTCTTCTCAGATTAGGGCCAGGTTATGTTAGAAGTAAAACAATAAATGTCAATAAAAGTCTCGGTTAGCTAATTTACAAATTTTAATAAAAAAAAAATCAAAAAAAATCCCTTTACCGAATGTATAGGGTGCTAAAGCAACATTAACAGTAGCATTAGGAGGAAAGACTCTTTGTGAATATGACTCGCACACAGAGAAAAACCCCCTGTGACTCTCGAACAAATATAAAATTAATAAATAATGGAGAAATTTGTCAAGTTTGACCTCTACTTTAACCCCTACAATATCAAATGTAAAAAACAACAAAGTTTTCAAAACCGCGTAAATTGGCTTACAGTCATGCGCAAATAAAACACGACACAATTCAACCCACAACTAAAAAAATCCAACCTGAATTTAAAACGTTCTAGAATATCTTGAAGAAAAAACTCCACTAACTAAAAAAAAACATGACAACTTTCTCTAGTATTCATATACTACTTCAAATATCAAAATTATTACAAAGAATACATGAAATTATAATTAGCAAAATAATCGTAGTATCAAATATATAAATCAAATATTTTTAACGAACTTACATAGATCTATGCACTGATAACACAAAAAAAAAAATCTACGTGAGAGATATCATACTTATTTTGGATCCCAAACTCTTGTAAAAATCGCAATAACATTACATGCACCTGAATAATATGCATAAACAAAAATAAAAACCCGATTTTACTTAAAACAGAGAATAAAAAATGAATTTCTTATCCTCTAACAACCGGTCACTTTAGAAGTTTAGATATCTCTGCTAAAATTTACCGCGAAAAATTCCTACATCTACTTCAATAGTACCACAACTGTCCACATCCATACGTTTAAACTAATAAACATACAGAGTCAGTTAAAAATATAATTACAAATATAATAAATATTAATAAAATTCAACAATTGTTCAAATTTTAAATCTTCCTTCTTTTTCTCTCTCTCTGGATAGAAAAATCCACTACAATATGTAAGTACATCACGCAGTTATTGAATAGCACTATTCATTCGGTTAACCGCACACAAAAAATATATATGCAGTTAACCGAATGAATATTATTCAACAACTGCTTGATGTACGAGGGGAGGTCTAGAAGTTCGTGGAATGGAGTGGGGATAGGGGCGCTCTGTAGGTGTCATTCTGATTGGCGACTCATCATTAGTGTATAAGTTAAGTTGCAGCTCTATAGCGTCAGTCGTTTACGAATAGTTGCCTGCTAAACAAGTCAATCCGAAAGATAACTTAAACTATGGAGAAAATTGAACACCGTGCTGTGGTAAAGATCCTTACAAAGCAAGGAAAGAACGCTCAAACCATATTGAATGAAATGGAAACCGTTTATGGGGAACAGTGCCCTAGTAAATCAATGATTTATAAGTGGCATGCTCTTTTTAAACATGGTCGGGAGTCGATTGAAGACGACCCCCGCTCAGGACGGCCAGTTGGCCTCAACTGGCCGTCCACATCAGACATCGTCGAAAAAGTGGAAAAAATTGTACTGGAAGATGCCCGTTTGAAGAAAAAACAATTATCTGCATTAGTTGGAGTATCAGATACCACCATTTTGCGTATCCTACATGACTACCTGGGTATGACAAAAGTCAGTGCAAGATGGGTACCGAGAATGCTCACGCCGCTGCAGAAACAGCAGCGCGTCGATGCGTTCAAACAATTTTTGGAGCTGTGTGGAGACGAACCTGCACAGATTTTGGAGCGGATTGTTACCGGAGATGAAACATCACTTTGAGCCTGAGTCCAAACAGGAGTCCATGCAATGGCATAAAAAGGGGACACCACCGCCAAAGAAATTCAAAGTGTCAGAATCGGCTGGAAAGTTGATGGCTACTGTTTTTTGGAATTGTGAGGGGATATTATTGATTGATTACAAAGAAAAAGGAAGGATCATAACCGGAGAATATTACGCAGCGATATTAGAAAAATGAAAGGAGGCCATCAAGGAAAAACGTCGAGGAAAATTGACCAAGGATGTGTTGCTCTTGCAAGACAATGCGCCGGTTCACAAGAGCAGAGTTGCAATGGCTGCTCTGCACAAGCATGGCTTTCAATCAATAGTCCATCCACCCTACAGTCCAGACCTGGCACCTAGTGACTTTTATTTGTTTCCCAATTTAAAAAAAGACTTTCGTGGAAGAAAGTTTTCCGACGACAATCCATTTTGAGGCGAAAGATAAAAAATATTTTTGTGATGGTTTAGAAAAATTAATTCATAGATCTAATAAATGTATTGTGCTTAAGGGTGACTATATTGAAAAGGAAAAATAGATTTATTGTTTCATTTTATTTACAACCCTTTCATTCCACGAACTTCTGGACCTCCCCTCGTACTTATGATGTAGACTATTTATATCGTCCGTCGTAATGACGTCCATTTGAGCCCGGTGTGTCTGGTCTGTACTGATTATATAAAACCTTATTTTGGGTTCCAGCAAGGACTACTTCATATTAATTTTGATTAAGTTCTATAAAAAATATAATGCTCAAAAATACAGAAGCTATCAATCCTCCATTTATTTTTCTACTTACATCAAACTCGTTGGATTTAAAAAGGTTTATATGCTATCACTTATACACTTATTCTTAATTTCATGTTTTTTTCGTAAGTAATTTGATATTACTAAATTTTTTAGTCAGAAGGGTATGATTATTTCTACTAACTGATGAGAGTTCCATTTGAAAAGTTTTTATAATAATTAATATAGTAAAAAGTTCAGTCGTATTCTTTACTTACTTTGCAACTGTCCTTTGTCCGGAATGCAGGGATGTATTGTAGGACAGCCGTCCGATGCTAATAGTAGCGGTCAGAGTAGTTAAACCCGTACTATGTGGATGTACATTTCACAGATCGATAACTATTACAATATAATAATTACTAGAGCTACATTATGAGGTTTGCGTACTGTAGTATATTAACTGATACCCGGTTAAGATTCGTTATCCCATGGTGGATGAAATCGGAGAAGAATTGCTGCATCAGATATGTTTCGGCATTTGTTTAGGAGTGTTCTCTGTGATAAAAATATATTCTTATATGCAGAAAACCACCGTTCCACATCTAATGATATGATGGCACATCTAATGATGTGATGGCTTAATTGAAGTAATACCATACATCCGTGCATTCCAACAAAGTGCGTAACTCTACTCATCAATTTTACTTTTTTCAGGGGGTGCGATTTATTCTTCTGATGAGGAAGGTTCTGATATTGAAGCAAGAAGAGCTAGGAAACTGGATAAAGCAAAAGTACTAAAAGATTCTGAATCCAGTGAAGAAAGTGAATAAAATTAGTTTTATAATTGATTATATTGTAAAATAAATTAATTTCCACAATATATTAATTGTAGTGTATTGAATGTAAAATAAATGAATTTTAATACGATTTTTATTTAATTGGTTCATATGTGATTATTAAAGACTTAGGTAGACAAGCTCTGCGTTGGGTTTACTGAAATAAATGTTATATAGAAAAATGCTTTCCGTTTGAATTACACTTACGCGTATTCGTAAATACGCCTATAAACAACTTCATACTATCACAGATGTTCATGTATACATATAGCACGCGAAGTGCTGGTAAAGTGAATCTCTCGAGCTCACGCCTCTGTGAGCCGACCGGAAATGGCGGTCTTTGGTGATTATGGTTAAAAAAAATCAAGAAGAGTTTTAAGAGTTTATTTAACAATTTAAATACAAAAATAGCTTATAAAGAAGTGCATTCAATTAAAAACAATTTTTCATGTAATTATAATTCTTTTTGTTTGAAAAGAGTGCTAGGTCATAAATACGAAATAAATTAAGGAGTGATAATTGAAATGTCATATATATACATTTTAATTTTGTTCCATAGCTATCGTATAGCTATATAGTACAATTACAAACGAAATAGGAATAAAAATTCTAGGTTAAAATTAAATAGCAATATAAGGCACATACATATTGTTTTTTGTTTCTACATAAAAAGTAAAACTAATCGTGTTCGAATTTTCAATCATATTTACGCGTGATTATGGGAAATCGGACGATCCTCAGTTGATTTCCGAAATCGCATAACACTGAATCTCGAAGCATTAGCAGATGTTTTACGAATACAAAAGGTGATCGCCCTAACACAATATTTCGTACACTTTCTCCTGTTCTGACATCATATATTGATAAACTTCCCGATCTGGCTGTCACGACCAAATGAGAACTTAACATTTGTATTTGACTTGTGAATGTTTGTTGAACGTGTATAGTCGTGAGTAGGTGTCCTTGAAATCGCTCCCAAACGCAGATCCTCTCGTCTCCGCCTAGTGAAATGACGTAACTGACTGAGTACGTTAGAGAGACAACGCTACCGTCATGCGCTTGGATGCTGTACATGCAAGTACCTGTAATGAGATGTAAGAATTGTAAATATAAACAAGAATATTAAAAAAAAGCAAATGTAGTATTATATAAGTTACGAGTTTCTGAGTTAAAAGCATATTTTCACTGACAAATTTACTTCACAGTGATTGAAGTCTACAAGTATAAATAAAAAAAAATGTTTATTGAAATTCCAATCTATCGGGAAGTTTTGCTCTCTCAAAACTTCTTTCTCTTCCAAAAATTGCTCTAAATGCATTTTAACGCCTGTGATTTATTATATTTATTTATATGGAAAGAGCGGAATATCGATATATTTGGATAGCTCTAAAAGGCTACGTGCTTAAATTAATCAATATTTTTTTTCCTAGGACGATTAGGGAACAACTTACAAACAAAAAATGGACCGAATTACAAGGTCGCCATTCAACCTTTTAAACGCTTTTACCGCACCAACTGATAACGGTTTCTTACATTGTTATAGGTCTACTTAACGTCAAGTTTCATTCAAATCTCGGTGTCTCCTAGATTGGGTGGCTTTTCTTGTTAGTCAATGTTTTGGCTTAATGTTTCCTGCAGTGGTTTCTATTCAGATTCAAGTCTAGAGAAACAACACCTTGCTATCTAAATAGTTTTGCCCCTTATTCGGGATCATTATCGTGTTGGAACATACAATTTTGTACATAATTCGAATCCCTGAAAGAAGAGCGTGGTTCTCTAACGCTTGTAACTCTCTTCTTTATTTAAATAATTAAATTTGAAACAATCCCAAATCATTACCGATTATGCTTCGTATTTTACTGTAGGCACGATGTGTCGTTTTTTTTTTGGTTGAACTACTGTTATAATATTTTATTAATCAGTTCCTATATATGTTTGTGTATGTTGGTGGTGTATTTCGCCGGTGACGGCGCTAGGAGCGTATTGGAATTTTCCGAAGAAGTGGTGGAAAAGGTTGTCGAGAGACTTTCGTTTTTGTTTAACGAATAACTTAAGTTGCACGTGTTCGATATACGAGGCCATTCATTGTGAGTTTGGAGTTCTGTTGATGTTATTTTTGGGATATAATTACCTAATTACGGTATAAGCTTTTGTTGGCTTAATTAAACGGCAACTGGAAAGAAACCCAAGAAAACCTTCGTGGTAGTCGCCTTTTGTAGGTTTCCTTTTTTTTTTTTGTTAACCCCTTTGTTGTATTTTCCGCTCCATAATTCTCGTGGTATCTTCTTTATTAGGGTGACCAGGCCTATTAAATTGGGGTTGCGATATATTGAAAAACCGCCCTGATGTTCAAAGATTAAAATTGCCTCTGGAGTTACACGAGGTGGGCATTGACCACGTCTAAATTGATCGAGCAGTTGTCTAATGTAATTGACATTTCGCCGATAAAAGATAAGTATGTTTTGACATTTGTGTCCCGGAAAAACGAGCGGCCATTTTATAGAGTATTTCTTTTCTTCGATGTAATGGCCGATGGCTTCAATTTTAATTTGTCCATCATTTAACTAGACCTATTTTACTGCTTTAAATTGAATTTGTCGTTCATTCAATTAAGGCTATTATATTGTTCTAATTTCTCATTTGCTAAGTAACGAGTGATCATTAAAATTTTCGCTCAAGTAAGCCATGTACACAAAAAGTATGTCCTAACTTAAGTTATTAGAGGAGATCTGTCATTATAATTTCAAACGTCATGATTGTTAAAAAATAATTTGAAATGCTGACTTTTATATTAAATATATTTATAATTTTTATACAAAGTAATAGAATATTATAAAAAATGTGTAAAATGTTGTCCATTCTCCACCAAGCATAATCGCACTCTATTTCGTAGAGCATTGAAAACATTGATCAGTATTTGTGGTGAGTTATTGATGTGTTCACATTTTTCTATGATTTTATGTCTTAACTCTTGTAGATTATTAATTGGTGTTTCATAAATATTCTTTATATATGGCCACACAAAAAAATCCATGACTGTTAAATCACACGATCGTGGTGGATATGGAATCGCTGTATTTCTACTTATTATCCTATCGTCATAAAATTGTTGCAAAAACTGAATATTTTCAAGTGTAACGTGAGATGTAGCCCCATCCTGTTGAAAATATCCGACCTGGAGTTCATCATTAGTCAATTGATTAGTAAAAACACTGATAATTTCGTTACGATATTTCTCCGATGTTATCGTGTCCTCAAAGAATATTGGTCCTATTAATCGGTGACGACTCACACCTACCCATACGCCTATTTTTTCTGGATGTAGAGGAACTTCTCTGTAGAAATGAGGATTTTCACTGGACCACATACGCATATTTTGCGAATTAACATAACCTTTCAAATAAAACCAAGCTTCATCGGTGAAAAAAGTATGATTTCAAATATTGTCTGTCATTGTTTGAATAAACCATTGGCAAAATTGTGTTCTTTTTTCATAATCCGTAGGTAATAGATTTTGTACAGAAGTTAATTTATATGGATACATGTGCAAGTCCTTTTTTAAAATTTTTTGACATGTTCCATACGAAAGCCCTACTTGTTGCGAAACTCTGCGAATAGATGTTTGAGGAGATTCGTTAATAATTTGTCTGACATTTTCAATTACGCCGCGACTTCTCTTGAGAGGAGGACCGCTTCCTTTTTTCCTTAAAATACTGCCTGTTTGACGAAAAAGATTTACACAATGCATTAGCGTATCACGGCAAGTTTTATAGCTAGGAACAGTATTTGGATATCTCTCTTCAAACTCCGCAAGGCAATTTTCTATTGAATGCTGCCAAATACCATCAATTTTTTGAGATGTCAGGAAGTAACATTCTACCATAAACGCTTTATGCATATCATTAAAGGCCATTACTTTTTCTTTTGATGAAACTTTAAAATATATATTTGACACTGACAGATGTTTGAAATAACATCTTAATGACTAAAGCTACGACATAATTTTTATATACACGGCCAGCTACGAGTGAAAATTTTAATGATCGCTCGTTAGTTAATTGTATTATTTTGCTTTAATTTTCGCTTGCCGATCGTTTATTTAAATTATATCGTTTTCATTTCTGTCGATCCGCTAATTAATTTTATTAGATTGCAATTAAGGAAGTAACGTTATAACTGTTTGTGAGTGTTTAGTACGGCCAGACAGAGGCTAGTGTTTGTGCGACCAGGGACAGAGACTATGAAAATACGTACAAAGGAGGGAAGAAAAGAGAGAGAACATCATAATAAGATTTTACAGTCCACGTCGTCGTAAAGACATATTTTGTATTGAGTTAGAAAACTAATATTAAGTGTTAATGTATGTAAAATAAATCATTACTAAAATCAGTGTCTAATAAATACAGAAACATCAACCAATTAACAATAACTTTTAAATTATAATATCCAGTCAATAGCATGTAATTTAATTTTTATTATCGTTTCCTTTTTATAAGCAATTTTAGGAAGATCACAGATAATTCATTTTCAGTTTTAATTACGAGGGGTCTTTTATATTTTGCATATAGCCCTGGAATAAAACAATAGATAGCTTTTAAATACTGTTTTTCGTATTCTCCACAATGATTTATGCACTTTTGCACATCGACTGCTCCTTCTGACGACTGGAACCTTTGATCACGCAGTCCATCCTTGATTTTAGAAAAGGTAAAGAAATCGTTGGGACTTAGGTCGGGACTATGCGGAGGATGGTCTAACAATTCGACGTTTTGTTGCGTTAAAAATTCAATTGTTTTACGAGCTGTGTGCGAACTTGCATTGTCTTGGTGGAGGATGATTCGTCGTTGTGGGTAGGTTTCTCGGAGCTCAGCGAGACTTGCTGCAAACAAATGGTTGTATACCAATCGGCAGTAACAGTTCTTTGATCTTGTAGAGAAATTGTTGCTACGTGATCTGGTGTCGCGGACACCTTTTTGGAGACACTTCGCGAATGGATTACTTTTGTCGACGTTTCTTCACCTTGGAACACCCAAACAGATGACTGGCGTTTTTTTTTCTGACTTGTATGAGTAAATCCAAGATTCATCACCACTCACCATGTTGAACACGTTTTTAGAGTTTCCTGTGGTGAAGCGGTATAGTTTTCTGTTCTTCGGTCAACAGATGCGGTATTCAACGGGAAACTATTTTTTTAACACACAATTCTTCATGCAAAATTTTTTGAGGTCTATGAAATTCCCAATGATGCCTCAATTTCGCAATATGTCACATTTGATCTTCGTCGTTGAGCTTGCGCACAGCATCGACGATTTCCTGAGTGACTGCCGTTTTTAGTGCACTTGCTCTTGGATCGTCGCTAAGGCTAATCCGTCCACGTATCAATTCGCCATACCAACAGGAAATTGTTGACTGATGTGGGGTTTCATTACCGAAAATAGAAACCAACTCGGCGAGGTATTCTTGAGATAATTGTCTTCTAAAATTATAAAATATTATGGCGCGAAAATTTTCACGGTTTAAATCCATTTTTCGACTAACTTGTCAACTTTGACAGTTCGTTGTAGCTACAACACTACACGTATCGTAGTGAAACTTTGGATTTAGCCTAACTAGAAATGGAAGTTAATTTTTAGGACGGACAGTTGATTAGTGGCGCCCTCCATGTTCCAGGTATGTAAAACATTAAAGATATACCTCGTAATCTTCGTTTTGCAAAAATATAATTGCAGTTCTGTAAATTATGATGATTTATTTATTTATTTTTGTTAATATCGCCTTTTAGACTAGGCCAATTGTAATTAATTTTAAAAATATATATTTATATGAAATACACATGATGCGCAGTATAAACGTTACACCCAAACTTGAACGTTGTGTACCAAAATAAAACAATGAGACTCTTCGTTGAATCATCAATATAATTTCAATAACCAAACGAATTATCTCAAAAATTCAGGATCTGAGATTCTTTTAATTTGAAATTGTAAGTTTCTATACTACGAAATAAACATCAACAAAATATATATTTTAATGTAAATATATCAAATTTATTGAACTTTTATTTTTTGTAGTATATCATTAACCAATAAAAGAATATAAAATATTTAATATTGCTAATATATTATTAGAATAATTGAAACATACATGAGTAGGTAAACCTCACCAGTTTTGTATAATACAAAGGTATTTTTAATAATATAAAATATTATTAAAAATCTGGTGTGAAGAACACAAATGCAGGTTCACTATTAATATTTTCTGTGAACGTGTCCGAATATATCCTATCCCCAGAGACGTAGATACGTATTTCGCTTTTCTACAAGCTCATCGGTACGCCCCTGCTGGAGAAAGGATATTTCCAGACACATTCACAGAAAAGAACCACCCGCCCTATCACCGTAATTATCCAGACCGAGCGCAGAAGTAAATTCGGCGCTACCTGTTGTCAGACAGCCGAAGTACCTCGCATACCGTCCACATAATTAATGTGAAGTAACGACGCCCTTCCAAAGGTTAGCACAGCCAAACTCTCTAGAAAACTGCATTTTGTTTGTGTGCCGTAGTATGAGTGAAGGCACAAACAAAATGCAGTTTTCTAGAGAGTTTGGCTGTGCTAACCTTCGGAAGGGCGTCGTTACTTCACATTAATTATGTGGACGGTATGCGAGGTACTTCGGCTGTCTGACAACAGGTAGCGCCGAATTTACTTCTGCGCTCGGTCTGGATAATTACGGTGATAGGGCGAGGTGGTTCTTTTCTGTGAATGTGTCTGGAAATATCCTTTCTCCAGCAGGGGCGTACCGATGAGCATGTAGAAAAGCGAAATACGTATCTACGTCTCTGGGGATAGGATATATTCGGACACGTTCACAGAAAATATTAATAGTGAACCTGCATTTGTGTTCTTCACACCAGATTTTTAATAATACTTTATATTATTAAAAATACCTTTGTATTATACAAAACTGGTGGGGTTTACCTACTCATGTATGTTTCAATTATTCTGATACATTACACATGCGGTTAAGCCGTAGTATGAGTGAAGGCACAAACAAAATGCAGTTTTCTAGAGAGTTTGACTGTGCTAACCTTTGGAAGGGCGTCGTTACTTCACATTAATTATGTGGACGGTATGCGAGGTACTTCGGCTGTCTGACAACAGGTAGCGCCGAATTTACTTCTGCGCTCGGTCTGGATAATTACGGTGATAGGGCGAGGTGGTTCTTTTCTGTGAATGTGTCTGGAAATATCCTTTCTCCAGCAGGGGCGTACCGATGAGCTTGTAGAAAAGCGAAATACGTATCTACGTCTCTGGGGATAGGATATATTCGGACACGTTCACAGAAAATATTAATAGTGAACCTGCATTTGTGTTCTTCACACCAGATTTTTAATAATATTTTATATTATTGAAAATACCTTTGTATAATATATTATTCTAACAAAAACTTCCTAAACAAAGTCAATAAACAACAGTATTGAACTAATTTCACAGCAAGCCGAATAAGGCTATCTCCTGGACAACTTATCTTTTTTATTTAATATAATATTTCAAAGATGTACGCCTTAACTTAAAATGACAAACGTGCGTAGTATTTATCTGTGTTAGAAAGAGATAAGGTACAATTTGCGGTTCACACTTGGGCTTTACGAAGTGTATTTGGATATTATTTTGTATGTTCATAGATATATTTCTCATTACTTTTGCGACTTGGTATCTAGGTTAGGTATCTCACGGTGCGCTATCGTGAATATCTTATTTAAATTACCTGTTAGTAAATCCCAAATGCAAAGCATTCCATCTTGAGATCCACTACCAGAAGTTCCTGGACATACTCTATCAATGAACAAGCAAGTGATTGGACCACAATGACCATGTAAAGTATACAGAGGTGTACCATCTTCTAAACGAAAAACTTTTAAGGTATGGTCTTGACTACCACTCAATATTCTTCCACCTTCACAATCTAAACAATTTATGGGTTGTTGGTGTGCTTTTGCTGTTAATACTTTAAAACATCGCATGTCTTCTTTAGTATCATTCTAATAAAGGTAATACATGGAAACAATATATGGTAACATAGTTTTAAAAAATATTTTGTTTTACCTGCATTATAGTTTTGCAGTCAATAGAGCCGGCTGATCCTGTTCTAACGTGTGTGCGTCTATAAGCTATTGAAAAATTCCAATCAATTTGACGTCCATGTGTAAATGATTGAAGTTGTAAAATATCTATAGAACCGTAAAGTCGAGCTGCCACAACTCTTGAACCGACTATTTTTACTGACGTGATACCGACGCCACTGATGTCGTCATATATATACTGTAATCACAACAAAAAATGTTTTGGTTTAGTACTGTTATGCACGTGTGGTGCAATTTTGCTTTAAGATGTTTTGTAGTGGAAATACAATGCTGAGTAAAATAGTAGGTTAACTACAAAAAAATAAGTATTTCTTGGTAAAAATGAAGCATTTAATGAAAGTATGTCATTAAAGAGTGGTTGTAAGAAAATTCTCGAAATTGGAGCGATTTCGTCATGATGTGATGAGCCCCATTATTTACGATATGCGCTGGAATGAAAATAATCAAGGAAATGAATGATAATGGATGATTAAGCCACAAAGTCTCCAAGAAAGTATTTCTAGAGAAGCAAAAATATATTTATACAAAACAGTTCTACGAAGAAAGATACAAATTAATTAATTTTCAAAACACTATACAGAACACAATAAAGTGTGGTACAGAAATCAAAGACAACATGGTTAAAGTTAATACAAGACGAAGGCCTAAAAAACACACATCAGAGCTTCAATAAAATTGTGTACTTAGATTATAAACAAATTTTTAACATAATGATATACTGCAAATACGACAAACGTATATAATGACATTTTAAACTTATAAACAGGTAGGTAAGTTAGTACCATGACATTAATTCGCCTTTCAGTTTGTAGCTGGTTTGCTACAGAAGACTTCCCAAAATTAAAATAAAATTTCTTGTGTGAACAGAAACAGGTCTAACTATCTAGTAAATTCATTTGTTGGCTTATAAATGAAAGATGTATGTGAAAGAAATTACACTTCTGGACAAAACTAAGGAGCCGCCAAATAGCTTGAAATAATTTTTCCAATTTACAAGTTTTAAAGTCATTTTAAAGACTTTTCACGTCATAATTTGATGTTGATTAAACACAATTCAAAAAACAATTAACAATAGTAAGACATTCTCTGCTAGGAAACGAAATGTAAACAAAAAGGTCTAATTGTTGACACCTTTTTAAGTCATTTAAATAATAAACCCTGTTTTTTTGTTTCTAGAATAAGTGAATTTGTTTGCATTAAGTTAATTAAATATGTCTAGACACCATTGCAGGCCAGAAGAGTATCCCAAATGATTATTCTCCTTCGTGAAAAATATTCACAAAGAGAAATTGCTGGAACTCTAAATACCAACAAATCTGTGGTACGGAGGATCGCAGCACGGTTCAGAAGCATTGAGAGTTTTAAAAGAAGATGCGGATAACGTGCTAAAAGAAAAACAACACGCAGAGAAGATCGCTATATCGAACTTCAGAGTTTAAGAAAACGATTTCCAACATCTCGTGAGTTAAAAAATGATCTTCGATTGGCCCCTGAAAAATAAATTTCTACCAAAATAGTAAGAAGTCAATTTGTCTGCTAGAAAACCAGCAACCGGTCCAATTCTCACAGCTACGCACAAAAGAAATCGCTTAAACTTTTGTCAAAATCATCAAGGTTGGAACAAGGGGCAGTGGAACTGCGTTTTGTTTTCGGGCGAGTCCAGATTCCTCCTAAACGGGAATGATCGGCGCGTTTGTGTAAGACCAGGTGAGCGATTTGCACTATGTACCATTCGAGCATTTGACAAATTTGGTGGGGGTCAGTGTGGGATAACATACATACAATTTAATGGCCGCGCAGAATTGGTTTTGATACGAAATGGGTCGCTAACAGCAATGAAATATAAAGACGAAATTCGTGTACCTTATGTTCAACCATTTACCGAAAATTTGGGCAATGGATTCATATTTATGCAAGAGAATTCCAAATCCAGTGCAAATATCCAGTGTTTGGAGTGGCCTGCCAAAAGCCCTGATCTCAATCTTATTGAGCATCTCTGGGATCAATTGGGCAAAAAAATTAAAAACGCACCGAGACCGTCAATAACACTTGATGAGCTCTCTTAACATACTTGTTCAAGAACGGGAACAGATACCTCAAGAAAGGATCCGAAACTTAATCTCATGCATACCAAGAAGATTAGGAGCGTGTATTGCTGCAAGAGGAGGGCACACACGCTATTATAATGTTACTTTTGTTAACTTATTACAAATTATGATTTAAGTTCATGAGAGGACGGTAATTTAGTTTAATTTTTGGCTTTTTTAAGTTCATAAAAGTAAAGTCTGTTAATTTTAATAGCCCTTAAATTAACTAAACTCTAAGGAAACACTTGAATTTATAAATTTCATTAGTAGTTTCATTAAATTTTGTTATCTTGTTTTCAATTTATTTTGAATTTTACTGGTTGTTCTTCAATTTTGTCCAGAAGTGTATATCGGATAGTTCGAAGACAAGGCTGTACGAAAATTATTTAAGTGATGACTGAAAAAAAGTAAAAAATTATTTACTTATTTAATAACTTTATTTACAAAAAGTGTTTTCCACCAAAAAATTATTTTTTTTGTTTTTCTATATTTTCATAGTCATTAATTAATTAAATTAAAAATACAGGTAGTATCAGAACTTTATCAGTATGTCAAAAGGCGTTTAGATGGGCGTTGTAAAGATTAATGTTCGAGAGTGATTCAAATATGGTCCACTACGTTTTATACATGTTTGTCAGCAAATTGAAAGATTTGTAATGTCAGCATTATAAAAAATAACGGGGCGAGTATGTATCTAATTGCACACGAACTTTTCCACATGTATATTGCTCTTAAGCTTTTACCCTCTTAATAGTTTGAGCTATAGGGTGGATGATCAAGAATTTTGCAATAAAAATTTGTTTGTTGTGTTATTGCGGCCTGGCATTGTTTTAAAGGAGCAACACACTTCGAATTGGAATTTTACGTTGATTTGACCAATACGTTGTCTTCATCTTTTTTCATGATCTGATAATCACATCCATAGATCTGTAACTTTGAAACAAATAAAAGTGGGTATACAAGTTTTGCGTTTTTGTTACTTGAAATGAAGTCTACTTTACACTCCTAAAATTGGAACATAACGATACTGGACATATATATATGGTATGTATGGTGGAATTCAACGTGTATGTTGATGGTAAATAGCACTATACAGTACAAATCTCTTCCCTACAGTCACCTACAAACGTGTATTACGTATGTGTGCGTTCGAGAAGCGAGGAGTGGGGACGCATGAAGCGATGCATACATGCCATTAGTTACAGTTTACTAGCGAAGTTGGATGGTTTGCTCAACTTTTGCAAATAGTCGGTATGCACGATGGATATTTTTACCCTTGAACAAAAAAATATGTCGTAAAACAGTATCATCTTGGTCGCAGCATAAGAGAAATTGCACGGGTATTTCAAATTAACTTTCAACGTACCATTGCGTTTGAAACGATAAGACACATAATTAAAAATTTCGAAAAATATGGCTGTTTAAATCCGTTAAAACATACGAAGGTAAAGGTACCGCAAAATGAAGAACGTGATTTTTGGATTTGTGCTTCTGTAGAGGAGCAGCCACAATTGTCTAGCACGAAAATCGCCGAACAGCTTAACATTGCCAGCTGCACCGTTCGTAGGGTTTTGAAAAAAATAAGTTTCATTCGTATAAATTAAGGAAAACGAATGAGATTTTTCCCGATGATAAATATAAACGTATGCAATTTTGCGAACAAGTCATCGAACGATGTAATAACGACAATAATTTTGTAAAAAACATATTGTTTACTGATGAAAGTTCATTTCCTTTATATGGTCGCCATAATCCAAGCATTGCAAGATATTGGTCAAGGGAAAATAAGCATCTTGTTTATAATGCCAGAACTCAATATCCGGAAAAATTAAATGTTTGGGCTGGCCTATTGGGCAACAATATAATTGGTCAGTTTTTTATACAAGGAAACCTAAATGCAGCCAAATATTTAAGTCTTCTGCAGGATAATATAATTCCTGCTATACGAAATGTAGCAGACATAAATCTTATTTGGTTTCAGCAAGACGGTTGTCCTGTTCATAATGCTGTAATTGTCAGAGAATATTTGCGCAGCATATTTGATGACAGAGTACTAACCGGCTGGAGCGATATTCAATGGCCACCTAGATCACCTGATCTATCTCCTAATGATTTTTTCTCTGGGGTCACCTTAAGACATCAATTTATGGGTTTCCAAATAACAGACCTAATAATCTGGAGGAATTACGGGCGAAAATAGTTGAGTCTATCCTAAATATTCAACCGCAAACGATTTTAAATGTTCAGAGAAACTTTTATGACAGATTAGGACATTGCTTGTTTGCATTAGGAGAATGTTTTGAGCATACAATACATTAAATAGTTTACTTTTTATTTTTTTAATTCTAGTTTTATTTATTATGTATAGAATATAGAAGTTATTATGATTTACCGCTTTATTTATTGTTATTGTTATAGGTACAACTGACATTGTTTTAAACGTTAAAAATATTAAAATCTTCCAAAAAGTCCATACTTATTTGTATTTATTATTACATAAAGTCCCTATTATTGACGGTAGTTCCACATTCATCGACGTTTATACTATGTATGTGCTTACTGCTTACATCCAAACTGATCTACAGTACATTATGCAATGGATTTTTCCTTGGACAAGAAAGGAAAATGATTGAACGATATTAAATTTTTTTGTGTAGTACATTTATTAAAATTATCTATTTCATTTTTGATGTTTATTTATTTCAGACGGGGATCGTTATAAATATATTTAATTTTAAGTGATGAATTTTATTATGTTTGAAATTTTGATCCATCCTCGTATATTTAGGTTGGTCAGATGATTAAAGTTGCCGCTACCCCGGATATCGTATTATTTTAAAATGTGTATTTTCTGTATATTTTTGATTTTATAGTTGGTGGGGATGTCCAAGCGGATATTGGAATTTCATTTTTGGTCAGAGAGATATCTAGACTTCGACAGTGACCGGGTTGTTAAAGAATAAGATATTCAATTTTATTCTCTGTTTTAATAAAATCGGGTTGTATTTTGTTTATGCAAATTTTTGAGGTGCATGTTAATGTTAATTCGATTTTTTGCGAGAGTTTTGTGATTATAATATGATCTTATAAGTAAGATATCTCTCACGTAGTTTTGTATTATCAGTGCATAGATCTATGTAAGTTTGATAAAAATATTTAATTTATATAATTGATACTGCGTTTATTTCTATTATTATATTTCATGTATTTCTTGTAATAATTTAGATATTTGAAGTTAGTATATGGGTATTAGAGAAAATTGTCATGTTTTTTGTTAGTGGAGTTTTTCTTCAAAGATAATATTCTAGAACGTTTTAAATTCAAGGTTGGATTTTTTTTTATTGTGGGTTGACCTTGTCGTGTTATTTTGCGCACGACTAAAATTCAATTTTCGCGGGTTTTGAAAACTTTGTTGTTTTTGACATTTGATTGTAGGGGTTAAAGTAGAGGTCAAACTTGACAAATTTCACTAGTATTTATTAGTTTTATTTTTGTTCGAGAGTCACAGGGGGTTTTTCTCTGTGTGCGAGTCATTATTCACAAAGAGTGTTTCCTCCCATTGCTACTGTTAATGTTGCTTTAGCACCCTATACATTCGGTAAAGGGATTTTTTCTTTTTTTTTTATTAAAAATTATAAATTATCAAAGAGTGACTTTTATTGACATTTATTGTTTTACTTCCAATATATAACCTGGACCAATTCTGCAAGGAACGATCCGTGAGATGGGAGTTCGTGGATTCTACTAGACTGAATAGCCGGCAACATAAGTTGTAGTGTGAATAAAAATTAATAAGCAATTTAAAAATAAATTCCACTGCAATATGTATGTATGTATGATAAATTATCATACATACATACATGCTATGTGCGTCCCCACTCCTCGCTTCTCGAACGCACACATACGTAATACACGTTTGTAGGTGACTATAGGGAAGAGATTTGTACTGTATATTAATTTCTAACTACACTTGTGTAGAATTAGGGTGTCCTTTTGTAGAAAAACACTATTTTTGTTTCGTGACGTTTCGGTCTTGTATTTAGACCTTCCTCAGACATAACCTAAACTATATGGGCTATTGATTGTATTACTCCACACGCGAGCCTGTTACAGCCTGTGGAGTAATACAATCAATAGCCCATATAGTTTAGGTTGTCTGAGGAAGGTCTAAATACAAGACCGAAACGTCACGAAACCAAAATAGTGTTTTTCTACAAAAGGACACCCTAATTCTACACAAGTGTAGTAAGAAATTAATATATATATATATATTACACAGTCATTGCTTTATAACGATAAATGAAAACACAAAATTAAATTTATCGCAGTTGTTAAAATTATTGTTGCTATTAGTTCCATTGTTTTTATAGGTACAAAATCTGGTGATTTCTATGATGAAATGAATTCAACAAACTTTTTCACTTGAGTCAATAAACAGTTACTGCCTAATCTTCCACCAAGAACTGTACTGGTAATTGATAACGCATCATATCATAATGTCAAAATCGAACACGATCCAACATCATCCTCCAAAACGGCAGAAATGATAAAAGTAGCTTGTAGCAAGAAATATAGCTTTTGATGTAAAGTGGACAAAGCCGGAGTTATATGAATTAATAAAGAAAAATAAAAGTGAAAATCCAAGATATAAACTGGATACACTATTATGGGCCTATTGAGGTGCCTCCTTATCACCCGGAGTTAAATCCAATCGAAAAGATATGGGCGATTGTAAAGAATTGGGTTGGAACCAGAAATGTCACTTGTAAGTTAGCAGACGTCGAAAATTTGGCAAGAGAAAAATTCGCATCTGTAAATGTAGAAGAGCGGACATCTGTTTGCAGCTACGTAGATGAAGTTGTTGAAAATTATTTACAAACTGAGCATTTCTTAGGTGATGTAACAGATAATCTAGTTTTTATAGTTAATACAGAAGAAACTGATAATGAAGAAGATAGTTATAGCGATGATGACTCTGATATTGAAGATTATGATGGTGTTCAACTACTGCCAGAAGAAGTAGAATAAAATTATAGGGGTAAAACAGCCACAAATGGACATGCGGCATTGGATGTTCTGTTACTTTTCTTAAATCTTTTGTAAAACTTCAAATTTAAAAAATAGAACAATTTGATACTTTTTTATACCACATATATATACTGATATTAACATACATGTATTACACTGTTATTGTTTTTTTGCATATGTATTGTAATATTACCTGGCAAAAATAAAGTTTTCTAAATAATTTCATCTTACAGATGTTAACTTGTATCAATTATAACAATATACTGTTACGCATACAAATACACTTTCCTGCATACGGCCTGTGTAAGTGCAAGTTTTCTCTATTATTTCTCTTAAAACCCTCGTAGCTCTAACATTTAAATAAATTTCTACTAATGATTTTTAATTTGCTTCAAACTCCATTTATCGAACAGTTTAGACCCTTCAACTACAATATTCTCAACCCATTTCATTCGTTCTATTCATCTTGAAAGCCTTTGTATATTAGCAAGCGGTCATCTTCTTAAATTCCCTATCCGAAATGCTCGCAAGATTTTCACTGCTAACTCGCTAAAAGTCACACCGAATTTCAAACCAATTATGAAGGAATTTTTGCTTTGAAATATAGATCTTCTAGACGCATCTGTTTTGTGAAATATTGCCTTTCTATAATTAATTCTAGTTTAATTTTTGATTACAACGCTTATTGCGCCATCTCCTTTCCGTTGTTCGCCCTCTGTGACAGGAAACTCACTTGCCGACTCCTATTAGAAACTTTCGTCTCTGGTCATTAAATTATTCAACGTTTTAAGTTAGGTTTGACACATTTTGCGATATGAGATCATCCTCGAGATTTTGAAAACTATATCCTCTTCTTTCTTTACTTCCGTCAATTACGATGACGTGTATCCGGCATGTTACTTCTATATCGATACGGCAGCCATTGAGACTTAAGCTTCATAAGCGCTGTGTCGTGTTTGTGTCACGTGTTATTTAAAACTAGATTTCTGCGGTGAGTTTTTGAAATCCCCTTAATAATTTTTACCATATCGCATTTTGAACTTTCAGGATTCTTATAAACGTTTTATAAAACTAGGTTTTCTCTGAATTTCTGAGAAATATTTGGATATCTATTGTGAAGCGTAAGGCGTCTCACCGGTAATTTTAACCTGTGTTTTGGGGCATAATTTTGCTGATCGAAATACTTCGACGCAGTTCTGAAACTCCCTTAAGCCGTCCGCAACCTGTGAATTTTGGGGCACATTTATTCTGCAAGACCTTTTTGGATTAGGAGAAAGGGACGCGGTTCATCCATATTGGATTCCCGTAATGGCGTCGCTGTGAAACCTGCTCGTGAATAAAAGAATTGAATTGCCCTAGTAAGCGATATATTGTACTTGGAAGGAACGAATTCTGTTATTGTATCCTAGAAAAAGTAGGTGTTGCCTTTTAATTCTTGCAGTCCTAAACTTATAGAAGATCATTTAAATATCGAATAGTGTTTAGTATTTTCTAAATTAATATTATAATCAAGCTGTTACTCTCCTTAAGAGACGCACACCTTGTGAGTTAGTTCAATCTGTTAATTCAGTTTATTTAGAAGGGTTCTTTTCCCTATTTCAAGTTTGTTTTACTGTGTCATTCGAGTCTGATTTTGTAATAAACCCGTTGATAGTCATAAATATCCCCGGATACTGGTACAGAAACTTAATATTAGCTCCAGAAGACCGACAGCTTCACTGTTTGTCACCTGTTTAGATTTAGTGTCATTTTCGAGGCCAGATCCTTCAGATCGGTCCCTTAATTGTTTGTTTCGATACCTTAAAATCGAAGAACTTTCTGTAGTTTAATGTACTTATTTTGTTATTAACTGTACAGAATCTAGATTACGTATACGGAATTGGTATTCTAATAATTACTTTTGTTAATTAATTTCCTACAGGTTTTTCTGATTTAAATTATATTAAATATTTGCACACCTGATATACAGGGGGTACTCCAAAAGTTCTGCCAGGAATATTAGATCTCATAATTTTGTAACTTTTCTTACCTTTATTATTTTGCTGTAATTAAGGCATAACTTTGATTACTTTCATGAGGTAACCTTCCGTTTCGCTTGTGATTTTGCCATTCTTGTTATTGTTCGCGTTGACGTCTATTGAGACTTCTTTTGATAACTCGTTCGTGGTTGCAAGATTTTATTAACCTGACGAGACAATTTTGGAATAACCCCTCTCGCCTCCCGGTTCAAATATACAGGGGGAGAGAGTTGCTAACTATTTCCGTACTCAGTATTATTAACTCAAATATCAAGTTGCTATCACTTTTGTTTGGTTGGACAGGGCTTCACCTTTTAATTGCTTCGAAACATTTTAAGTGTCTGTTACTATATTAGTTTAGCGTTTTGACTTTGAATTTTGATGTACGACTGTGTCTAGTTTTATATTTTGTGAGAATCGACAACGCCGAATTGTGGATTGATGTTGGCCCATTTGTAGCCTTTAATAAATTGTAGAATTGTTGATTGTGTCTTGTTCCCTACCCTTCCACTAGTTTTATGAGTATAACAAAGTTTCTTGCTCTGCAACGAGTGATAAGAGGCTGACCCTCTGGTGTTAGTTGGAGCTACCAGGTCCCGCCTGCTCCCGTTATATCTGAATCTCTGCAGGTGGATATAACGGTGGGGTCCATTTTCCAACTCGCGGCCTTGAACCCGCGACGTTCTCCGAAACAAGAGAGTTAGCCGGCAGAGACCTTCCTGGGGACATAACATCAACAGGTAGGTTCAGACCAGAGAGGATCAGCGAGCGTTCACTCCTTATCACTCGTCACACATTTAATTTTACGCCGCGTTGGTGGCAATACTCTCTAGACAACATGAAATATTTATATGTATCCTTATTGTAGCTTGGAAAAAGCCAATATCTATTTAAAATTATAATAATTCTGATTTGATAAATGTAAAATAAACTTAAACTGCTACGCTGAGTTCAAAATAATTCCCTAAAATAAGAAAGTTAATGAAGAGTAAAATTTACTGAGTTGATTTTATTTAAATTATACTAGCAGCAATATTCATAACGAGGTAGATTTAAAAATTCACATTAATACTTCTGTAAATAATAATTTGCTTCTCCAATATCAATTAAATTCATTAGAAATATTGTAATTTTATGAAAAAACATAATTTTCAAAATTATAAAGTTTTTCAAAAATCATCTCTAATACCTTTGCCCTCGAAATCACCTACGCCCCTGCCACTTTTTGTTCGCGCAGCTTTCTGATGACGTATGTGCTATTTTCTAAATGTTTTCACTATACTAGGTAAATGCAATAGATAAAGTATTTTGATATGATTACTATGTACTATGTATGATTACTATGTATATGATTTTTATTTTGAACATCCAATTTATTCTCAAAAGATACTGTATCTTTTTCAACAACAGGAAATTCTGGATTCCTTTTCGCCCTTTACTTGCATCCGGACACAGAGCAATTAATTTAAAACAAAGCCGATTTTTTAATTAAATTTCAAGACATGCACGTTATAAATACGAAAAAACAGTTTAATGTCTTCACCTGCAGTAGTATAATCAGCCGCAAGGTGGCCTAACGCTTAGCAAGACTTTCCTTACTTTCCTATAAAAACCTAAGTGATTCAGTTACTAATGTAGTACATAAAACTTCTCTAACATTTTACGATATTTGTAGGTATTTTCACCATTACCTATTCCACACGTATGATATGGTATGATGTTCGCCTGTCATCTGTCAGTCGCCGTTACATATTAATATTGCTCATTTTATTTTTCTCGTATTATTTTTTTGTAATCTTCGCCTTTCCCAACAAAATATTGGTTTCCATTAAAAAAAAGACGACCACGAGTTGCACATGCTAGTAGCAATAATGGTTTCATTGCTGGAGCAGAAGTAATAGTCGCAACAAATAGTAAGAGTATGGATTACTACGGAAACATGAATCGAGGAAATTTTCTATAATGGTTCGAAAATCAGCTGTTTAAAAATTTAATGTGAGCTATCATACTACATACAAATACATGCTGTTTGAAAGGCGAACAGTATTTTAATGATGCCTTGTACTGCGATAAATCCTGCAATATAAGAAGATAATTTATCTTCTTATTATTCTTATATTCTTCATTAAATTTTTAAACAGCTGATTTTCGAACCATTATAGAAAATTTCCTCGATTCATGTTTCCGTAGTAATCCATACTCTTACTATTTGTTGCGACTATTACTTCTGCTCCAGCAATGAAACCATTATTGCTACTAGCATGTGCAACTATGTATCTACAGAACAAGAGTCAATGATATATTGCCCATGCCAATACTTTTTAAATAATTAATACCTTTTGCCATCTACTTGTTTTGCTTTTAGAGATATATTATTATCATCTTTCCGTGATTTAAGAGAACTTTCATCTTGAAAAATCCAAGTTTCATCAACAAAAACAAACTGAAATGTATTTTCATTTTGAAAACACATACATATATTGCCAAAACATTCGTTTCAAAACAATATGAGGCAATTCCTTTAATCCTCGTGGTCGTCTTTTTTTTTAATGGAAACCAATATTTTGTTGTGAAAGGCGAAGAATACAAAAAAATAATACGAGAAAAATAAAATGAGCAATATTAATATGTAACGGCGACTGACAGATGACAGGCGAACATCATATCATACGCGTGGAATAGGTAATGGTGAAAATACCTACAAATATCGTAAAATGTTAGAGAAGTTTTATGTACTACATTAGTAACTGAATCACTTAGGTTAGATAATACATAACGATCGAATTAACTTTTATTTTGAACGAAATAAAATATAATGAATGTACTATTAACTATTTCATTAGACATAAAGCAATAACACATATATATGTTTCATCTTTAATTATTTTACATTTACTTCGTCTGGTGCAGATGTATTGCATGCCTGTAAACACGTTTTAATGAATACAGGTTGATTCAGTTTGTTAGATCGGGTGTTAAAATTATAATACCTACGCATTGAAATTGATTCTTATAGGATCGTTATTATTATGATTATGGGTAATGTAATAATTAGTAATAAAATAAAATCTATCTTTCACTCGCACATGTTACAATTCGGCTTAAATATAGGAACATGCCTGTTGTAAGACAAAAACGAAATGTACATATAAGCAATTATGGGAAGTTCTTATTCCAGTTGATCAACGCAGTCTAGTTCTTATTGTATCGCATCTATTCATATCTTTTTCGTTAATGCCAAAGAAAATTTGCATTCCTTTCTAACTTTAACGGAG
The DNA here is from genome assembly GCA_935421215.2 of Melolontha melolontha. Taxonomy (NCBI): domain Eukaryota; kingdom Metazoa; phylum Arthropoda; class Insecta; order Coleoptera; family Scarabaeidae; genus Melolontha; species Melolontha melolontha. The sequence continues at coordinate 141,163,513 of OW285237.1, read as the reverse complement.
TGGATATATAAATTGATTACAAAGATATTGTGCATCATTTGGGTTAGAATATTTTATATACGAGGGTGGATCCATTTACTCCACCCCTGACCCACTCACAATAAAAAATTGGGAAATATCTTACTTTTATTTTTCAACATAGTCTTTATTAAGGTTGACACATTTTTTCCATCGATGTTCTAGTATTTCTAATGCTTCTCGAAAAAAAGATTGTTCAACCTGCAAAGCACCGATTTACCGCACATATCACATCGTTATCAGACGGAAATCATTTACCACGCAAGTGTTCTTTATGTTTTGGAAACAGTCGGTAATCGCTGAGGGCCAAATCTAGCGAATATGGCGGATGCTAAACTAATTCGAAGTCTGCTTGAGCTATTGTAGTTGTTGCAATGGTGGACCTGTGACTAGAAGCGTTATCCTGATGCAAGAGAACACCTTTGCGCAACTTCCCCCGACGTTTTTCTTTTATCAAGTCACGTAATTTGGGAATTAAATTGACATAATAAGCACCTATAATTGTGTCCCCTACTAAAATTACGTCTTTAGCATCCCAAAATACGGGTGACCTTCTCTGCCGGAGGTTGCATCTTGAATTTTTTCGGCGGTGGTGAACCTCGATGTGTCCACTCCTTACTCTGTATTTTGGTCCCTCTAGGATAATGATGGATCCAGGACTAATCCATTGCCACTAATCTTACAAGACATTGTCGTGTCTATACCGCGTTAAAAGACGACTGCAAATGTCTTTTCGAGTTTGCTTGTGTATATCTGTTAACATTCGTGGTATCCATCTTCAATTCGGCTGTAATTATATTATATACCACATGGTATGAGAGACCAGTATATTCAATTATTTAACTATTTCTCTAATAGTAACACGCCGATCTTGCAGCATGAGATCATAGGCCTTTTTAACAGTTTCTTGAGTAGTGACGATTGTGGGCGCTCCACCTGCATGTTCGTCTGTACACGACTGTCTACCACATTTAAACTCACGACACCATCTTTTAAACGTAAGTATTTAATCAACACTCGTTGCTCGACACGATCCATTTTGATACTGCTATGTGACTCTCTCGACCTCAGGTGTCTATTGTAGGCACGTTTGAACAGGTTCAGACTTGTAAGTTTCTAGCGTTAGTCTATATATAGCAGGTTACAATGCGACGTTAAGATAAATAATTGTTTTGATTTATAAATGAGTCAGGGGCGGAGCAAAAGGATAAGCAATTGTAAATATGATTAGAATTACTAATAAATCAATATTAACGGATATCGGAAGTGAGATTTAAATAAAATGATAGTTGAAACAAATTTTACGAACCTATATTAGAAATAATACAATTATGTTCAGAGAAAATAGTTGTAAACAATACTGAACTTGTGATAAACTGCATATTTGTAATTACCTCTTCAATTGCGAACCATGTTCTTGCAAATTGTTTATTGGACTCTGGGATGTTATATTTTTTAAATAAGGGAATGAAAAGAAATCCAGACATGAATCAATCTACTTGCTCATAAACCTACACTTATAAAACGGTCGCGAAAAATTGTTGTAAATAATTCATAGTTGCATCTGGAGTGTGTGTTGTGACAGAATCCTATTGGATAGCAATTACTTAATTCTATTTTCTTCAACTGATTTATAAATGACTAAAATATTGGTCTCATATCTTTTTTTTAATAATTTGTTGTCTTGACCTTGACACTCAAACACCAATTCAATAGTTCAATAATTTTGCGAATTAACACAGACAAGGTAACTATACTTCATTAAAATAGAAAGTAATATATATTTTGCTGGGCAATGTTATTATGTAAACAATCATTAATACCACTGACAAAATTGAATTCGTTGTCAATAATCAAGTGGGTGAATTTCATAGAAAATTTACATAGGTGTAGAAGTAGCTGTTTTTTCAGGTTCTTACGAAATGTTCTAGGATGGATGTAGGAAAGGTTAATATAACAGATTAATTGTTAAGTGGAGCTTATCTATTAGTTGAGCTAGACGACCTACAGAAATATGAGAATTTTGTCCAAGAATTTCATTCTTGGTTACTTTCAGTTACTTCGGGCCAAGTAACATTGAAATTATAATAATACCTAATAATCCTAGTAATTCTCTCGATTCAGTGAATATATTATGTTGCCAGAACTAGGCATGGTTCCAGTTTGGATTCTGTCAAATGTTATTCGAATTAGTTGTTTATAATGAATTTATAAGTTCCGATTTTATTTTATTTATATATCGATATTATATCTAAGATAAGTTGCTTTCACAAGTAAATCATGTAGAAACCGTTAGGTAAAGAAGAGAACGAAATTATTCTGTCGGGCATTTCGAAAAAGAACGCGATAATAATAGACAATTACTCCAGCTTCCTGCTGTTCGACAGGTAATATTTTCTATTACTTATATTATAAACGTTTTAACACTAATATTTGTTTATTACAGAGAGTAGCAAGTGCTATTAAAAATAAAAGTCTAACATCATCTTCTAATAAAAATGATATTCAAACATGACTGATCCTGATCAATAATAATATTGGTTGTGACAGAACTGTCTTAAAATAGTACCGCGATATCATAAAGTTTCTGGGTCAACGGTGGCCATGGGGTGAAAAACGTCTGTCTTAATTTATATCATCCTTTTGAGAAAAATCTGATAAAATTTTCAGGTTAAGTGTCATGCTGACGTTAAAATTTGTCAATATATTAATCTTAATGTCAGTATGACACATAACCTGAAAATTTTATCAGATTTTTCTCAAAAGGATGATATAAATTAAGACAGACGTTTTTCACCCCATGGCCACCGTTGACCCAGAAACTTTATGATATCGCGGTATATTGTGTAACGAGTAACGAACGTAACATTTTTTTAAGCGAGAGAACAGTTTATGTTTGCGAGCTTAAAAAAATGATTACGACGAGTTAAAAACACTATACTTTTTCTACGACCTCGCTTATGGCGTTATAATAAACTTAAAAAAAAATATGTACATAAACAAATATTTTATTTTCAATTAAAAATTAAAAAACTATAGATCACATTTAAATTAGTTATGATTTAAACAATGATACATAGAATATGTAGACCATAAGGTCGATAGCTTCAAATTTTCCCCCAATTTTGCAAAATATGCAAGCAGCACAATTTCCGAATATGAATTTACGCTATTATCAGCCAGTACTCAATGAATTTTACATACCTCTTTCTCGATTTTTCTCGTAATAAGCCAGCATAGGTTCTCTCAGCTTAATTTACTATTTCTGGTGGTATATTGGGAATATTTATTTAAATCACTTTCTGAATCAGAAATCATGATAAAGCTACAAACAGCACAAGCTGACGTGATTTAAAAATGACGCGGTATAGCAACAGCAGGCAGCTAGACGCAGATGAAAGTTAGTAGGTATTTTCGTTACTAGGGACGAAAGTTAACATTATGGGATTTTCTCTCACTAGTGACGGAAATCAAATTTTCGCTGCAGTATTTGGTGACGAAAAATGTCTTTTTATAAAGGTTTGTAGAAAAATACAATTATTGGATTTAGTTGAATTGTTAGTACATACAATATACTCTGCTTATAATGGACTCTTTTATAATGGACTATAAAACCACGAGAAATCCACTATAAACGGAACGTTTTGGTAATTCCCCTAAATATATACAATAAAATTTGATATTCAAACCGTTATTTGAAAAGGTGCTTTCAGTCGTGTGTGCGCTTTTGAATGAATAGTACATACATATTTAGATAACATGGAGAAGCATATTAAAAATCGCAAATCATTTTCATTAAATGAAAAGTTAAAAATTATTGAAGCGATTGAAAGTGGTAAATCGCAAAGTACAATGTGTAAGACTTTAAATTTAAATAAATCAACAGTATCAAATATATGGGGAAATCGCTCAAAAATTAAGGATGAATGGCATAAAAATGCGAAGAAAAAAAAAACTGCGTAGTTCGTCACGTCCAGAAGTGGATACAATGTTACTCAGATGGTTTCAGCAGCAGAGAGCAAATAAGATTCCAGTGAGTGGAGCAATGTTACAATTGCAAGCCGCAGAATTTGGAAAATTAAGTGGCGGTGATTTTAAGTGCAGTAGTGGATGGTTAGACAGATTTAAAAAACGGCATGCAATAGTGTTCGGTAAAATAAGTGGCGAATCAGGTTCTGTCGATAAAACGATCACCCACCAATGGCTTGCAGATATTTGGCCATCGCTTAGTAACGGATATTCTCCGGATAATATCTTTAATGCAGATGAGACGGGGATATTTTACAAGCTCACACCAGATAAAACTCATAAATTTAGAGGTGAAAAATGTTTTGGAGGGAAGCTTTCGATAGAACGTATAACAGTGATGTTATGTGCAAATAGTTCGGGATCAGAAAAAAGAAAGCCACTAGTAATAGGAAAGTTTCAGAAGCCTAGATGCTTCAAAAATACTGGAACTTTACCTGTAGATTACACATTCAATAAAAAGGCGTGGATGACGTCATCTATTTTCGAAAATTATGTGAAAAAATGGGACCTTGAATTAAATAAAGAGAAACGCCAGATACTATTACTTATAGACAACTGCCCAGCCCACCCTCATATTGAATTAAACAATATAAAGCTTGCATTTTTTTCCACCGCGGTCAACGTCAGTTTTACAACCGATGGACCAAGGAATAATTTGGAGCCTAAAACAGACCTATAGAAAAGAATTACTCTTAAAAATTCTTGAGATGCAAGCAACAGATCGGAATGTGTCAATTTCTATTTTAGATGCGATCATAATTCTTCACAATTCATGGACCAAAGTGTCAACAGATACGATTAGAAATTGCTTTCGTCACGCTGGTGTAATAAAAAATGCAGATTCAGAAGCTTTCAACAATAATTTTGATCCAGAAGATGATCTTCCATTAAGTCAATTATTGAAAATGGAGATGTTTCTACATGAAAACATCCAGTTTAAAGATTATGTCTATGTCGATAAGAATGCTATAACTACAGAACATCCAATTACTAATCAAGCGTTAGTTGACGAAGTAATGAGAGAATGCGGCGAAGAAGTTTTGTCATACAGTGAGGATGATGAAACAGATATGAAAGTCATATCTACAAAGGAAGCACTAACATGTGTAGGAAAACTTCAAAATTTTTTTCAACCTCAAACAGATAAAAAGGACTTCCTAGATAATTTAAACAAGATACATAGGTTTTTGTTGTACCAATTTATGCATAATACGTCTGTTCAAACAAAAATTACAGATTTTCTGAAATAAATACATACATACTTCTCTATTATCTAGATACATATATGTATACGTTTATATACATACATATGATGTTTTAATTTATATTAAAATTATTTTTGCGTGCACGAGTTCCAGAGTTACTTAACTTTCTAAAATATAAACTTTCATATAAATTTTGCTATATTATTTCACACCTATCTCCTCTTTCCTATATAATGGACACACGGATCTAATGGACGTTTATCGGAGGTCCCTTGGAGTCCATTATAAGCGGACTATACTGTATATATTTAATTATTTTATTCAATAATTTGATTTATGTCTTTGCATAAAGGTATAAACCACCGACTATATTTGAAGTTTATAAATAAACAATAATATGGGCATGTGGTTTTTCGACTTTCACCCTACCATTGTATATTTAACCCCATAGAACTCATATTGGGTATAATAAAAACATATTATAACAATATACGAAAATATGGTAGAAAAGAAGAACGTGTAGGATTATGGACAGAGCCATTAACTCAAGTAACCTCTGACATTTGACATCCAAATGGTGGGATAGGGAAGTGGGTTTCGAAAGGCTAGACATATTACCATTTATAATTAACGAAAATAACTTTGATTCAGAAGAGTGTAAATAATGACTGAAACTACTACTGCATATTAACATTGTTTTCTTTTTATTTATATTATATGTCTATTACAAAGTTAAGCCTTTTAATCTCTTAATATTTGTTACATTTTTCTGTGTATTATTTTTGTATATGAAGTCGAAAATAAATAAATTCACATATGCATTTTGATTTTGTTTGTATATATAATAAAATAAATTAAAGTATATTAATAGGAGTTAATATATTTTAAAATGATAACATAAACATAACTTCATAGATTATTTACTATCTACAGCTGACTCTAAGCAATGTAGATTTGTTAACCGTGTTTTGTAACTATTTATCATGTGACCGTCTGTTATCGTGAAAGACCTATAATAGTGGGATAACCAGTAGATTTACCTTTAACCACATTACTAGTATTTAAAAACGGTTTGATTATTCTAACAATGTGTTGTGTAAAGTAAAGATATTAAATTAAATTTGTTTCTCTGGATACATGTAGATAAATTTATTATAAGTAAAGACGGCAGGCTATGTGCCCGAACAGTAGCGTGATGTGGAGGGATCGAGTAGAGGCGTACGACGATCAATTCAGTTGCCGTTGAGACGTTGTAAGCGATACATTGTTAACACAATCGTGTTGAAAATGTCGGGAGTGCGTAGAAACAATGCATCGACTCGGTTGCATGCTAACGTAGTAAAGAAATTTTTACATCGGTTTCCCGATTTAATATATGACGGTACCGTAGTGAAATGTTTAGTTTGTGAAACAACTTTATTAACTTGGAAAGCAAGTCAGTGCCAAAGACATATAAATAGTGACAAACATAAATCGAATAATAGTGGACGCAGATCATATAATAAGTTTGTGTGATTTAACAATGATGTTAATTGCGACCAATATACCAATGCAGAAAGTGGAACACCCAATGTTTCGTCAGTTTTGGATGAAATACAATCCTACGTGGAAATTACCAGCAAGAAGTACGCTACGGAATTACGTACCGTTAGTGCGTGAGAGAATTGTAAATTGTACGAAAAATACGGTAAAAAAAAATTCCTGTGGTTAACAATAGACGAAACTACAGATATTAAAAAACAGTCCATCCTAGCCATTCTAGTACGGACGCTGACTCCGCAAGGACCTTCTCCTCCTTATTTACTAACCTGTAAACGAATGCAAGGGTGTACTGCCAGAGCGATATATGATGTATTAATAGAAACACTACACAAATTTGAGATTTTACCGAAGCAAGTGTTAATGTTAGTTACCGATGCTGCCAAGGTTATGTGTTCCACTGCAAACTTACTCAAAACGATTCAACCAAACCTGCTGCATGTCACATGTTTGCTTCACGCTTTACACCTTGTAACAAACACTATACGTACAACTTATCCTGATGTGGATCAACTGATAGGACAAACGAAAGCGGTTTTTCTTAAATGTCCGAAACGGATTCGGCTATTTCATTCGCTGTGTCCTGATATACCCGAGCCGCCGCAACCAATTGTTATACGATGGGGTACTTGGTTAGAAGCAGCATTTTATTATTATAAACATTTTGAAAAAATTAAATCAGTGATTTTACAACTAAATGCCAAAGAAGCAGCTGCAATACGGCTCAGCCAGGTTCAATTTAACAATCCTCAAGTTGCAGCAAATTTAAAAATTATTTACGACAGTTACGTTCCAATACTGGACGCAATAAAAAATTTAGAGAACACTGGGCTGTCCTTATCGGACTCATTAGCAATTATTGACCACGTAAAACTTGTGCTGCATATCCTTAAAGATGAAAAAAGTGATTGTGTCCGTGAAAAATTTAACAGTGTATTAGATAAAAATGTAGATTTTACAAAATTAGGGCAACTTTTTACCAATACTGAAGATCCGTTGTACAGATACAAAGAGCGCTTTAACTATGCAAATATAACATCTCTCAACGTCCAACAATCCTTCTCTGTATATAAACATATATATACGTCGCTACGTAAGAACCTTTCCGAGACTAATACAGAAACATATATTATGGTGCAGTTTTTTCATCGCACACATCCGCATTTTTTTGCAACAATGTGTAAGTTATTTATGTTTTTTCTTAACGTTTTGTATAGGGATTCCATATTTTTATTTTTAAGCAAGCGCACTGTTATTCTGCTAAACTCTCCACGCAACGCCACTGCTGGGGCACATAGTCTGCCGTCTTTAATTATAAGTCAACTGCTTAGAAATATATTCAAGAAATATATTCTTCATTTTGCAAGTCCATTTGAAAATAGGTTACTACAATAAATATGATTTACTCGGCAGCGATTACCGTTTTGAAAGAAAAAACAACAAATTGTTTTATTTATTTGCTTGTTTGACTTTAACTTTGTAAAATTATTGACAACAGGCATGTCAGGATAAAGTTGCAGAATTGTTGCCAGCCGCGGAAAAAAATTTGCATTCATTTTATAGCTACCCGTTATAATTGATTCAAATTTATTATTTAATTGAATTTAAAAAAATAAATGTATACCTTAAACTTTCCAGTAGTTCCTTCCCAAAACTCCAATCTGCCGTCTGCGCAGCCTAGTACTATTAAATTGTCTAAATAATCCATGCACCAAATTGGCGATAATTTTGGAAATTCTTTCTCGTTGCCTATAAATACACTATTACTATCCAAATCTTCACAGCTTCTGTTTTTTATCTCATCACTATTTAATTGCACTTTATCGCAGTCTGATTTCTCACTATGATGTCGCGTCCACTCACTATTCTTACTTTGATTATGTTTAACACTGACTTTTTGTCTATACTGTTCTCCAAAATCGAACACTTCAGATCTTTTATTAGCATCACTTTGCAGCGAGACATTTGAAAAGTTTAAATAAATTTTATCTTTAAAACTTGGTAATTGGAGGAAACTACCTTCCCTGGAAGGCGGAGAACCGGATTCGTAATCTGACATAATGTTGTCGTCATAATCTTCACTAAGGATAGAATCCTGCTTGTTGAATACTCTGTAAAGATTAAGTAATTTTAGATTTAACAAAAACTGCTAATCTACTGGGACGCTAGAGTTTTTAACATACCTAACTGAAGAAACAGACAAGTAAAAGGCGAAGAAAGAAAGCAAAATTATGATGACGAGGAAAGTAAAGAAATATGAAAAGTAACAAATAAACTTAAAAACACAATTAGAAGGTGAAGAACTTCAAATAAGTATAGATGATAAGGAAGAAGTAATAATAAATAAAATATTGAAAGTAATTAAACACATATAATCGAAAATATGGCAAATCACCAGGTAGTGACAGAATTAACAGAGTGCTAATAAAATTTGGAATTCAAAATTTATATGAAACAATCAAAAGATAATAAGTTAGAAGAATAGGGCAAAGTAATAGTAGTCTCAATAATAATTGAAAAAAACGGGGTAATACAGAACTATGGATGTTTTAACTTTATTACACAGAGGATCCAATTCTACAGATGTTTGCTTATTTTTAGAGCTGTAAAGTTAATAGCCAAATGTTAATCAGCGATGTAGAATAGGCTTATAAAAAAAACATTTTATTAAGTAAAATTATACTACAAGAAACAGAAACAAGTACAAGTGTAGAAAATACAAAATTTATATCAAAATTCAATTCAAGAGTGAAGTAATAAGGGCTTCTTTTCAGCATCTCTTTTTAATTGAATTAGGACACTTGTTACTAGGACAACACTACTAAGAAAATAGATCATGGATGCATAATTATAATAATAGTAAATGCTGATGTTATAGTAATCATTAGAGCAGACCAATTTCATTGCGCGCCATGTGAGGATGATTGTATTGCATCAGAACTAATAAAAAGTATTCAGTATGTGTTTGGTACTTGCTTAGATTGCATGTAAGTGTAATAAGTTTATTATGGATTTCCCGGACTTAATATACGATAAACAGATAAACAGCTAAATGTAAATTTACGCATACGATTTACAAAGTGTTACGTCTGATCAACGCTATTATACGGAGTGGAAACATGGACCTTGAAAACTGTCAGTATGAACCGTATAGAAGCATTTGAAATGTGGACATATCGAAGAATGCTAAGAATTCCATGGACATCACATACAACTAATGAGGAAACTTTGAAAAGGGTACACAAAGATCGAGAACTGCTCCACATAGTAAAGATGCGAAAGACGGCTTACCTTGGTCACGTTTTGAGAAATGAAAAATATTACCTACTGCGGCTCATAATTGAAGGAAAGATAGAGGGTAAACGTGGGCTTGGCAGAAAGAAACTATCATGGATGCGGAATATTAGGAACTGGACCGGATTAAACTTTGAACAACTCATTAGAGCTGCTGCAAATCGAGAGACCTTTGCTGATGTGATCGCTAACCTCCGATGACGGAGAGGGCACAAAAAGAAGAAGAAGAATATACGATGGCTCAAAAATTAAATGTTTAGTGTGCAATTCATATCTAACGTGTTGGTCAAAAACACATTGTAAAGTACACGTAAGCAGTTCGAAGCACAATAATAACAAAATTAATCGACAACAGTTTATACATGAACTATGTGTAACTATGATTGTGTGTACACTGCCGTTTACCTTGTTAAGTAATGATACATTTATTTCATTTTGGAATAAATACGCGAATCAAACATTACCGAGTACTACAACGTTACGAAGGAATTTACCATCAGTGCGTAAACAGGTTGAAAATAAAATCAAAGCCGAACTGAAAAATAAAAAACTGTGGTTATGTGTGGACGAAACAACAATCTGTAGTTAATGTGATGGCGCGTAATATGGAACCACATCAACCAACGTCTTCAATTTTATTAGCATCCAGACGACTAGAACAATGTAATGCCGAAAAAATTTCAGAGGTGCTATTAGATACTTTGGAAAAATTTAAACTTTCGAAAGACCAAGTATTAATGTTTATGACCGATGGTGCCGCAACCATGTGTTCTGTAGGCCGGTCTCTTATATTGTCCTAACTTTACATATTACTTGTAAACTCCATGCTTTACACCTTGTGGCTTTAATATCGAGTACAAAGGCAGTATTCCTGAAATCTCCAAAACGTATTCGGAAATTTCACGAATTGTGTCCCCATACCCCTGAGCCACCACAGCCGATTCTGACACGTTGGGGTACATGGTTACGGGCGGGGTTTTGCTATTATAAACAATTAAAAAAAATAAGGACGTGGTTTTATCATTCGATCCGAAAGTGCACCTATCAATACAAGCCAGAAAAAATTTCAAGATGCCCAGATTAAAATGAATTTACAAAGTATTCGTGAGAATTACTTGGGACTAGAAGAAGCAATAACAAAATTAGAAAATTCGTCGCTGTCGTTAGAGGAATCACTGCAAATCGTTAAAGATGTTCACGCACAACTGTGTGCTGTAGAAGACGCAAAAAAGTGAAATGTTCTAATTAAATTTGAAAGTGTTTTAGACAGAAATGCAGATTTTGACACCTTAACACGTATTTGTGAGGGCACGCCTACAGATCCGTTAAGTTGCTTAAAAAGTATTTTGATTATATATAACATATATAACGAATATAACATCACTAGATGTAGAACGCTCGTTTTCCGAATATAAACATATTTATTCCTCGCGGCGGACATGTTTTTCAGAAATAACCTTAGAAACGCACCTGATGTTGAAAACATACAATCGAGTTTCTCCAGTTTGTCAATCCTTGGAAGACGCTTAAAACGAATTTTTCTAAATCCTCTGTCGTGCACACAATCACTGATTTAATACATTTTCCATTTTATTTATAGGTACATACAGCGCTGCTATAATATGTACTATCTTATTTTTCGTGTTTATGCACTTACTTCAATAGCAGAAAACCAAATGTATAAATGTATATTTAATTATTTCTGATAGAATAAATGTCTCTACTTCTATACTTATATCGGTAACAAGCTCATTGCGTCCCTATTCTATCGCATATTCTAATATATTACGAATTACACTCCCATACCGGCGCTCATGGAAATGAGTCTGCTCTAGTAATCATTGTTAGAAGTATATAATCAATAAATAAAATGTTCACAATAGAAGAGGAAGTAAACAAGAGAGAATAAAATAAAATATGAGACGTTATTGCGCAATTAAATTGGGAAATTTTATGGTTGAATTCACTTGCGTATATTTAATAATAGAAACAAATGAAGTCATAATATAAAAGAGAGAATTCAAGCAGCTTATAAACTCATCACTCCTATAAGAATTTACTAAAATGTAGAATTTACATTTAGAAAAACGAAGTTAAGACTATACAAAGAAATGATTATATTGATGTATATATAGCAGACAAATAAATTCTTACAAAAAATTAAGAATATTGGAAAAATGTTTGAATAACAACAGAAAAATGTAAAACAACAATAAGTAATTCATTATTAAAAGGAGCAATTTTGGGGGAAGTTAGAAAAGAAAATACTTCATTTCATACGCAAGGAAGACCCTAAAATGAAATTGTGGGGAAAATATAAAGTTAATAAATATTTATTATTGGGAAAGTAGAGAACGGAAAGTTTTGGAGGCAGTCAGTAAAAGAGGCCAAAACTCGAACCAAATATAATTAAAACAATAAAATTATATGAAGAGAATTAAACCATTTCAACATATATATTGTTAAGCGGCCTTATAGGTGTGATTAATGAACATGAGAATTTACGTTAAATATAAATGAAAGGTTATGAATATTAATTTACTGATATAAAAATAATTTAAAAATTCACAAGTGTAGTTACAAATATGACGTAAAGATGGAGTAAAGTTTAAATATTACAGTTGTCACTTGCATAAAATTCAGAACATAAATAAATGTATATAAACCATTTATACTTAACTTTAAAAGGCCTCTTCCAAGTGCAAAACTTATTGTTTAATACCTTATGTGTATCTTAATCTAGATGCCGGCTAGCTGTGTTGATACTAGTGAAATTATACTTTAATAATAATAGTAGATGTGCGAGTTCGGTGCCCAATAGAATATAGATGTATGTGTTAAAAAAAGTTATTAAATATATGGTGATTCTGGATGAATAATTTAATAAATAAAACAAGAGAGTGAAAAGGGGATATTTCCCGCCGTATACAATTCAAACAAGGTACAGCTATATCCATAGTACGTGTCAAAAATATATTCAATCAATTAAGTTAAAAATCTTCGGTAAAATAATAATGTTGATGAAAATGACTGAAGCAAATGACTACAAGAAAATAAATAAGCACGTGATTCAAATTTGAGCAATTAAAAACGCGGAATTAACTTTATTGATATGACATGTGAAAAATGCTATTCCAACCATATCTTATGTTCTAAATTAACATTGCAAATCTAAAAATTGTTCTGTATTTTTAATTCTAGGGCCCCTTTTGTATATGACCTACTACAAAATATATATATATATATATATATATATATATATATATATATTAGGGGAGAGGATTGTCAAGAATAACGAGTACTCCGTGAATGGGCTAGAGGAAAACCTGAAGAGATTAAAGTATTCAATGTTTACCTGTTTCTATCGATACTAGATTGTAGTTCTCCAGTGATAGAGTCCCAAACTTTTATGTGACCTCCCAAACAACTGCTGACTATGCTGGACCCATCCGTAGCCAAGCATTCAACTTCTTGTAGGTGTCCGTTTATAATTATGGGAACCGCTTCAAGCAAAACGGGTGTTTCAGTTACTTCGGTCTTTTCTCTAGTCCACGAAGCTCTCCATTCAGCATAGTTACGGGAGCATATACATTTATAAAGAACAACTACCATGTATGTTAGAACTATAACACTTATAAAACATAGTATTGCGAAAAGGAGAATTTCCATAGGTGATGTTGGATATAACGGTCTTTCAGACTGAGGCAAATTGTTCAAATTTGAGCCACTGTCTAAATCTAAAATAAAAATGAATTTATTTATCAAATCTAATATTAATGTCATTAACATGAAAACCGGAATACACGAAGCAATTCTTCGTGATTTCAATGTATAAAGGCTGTCACATTTATCGCTAATTACATAATCCTTTGTGCTCTAATAAGAATCAAATTTATTGTTTGCTGGTTTACTATTCATATTGCTATTTCTTTGACAAACAATTACTAGAGAGGTTTATTCGAGTAACATCCAACCGTATTCCCACCATATTTTGTTAGTCGCCGTCCGACACACTATTCAGTGCACTTCGCTGGTTTATAGTAGTAAATAATAATTTTACTTTTAATGTCACAAATAGCCAGAAAGAGACCGTTTTACGATGTAGCTCATATTTTGATAAAGGGATTTTAGGATTTAAAGTACAATGGCAGATATAGCAGATATACCGCTAATGTCTTCAAGGAAATTTCACTGTGAAAGACACGTAAATAATGTAATGCATAATCACAAAAAAAGTGGTGAGACATTTTTGTTTCATTTATGTGTAACTTTCGAATTGTGTAATGTACCGTTTAAGTTAGTAGACAACGAATCATTTCGTTCTTGGAAGCACTACGGTAAAGGAACATTACCTAGGCGGAAAACATTACGAAATTTCCTACCATCCCTTCGTGAACGTATTGGAACATATGATTAAATCCGAAATGAAAAATAAGAAACTGTGATCATCTGTGGACGAAACAACAGATTGTAAAAAATCGATTGTTACTGTTATAGTACGTTCAATGGATCATCAATCGTCATTTCAATTTTACTATCTTGTAGAAGAGTACAACAATGTACTGCCTAACTAATTTCAGAGTTAATGTTAAATACATTGGAAAAGTTTGAACTTTCAACAAATCAAGTGTTCATTTTTATGAGTGATTGGTGCCGCACACATGCTCTCTGTAGGCCAGTCTTTAAAAAAAGATTGTGCTAACTTGTTATATATTATGTGTAAAATTCATGCTTTACATCTGGTGGCAGAAACTATTTGTAGATGCTATCTAGACGTAGATGCATTAATTGCAAGTACAAAGGCTGTTTCTTAAATCCGCAAAACATGTTCGCCAATTTCACAGACTGTGTCTCGATATTCCCGAACCACCTAATATGTTGGGGAACATGGTTACAGACAGCGTTTTACTATCATCGATATTTGGATAATATTAAGAACGTGATTTTTAAATTCGACCCCAAAGAAGCTGCAGCTGTCAAGGAAAGTCAGTCAAAATTTCAAGATAGATTAAAACAGATTTAAAAACTATTCAGAACAATTACGTCGGACTAGTGGAGGCAATAGAAAAATTTGAAAATCTTAAGACATCGTTGGTGGAATCTCTGCAAATAGTGCAACATTGTTCACCCGCAGCGATACGCGGTAGAAGACCCAAAAAAGTTTGTATTCTAGAAAGGTTTGAAAGTGTTTTAGAGAAAGATTCAGATTTTGCCACATTAAGACAAACTTGTGAAGGTGAGTTAGAACTATTGTTTTAAAGATTATTTTTATTATGCCAATATAATATCAGTAGATTTTAAACGCTTGTTTTCAGCATCTAAGTACATTTTGCTCTGCAACACACTCGGTTTGCAGAAATTATTGTGGAAACATATCTGATATTGTAAATATTTAACCGATTTTACTGAGTTTGTGATTTCACGGAAGATGTTTAAAACGGTAAGTGTTCCACCACTTTTTATAAATTTATACCTTATTATTTATTTATAGAAGTTTCGGTGCGTTCAACGTTGTCCGGCGGCGATTAACAAAATATATATACATACGAGGACGAGCCGCCGGTGCTATGTTGCTCTAATAAACCTCTCTATCAATTACAAAAACAAGTTTGCATATTCAAAAAAAGTCTTGTGTACAATTACAAGAAATTTTCATAATAAGGTGATGTATTGCTAAAGGTAAATCCGTAAGTTTTTTTTATTGTTTGTAATAGAACTAGCGAACCTTAAATTTTAACTAAACCACGATTTTATACATGTTTTCCGATTTTCATTGGTATTATAGAATTATTATTACCGTTGAAGTCAATGGGATCCAAAGCAGCAGCTAAAGAATTCCAATGGAATTTTTGTGAAAACTTCTCATCAGGATTTCTCAAAAGCATTGCTTCATCGGGAGATATAGCATGGGATATTTTTATACTTGGCAAAATCGCTATATGTTTTCCAGCTAAAGATATATTGTACTTTTTAAAAATTGACGGCCAATGGTATGTCGATAATTTGAACCAAGGCGGATAATCTGGGTGGTGCAATTTATTTAAATCTTCCGTGTGATTTTGTAGAAAAACATATGAAAATTTCTGTTGGGATAAGATTTGCATTTTGAGGGAGTCGTTGGATATGATTACGGGTAATATTCCGAAAGGCGCACTCTTGTTTACGTTTGATTGCTCATTTGGTTCGTTATAGATATCCCGAAAGTATTGATTTATAAATCCACTCTTATAAAAAATCATACTGATCCAAACTATCATTAAAATCATAAAGGAACGTTGAAAAAACCTGGTACGAGCCCAAATGTTAAGAATTTGTAGTCTCTTTGGAATCTTTAATTCATGAGCCAATTGTGCTTGACCAGCTACTACTGTTGTATGGACTGTATTTAATCGAGGGTGAGATTTCGACCTGACCATGCCTGCTACAGGAACATTTAAGACTTTATCAAATCCTTGTTGATATAGGTTGTTGCGAAAATTATCCTTTTCCGACGTTTCGCAGCGTCTAGTGTCTATACCTAAGATGGTCGAAAAGAAAAATATTTGCAAGAAAAAATCTGCCACTAAAGCCACAACAGCAAATATACAAAATTCTTGTATAACTGGCACACACGTTATAATGCCGATAGTTAATATAGTAATTTCAAGCATTAAATTTTTCGTTATAGACCAGCCTTCTCTACTTAAACCCTGCGCAACTCTAATTTTAATATCCAGATGCGACGATGTAGTTACTACGCTTTTGGTTAGTACTAAAACATTTTCCAAACCTACCAACATCACTAGGAAGGGGAATATTTCCTTTCCCTGTATCGTCAACGTTAAACCAAAAAAGAAACAATATCCCAATGTCATGAATAAACTGGTAAAAACTGTAATCACAACTGTAAATGCCATTCCTATTTTCGATTTTATAATTTCTATTTTACGTACGGAAAAGTAGTAATAGAAAAATAACACGCAAAATGCCAAAGCTAATGGGACAAATTTGTAAATGTTTATGTCGCTGGGATATTGAATAATGAAAGTATCATTGAATTTTGTTTGATCCTTGCTTGTGCTGTTTAAATTTTGATGTAGTGGATAAAGATTTTGAAGTTTGTTTCGTAAACCAGTTATAAATCTGTAATATAATAAAAATAGACATATTTTAATTTAATAAATTTAATACTTACTGTTCATCATATTCTTTAAAAAATAATGTTACGGCATATTGTAAAATTCTCATTCTATTTCTTAGAGGATACCGTTTGATTCCCGTATCAGCCAAGTGCATTCCAAATAGCATTTCCGCTATAGAAGTTTTCCCCTTTTGTAAATTCTGAAAATGAAAAGAAACATAAAACTGTTATTTGTAGTATTCGTGTAAAGTTACGAGCGTTGGCTGAAAAGTAATGTATACATGTTTGTACTGAGCGAACAAAAACAAATAGTAAGATCGGGCAAAAAATACATTAAAGTATTTATTTTTCTACAGTCACCGTTAAGGCAAACGCATTTCTCCCAATGTGTAACAAGTTTTTTCATTCCGTCACTGAAAAATTCTTTCGACTTCTCTCGAATCCAGTACTTGACAGTTGTCTTCACCTCATCGTCCGAGGTGTAATGTTTACCCTTGAAGTCTGTCTTGAAAAGGTGTGGAATCGGCTCAAAGTTCAGATTTCGTCTGTGAGACGGAGTGGTATTCGTACCCATCGTGCACAGATTTTATGCTATCACAATTGCTCAATAATGGAGCCGATACGTTTCTTGGATATTCCAATATGGTTTGTGATGCGTTTTTGAATGATTCGCCGCTCATTTTGAATCAAATCGTCGACGAGTTTGCGATGTTTATCGTCTGTGGCAGTGATCGGACGTCCGTCGCGTGTTTTATCAACAATTTTGGCTTTTACAGGTTCGCAATAACAAAATTTTATTACCTATTGATGTACAGTAGACCTATCAACAGCATCAACAGAATCTCACTAGGAGTCACTTTTTAGCAGTTAAAAATTCGATAACTACAAGCTGCTTAACTCACGTTAACATAGCATTAGAACGTTTCCATACTTTCGCTTCTCAAAATACACTGGATGGATTCAACGACCTCAAGCCTGGTGTGTAGAGGAGGAATGCCACTTCCACATTCCTCCTGGCGCGCTTCTGAAGGTCATTTTGTGCGCGCTGTACAAGATGTGTGCATTACTTTTCAGCCTAGTCTCGTTTTACATGTATAGTTATGCCCTATAAATCTAATACAAAAACTTTTAATTTTTAGTTTGGTGTAAAACATACTTTGTCAATTTGATGTCATTGTAATTATTTAAAATACTTAAAACGGCGAGAAGAATCACTCAGTATGACAAATTAAGAATTACAACAAAATTGATTATTAGAGAAATCGGTGAAGAAATGCATACAAATAAATTTTCCCCATTAAGAGTAGAGCAAAAGTGGGAAAATAACAGAAAATAAACAACCAGTATTAAAAAAATTTCCAACCAGGAGGAAGATCACATTTTAGTGCAATAATTGAGAGCCTCTCATGTCAAACGGCAAGTCGATGGATAAAAGAAAGGGGATTCTATATTGCACTAAAGAAGATTCACTTATCTGAAGAACAGAACCAATCCAGCCCACTACTATTTTTATATCATATAAATTACGGACCTGATTACTTTGGAAGTTATCTTCTCCAATGACAAAGTTCAAGTTAAGAAATAGTGGAATCAAGCATGTATATAAGCCACGAAACAAGAGCCTTACTCTTGTTTCGTCTGAAAATGAAACTTGTTTCCAGTCGTCAATAGTTCAATTTACGTGTCTTCTTCTGCGGCGGTTTTCTATTGTGCAATACTCCTTCATTAAGTCTTTTCATGACTGACCGTTGGTGTAGAAATTGCTACATTTTGAGGTGCTACTAGGGCTTTGCTTAGCTTTAAACCAGTAGAACGCCTGTTTCTTAAGGCGACTTGTATAAAGTATCGCCCATCTCTTGGATATGTTGACTTCTTGCTATCTTGTCCTAGCGTTCCATACTAACTTCGAAGTTCATTGAAACTGTTCGACTAATTGTTGATTGGCTAACTTCTAACAAGTTACCTACATATCGTTGGCTATGTATATCGTTAACTAGAGTTATCGTTTTCACTACTTCTCCTCCTCCTCTTAAGTTGCGTGGACGATCCATTTCTTCTACTTTAAGTGTACTGGACAAGGTGTTTCATTCAATTAATGAAACTACCTTTTAAAAAAATCACTAACAAAACTGAATTTATAGTCTTTTAAAAATAATTTTAAACACCTTGTGTTTTATTGACAAGCAAATCCAAAATGTTACTTGACATCTGTCAAACAAGTGCAATTGTTTATCAGTAGTGACATAATATATCGCAGGCCAACTACATACAATGTTTAATGATATAAAACTTAGAAAAATTACAAGTAATTCCTGATGCGTTAATTTTGTCCATGCGTACAGATGAAAATTAATAAAATAAAACAACGACACAATTGCTAAAACTTTGGAAACACCCCTCGCACATCATATTGCACTTTATTTAGAGCTGGAAAGAATTCTTTTGTTTAGGAAGCGTCAGCGAATTTTTTCTAATATAAAATAATTCTTTTGAATTATTTTACAACATTCTTGATGATTTTACATTAATACTATACGTCAGGCAATGATTGTCATGTAAATATGTGTTTTTAAATAGACATTGTATTCATTACTCTGACTGAATACACACATCGATGATTTTATAATTAATAAAGGTCAAAGACTACGCATTTTTCAATATATATATATAAATATAATATGAATAAATGCAGAATAATGTTAATAAACGATTACAAACTATAAAAAAATTAAAAAGACATGCTTGCACAATAAATTAAAAATAGACAAGTATTGAATAAATAATTAAATTTTAATGAAACATTAAAAACGAAACAAAGTGACTAGCAACGATTTGAATTAAGGAGAAGTAGTATCGTAAAATTAGAAACAAACAAAAAAAAAGAAATTAGTCATTTAAAGAAATAAATAGAACTTAACGCTCGCACGTTCAGACATTAAGAAATGAATGAAGAAATTTTTGATTTAAATATTCTTCAAGATTTAAGTTAATTTTATAAATTAATTACCTGGTGGTTATAAATTGTGCCAATGATGTTTGAATCTCGCAAATACACTTGAATGTCTTGTTGCCAAAAG
This sequence comes from Melolontha melolontha, assembly GCA_935421215.2. NCBI lineage: Eukaryota > Metazoa > Arthropoda > Insecta > Coleoptera > Scarabaeidae > Melolontha > Melolontha melolontha. The sequence continues at coordinate 141,143,231 of OW285237.1, read as the reverse complement.
TTAGCTGGTGACAAAACCAAGCAAGCGTATTCCGGAAGTACATTAAATTTTGCATCCTTATCCTTTCTTATGGTCTCCACGTGTAAACATAGGTGTCCCAGATTCTTTTGGCTATAAATTATTGTCTAATGAAACTTAAAAAGTACTGTGTTTGTGTAGTTACAATACCTTCCATTGTCCTGATAATCACGTACGGTATCTAACAGCTTGAAAGATTCGTACATGGGTGCTTTGAATGCATCGCCTAACATTAAATTTGGGAACCATGGAATTACTGCTACCCGTAGCACCACCTGTTGCACATAACACCATGGCTCCTCTTTAAATTGACTAGATGTTGTATAATTTGGAGAAGTTACCCATTGTGCAATTGGTATGCTTCCAGGTATTGGAAGGTGTATTAGCGGATAACTAAAATTTGATAATAACAAATATATTAATTAAATTAATTAAACACTGTAGTACCCATAGTTTAAAATAAGTAACGCTAAATAATGAAAACATGTAAGATAACTACATATATTACTCATTGTGCCTGAAGTGTTATTTAATATTTGAATAAAAATATGGTACAGAGATAATAATTTTGTTCAGACTAGATTACGAGGATGGTATGAGAAGTACCTGCGTTTGGAGTCAGATGACACTTTGCGTCAAAATTTGCATTACCGACTGTGAGTACTATTCTTTAGTTGAATTTGGGAGAGATTAAGTGAGCAGTGTTGTTTTGAGAGATGAAACAGCAAGTTTTATACTTGTGAAATCATGGAAAAAGAACAATACCGGTCAGTGATTCGATTTCTTTGTTGGATGGGAAAACGTGTGCAGAAATCAAAGAGAAGTTGAATGCATTTATAATGACCATACACCTTGGATGACTACTATTAGATACTGGTTTAACGAATTTCAGCGTAGCCGAATATCCACATTTGACGAGGAGCGTCCAGGTCCTTCCAATGAGATGACTATGGACGATATTATCAATAAAGTTCATGTTATGGTGTTAGCAGACCGCCGGATGAATATTGGAGAGATTGCTAAAAGAGTAAACATCTTAATTGAACATGTGAAAAGAATCCTTCACGGAAAACCTAGTATGAGAAAGCTATCGGCGAGGTGAGTGCCGCGTCTACTGATGATGGATCAAAAACCGAATCGCGTGATAACTTTAAAGCAATGTTTGGACATGTTTCAGTGCAATACAAGTGAGTTTCTGCGGCGTTATGTAACTGTAGATGAGACATGAATACATTACTATACGTTGAGGAGGTCATTGCCAAAACAGAGGCCTATTTTCAGAGTTCGACAATCTTATTTGGACGGCTTGTTGGAACATCGCATAAATACGGTCTTCGATAAACATATTTGGCAGGTATTAATTATTCAGCGAAGCGCTGTGATTCCTATAAAATGTTGTCAAGCATTGCCGCTGCTTATAAAAGTCAAGAAACATGTAGGAAGTTGTTTACATTAGATTACAAAGTTGTTTATATAAATTTACAAAGGCTAGAGGCGTGTGGAATTTAAGTATGACTCAGACGTCGCACCGCTGCTACTACTACTACCACTACTACTGTACTCAATGTATAATATATCGGTGGTGCGACGTCTGAGTCATATTTAAATTCCACACGTCTCCAGTGATGGTTATATAAGCGTGCTGCGAGTCAGTTAATATTAATCAGTAAGTGATTAAACAGCGGTTGAATTACAGTCATAGACAATATAAGGGTGATTGTTTTGTAGCGTTAACGACAGTCTCTATAGCTCGAACAAACGCGGTTCTTACGCATGTCAATTGCGCAATAATTTATTTTAGGAGTATGTTTTTATAAAACATATAGAAATTTTTGTATCATAAATCCATCAAAATGTCATCAAAAAGAAAAAGGGAGGTGGATGCTGAATGCCGCTTATCCAAGGACGAATGGATTAAAAAATATTTTTTCATATTGCTTAATGATAAACCTATATATCTTATCTTCAACTAAACAATTACTGTTATTAAGGAGTTTAATTTACAACGCTATTTCAAGACTAAACATGGTTCTCCGATTTGATTGGGAAGAGACCCAATCGAAAATTGAGTCTTTGTCAAAACAGCTTCGAAAACAGCAAAATTTATTTAGGCAACAAGATGCTACTGCGACAAACGTGACTAACGCAAGCTACATGATAGCTCAGAAAATTTTAATAATTTTATATGTCCCTTCTCTAAATCTATTTCCCCGCCCAAGGTATAGAGCTGCACGGAGATTATGTCGAAAAATGAATTTACTAAATGCAAAACAATTGCGATTGCTTAGTGTATTTATTATACCATCCTCGTATTAGCTTTTTTTCATTTTAATTTCGTTAGAATATATTAAATAAATGTTGTATTTGTAACGTCTGATTTGCATCAAACATTATTTATATTTTTTGTATCTGTTTTTATTATCATTTATCTTTGCAACACGTGCAAGTAAATGGATGCTGCTGGATAAATATTTGTATAGGTTACATAAATTTTTACTCTAATTGAAATTATAAATCTCGTCGGACCTAAATGTTAATTCCGACAATTTTATTTTAGCTGTTCATGAATTTTAAATGCACTACAATTCAACGTCTTCGCAGTGCTGATTTAATTTATACTTCAATAATATGATAACACATCGGTAAACATTGATAGTTTGTACGTAAAAAAAGACGATATAGCATTGTTATATAACATGTTATTAATAAATTAATACATAACTCATAAGTTGCATTTGTTTATGCATTTTTGGGATTCACTGATAATGCTTTCTTATACGTACATATGAGAACATCTAAACAAGCCTAAATACCTACAGGCTCAAATATCATGGGTTAGAATATAAATTTAGATTGCAATAAGCTTACATGTTGTAATATTAAGGAGACACAAACTAGTTTGCATATACAGGGATGGAATAAATTATTGGTACTCTGTATCCGAAGAGATACGAACAACGAGAAAAGTGAAAAACCCTAAATCATGAGCAAAATATTATTTCCAAAGTGATAATGACCCAAAATATACAATTCACACACATCGATTGTATGTAAGTTGCTATATAATAGGCATGGGCATTCGCAAGCGCTAGCCTCTCGTACATATTGCCTTCGTGCGCGTATATTGTACGATTCTCCTGTATGTTCGCGCCTTGGGTTAAAATATGGCCGCGGAATCAATCTTATCATTCTCCTGAACAGTTCGCATGTATCAGGCCGTCATAAATTATTTCCTTTTCAGTCAAACGACATTTTTAAGCAATAGAATAAACAGAAGAAAGGTAACATGTTGATGCCTTTGTTTTTGACAAACTTTCAAACTTTTTTTCTCAATTAAGGTATTTTGCAGGGTTAGGTGAGTAAGGACGGCGGGGATGAACAGACCACCCAAGGTTTAAAATTTTTTTTTTTGTTACTGTTGCTGTTATCATTATGTTGCTGCATCATCATGGAGGAGAACATTTTTTTTCTATTGACAGGTGCAGGGCGCTATTCAATCGACATTTCAGGAACATGCTGCAATTGATAGACGTATAGATCTGCGATAAGTGTGTTATTGCGATTTAAAATCTCAAAGTAAACAATATTATGATGATTTCATTACACATAACCATATTCTGCTTCAGAGAAGTTTAGCTTCTGGGGGTCGGTTGTGGAGATTTAACGGGATGAACATTTTCGCACGTTGCTTATTTTTCATTACATGTTTGATGTTTAAAAAAATAGGTAATTTCTTTGTCGTAAAAGAAGATTTCTATCTATGGATAAATGATCCGATTTGTTCTTTAAACTAAGAGTATGTGGAATTCAAACACCGAACTTGCTAACATTTCCTATCTTTTCTAAATGACGGCATATTGCGGAGTGTGATATGGATGTGTTTAATTTCATTGATATTTTCAGTGTACTTTGTTTTGGATTGCCTTTCGCGACTTTAGAGCTTCATAGTCAAAGTTTAATGAGTGCCTTGGTATGGGTTCATCTTCCAACGACGTATCTACATAATGGAATTTGACATTAATTAGGTACTTGCTGGTTATTTACGACTTCTTCGCCATAAATACTGTACATATTTTTAAAAGAAGCACTTTCGGTCCCTTCATTATAAAACAGAATTTTTTTTTTCATATCGATGTGGACGTTGCCATTGCTGCAACAAGACTTAGGAATATGACAGTAGGATGAAAAACGCATTATTACAAATTTGTTCCCCCCAAAAAAATGGAAAATATTTGTGACTTAATCTAATAAAATGGGCTAGTTTATGAATGATGATTGTGGAGGTACGCAAATTTAATGACGATATTCGAAGTGCTCCATGGTAGAAAAATCGGTAATGTAAAACAACAATAATTACGTTACATGGAAAGAATTAAGCTACAAGACAAAAAAGAGAAAAATTAAAGCATCAATGGTAAATATTATAATTCGCAAATATGAAGATACTGACAAATTGGCAGATCGTATGCGTTTAGAACTGCCGCGAACAGTTATACCAGTGGCGGCTGGCGCATAAGCGCTGCAGAGCTCCCAAAAAATTGAGCGGGCGAACCTGTATTAGTTATAACTAGTTTTCTTTTACATAATTTTTCCGACATTTCTGATGTTTATAAAAGCGTAACATATTGTTGTGAAAATTCTCCCCCTGAATATCAAAAAATTTGCATATTTTTCTACATCATCCTGTAGAGGACATCAAACCCTACAATTTGACACCTCAATCATCAAAATCCGATCAGTAGAAGCCGAGATATTCGCTTCCGAAATTCCAACACTAACGCCGGTTATATATAGTATATTATCAAATAATATACAATAGGCGACCAGTGGAATAACCAACCTAATTCGCGCGATCGCTCACTTGTTCCTTATCTGGTCCACACGTACGTGCGCTCAGAGCTCTTTCAAACACCCGCGCGCACCCCGCTACCCCCCGCGGCTGTCTTAAACCAATGCGTGATTTTACCAGGCATGTTCGCTGCATTTAGACCAGCGCGGAGGGCGATATGATTCGGTATCTAAACTAATATTATAAAGAGGAAACATTTGTGTTTTTGTATGTATGTTTGTAATGCTTTCACATAAAAACTACTGGACCGATTTCAAAAATTCTTTCACCATTAGAAAGCTGCATTTCCACTGAGTGACATAGGCTATATTACATTTTCAAAAAAAAAAGATATCCCCAATAAAAATGCATTAATGTAACCCAAGGTGTGAAAAAATTTGTCACAAAAAATCTGCCATCGCGTACGCTGCGGAAACTATTGTTGATAGAACAAAAAAATGTTCTACAGTATTATAGAACGTATTAATATCTACAAAAAAGTCCGCGAAACCATATGTCCAACTACTGTAGTTATGCCACTATAACTACTTTTTTACATTTTAAAAGTCAATAAAAGTGCCGACAATAATCAAACCATATTATCCATAGCTCTGTATTATTTCTTATCCTATTAAATGATATTTTATTAAAGACCATTTCAATACCAGTAAAATACTTTTTAAATTATTAAAATCGGACATTCCATTCAAAAGATATAACGAATTTAAAAATGTCAATCTAAAGAAAATAATGTTATAATATAATGTAGTAGTATAGCGATGGCCATATTCATTTTGCTTGTAATAAATTGACAATCGAAAAATTATAACTGGAATAAGAATAGTATTGGCAGAAGGAATTTAATAACAAGTTCAATGAGAATGAAAAGTAATAGGAAACAGGCACAGAGACGCTGTTATAGAAAGAAGTTAAACATAAAGTGATATAAAATCCAAAAATTAAGGATCACAAGAAAGGAAGATTAAATATTTAAGAGAATACACTCACTATTGTATTTATTCAAGGTAGGATCGAAGAAAAGACAACATACACGATACAAATTTTATTAAAAGAATTTAAATAACACTGAGATATTTGAAAGATGACGTTTTTGAAGTAATTTCGACAATGTGTCAAAAGCCAAGTGACAGGAACATTATTAAAATAGTGGGTTACATTGTTTATAAGTTATGTTAAATTAGTAAATGGACGAAACAGATTTAATAAGCGATGAGCCACCACCAGAAAAACGCAAACGTCCAAATAACAGTATTTTTTTGTGTGACAATTGACAATCGTTCCAGAAATACATTACTTCAGTGTGGAAGGCGAAGAAAGCACGATAAGATCGATGGGAGACAACCTCTTACTGCCCGTGCAAGGTAAATTTTTTTGTAAAACTTGCAGAACACCTTAAAATTTTTAGCACGAGCCGCCACTGAGTTATACCAGTCGATAATCCACAACTTCAGTTAATAAGTAAAATAAATTGAAATATGAAAGAGCCAGCGTGCGTAGTGTGAAGTTTTTCTGCATAGAAGAGAAAATACGATACAGCAGGCATGAAATTGAACAGTAGAAGAATAAATAAATGTTCTGCAAACAAATTTTTGAAATTTCCTCTCTTGGGCAAATTTCCCTGAGCGAAAGTGTATATATTGTTCGATCTCATCAACTTATTCTGGATTTCAATTTAAAACGCTCTTATTTTCTGCAAGACATTTTTATAAAAAAAACAAAATATAAAAATATGAAATAATATTACATAATTTTAAAAGTTAATTTCGAATTTTTATAAAAATAACACAATATGTAATTATGAAATCATGTAGGTGTTATATATTCGCCTCTTGTCTTTTAAATTAAATTAATATTTCTGTCTTGTTTAATAAACTATTTTTTTCTATGCTTAATTGTAGCCGAAAAAGCTGATATGGTGATAAGAACTGAAATAACGCAAGATCTACAAAACATCTATTTCAAAGAAAGTGTGTGAATACAATATTTCAAGTAAAGCGATATCAGACTAATGCATAACCTATCGTTTTAATACTGTTTACATAATAATGAATCATCAATGTCTTAATAGATAAGATTATTTCTAAAAAAATTGGTATAATCCTAAATAATATAATGCAGATAGTAAAGATATGTATAAATAAAAATTACTTACCAACATAGCAGTGCCACACTTATAGCAAAAAAAAGTACGAAAATGGGATGGGAATTAGAAAATAAGCCATATGAATAATACAGTTGACTGACTCGTTCTTGTAAACTTGTCGCTTTGGCATTAGTCCCCCTAATTGGGGGCTGCTTTTCATGTGGGATCATTTACAAACATATGATAATGAATATTTATTTCTGTTATCCACAGAACCAATCCATTTTCTTTTCTTAAAATGCACAAATTAAATTAACATATATGAGTTAACGAATTTTATAGCTGGTAAAAATCAGACAGAAAAAATATTCGTGTCCCCTTTAGGGATGTATTTTATGTTAAAAGATGGTTCCCAGAAAATTTAAAAATTATTCAAGCATCTAAATTATTCAATTTTCGTTAATTGAACACGAAATCTAGATACAATTTTTTATAAATATTAAGGCTTCTATAGTATTAACTGTGTTCAATTAATTGTAAAATGTTGGGTTTCTATTAATTTTGAAGATTTTTCTTGAAGAATGAGTAATTAGTATGTTGTCTTTGTAACAAAGTGTATACAATTATAAACACGTAATTAAGTTCTTTACAAGTTACAACTACAATACTAAAATATTCAATATACACTTCTATAACAGAAAGATATAATAAATACTTACAAATTACAATTCATTTACGCACAAAAGTTTGGTTATTTACGTTCTACATGCATTAGTTAATTGAATAGAAGTCTTAATTCAATAAGAAGTGAATTAGATTACTTTAGCATGGACAGAAAGGTCATATTAAGCAATTATATATATTTATAGTTTATATGTTTTTCGTATGTTAATTAGGCTGCATAATTTATGTAAAAATATTAAGAATTATATACAAAGATAATTAATTATAAAACGCACATAATCCAATGCGAAACAACGTACATAACCTCGATTTGTAATAAACTTAGGACATGGCAGATTTACCTTGAATAAGAAAATGTTTACTTACTTGTATAGAAACAGATTATAACCTAGAACTAAATTTATAACCAACGAGTTATTAAGTCAACGTACAAAAATAAATGAAAATATTTCTGTAATTTATATTCATTCCGGTAAATAGACACCAAATATTACATCAATTAACGTGAACAAAACTCGAAACTTTAATGGACTTAAAACTCATAGAATCTATACGAAACTGTAAATGGTTGATATCTTTACTAATAGAGTTTATGTATTAACTAATAGTCAAATACAGATGGCGCTCTACTTGAAATAAAATATAAAATAATAACGGGTGTTCAGAAACATTCGAAGTCAAGTGGGCTCTGAACAAAAAATCGTATATCTTTACTTAAGTATTTGCGTGTATGATAACTAGAGAACGGACATTCTTACCACATGACTAAGTTCTCCGAATACAATAGCCCTTGTCCATTGTTAACGCAGAGATATCAGGTGGCCGAGAAAGTCAAACACAAGTATAGCAAACGCCAATTAAGTTGGCGCGAGGAGGAGGTGCGCAGAAAACGTTTTTAAAAACGTCTCCCCCCACTACTCAAGTAATTGTCAGAATACATTTGTCATTGACGTTTGACGGAACATAATGTATTTGCTAGGGGATCATAAAGTGATATACGCTCAGAGGTTAGAATTATCTGACATTTGATGTAAAACCAAATACAAATCTCCCCACTACTTCTAATCCTGCGCGAACTTACCGCTCCTCGCGCCAACTTAGTTGGCGTTTGCTACACTTCATTGTATTACGTCGAGATGTACTCAGCGAAGTATGTATATAAATATTCCGAATTGCCGATTGCGTTTAATGGATATTTATCCTCCGAATACAATAGGGTGTTGTCATTGTAATCGCAGCGGACCAGATGGCCGAAAAAGACTAACAAATACTTCATTGAATTACGCCGAGTCATGTGGTAAGAATGTCCGTTCTCTAATGATAACCTATAAAATTGTATTAAGTAAATGTATCAATCTATATCAGACATGACTTCATATTTTCAAGGACTACTTTGACTTCGAATGTTTCTGAACACCCGTTATGTAAATTCATGTAAAAGGAAACATATTCTATAAAGCAGCGTTTCTTAAACTGTGTTCCGCGGAACCCCGGGGTTCCGTGGAGATCACTCAAGGGGTTCCCCGAAAGTTACGTACTTTTTTTAGAACATTCAAGGAAGTAACATAAAAAAAGTAATAAAAATTTAACGGCACAACTAAATTCCACTTACTAATCTGGATATTTTTGGTATTTAAAAGCAGCCGCCCTGGTATAATCACGACAAATCCCGGTGTAGGTGATTCCCCGGCTCAATTCTTTATTGATCATTACTATCATTAGTCATTACCAAGGGGAGGGCAGTAGATAGGATTTACTGTATCCTTGTGACGTCATAATTTTAGTTGGGGGATACAATCCAAAAGATGACTCTTATTGCAGAAAAATAGAATCCTGTTTCGTGAAATACGAATAAATTTTCTTCACACTTAAAGGTTTTGTTCGACATTGTTTATGTATGTATAATATTTGTTCTGACGCCTTGTATTAAAATTTTTGGTAGTTATAGTGTATGCAGTTAATTGATGTTTTGGTGTAAATCTTGGTTGAGTATTGTGTAAATAGTGTATAATAGTTATTGTCTATTAATTTGTTAATGTTAATTAATATTATAAAATATATAAATGGGACGTTTTATCAACTTAGTTATGTCAAAATGAAGCTTCGTAATTGTGCAGTAAGTGGTTGTAAGGATAGAAAGTCGTCTAGACATCGCTTCCCTAATCCAAATGTCGATTTAACAAGATATAAGGAGTAGCTGAAGGCTTGTGGAAATGATAAATTAATTTTTGCGAAACCTGAAAAAGTTTATAGTAATTATAGAGTATGTCACATACATTTTAGAACTGAGGACAATGTGTTCTTAATAAAAACAGCAGTGCCAATATTATCGTTACCCTCATCGAAATGTGGAGAAGGTAAAAATTGTTAGTGATTATGAACTGCAAATATTGCATTTATTAATTTGCAGGACAAGACTCTTCACCGATTCCTATGGAAGGTATTGTATCTGCACTGCCAAGCACTTGCACTAGTATAAAGGAACAAGCATTAACAGGTGAGGAAAATTATTTAGCTAACATATTAATTAGTGTATATTTTCCTTTTGTACTTAATTAGAATGATATTATTTTTTAATAAGAACATATACTTATTTGATGTTGAAATATTGTATTTTTATTTACAGAACATACACTGTCCCCAAAATTTTCCGAACCGTCTACATCAGCTAAATCATGTTTGCCCTCTACCTCAGGTGATAAGAAAATATTAATAGGTAAACTGAATACTTTTGATAGATAGAGATTCAGAATTAATTATCACTTTTAATTAATAATTATGTAAGTAGGCATTCTTTGGGATCTAATTGTGAAAATGAAGATTCCAGCAATTTATTAAATAATGATGAAGTCGAAGTTGTAGAATCAATAGATTTTCAAATAAAGGAAGAAACAAAAGATATTCCATATGTGAATCAAATTGCTATTACATATATAAGCGGTTTTTTTTCCAAAAAAACTGGCACATTTTATAAATGCCATGCTTGTAAACAAAATATAATTGCGAAAAACAAAATAATGGAATTGCATGATTTAGTGTCTGAAAAAGACTTTGCAAATAACGTTCCGTATAGATTAAGATATTGCACCCTGAATTTTATTAAGGGATTATGTACATCATACAATATTATATTAAGTGTAATACCACAAATATGCTTTAAAAAATATTTTTTTGATATTTTGTTTAACATTTTAAGAGATAAAGTAAATTTTAATTTTACGGAATGTCTTCACACAAATGAAGTTATTGAAAGAATTTTAATGCAATTTTTGATATTTACTATAGATAATTGGGTAAATGGAGTCAACAGAGTTCTTCAAGGGAAAGATTTGATGGTTAAGCGGCCCAAAGATGCCATTTATATTCAAGCCCTAAGTATGTATCCGAAACGCCGCAGATAATGATTTTATTAATATTCTTCTTTGATGCAGTTTTCAAATATTTAGATATAATATAGTAGTAATTCATTTTTTTTATATATCAATGTTATACATATATCAATGTTATGTGTATTATTTAAATGTGTCGAAATGTACAAATATACTTGTGACAATAGTATTTTTTTTTTTAATTTTTCAATGTTTATTAAATGAATGATAGTAAGCATATGCTGTAAAAACTAATATATATATATATTAAAATGTTGAGACATAATTCTGATGCAACAAGCAATGACTATTGCTAATTGTTTGCAAATAAAAGTAATTTTATTACAATTATTAAAGATGCGCAAAGAAGAATCAATATGTTTATTTTTGTTTGGAATACAAACTTAATAATTATATATATATATATATATATATATATATATATATATATATGAAATTTAATTTGTTAAAAATTAATCCATTAAATATTAGTGTAAACTAATGCTACTAGTGGGTTAATTCTTAACAAAGAAAATACTAAATATATTTTTATTCAGTATGTAGTCCAAATAAAAATAAGTATATGAATGATTTTCAGTAAATATTTAAATTTCCCGGGTTTGTAAATGCCTGGTTTAGTTGGTGGATACATATCAAGAGATGGCGCAAATAACAGTTCCAATAATTTATTAATAGTGACCTATCTATACATCCTACTTTATCTATGGTAGGGATGGACATTGTAAAAAAACATCGATGTTTTTTTCGATGTAATATATCCCAAGATGATATCGATGTTAGAATGATATATCGAAAAATTATGAATCGATATTTTATACATCGATTGTTTTTAGAGTTTGGTATAATTTTTGGTTATATCTCTAAATGGCCATTATAGCATGCCTGAAATTAAAAAAAAACAGATGTGTAGGTCTACAACTTTTATTATTAACTAAAGAAAATGAAAAAAAAATCTCGGATAAATAAAAAACATTTCATACATATGAATTCGCGGGCACAAATAAAATTGCAAAAGTTTTTCAAAAGTCCCAATATTTTTTTTCTACGCTTTGCAAAAATAAAACTTTATTTAATCTTTTGCCCGTTCAATCTATTACGTTGTTGATTCATTATTTGCGCAGCCTGTGAAAATAGTCTCTCCGATGGAACTGATGTGCCGACCATTGTTAGATATTTTAATGCAATTTTATACAGTTTAGGAAACTGTATTTTATAATCCTTCCATATTTCCAATGGATTTTCATTTAGTCTTCCTACCGGGGTCTTTAAATAAATGGAAAGTTCGTCGGATAAACTCTCTTCCGATTTATGAACTTTCCAGTTACGATGAACTAGTTTATGGTGATTACTCCATAGTGAAAAAGTCTCTTCATTTTTATCGGATTTATCAGAGTCAGGTTCAGTATCTTCATTCTGACGCAACTGAACCTGCATTAAATACTTTTTTTTTCCTATAGCATTTACACAAGCTATAGCATCATTAAAGTGCATTTTCTTAAACCGTGGATCAAGAATGTTCGAAATAGCAAGAGCAGTAACATTTTCTATAGCACCCATCCTTTTAGAAATTTCAGTAAGCGCCAGTTTTTGTACCTCTTTTGCTATAGGTTCCTCAACTACAGCCGAAGTGATTTGTGAAACCATGCAATGGACTAGTGGTATAATTTTACTACTTGTGCAATATTTGTCCCCAGATATTTCTTGCGTAGCAGCCTCTAAAGGTCGCAATATCAGAAGAGCTGATGACGCTATCGATATTTCAGATCCGCTAAGCATTGGAGGAGCATTGGTGTGACGGAAAAGTATATTATTTATGACGGACCTCAGTTCTAGAAATCTTTGTACCATGTAGTAGGTACTGTTCCAACGAGTAGGTACGCTTTGAATTAATTTTGTCTCAGCAGCAGTTGCTTTGCGTAATTCGTCACTAGTAATGCAACTCTGTTTAAACCAAGTCACTATTGCTTTTATTTTAGAAACAATATTTTGCCACTGTGTGCATACCATTGTACCCTCAGCCACTAAATTCAAAGTGTGGGCGAAACATGGTATGTGTTTTTTTTTACTGAAGGCTAATTCTATTGCTTTGACCATGTTGGCTGCATTATCGGTAACCACAGCTGTCAAAATCTCTTTATTTATACCCCATTCTTGGCAAGTCTTTGAGAGCATTTCAGCGATATACTGTGATGTGTGTTTTTGATCTAATTCGTACACACCAAGAGTAACTGAAAATAGTTCAGCTTCTATTCCAAAATGTGCAGTCACGCCTAAAAAACTTTTCATATTTAATGTATCAGACCAAATATCTGTTGTCAATGTTATGTCTTCTACAGTTGAAAGCATAGTTTTAAAAGTTTCTGAAATAGCCTCGTATTTTGTATCAAGCCATCGTCTAAGAGTTGTTCTACTTGGGATTTTATATTGAGGAGCAACTGTCTTCATTAGATTCCTAAATCCTTCATTCTCAACTACTGAGAAAGGTTGGTTGTCTTTACAGATCATATACAACAAACAATCGTGAAGTTTCCTTGTCTTCGTCATAGATTCTGAATAAGCAGAGATATCTCGGAAAGTAGACATTATTGTTTTTTGGCGTTTTATAAGGACCACGTCTGAGTTCGTGTCAATAGGTTGATCTTCATTTAAAGTCTGATTTATCAACTCTTTGGAGGAACTGTGAGTACCACTTGTAGAAGGAATGGCGGTGTCAGATCGAAGTTCAGTGATAGTTTACTTATTGGAACATGATGAAGTACCAGCTTCCAGTTCTGAAACGCATACTGTCGATTTGTTTGCTTCAAATGTATTCTTTTTTGAAAAATATTTTAGGTAATTCGCTTTATGAACGTTACGAATATGCCCAATTAAGTTTGATATTGATTATGTCCGGAAGATTTGATATCCTTTTGACATAATTTACATTTTGATTTCTTCTCATCGATTTTTGAAAAAAACTGCCAAACTGAACTCTTTCTCTTAGGTTGTACCATGATAATGATGCAATCTATCTGAAATAGATTAAAGAATGAAAAAATAAATGACTGCAAAAGTGCACATGCATAATCAATTAATCATATCGATAACTTGAAATCGTTAGTATAGAACTACTATCAGCACCTATTTTGAGCTTTACAAAATGTCAGGGAAAAGTAACAAATTAATTAAAAGATAGCAAATAAAGTAAATCAAACAAGTCGACAAATAGTTTCAATTATAAACAATATTTGAAAATCCCGCTTTATTTTGAGGCACGGGACAGTACTTCCTGTAGAGTCTTTTTATGTTCTGTCGCCACGCTTGCATATAGTGGACGTCGTATCAACTGCCATTGCTGCTGCTACAAAATAACGAGGAATTAACTTTTGGATGTTCTGTGACACAGAATATCCAAAAGATATGTCAGAGTCAAATGTGAGATGCTAGTTACGAAAGACAGATTACAGAAACAGAACAATATGGAAATGGAACATAGAAACAATCACAGAATAAATGTCAACTGCCAACGACAATTTGACAGCATAGACAAGTGACGGCTGAAAAGAAGAATAAATTTCATGAAATATTTCAAAACCCTTGATATATTTCAATTGCTATGAAATTTATTGAAATATTTTACTTTTACATAAAGTATTTTTTAGATGAAATACGGCTAAGGTATTTGTTGCGGATATAGTAATAAATAACATATATCAGTGGTTTTCATATTATTAAAATAGTAGGTATATTAAAGTATGAGTGAATATTAACATCATTAAACAAGCGAGATTTCTCTCATTTCTTCTAAAATACAGCATGTGTTTTAATGACCAGATATCCACAAATACTTTACACAATTTTTTTATTGGTGCATTTTGATATACTATTTTGTGAAACCGTACATATTTCGCGTACCAATCTAAACTTCAAATTTTATGTTTTTCATATATGATTGTCAATATATTTAGTTTACGTTCAAAATGTCATTCGCGAGAGACGCATCCTAATATATATTTATTTGCAGTTAGCTCCATAATTTTCACGGTTGCACGAAAAACACTCTTAGTAAGAGCTTTTTCGATAAAATTACATGAAATATTTCATTATAGCTTTTTAGTAACATTTTATTTATTGTTAAAAGGTTGTTCTGTCAGAGCAAAAATGCTTGACTTTTTAAATGATTGATTTATACACGCGCCAATTTAAAAAAAACATTTTGAAGTAACTATTTACATATACATACCTGTTTCGTTTGTTTAATGGAGGTTTGAAATATTTGAATTTTTGTACGGGTTCTCCCTACGCAGCTTCTGTTAATAACACCAGCACTGGCACAGGAACTTTAAAATTAGATTTAAATTCAACTTTTAGAACAAATTATAATCAATGTTCGCACACTCTACAATTAAAGTTAAGGTAGACAAATGCAAAACATTTAAAATCAAAAACACAAGATATCAAATTAAGCGATTTGAGTTACCAATGCACAGAACAGGTACCTGTTCTTTCAATCCTCTTCTCAATCTGTCACTAACTACACAATATCAAAAAAACTATACAAAAAAACTGTACATGATAAAAAAACCTAAAATTGAATTACACAAACAAAACAAAAAAAAAAAAAGAAAATTAAGAGCACCCTTTCGATATATCGAATAAAAAACATCGATACATCGAATATATCAAAGCATTAAAAATACATCAGTTAGGTTCGATGCATCGTTACTATACATCGAGTGTTTTTAATACATCGATGTATATCGTCCATCCCT
Organism: Melolontha melolontha; assembly: GCA_935421215.2. Classification (NCBI taxonomy): domain Eukaryota; kingdom Metazoa; phylum Arthropoda; class Insecta; order Coleoptera; family Scarabaeidae; genus Melolontha; species Melolontha melolontha. Next base: position 141,127,457 of record OW285237.1, on the reverse strand, counting down.
AATCTATGGTCATTATACTGCGAGTATCCGGGCATAATAGTCACTTGCCGATGTGTGTCTTATAAATAAAGTTATTGAAAATTAAAATAAAGTGATTGAAATATAAATAAACTGATTGAAAGTTATTGATAAAGTGATTTTATTTATTGATAAACTTTATTGGTTCTGTCTAAAACCAATTGTTTAAAACCAAACTCTCTAAAAACTGTGTTAAAACCTAGAAATTGTAATTGTTTGTGTTTAATATATCACTGTTAAAAATAATATCAACGTAAGTAACCTTTAAACTTTATTCGGTCTTAAGGGGGAGTTCTCATTTTTTGAATAAAAACACGACGATTTTTAATAATTTTTTTTAAAGAGCATTGTTTTTTTATATATAGAAACTTTTTTTAATGCGTTACGCATATCTTTGCAAAAACAAATTGTGTTTTAATTTGCCATAATTTGCCTCTGTAGCAGAGGGCGTTAAAGTTGACGCCCGAAAAACGAGATACCAAACGGTAGCAAAGATTACTTCTGTTGGGTAAAATAGGATCTTTTCAAAAAATGAAAAATTATAAGAATGGCGCGCATTTTACTAAAAATTTGAAAAAAACTACCTTTTTAGATTAGGAAAAGTGGAATTAAAACTGAAATATACTCGAAGCATTTTAATCAAAGATCCTAGTTTGCCCACTGGTGTACACGTTTACAAACATAATACAAAAAGATCTAGATCTAGATTGGTCAATTAGCGTCTGAGAAATTCTTGTTACCGATTTCAGAAACATCATTTTGGGAAAAATTTGCTTAAACTTTATACGAGTGACGTATACAGCTTGTATACAAGTGAAACATAAAGCTATAACTTTTATACATAACCGAGTACTTATTCTAGACTTATTCTAGACACATATAGCATTAAGATAATAAAAGAAAAAAAAACTTTTTTAATTAAAAAATGAGAACTCCCTCTTAAAAGGTAACTGGTGCTAATACAAAGGATATAAAATATTATTAAAAATCTGGTGTGAAGAACAATTTAATAATATTTTATATTATTAAAAATTCCTTTGTATTATACATAACTGGTGGGGTTTACCTACTCATGTATGTTTCAATTATTCCGGTAACTGGTGCTGTTATTTTTGTCTTAAAACCATTTTCGATATTTTGTTGCAGGATGGAGAGATGGTTTAAAGAAGGCACTTTAAAGCGTTCTGCCGCAGAACTTGACTCTTCTGTTTCGGACCCAGCAACTAGCTCTTTTGCTAAAGATAACTGTGGTAATAATAAAAGTGATGCAACTGAAATCGCCACAAACGAAATTAGGCCAGTAATCAAGTAATCAACCCAGAGCAGTTACTAAAAAACTAAGGAAATATGATGAAAGTTATATATGTTTAGGATTCATGAACGATAATGATAATCCTCAGTGTGTTATATGCAACAAAGTTCTACCAAATAGCTCTATGGCTTCAGCTAAAATGCGTCGTCATTTAGAATCTGTTCATGGCGAGCTTAAAGAAAAAAATGTTGAATTCTTCATTCGGAAGCGTGACGAACTTTTAAAATTAAAAACGGTTATGGTTCAAACCACAAAAACAGTGAATGAAAAAGCAAGTGAGGCTTCTTACTTAGTCAGCTATCTGATAGCTCAACGCGGTGAAGCATACTCAATTGCGGAAAATCTTATTAAGCCTTCATGTATGGAGATGGTAAAATGTGTGTTAGGTGAAAAATCTGCAAAAGAAATGGCTAAGATTCCACTTTCGAATGACACGGTAGCTCAGCGCATCAGAGATTTAGCAGCCAATATAAAGAATGAACTTACTTTTCGTCTCAAATCATGCAAATTTTCATTACAAATGGATGACTGAACCGATGCATCTGGACTCGCAATATTAATTGTAATCGTTAGATATCAGCACGAAAACGCATTATTGTAAGATCTTCTTTTATGCAAATCTCTACCAACACGTACTACTGGAGTCGAAATATTTGGTCTTCTAAATTCTTTTCTTGAAGAGAATAAAATACCGTGGGACAACTGTATTGATATCTGTACCGATGGAGCAAAGGCCATTAGTGGCATAATTAATGGGGCTGTACAGCTTATTAAAAATATAGCTAAAAACTGTTCTAGTAGCCACTGCATGATCTATAGGCAGCCACTTGCTGTTAAAAAATTATCCCCCAGTTATAAGAATGCTCTTGATGAGGTCATCAAAATCATTAACTTCATAACATCTCGACCGCTAAATAATCGAATAATCGTTTATTCAAAATACTCTGTGAGGAGATTGGAAGTGTACATACATCTCTTCTTTTACATACTGAAGTCAGATGGTTATCTTGAGGAAAGATACTAACCCGTTTTCTTGAGTTAAGGGACGAGGTGCGTGCTTTTTTTTTTAGAACACAATTTTGAATTGAAAGGTCGATTATTTGATAGAAATTGGTTACTTAAAATTGCCTATTTAAGCGACATTTTTACAAAGATAAATGAACTTAATTTAACCCTCCAGGGCAAACAAGTAAATGTATTTATTGCCCACGAAAAAATTCTTGCTTTCAAGAAAAAAATAATATTTTGGACAATTTGTATGCGCTCCAACGAGTTTGATTGTTTCCCAACAATAAAAGGCTTTTTAGATGAAGAAGGGGTTGAAATGGCAGAGGCATTTATTGAAGAAATTATTCAACATCTGAAAGAATTGAGTGAAGCTGTTAATAAGTATTTTCCAAATGAACAGCAGATTAAATATCAAAATGAATTGTGGATTAAAAACCCATTTATTTTCAATGCACGACCTTTGACCATGTCAACGGAAGAATACGAAACTTTTATTGAAATGACATATGATTCATCATTGCAAAATAAATTTAAATTAATGCCATTAACGGAATTCTGGTGCAGTATAAAAGATGAATATCCTCAATTGTCGTAAAAGGCCGTGTTGGTGCTTTTACCATTTGTAACCACATATATGTGCGAAACGGGGTTCTCAGCTTATTTGTCGACAAAAACTAAATACCAGAACAGACTTGATGCCGAACCTGACATAAGAATTCAACTTTCATCAATTATGCCTAATATTAAGTATATTTGTGATAATAAAAAGCAATATCACTCATCCCATTAAAATTAAAATTTAAAAGTCCTGTAAATGTAAATTTAAGTTGTTTTAAGAACTTTTGTGTTAATTTTTGAATTACTTTTTGAAGAAAATAAATATTTTTTGAAATAATTGTCACTATTGAAACAAACCAGGGGTTCCACAATAAAAGTGACTACTAAAAAGGGTTCCACTTATCAAAAAGATTAAGAAACGCTGCTATAGAGCATCGTGTTCAACATGGGGTTCGCGGTGATTTAAAAGGGGGCCGTGAAATAGCCTAAACAATATTGAAAAATCATTTTATGAGAAAAAATCATTTATGTATTATAAACTTTTTACTTACAATAAGTAAAGAAAAGAAATAATGCATTTGTTTTTCATTTAAAAGTTTCTCCATACGTGGATCTACGTTAGAAACACACAAAAGCAAATTGTTTTTGAGTGATAAGAGACGCATATATACTGGGTTCTTTTTTATCATTACACAGGTATAATGTATTGATTTTTCTTTTTTTAGCTTTACACATAAGGATAAATGCATGGTGGCATAGTAGGCAACCAGTTATACAGTAGTGACGTATTTTTCCAATTGTCAGATATTTTTCATTTGTCGTTCATACTTAAATCTTAAATTAAATACATTTTATTGAAAAATAGATAATTTATTTAAAACAATTAATTATTTATAACAGGCGTATACCTTGTGCGAAGACAATTATAAAAATTTTTAACAGATTTAAAGAAGATGGTTGTCTTCTAAATTCCAACAACAAAAACAAAATAAAACCAATCACGTGTTAACAGAACACATGAAGCTGAATATTCTGTGTTATGTAGGATTGGTTTTAGATGTAGCCAGGCATTTTGGAGTATCGTACAGTTCGGTGTACAAAACCCTGAAAGAATTCAAATTTAAGCCACACAAGATATCAAACCATTAAGAGCTTTTTGCGGAAGATAAAGTAAAACGAATTGATTGTTGTGATATAATGTTTAATTTTCTAAATGAAAACGAAGAAATTTTAAATAAAATAATTTTTACTGATGAAGCTACATTTATCGTAAATGTAAAATCAACTCTCAGAACATCCGGTTTGTATCTTACATTTATTCAATGAAAAATAGTAAATTTCCTTTCCATTAATTTATTAGGTATTGGTTCCGTACAAATCTTTATGCCCAAAACTTAACTCGAACGCAGTACCCTCAAAAAGTCAATGTCTAGATTGGAATAATAAGCGATATACTTTTTGGCGCATTTTTTATTGACGGTAACCTCACTGCAGAAAAATATTTGAATCTCTTGCGAAACCACATCATTCCATCAATTGAGATGCTAAATGTTGATCAACTTTGATTCCAAATGGATGGGGCTCCAACACATTCTACTCACGCCGTCAGGAATTTTTTAAGTAACACATTTCAAAGACGGTGGATTGGCAGATTTGGCTCTATACCATCGCCCCCAAGATCAATTGATTTATCTCCAAATGATCACTTTCTTTGGGGGTTACCTAAAAAGTAAAATTTATAATAACGTACAAATACGCAACTTGGACGAACTGAAAGACCGTATACGTATTGCATGCGATGGAATAAATCCAGAAATTATTCAGAATACCATGCGTTGCTTTTAAAATCGTCTTGCTTATTGCCTTGAAAGACAAGGAGGACACTTCGAAAACTTGCTATGAAACTAGACTTCACTTTTGTTATGTTGTTTTTAATACTTTCACAATAAATTTTAAGTTTGGTAATAGATTTAAAGAATTTCATGTACATTCTGTATAGCAATCTAAATAATTTCCCTTTGAATGCTTAAACATTCAAATTTTTAATAGTTAGAAAGCATAGTAAGATGAAACCCATTGAGTTATTTCTATAGCTAATAGGAAAAGGTTGGGTGTAATTTTAATAAAATAAATATAGCAAACGCCAATTAATTTGGCGCGAGGAGGGGATGCGCAGAAGCCGATTTTAAAAACGTCCACCCCCACTACTCAAGTAATTGTCAGAATACATTTGTCATTGACGTTTAACGGAACATAATGTCTTTGCTAGTGATACACGCTCAGAGGTTAGAATTATCTGACATTTGATGTAAAACCAAATACAAATCTCCCCACTACTTCTAATCCTGCGCGAACTTACCCCTCCTCGCGCCAACTTAATTGGCGTTTGCTATACTTAAGTTACTTGTTAATATTTTTAAATTTCTTATTTAGGAACATTATCATATTAACATTTTTCGGTTTTAGTCTTACACACCTTTGTTCTATTATTAAACGAGCTGTACTATACACTCTCACTTTCTGTTGAACTCGCTGGAATACATAAGTATTTCCTGGTACATTATTTTAAGGGTTTCAGCTTTAGCGCTGATTTCAAATCAGGATCTACGTCCTGATTTGAATTTGGCCTTTCGAGGTATTGCCTTTTAGTTATTATTACATCAGCTATTATTGATTTTACACTCTCTTATTCTTTCTTACAAAAATCCAAACAATGAAAGTGAGTTTTGATGTGAACTAATGTCTGTTTCAATTACAGGCATTTGTTCTTTATTTTCAGAACCTGTTTTCTTCATAATATTAAATATTTCTTGTACTAGAGAAGAAGTAGCCCTGGTAGCATTTTCAGTACTACGAAAACCTTCTTTTAAATCGAGGGTGTAAAACAGTTGCTTCTCTAGTAATTGATCCACCTTCATATGAAAATAGCCTTGCTTTAGCAGATTCTAAAGTTTGTTGCATAATGTTTTTCCTTCTTCAATCTTTGATTCCAGTAGTGATGCTGTCAGATTATTGTACAGTTCAAAAGTTATTGGGATTATTAAAGAAATAGTATCATGTTTATTACCTAGGAGAATTTCTCACTAGTGGGTTTTTTAAGATAAATTGCTCCATTTTATAAAACCACTTATTCGTAAAATACTTGTTTTTATCGTATTACTGAAATGATCCAAATACGTGGGTTACGTTTGGTATTAAAAACCTTAAAAAACCCGGTATATATATCCTGTATCTATTTTAAAGACGTTAATGGCACCATATGTTGCTAGGAGATGGCTTTATGAAGTGCCTTCTTAAATAATTTTTAAAAATTTGATAACATTTCGTTTAATCCAGGTACAAGACATTTAAGTGACAGTCGCTTGTATATTTCGATCGACAATTAATAAAGAACAAGGAATCGACATTAAGTTCTGTGTTGCAAAGCCTAAAAATATTACGCAAACACTCTAAATGCTTAAAATTGCTTGTAGAGATATTTTATAACTATGCGTGTGATATCGACGATACAGAGAAGACATATAAGATGTGGATGATCATAAACGTTTAGGACGATCAATTGACCGAAGACAAAATATCAAAAAAGTGCGTGATGTAAAAATTCCGAAAAAAATCTCCATGGAAATTGGACTTGGGATATACAAGATAACAATTAATAGCATTTAACTGAAAAACATTGGTCGTCGGATGCTAAATTCAAAGTTTCTTCTTATCGATTGATGGATGACCAAAGATCATACTCAAGTGGATATTGCAAAGATATCTTTGGAGCAATTTGACGAGAATTTTTTTTTAAACGAATCGATGAGACATTGTGTTTTTAATGTGACCCAAGAACCAAATATCAAAGTGCCGAATAGCGGTCACTAGGTGAAGGAAATTCAAAGAAGTCTAATTTGGGGAAGTTAAAACTCGAAACGATACTCATTGTTTTTAATGAATCCAATTATTAGAGGATTATCCACAAATAATTCGTTCTAACTGGTACCACGGTACCACGGTTAATAGATACTAGCTTGATGTATTGAAATATTTTTTAGACTGTACTTAATCATTGCGTTGGTCCTAAATATAGAGTTGGCGATTGTTGCATGCAATCCAGATTCTAATCGATCGTCAATTGATTTTTTGATCAAAAATATTTTTTTTTTGCTTCCACCCATATTCACCCGATTTGGCTTCGTGCGAGTATTTTTTATTCTTTAAGCTGCATTTTGTGCATAGAAGGAAACTATTTTGAAGCAATTGAAAACATTTAATGGTCAGCGACGAGCAATTTCAACACTATTGTAATCATAAGAAAATATTTAAAGCACTTTTTGAACGCGGAAATGCATCTATTTCTGATGTTTTTGTTTTCTTAAGCCATTCCGGTTACTTTTGGGTCAGAGTCTGTACACTTGGTTTTTGTTAATTTCTACCCAATACTTAAAATAATATATTGTGTAAAAAAAAGATATTTGTCTTTATTCAATTTTGTATTCTTATTTTGAAATTTATTACAAAATACGTATAATACGTGAATTTGTACATATTAACTTAATGATTATATGCAGCCTGAGCAATCTGTTTTAAACTTGTGAACATAGTTGAACCTGTTTCCATGACCATTTTGGTAAAAATACCTTCATTATTTTGAAGTAACACATGCGGATGATCGCATTCAACTATGTGTCCATTATCCATAACTACGATTCTATCAGAGTCCATGATTGTATTTAGGCGATGGGCTATCGTAAGTACGGTACAGTTTTTAAATTTTCTCCTAATTGTTATTTGTATTAAATTATCCGTTCTGATAAAAGAAAAATAATTGATTATGTGAGAAATTTCTATTTACATACCCGTTGAAAATTGTGTAAGTATGATAATAATTACCTTGGATCTACATTGGCTGTTGCTTCATCAAGAACTAAAATTTTATTCCTTCTAATTAATGCTCTGGCTAAACAAATGAGCTGTCTCTGGCCAACGCTAAAGTTATTTCCACCTTCTTCAATTCCAAATTGTAAAGATGTAATAGCATCTTTCAATTCTACCTAAATGTAACAAATAGAAAAATAAATATTGGGCTTCGTTTTTACACAAATCTATATTTCTCTTACTTCTTCTAAGGCGTTCCAGAGCTCGCTATCACTAAATTGATTGAAGGGATCCAAATTATAACGCATCGAAGCGGAAAACAAAACAGGTTCTTGTGGTATAATTGAGATTTTAGATCTAACGTCGTGTAATCCTAATAATTGAGTATTTAAAGAATCCACCGTTATTATACCATCTAAAGGTGTCAATCTAAATAATGCGGATATTAACGATGATTTTCCGGCACCCGTTCTACCAACAATGCCTACCTAAAATAAAAATATATTCATAAAAATTAGTTTCGATTTCTTTAATTGCATAAGGCTATTTTAAAGTAACTTCCCAGTTTGAAATGGCCATAAGTTTGGCAAATTTTTTATATGTACAAAAATAATAGCAGTAATTTGTTCATAAAGAATCGGGATTTTATTATAACAAGAAGAAATAGGAAAATGTTAAATATGACTACCGCGTTGTTCAATAAGTATCAGTCGTTCTTCTATAGTATAAACGGCATTAGAAAGTGCATTCCTTGGTATGTTGAGTGAAGGAAGAAGTGAGGGAAGAAGTGAAAATTCAGTATATAATGTATGTAGTGCTATAGTCTATTTTTAAACTAAGAGGAGTAAATGGAAAAGCCACATTTACACTGTAAAAGTTACCAAATCAATGACATTCTGAATGTTTTTTTAAATTTTCGTATTTTATTAGTTTTTCTTGATTCATTGAGCTCAAAGGCAACATTTAATTTAGCGTTATTTCCCGCTTAATTTACATATATAGAGCTTTAAGTAATCAATACCAAATTATTAATTAAATCTACAAATCTATCATTTTTCTTTTATTAATAGAATTTATTCTCCAACATCATATGCAACCAATCAAACATATTAAAGACAAGGATTGCAAAAATACCATAGAATTGCTTAATTGCTAAAATCTATTAGACTTTTATCAAATTATACGACGACATCGAAGTTAACTTTTCTTTACGTTTCTGTTTCAGTTTCAAGTATAAAGTAACGTTAAATGGAAACAAATGAAATAGTGTTTTAATCACCATATTGAAATAAAAATATGTGACGCCATCTTCCAGAGAATAGCTAAACTATTGGCTAATTTTTGCATAACGTAATCCTACCTCTGAAGCAACCAATCACGCATAGTAATTTTGGCGCGATTAATTTAAAACGCTCCTCTTAGTTTAAAAATAGACTATAATAAAGTTGCAAAGCGTTTGGAAATGAGTTACTCTACAGTGTGGCGAATTATGAGAACACAGCTTCGGCTCCATCCTTATAAAATTAAAATATTATTTGAATTCAGAGAACGAGATAAGTTGATTCGTGTAACTTTCGCTATGCAAATGTTGAATAGTTGGACAAAATCTTGTAGACGGATGAGGCACATTTTAAGTTAAATGGAGGTGTTAACATACACAATTGCAGGATATGGTCGAATAATAATCCGAATACAATTGTTCAACTAGGACCACATAATGTCAAGGTTACTGTCTGGTGTGGTGTTATGTCAAATTTTATAATAGGACCATATTTCTACGAAGAAATGGAAAATGGACAACGAAAACAGTAACGGTAAACGGACAGCGATATTTTCGCAAGACTTCATAATACCAACATTACAGAATAATGATATTGAAAATATTATTTATATGCAAGAGGGAGCTACACCCCACATACACAATATCATTAAGTAACACATTTTCCGATTATAATTATTAGGCATTTTCCAAACAGTTGGCCCGCTAGACCATCAAACATAAATCCGGCTGGTTACTGGTTGTGGGGTTACCTTAAAGAAAGGGTATTTTTTAGTAGACCTACTACGCGTGAGGAACTTAAACAATCGATATAAGATGTCATTGAAAACATATCAAGAATTGCACTTTTTAGTGCCGTTTATATCATAGAAGAAGTTTTTTCTATAATCAAATCCCTTTTTTTATGAACAAATTAGTGTTATTATTTTTGTACATATTAAAAATTTGCCAAACCTATGGCCATTTCAAACTGGGAACTTACTTTAGAACAAGCCTATACGAGGGTCATCTTTTATATTTTTACAAAATCTGAGAAGAAAACAATATTTTTGAGAACAAACTATTTTATTGTTTTTCAAAATATTCGCCTTTATGGTCTATACACTTTTGCATGCGTACAAACATGGACAATGGACATTATTTTAACACTTTTCTCTTTCAAATAGTCAACTCTTAGACGTGCTGTATGGGAACTCCAATTGTCGTGATGAAGAATAATGCAGCGTTTTCGGTTGTTCTTCCTGATTGCGTCTATAACTTTTGACAAACAAATTACAGTCGAAGAAACAAGCGATCATTTTCTTGGAAGTGCTGCTTGCACGAACAACTTTTGTGGGGTTCGGTTCATCTTGGAACACTCATATGCTTGGTTTCCGGCTCATATGCATATATCCATGTTTCGTCACCTGTGACCATGCTGTATACGGATTTTGCCGTTCCTACGTCGAATTTTTTGCGCATATCTTTACACCAATTGACACGAGCTGCTTTTTGTGCTTCGGTCAAGTTATGTGGAATCCATCTGGAAGATATTTTTTTACAAATATATGTTCATGTAAAATCGAATGAATTGCAGTCTGCGATATGCTAAGAGATCCCTCTACCTCACTATAAGTCACATGCCGATCGTGTTCTATAATTTTCCGCACAGCACCGATGTTTTTTGGAATCACATCAGTTTTTGGTCGAGCTTCACGTGATTCATCACTCACTGACGCACGACAATGATGAAATTTTGCAAACCAATTGTAAACTGTCTTCTCTGATGGTGCTTCATTACCAAAAGTTGACTGAAGAGATATAATGCATTCTTGTGGAGTTAGGCCTTTTTTATAATCGTAAAAAAATCATCCAACGAAAATCTTCACGAGTAATCTTCATTATTTTACAAATTCACTGTCTTACAATTGTCACTGTCAACAAACTACTGACTCAATTTCTAAGCTATGGCGAATTTCTCATTGACAAATGTCAAACTTTAAGAATATAGTGATTACATATGTCAAAAGCACCATCTAGTGGTCGATTGTAAAAATATAAAAGGTGTCCTCGTATATCAAAAAGTGTTTACAATTTTTATTGTCTCGAGCTCGATATACGAATTGATTAACGTTTATAAAACGTTAGCTATTTTAATTATTAATTTCGTTTAATTTTCTTTATTATTCATCTTGAAAATTTATTATTTAAGCTACGCTTTTACATTTTTTTTCATGGTGAGAGCCAAGACTGCTACTTTTGTACTACTAAAATCGTTGACAAATCAAGTAAGTCAAGAACTAAAGTAAAGTATCCAAACCTACCTTTAGCTATGAGATACAGACAGATTTAAATGACTAAGTCCGTGGTCTGAATTAAAAAAAAAATCAAATAGAAGTGTTAACTTCAAGTTTAAGAGGATGGATTTTATTAGATAGGTACAAGAATATGCACATTCTGTAGTTAGCAGCAAGAACTGCAGCATTTGTTTACAAAACAAGATGACTAACGATATTAACGGGTTACTAGAGGCAACGGGTCAGCACCACTATTCAAAAGTGTGGAAACTCTTTATAAATACCTCGAAAACAAAGCTGTTCGTCTTCATAATGGAAATGAAAGTCCAGCTATTCCCATTCCCCATGCTGTCAACACAAACGAGCCTTTTACTGATTTTGACCTGCTCATTGGTGCTCTTGAAACCTTTATCTTAGGTAAACAAGTTTTACTTGTTGACGATTTCAGTCTCCCAAAACTTGTTGCTGCTGTTACAACTTGTCCAAAAACTCGTCTCTTTCATAATTTTTGCAACTAGATGGGGTTTCAGCAATTTAATTCAATTAAAAACTCTGTGGATCACATTTTGGACGTGCTCCTGTGAAGTATGCGTTGCCAGCTATGTGGAACTAGTGCCTCTAGTACCTATTAATTTATCAATATTAATGAGAATCGAATCTGAATATAGATATGTTAATTTTCCGTCAACGGCTAACAATAGGTTCAATTTCCGCAAAGCTGACTAATCAACTGTGCCGTGATTTACTTAATACGGACTGGTCATGTCTTGATCAGCATAGTGACATTAATTTGTCTCTTGATGATTTTTATACAATTTTTTAGCATGTATGTGAGAAATCTGTATCATTTTATAAATCTTATAAAAAAATCTTATCCTCCCTGGTTTACTGCGACGGTAATATCTTCTCTAAAACTGACAGAATACTACAGGCGTAAATGGAAGAGTACCTTGAGTTTGTATTACATGAATGAGTTTAGAAGGCTTCGAACTGCTTGTAAGAAGCAAATCTCTGAAGTTTGCAGTTATTATATTGAATAAAAAATAAAAATAAATTAAAACACTTGGCTTGTTTCACTATGAGATTTATTTAAATTCTCTAACAATTGTTTCGGCTGTTATGCCATTCTCAAAGAGATCTATAAATCTAACTTAAAGACTATCGCACTTGTTCTTATATGTTGTCTGTTCTTGTGTGTAGTGGGGGTGGTACTATATTGTGTATTACGGTGTCTATAAAGGGTGTATTGGCATATTCTATCTGTGTGTTGGTGATTAATAGATTTTGTTTTTTCGCTATTTTTATTTCTAATATTTCTAGGAGGTCCAATCTCTTGCTTTTTGTGATATTGTGTATTAAGTCGCAGTTATCTATATCGGGGAAGTGGTTGAGTTCTATACAGTGTTCGGCAAAGCCTGTGTTTTTCTCACTATATAAAATTGACTTTTTGTGTTCTTTAACTCTGTTTTTAATGGCTCGTCCACTTTGGCCGATATAGATAGCTTCACAGTCTTTACATTTTAATTTATAAACACCTGATTGGTCCATTTTATCTCTTTTATCTTTGTTGTTGCTAACCATTGTTCCCAAATTTGTTTTATTTACCCAGCTTATTTTGATATCTAATCCTCCTATCTAATCCTAACCAATGAAATTAAAAACCTCGCGGTAGACTTAGAGTTAGCCTTACAACCAATACAAAATCATGATTTAGAAAAAGAGAAAATAAAGAAGATAATTAAAACCGAACATACCAACATTCGCAATAGTAACAACAATAATGAAAACCAGACAGTTAAGTCAATAAGAAAGAAATTGAAAGATAACAACTTAGTGATTACAAAAGCGGATAAAGGTAATACAGTAACAATATTAGAAAGAACCAAATATAATGAAAAAATGTATAACCTAATAAACACCGAAGATTTTAAAAAACTAAATTCCGATCCTACGAATAATTACCAACAAAAAGTTAAGAATCTCATAAAAAACAATGACACACTTAAGAATAAAAATCTAACAATAATGAACCCACGAACACCGATACTGTATGGACAACTAAAACTTCATAAAGACAACACACCAATGCGACCAGTAGTATCATACATAAATGCCCCGACTTACAAACTTTGCAAGTATTTCAATAAAAAGTTACCGACAAAAATAAATTTCAAATCTAAATATGCGATAAAAAATACAATAGAATTAACGAACAATTTGAAAAACATAAAGATACCTAGCAATGCTAAATTAGTCTCATTTGACATTAAAAGCCTTTTTACCTCTATACCAATAAATGAAATAAAAAAGATAATTGACATACACATTAATAACAATAACCTTAATGACACAGATAAACGAGAAATTAAAGAAACTTTAAATTTATGTCTAAACCAGAATTACTTCAAATTCAACAATGAAACATACACACAAATAGAAGGATTACCGATGGGAAATCCGTTAAGCCCGCTATTAGCAGAAATATACATGAATAAATTCGAAGAAGAACTATTCAAGAAAAACACGGTATTAATTCAACAAGTCCATTTCTGGGCCAGATATGTAGACGACGTAATTTGCATATGGAAGGGTACAGATAGGCAATTAACGGAGTTCCTAAAAGTAATAAATTCTATAAACCACAAGATACAATTTACAAAAGAAACAGAAAAAGACAAGAAAATAAACTTTCTAGACATTACAATAAACAGACATAATAATAAGCTTACATTCGAAATCTACAGAAAACCCACTTTTACAGACAACATATTACATGCAAACGCGAAACAATCGATGAAAATAAAAATGTCAACATTCAATAGTTATATACATAGAGCCACAAACACACCATTAAGCAAGACAGATTTTAATACAGAAATAAACACAATTAAATTAATCGCAAGAAATAATGGATATGACCCTAAAATCGTAGATAAACTGTTAAAACGTAAAGAAATACAAAATAATAAGAACAAATACCTATACCCGAAAATAACAGAAAATATACAAAGATGGCACAAAATTACATACATACCACAACTCACTAATAAAATAAACAGAATAGTAAAAGGATTAGATATCAAAATAAGCTGGGTAAATAAAACAAATTTGGGAACAATGGTTAGCAACAACAAAGATAAAAGAGATAAAATGGACCAATCAGGTGTTTATAAATTAAAATGTAAAGACTGTGAAGCTATCTATATCGGCCAAAGTGGACGAGCCATTAAAAACAGAGTTAAAGAACACAAAAAGTCAATTTTATATAGTGAGAAAAACACAGGCTTTGCCGAACACTGTATAGAACTCAACCACTTCCCCGATATAGATAACTGCGACTTAATACACAATATCACAAAAAGCAAGAGATTGGACCTCCTAGAAATATTAGAAATAAAAATAGCGAAAAAACAAAATCTATTAATCACCAACACACAGATAGAATATGCCAATACACCCTTTATAGACACCGTAATACACAATATAGTACCACCCCCACTACACACAAGAACAGACAACATATAAGAACAAGTGCGATAGTCTTTAAGTTAGATTTATAGATCTCTTTGAGAATGGCATAACAGCCGAAACAATTGTTAGAGAATTTAAATAAATCTCATAGTGAAACAAGCCAAGTGTTTTAATTTATTTTTATTATTTACTGTATGAAGTTAAAATGTTTCACCAAGAAGTATCTGCAACAACAGCCGAGAATATTATATTGAAGTAATTGGTCAATCAATCAGGGAAAATCCCAGAGAATTACTTAAATTCATTAATAATAGAAAGGGCAGAACTAGAATTCCTGGTAACTTAATGTATACAATAATATTATTCTTGACTCACGACTAGATATTGTAGATTCTTTTGCAAATTTTTTTCTAACACTGATATACTCTATGTTCAATAATTATGATTCTCATTCCGACATATTGCCTTTGCGCCGTTTACCTATTACTGATGAGGAATTG
This sequence comes from Melolontha melolontha, assembly GCA_935421215.2. Taxonomy (NCBI): domain Eukaryota; kingdom Metazoa; phylum Arthropoda; class Insecta; order Coleoptera; family Scarabaeidae; genus Melolontha; species Melolontha melolontha. The sequence goes on along the minus strand of OW285237.1, from coordinate 141,112,172 downwards.
TTGAAAATTATAGCTATGTTTTGTAATTTTATAGCTGCTGATGACTGTGTTACAAGTATATCGCTATGTAATGCCAGATTTGGTCTTGCTAAACCATTAGCAAAAGTAATAAATCTCTCTATTACATCTGCAACCTTTCCCAACTTGTGGAAACGTGCCAGAATTAGCCCAATTTCCAAAAAGGGTGACGAAGCAATCTTATAGATCCATAGCAATATTGATAAACTTTGCAAAAGTATTTGAACATATCATATACTCGTCCCTACTGCTAAATATTCGTAAATACTTATCTCTTTATCAACATGGGTTTCTTCCTGGTAGATCGACGGTGATTAGCCTTGTTTCTATCACCCAATATACCAGTGAGTGTTCGGACAGGCGGAGGCAGGTGGACGTGATTTCCACTGACTTGTCAGCTGCCGTCGATTCTATCGACCACGGAATATTATTGGCGAGCTTGGTAGCTTTGGTATGGGTTCCGTTTTCTTCAATTTAATTGCATCCTATCTGAGTAATCGTTCAAACTATGTTCATTACAATGGATTCTGCTCTTGTGAGTTTGTCTCTACATTTGGCGTTTCTCAAGGATCTAATCTGGGCCTTCTGCTCTTCTTGACGTACATTAATGACCTTCTCGATTGTTTTGAGTGTCATGTACTTGCATACGCTGACGATGCTAAAATTTATACTTCCGTCACGTCTCAGCATGACTCTATTTATTCAACAAAACCTTGATCGTTCGACTCACTGGTGCTTTTCTAACAAATTAAAAATTAATGTTGTTAAATGTTCCTCTATTTCATTAACGCGAAAGCAAAATTCAACCCCTTCTTCTTATGTAATACATAATGAATTCATCACACAATCCGATACATTCAAGGATCTTGGTGTATATTTTGATAGCGACCTTGCACATCGAATAACTTTGCTGCTCCATCTACAGAAAATTGGGATTTATTATGCGTGCTGTTAAGTACTTAACTAATCCTGACATATTTAAATCGCTTTTCTTTGCATTCTTTGCCAGTACTTTGGAATATGCTTCTCCTGTCTGGTTTCCTTACTACGTTTCTCATCAGCTTTCTATTGAACGGCTGCAGCGGAAATTCCTAAAATTTTTGTCTTATAAACTCGACGGGATGTATCCTCCGAGGGGAATCGATTATGATTCTCTGCTTGAAAGGCACAACATGCAATCTTTTACTATTCACCGTAACATGCATGGTGCGCGGTTTGCTTTGAAGATTCTTCATGGGATTATTGACTGTGCACCACTGTTATCGCAATTGAAATTCTATGTCCTGCGCCAATCCTCCAGATTTGTCAATACTCTCATCCATCCGTCTCCCAGAACTAACGTGTTGCTTAACTCGCCTCTTTATAGAATGAGCCGATCTGCTAACACTTATGACTACAGCAGACCAATTTCCGTGCGGGCCATGAGCGCCGGTATGGGAGTGTAATTCGTAATATTATATATATTAGAATATGCGATAGAATAGGGACGCAACATGAGCTTGTTACCGATATAAGTATAGAAGTAGAGGCATTTATTCTATCAGAAATAATCAAATATACATTTGGTTTTCTGCTATTAAAGTACTATGCATAAACACACGAAAAATAAGAATAGTACATATTATAGCAGTGTTGTATGTACCTATAAATAAAATGTAAAATGTATGAAATCAGTGATTGTGTGCACTAGTTCTGATTCAGAACTCTTAAAAAACATTCAGTATGTGTTTCGTACTTGCTTAGACTGCATGTAAGTGTAAGCATACGTAATAAAATGTCGTCGACACATAAATCGAGAAAACGACCGTTGTCAGATGAAGTGAATAAGTTTATTATGAAGACGCTTAAAACGGTAAATGTTTTTTAAATCCTCTGTCGGGCACACAATCACTGATTTCATACATTTTCCATTTTATTTATAGGTACATACAACGCTGCTATAATATGTACTATTCTTATTTTTCGTGTGTTTATGCATATTACTTTAATAGCAGAAAACCAAATGTATATTTAATTATTTCTGATAGAATAAATGTCTCTACTTCTATACTTATATCGGTAACAAGCTCATGTTGCGTCCCTATTCTATCGCATATTCTAATATATTACGAATTACACTCCCATACCGGCGCTCATGGCGCGCACGGAAATTGGTCTGCTCTACTTATGACGACTTGTTCATGTAAGTGTTAGTTTTGTGGTTCTTATTACATTAGTTATTTATGCTTGTCTTTTTTCTTTTTCTTTTTTATTTTTTTGATTACTTAATTTGGATATTTTTGCTTTAGTTTAATTTGATATTATGTAAAAACTTTTTTTAGTTACTTATGTTTTTTGTAATTTGCTTTGTGTATTGTGTATTTACGTGCATATATTTATATTTATATTTATATTTATATTTATATTTATATTTATATTTATATTTATATTTATATTTATATTTATATTTATATTTATATTTATATTTATATTTATATTTATATTTATATTTATATTTATATTTATATTTATATTTATATTTATATTTATATTTATATTTATATTTATATTTATATTTATATTTATATTTATATTTATATTTATATTATACCCTGTATATTATGGTCTCTGTTGGGTAAATAAATGATATTATTAGTATTATCAATGGCAAATTTGTGCGGATTTAAAAGTTGTAGCTCTAGTACTGGGTTTGCTGTCGGGGGATTTTTGCTGTTTTCGGAAAAAAAAAATATATAAAGAAATAATAGCCAAGAAAAAGTAACTTTCTTTACATTTGGTTCTAAGAATGTCATTTTGAGAGACAGTCGTTAATTAAAAAAAAATCTGCTACCGCCTCTTCATATCATAATGGTATTGATGAAAAAATTTTCTTTGTATAAAAAACAAATTTCCCAGATAATCGAAGCTAAACTAAGACGGAATATTTTGTGGGGCCCCGAATTAGGAAACTAATGAACGACCTTAGTTTTGACAATAATATCTTAGTGAAAGAGGGCGAAAGAGGCATCTGCTTGGCAGTCCTTCAATATTGTAGTAACAAACTTCCTCGGGAATTAAAAAGCGGAAAACTGTAAATAGCTGGTTGATGAACTGCTGCAAGGTTACGAAGATTTGGGAACAAATATGCCCCCGAAGATTTATTTCCAGACGGACATGGTGACGTGATCGATAAAGATGGTGAGAGATTTCACAAAGACAATAGCCAAATAGAATCGCGCTACAAGGTAAAACGGAACGAAAGCATGCTTGCATACTACTGCTGGAGCTTTATAAGAGACGAGATATAATAAAATATAGGTGAATATCGGTTTTACAAACAAATTACGTTATATTATGTACCTACATTGTTTCTTAAAAAAATAATATTTCTGAAATTTTGAGCGCCTTTTTTTTTCAAAAACCTTACGTTCTGGGAAAATTTAGAAGGCAGATTCGGAATAAACAAGAAAAATTCTATTCGAATAATTCTTCATTAGTTCATGTAACATTCAAAAAGTTTTATTTTGCGCAGCAGTGTAATTTTTGTCAATAAATTTTGTAACAATATCTGATAAGCTGAAACATTACTTGGCACATGCAATACACCTACTTTTTCTCCGGATACAATATCAATGTTAAGGTTTTTAAGAACTGGTTCACTTTGTTCATTGTATCGTAAATACACATTTTTGAAATTGATTTCACCATTTGAGGGCCAATTTGTTTGTGGTTGATGCTCTGTAAAAAAAAATATTTTTTAAATAAAGAATAAAGCATATACGTATTGATTTACTAAGCGGAGTGTCAAATGGTCCTTCTTGATCGATTTTCGTGTATTGCAATATTCTTTCGACACTGGTCATTTGATTAATTACTTCAGCTATTTGTGTCATACCATATTGCACCATACCAGTTAAACCTAATGCTTGTGACACTGCTAAACCAACCATAGCTCCACTAACGGTATTATCTTTAATTTAAATAGATTGCTTAATACAATATTCGCTTAAATTTTTGGTCGAAATTACCTCTGCTAATGGCAACAAAACTAAAAACGATACATGCGAAGAGAATAACAAATATCATGTCCAACCACAATCCGAAAGAAACCATGTAGGAAATTAGCAAAAACCATGCTGAGGTGTGAACGTTCTATATATAGATGTACAATGTATATGAAATGCATCAAATATGTTAAAAAATAATAGATGTTGTTCTTCCAATTTGTCTTTAATAGGCATTAATTTAGCTCGTTTAATTCAAGTAGGAAATAATAAGTCTATTTTTGGAGGCTGTGGTTAACTAAAAACTTTAAAAAAGCGTAAAATCCCTTACCGCAATTAATATTCGTATCCTAAATACGTATTTCGATAACTAAGTTGTCATCCTCAGTAGGTAAAATTAATAATCACAGTGTTGAACTTAGTAAATCGAACACAAAAATCGCAAAATATTTTACAAGGCGTTCACTTATACACTAACTATTAAGAAACTAAATTTATGTTGCTTATCCCTTTTCAGAAATGGTGCACGTATGTTTGTTCTCACGCTTTCGTCTTATGTACTTTTCTAAGAATTCGAAAGACAACTACCTGACACTGGACCTTTGTCGATATTGTATGTGTTCTTTTGGTTTTTAATATGGTTGTTGTGACCTATATGTCCAGCTACCTCTGAACGTTTATATTTTTAAAAAGTTTTAAGCAATCTACCGTGATATTATGATAATTTCTAATGCGTGGCGTGAAACACTCAATTTTTCCGGTCTATTGAATTTAATATGCGATATATGTTCTTTGTAACGGGTTATTATTGAGCGTCTAGTTTGACCGATATATTTCAAATTACAAACGTGGCAATTAGTTTCATATGTAGCCGATTTCTCGTTCATTTGTAGTTTATAGTTTGCGTTACCCAGAAGAGATTTTATTAAGTTTTCGGACTGAAATACAACTTGGAGACCTCGTTCTTTAACAACCTTAATTAGGTTTTTCGTAATTTGATGGTATGTATTTTTTCTAAGGATTTTGTTGAGGTAACAAGCACGTGGAATCGCAGATTCTTTTTTTTTGTTTTTTAAATTAGTCTTTCTGATTAATTTATTAAATTAATTTCGTTTTAAAACCATTGTATCTCGCGATATATATGAAATCTAATTATTTTTCGTATTTTTCTTTGTTTAACGGAAAGTTTAGCAACCGATTGACTAAAAAATTGAAAATGTTAAAAAAATGTGAAAAAAAAATCCGCGGTGATAAATCTATCGACATTGATTTCTTTACGGAAAATATCAATTTCTATTTTATGCTTATTTATAATTATTAATGTATCTAAGAATGATATACTATTATTGTTTTCCTTTTTCATTGTGAATGGATACGTATTTATAATACGAATATTAATTCTGGTAAGGGATTTTATACCTTTTTAGTTTAGAAAATAATGCTTGTAAAATTACAATGTACAAAATATTATATCATATAAACTAAAGAAGACAGATTCAACATTTGCAAACCATCTTATTACAGAAGGACATACATTTGGTCACCGAAAAATATTGCATTTAGCTGAGAAAGGTCGTAAATTAAATATTTTAGAGTCCCTAGAGGTTTTCAAAAGCAGACACGCAAGCACAATAGATATCGTCTTAAACGAACACTTGGACCTTATATATACACCTCTTTCCCAATGTTGTATATAATAGTTAAGTATATAGTAGTAATTTTAAATAACATCATAAACCACCCCCATATATTTTTGTGTCATTTAAAAGTTCTATGTAGGCCTGTAACTTTTGCAGTTTGAAAATGACATTGTATGTCGAAACCGCGGTCACGAGTATATGTGAATAAAGTGGTATATATAACAAAGTTATTGTTTTATTTTATATAATTTTCAAAATGAATTACCACAAAGTTACGGCTACCAGTATTAATTTTCTTATACAAAATCTTATTGTTATAGTATGCTATTGCACCGAAAAATAATATCAGTTTCAGGTTAAACTTAAAGAAATTGATATTCATCTTTTCGAGAATATTAGCAAGCTAGTATATGCAACAATGTAATTAATAGGCATTATGTGTAGTTTGAAATATGGAAATAAATATAAATCGTCGAGTGATATGTTGAGATGGCGTGGTGGATGATTTATCAATTCATTATTTTGGTCGAACACTGAACTGTATAAGCTTGGTCTCTTTAAGTTTAGTGCATTATTATGGGTCTTTGAAGAACTTCCATGCTATGCTCATGCACGGTTATAATTACATGTCCAGTGAACTAAAGGAATTAGCGACCACTTTCTTTTTATTGCTTCCTTCTCCAACAACTTTCATCGGAGCGGATTTATTTTGAAAGACCCAAACAACCGATTGTTGTTTTTCTAAGGGTTATACAAAGGGGTATTGATATGTAGTTAGCCTAGGCCATTTTACTTGAACAAAACAAAATCTTGTTATAATAGCAAGAAATAATGACATTTTAAAAGTGTCACTCACTGTGAAATTTTGCGTTTAGAAGTCGAAGTATTGCTGTGCAGTAAATTTTGAAAGAAAGCATGTCGAATGCAAATGTGAAAATCGATAAATTGGAATATCGAGGCATTATCAAATACTTGTCTTCGAAGAGGTTAAGTGGTAAAGAAATTTACGAAGATATGCTTAACACACTTGGCGATCAATGCCCATTATATGCGACTGTCAAAAATTAGATTGCGTCATTCACAAGAGGAAAACGTTCCGTTGAAGATGAGAAGCGACCAGGAAGACCGATTTCTGTGTCCACCTCCGAAAATATTGACGCATTTCATGATATGATATTATAGGACCATCAAATTGGGCTGAAACATATAGCTGAGGCACTAAATATTTCATATGAATGCGTCCATCATATAATTCACGTCGATGTAGATATGAAAAAAAATTCTGCAAAATAGATTCCAAAATGAACGCTGAACATAAACGAGCAATAGTGAAAGCATTACGGCCAATCTGTGCCTGTCTTCAAGAATATTTTTTGAACCATTTTGTGGCTATGAAAGAAGTATAGGTCCATTTTTACGACTCAGAGCCAAAACATAAGTCGATGGAGTGGAAGCATTATGGTTCTCCAAGGCCTAAAGGCAAAGATATACTACTCAGGAAACAACAACCCTAAGCATTGGAACGGAGTAGCAATAGCAATAGAAAAGAACCTATCTCGACACGTAACGAGCTTCATACCCATCTCAGACAGAGTGATCATGATAAAACTACAGATAGCCCAAGGAATGCTGAATGTAATACAAATATATGCCCCCACTGCCGATAAAGAGGAAGACGAAATAGAACAGTTCTATGATGACGTACAGCGGGCCTTGCACACGACAAAGGCGAGAGATGTCACGATCATTATGGGCGACTTCAACGCAAAAATAGGAAAAGGAAGAGTGGAAGACATAATAGGCGACTTCGGATTGGGAGTTAGGAATGAAAGAGGGGATAGATTGGCACAATTCTGCCAGGAACAGGACATGATTATAACAAACACTTACTTTAAACTCCATGAAAGAAGACTATATACATGGAAGTCTCCAGCTGATAACATTAATAATAAGATTAGTAGAAACCAAATAGATTTCGTATTAATAAATAAACGATATCGGAATGCAATTAAATCTGCCAAAACATATCCGGGCGCTGACGTAAAAACAGATCATAATCCCGTGATAACCCAATTTGAAGTTAGACTCAAAAAGCTCATTCCCCAGAAAACCAGTGGAAAGATACAAATATCACATTTACGTGAACCACTAATAAGAAAACAGGTAACTGAGAAGATCAATGAGGAGTTGGGCAGAATAAGGTTAAATAAAGATGAAGATCCGAACGAAAAGTGGAAATCCATTAAAGAAGCGATAATGACACCCAGTCGTGAAATACTACAAAAGAAAGTAGTGCATAGCAATAGATCCTGGATGACCAATGAGATACTAAAGTTAATGGAAAGAAGACGACTGCAAAAAAATAGAGACATTGAGGAATACAATAATACAAATAAAGAGATAAGAAAGAAAATAAGAGAAGCCAAAGAGAAATGGTATGGAGATAAATGCGCTGAAATAGAAGAGTTACAAAGGAAAAATGACGATTTTAATCTACATAAAAAGATTAAAGAATTAACTGGTATAAAGCGCACAAATAAATGTAATATTCTCTTAGACAAAAACGGACAAATAATTGCTGAAACAAAGCGAAAGCTTGAGAGGTGGAAAGAATATGTGCAGGAGCTGTTCGAGGATCACCGACGCGAAGCTATGGAGGATGAAGGCAGTGGTCGTACAGGTCCAAGCATAACAAGAGAAGAAGTACAACATGCAGTCAAATTAGCAAAAAATAATAAGGCTCCAGGTCCTGATGAAATACCAACAGAATTGATTAAACTCATAACAGAGGGGCGAATAGGAGTAATGGTGGATCTATACAACACAATCTATAACACAGGCATCATTCCGACAGAATGGTTGAGATCAACATTTATTGCCCTGCCAAAAACACCTAACGCAAAGGAATGCAATGACCATCGGACAATCAGCCTGATGAGCCACACCCTCAAGATATTCCTGAAGATCATACACCAGAGAATATTCAGAAAACTAGAACAAGATCTTAGTGACTCTCAATTCGGATTCAGGAATGCAATGGGAACAAGAGAAGCACTATTTGGCTTTAACGTGCTGGCTCAGAGATGCATGGACGTTAATCAACCTTTGTACATCTGCTTTTTGGACTACAACAAGGCATTTGACAGGGTTCGCCATGACGACTTGATTCGGCTTCTCAAAGCTAAAGACATAGACAACAAGGATATTCGGATAATAGCTTATTTGTATTATAACCAGACAGCGAATGTCAGGCTGGGTGAAGAGGTATCGGAAGATATAAGGATAAAGCGCGGTGTGAGACAAGGATGTGTGTTGTCCCCGTTGTTGTTCAATTTATACTCTGAGAACATCATTCAGAAAGCGTTAGCAGAAACAACAATAGGAATAAAAGTTAACGGAAGAATTATTAATAACATTAGATATGCGGATGACACCATTATTATCGCAGAATCACTGGAAGACTTACAAAGATTAATGGACCAGGTTGTAATAAATGGCGAAGAAAGCGGCCTCACACTAAATGTTAGGAAAACTAAATTCATGATTATTACAAAGTCTAACCGACATCAAGAAGGCTTATGGATTGGAGAACAGCCAATAGAGAGAGTAAAGAAATACAAATATTTGGGAACAACTGTTACCGACACAAATGAATATACAGAAGAAATTCGAACGAGAATCGGCCAAGCCAGGAATATATTCAACAAGATGAGGAAAGTATTGTGTGGCAATGACCTTAGTCTGCGTCTCAAGATCAGGGTATTGAAATGTTACGTGTTCCCGGTGCTGCTGTACGGGATGGAAGCCTGGACGCTAAAGCAAGACACTAACAAGCGTCTAGAGGCATTTGAAATGTGGGCATATAGGAGGATCCTGAAGATAAGATGGATAGATAGGGTTTCGAATAGTGAAGTACTTAAACGAATTGGGAAAGAGAAGGAAATATTGAACACAATAAAGATAAAAAAACTACAATATCTGGGCCACGTGTTGAGAGGGGAAAGATATGCTCTGCTACAGATAATTATTCAGGGTAAGATACAGGGAAGAAGAAATATAGGAAGAAGACGTATTTCTTGGTTAAATAATTTGAGACAGTGGTATAAATGCAGCTCCATTGAACTATTCAGAGCAGCAGCATCAAAAATGAGAATAGCCGTGATGATAGCCAACCTTCTGAGAGGAGATGGCACCTGAAGAAGAAGAAGGCCTAAAAGCTTTCGAGTTCATAAATTCAAAGGAAAAGGTTTGCATTAGTTTTTTGGGATATCCGTGGAATAATTATGATCGATTACCTAAAAAAGGTCAGACCATTACTGGAGATTCTTATTCTAAATCACTAACCACTCTGAGAGAAAATTAAGGAAACAAGTGGTATGTTAGGAAAGGTGTGTTATTTTTGCAGGACAATGCCCCTGCACACAAATCGTGCATTACCATGAATACAATTCGGATTCGAATTACTGGAACACCCGCCCTATTTCCCAGACTTAGCCCCCTCGGACTATTATCTGTTCCCTCGACTGAAAAAAAAGATTAAGAGGACGTCAACTTTTGTGTAACGAAGAGGTAATGGAAGCTGTAGAGAGCTGGTTTGCAGACCAAGCAGAATCTTTTTCTAGAAGGATTAAATGCGTTGCAGGCTCGCTGTATTAAGTGTATTAATTTAAGTGGAGACTATGTTGAATAATAAAATATTCTAAGTCCCAATTTTAAATTGTTTCAATAGTAAGAAGCTAAGAATATATTCAATACCCCCCCTTACGAAGGAGATTAGTGCAAAATCGGTAGAGAGAACCTATAGTGCAATGTCAAAGTCATTTTCAGTTTTCTCTCGTAGAAACGTACACCAAGTTTTAAGTTACATCCGTTAATTTTTCTATTTGTGACAGTGATTTAGTCAAGGATTTTTGTTTGTGAAAGTGGTCGAAAGACTATATTATAAGATGATCAAGCATTATTCTTTGAAAAACAAAATTACACAGTGGTGAGTCTGTTACATTAAAATTGTTTGCAAGTGGTTTAATGGTTTTTGAAGTAGCTACAAGAGCATAAACGGCACCTAGCGCTATGAACAGTCTGTTGAAGTCGAAGTTATAGGATATAGGAGATAGAAGACTAAACTTACGTGAGATGGGTAAGGCAGAAGGGATCTCAAATAACTGGTTCCACAATATTTTTCAAATTGTCAGCAAGATGGATGCTTTGTTTACTCACAATTGAATCAAAGCGTGAACGAGTAAACCTTTGGAAGGACAATTTGGAGTTATTTTAACATAATTTATAGGAGTTGCATACTGTTTTATAAAATTAGATGAAACTGGAATATATCACATAAAACAAAAGAACAGTCAAAAAATGATATGCAATCGAGAAATCTCATCAAAAGAACAGGAAAACTGATCCATTAGCCGAAAAGTTGATTGACACTGTTAGCTTATTTTGAGGACCAGGGTAAATCGCATTATATGGATAGAATAAAAAAAAATACAACATTGCTATAGACTTGAGAAGAGATTACGGAGGGCAATAAAAAGTTTATTTAGAAAAAAATTAATCCTCTTATTTTTGAATATTGAACCCTTCTCCTATAAGGAACTTCAATTTTCATTAAATTAAGGATGAATGAGATAAGTGCAAGATGCTTTAGTATTATTAACCATCTGTGATGTCAAAGCTGATGTATGTACAAGTGTTAGTGAAGATGAAACTATCTTGTATTCTAATTATTTATCTGAATGGGAATTGTTAGGATGAAGAAGTGTTGAATCCATGACGAATCATGGTAACGATTTTTTAAAATTATCAGGGTATTCTTCTGATTGATTACAAGGAGCGTAACCTATAATAAAGCCTGAACCTAGCTATTACTTTCTATTTAGAAATTTGGAGAAAGTTCTTCGAGAAAAAGATTTTAAGACAGTAACGAAGTGAAAACAGCTGTAAACAATCATTTTGAGAGGCTTATCTAAAAGTACTATTATTAAAAAATATTATTGTGCATTTTAACAAATTTATCAATCACCTTATTTTCCATTTGAGACTGTAATTTGTGAAATTTACCACGTTACTGATTTTTTGCCTTGTAAACGAATAAATTCCTTTTTTTTTAGTAAACAAAACACGTGTGTTATTAATTCACTGTACAATCTTCCAAAAATGCATTTTTTTTAAAACCCAGGTTAGTCCGAACAAGTCTCCAGTTCTAGCACTGTAGCCTGCAAGCTTAATGTACTCAATCTGAAAGTATTCTTTCCAGTATTATAGTATTTTATACCAGATTGTATAAAACCCTGGTAAAGTGTGTTCTGAATAATTCTGGTTTTACTTTTTGTTGCCCAAATAATGAATGTGTTTGACAGTCGTACAGTATATGTGCTTTTCCTGTCTCTGTTTCTTATTGCCAAGTCTACATCTAAAATTTCCTATCAGAGATGCTACAAAAGCGTTTAGTCTTACTTAAGACTTTGACTAAATTACGTTATGAAATAACATTTTATTTAGTCTATTCAAGAACAAGACCAAGAACTAGATAGAGGGTTTTTGCCTTTTATGATCGCGGAATTTTTCAAACAATACAAAAGCTAATCATTTACAAGTTATGACTGGTCGAATACTTTTCACTACTTGAGTTAAAATTTGCCTTAATTTGCATGCATTAATTATCTAGTGTTAAAGAAAAATTAGAAGACAGTACATATAATTTTAATACCTGATGGCTGTCGAATTGTTTAATTAGAATTTCTTGGGCATTAGCTGCTCTAATAGTACATATTCCGTTCAGCGTTGAATTTAATGTCGAAAATACCGGACTTTTTGCTATAAATATAAATAATTCATATTCATTGATGACGATAATTATTTGAAAGAATTAATTGATTAAGAAGTTAATTTAGAACTACTGATCTTCAACTTACCTATTCCTTCTATATGCTTAATACTTCTTGCTGTTTCTAAAAACCATTTTCGTAAAACGGCGAAAACTATTGCTAAAACAACCATTACAATAATCATCCAATAATTAGCAATTGCGATCATGACAATTGATCCAGTCATTACGAGAACTGTCTAAATAAGTTGATTTTTATTAAAGAATATTTTTTTTTTATTTTATCAGACCTGTAAAGCCTCATTCAAAACCCTTGGCAAAATTTCATCCATGGCACCTGTATCTTTGGAAAATCGATTAAGTACTCTCCCACTGGGATTGGTGTCGAAGAATCTCATGGGTGCCTTCAATAAGCAATTGAACATTTTTTCGTGTAAATTCTTTGAAGCATTACTAGCAGATCTAAAGAATAAGTAAGACCTTAAAACAGCTAAAAGTATGATAGCGATTATTAGGCCACCATAAATATAAATTGCAATGTAAGTGTCTAGAAGACCGTCTTCTTCGTTTTCGAGAAATTTCAGTAACGTAGCGTTAACAGAAAAGCGTTTGTCTATTAATACATCGTAATCGTTAAACCCATCATTTTGTCCAACAATTTCATCTAGATGTCTTTGCTCTTCTTGTTCTGTCCTGAAAGGAGCAATAGTGAAGAAACAAATAGTTACTGCAACATAAAACATTCTAAACTCACCAATAGCTTACCCAATAGTCTGCAGAACTACAAGCTATTTGACTGAAAGCTAATACTAAACATATAAAAAATAAAGAACACATGTTTCCTGCAGATTTGATATAGTCTGTAGTTGCAGATGAATGGGTAGGTACCTCTTCTTTATAATTTCGTTCATTGTTTTCATCGTTATTCTGGAATATAAAATGCATATTTTCAGTTTTTCTTTTATTTTTTAAATGCTTGTAAGAAATATATACTTGTGCTAATCTGAACAAAGTTTGTTTGAAGAGGACTCTTTATTTTGAGAGACCCTTGGTAGAGTGTACTAAGAATGAGGTAATAGTAAACTAGGTAATAATAATATCAAAATGCGTCTTCACATGAATTATAATTTATCAGAATAATTGAAACATACATGAGTAGGTAAACCCCACCAATTTTGCATAATACAAAGGTTTTAATAATATAAAATATTATTAAAAATCTGGTGTGAAGAACACAAATGCAGGTTCACTATTAATACGCCAGATGGGGCGTACCGATGAGCCTGTAGAAAGGTGAAATACGTATATACGTCTCTGGGGATAGGATATATTCGGACACGTTCACAAAAAATATTAATAGTGAACCTGCATTTGTGTTCTTCACACCAGATTTTTAATAATATTTTATATTATTAAAAATACCTTTGAATTATAATTCATAGGAGGACGCCATAAAAGTTCTTAAAAATAACATTTAGCGCATAATTTTAGACATGACCTTAATGGCATTAGTTATGTGTAACGTAAAATGACATCGAAATTAATTGAAAAATATTGTTTTCTTCAGAGGCTTATATTAATTTTTATTTTCAGTTTTACGATCGAACATAGCCATCAGCTATATCATAAATAATATTAAATATGCCGATATTGAATATTATTACCTACTATTATACTGAAAAATGCACAGTAGAACAACAAACAAAGAATATGCCAACATACAAATCAATAGACGTATGCCGATATGTCTATTGGTTTGTATGTTGGCATATTTTTTGTTTGTTGTTCTACTGTTCATTTTTAGTTTTTTTAAAACTGTAAAGTACTCAGTTAATATTTAGAGCAAGTAAATTACGTATTTTAGTTATTGGTATCAAATTTGTTCTAATTCAGTTTTAACACTTTCACAGAACACGAAATATAAAAAAAATGGTTTGACGGAAAGTGGTTCTTGTCAAACGAAATAGAAGCGTATTTTGCAGAGCACTAGAGATGTCGATTTTCGGTACTTTTAAGTAATCGTTACTATTAGTTACTCAAACCTTGAGTAATCGTTACTTTGATTAATTTTATTATTTTTATTATTTTGATACTATAATTATTTTGATACTTCATGTGCCTTCGAAAACTTTCCTCAGTAGAGACGGCCATGCTTTTTTTAATACTTGGTGACAGTGCACGTAATCTGTAACAAACGTATAATTTTTATAGTTTGTTTATGTCATGTAAATGTATGTAATAATTAGTAATTTAGCTTTTAAAAAAATATTTATTGCGTTGTCAAAATTAAAAGAAAAAAATACTAAAGCAGATGTTCGAAATGTTGACCATTATTTTGAAGACAAAGTTGAAATCTACGCTTCATGCCTTCAAAGCCATATATTAGGATTTCCTGGGTTATGTCACCACAAGAATTCACATTAGCATTATGAAGCTATTCGTTTGTGTAATGTCTGGTCTTGAAAATGATATTCTTTAAATATGGAAAAATAAAATAGTCTAAAATTGTCAAATCTGGGGATCTTGGCGGAAAATGAATAATTCTTGTATCGAAAAATTCTTGCAAAAAAGCTATCGTTTCTCGAGATTTGCGCGCTGGTGCATTATCTTGCTGGAAATATTCTTCCGTAAGTTCATCATCATGAAGTTGCTCTAATAATTCATTTCTATATCTTTCAACAGTTATGGTTTGATTAAAAAATATAGGCCAAATAATTAGTCTTCTTGAAACTCTTAGCCAGACGCTCATTTTTTGTGGATGTAGCGCAGTTTTCACAAATTCATGAGGGTTTTCTGCAAACCAAATTCTCATATTTTGCTTGTTTAAATATCCTGAAAGATGGAACCAAGGTCTCATCCGAAAAGAAGCATTTGTCGAGAATGTCATTATTATTTATGCTCTTCAAAAACTATAAACAATACTGTGTTCTCTTAATAAAACATCTACATCTTTGAGTTGCTTAAATTCTTGAATTTGATATAAAAACAACTTTAAGTCCTTTTTTAAAATAGTAAACTTGTTGTGATAGTTTTGCGATTAACTTTTTGGGTGAGTTATCCATTCGACGTCGAATTTCCTCTATGCAATTTGCTGTTCGTTTTCTAGGTGCTCCACCGCCAGGTTTACAAGTTATTGCCCCTGTTTCACCAAATTTAATAACACAAGCTTGAATATGTTTTTGCAGCTGTGCGTAAGTAACAAAGTAACTGGCAGATTACTGATACTGTTGCCGGAATAAACCCAGTGTCCATTTTTTCATTTTTTGGCCCGTTCTATAGTAACTTCGAATAATAAATATTTTATGTTGCAACTCTAACATTATAATAAAATAATTTAAAAAATATAAGCGTTTATAATTTGAATTTATGTATGACAAATGTCAGAATTTGAAGTTTTCTAAAGCTTCCCAAGTCCATCAATCTTCGATTATTTAATTATTTAAAAACAGCCTACTATAATGAGGAAAGTTTTTGAAGGCACGTTATATTCATTTTACATAAGTACGAGTTTAATCGATTCTTATTGGCCTTATTATATCAGTAATCGATATTATTTGCCTCGCAGAATTAGTAATGGTATCTATAGCTGCCTTTTTACTGAATTTACGGAAATATTAAAACAAACTGCATAAATTTTATAATATATTTATTGTAATATAGCGTAAATAATGCGCGATGAAAAATTAGAAAAATATAGGCAAACAAGAAAATAAACTTTAATACATTACATACGTTCGCGTTTTGCGACAGCATGTAACAACAGGTAAATTGTAGACTAAAAAAATGATGTTTACAGTTGACGGATAAAAAACATGTTTTACATTTTCATGTTTTAACACCATTGTATTTGTTGCCACTTTACTTATTATAGGTATGCTGTCGTAATGCATTTCCTCACATTAGTTTAATTTGTAAGTATATTTTTATTGTATAGATATTATATAGTATTAATTATATAGTATTAATAGTAGTTGTATTAATACTGTTACTTCACCCTGATGAAGTACACCATTTTAGTGGTGAAATTTTGGCTAAAAATAGACAAATAAAATAGTTTTTCTAACTTTCCCCAACAAAATTTCTAAATGAGCCTCCTGATCTTATCAAATCAAATTATATTTGAAATCCCAATTGCGGATCGTATTTGTTTATGTTACCGTTTCGAATTTATTTGCAAATGTGTAATTAATTTACAAATATTCATAGAAAAACATGATCAGTTTATTGGAAATTTATTTGTTTATTATTACTACGGAAGTAAATTAGATTGCAAGATTCTTTGTTTATATTTGACATGTATAACAGGTATGTTATAGAGCAGCGATTCTCAACCTTCTTAGATCCGCGACGCCCCCAAATAATAAACGTAAATAAAATTAATATTTCGTGACCACACACCCTCATCACCCAAAGGAATAATAACAGTAAGCCTTACTATTACTCATTTAATTTTGACTATAATTATAAATGTAAAAAAATATTACATATTATATTCATTAAGAAAATACTGGCAGTGTAATGAATCAACAGATCTAGCAAACATATCTCAGTTCTTATGCTTTGTGAGGTATGAATGTGATAGGGACACAAAGAACAGTGGATTAATTAAAATATTGAAAAATCGTCTTATACCAAGAGTGGAATAGACGCAAAAAAATAACACAATGGGTTTCATTTACTATGCTTTCTAACTATTAAAGATATGAATGTTTAAGCATTCAAAGGGAAATTATTTAGATTGCCATACAAATATACATGAAACTCTTTAAATCTATTACGGAATTGTTTGCTTTATCAGTAAAAATTGTTTTGTTTTAAATTTCTACGTTTTCATTTAATAAATTAAACATTATATCACAAAAATCAAACCGAGCGATAAGATACTCTAAAATGCCTAGCCAGGCTTTTAAATGTAGCCACATTTCAAAGCGATCCTACAGACCGTTCTTCTGCATAACACGGGATATTCAGCTGCATGTGTTCTGTTAACACGTGATTGGTTTTTTCTTTTGTGGGAATTTAGAAAACAACCATCTTCTTTGAATCTGTTAAAAATATTTAAAATTGTCTTCGCACAAGGTATACGCCTGATGGGATAATTAACTGTTTTAAATAAATTATGTATTGTTCAATAAAATGTATTTAATTTAAGATTTAAATATTAATGAAAAATCAGAAATATTTGACAATTGGAAAATACATCACTGGTGTATAACTGGTTGCCTACTATGCCACAAATGCATTGACTTTTAGTCTTTTAGCTCTACACATAGGGCGTGTGTAATGATAAAAAAAAGAACCCTGTATACATATAATATATATGAATGTACAAACGAAACGATATGTACAAAAGTAATCAAATACGAAAGCAATGATTATATTTTAAAACAGATAATTATAATCGTTACTTCGGGTCCGCTTGTGGAACGAATATTAATGTACCGAACAATTTCTTTATCGACATCATTACAGAGCACGATAAATAATTTCTCGGGTGGCTTAAAAAAATTGGAAAATGCCTGGGTCGCGTGTATTGATTTAAAAGGCGACTGAGATATGATAAAAAATAAAATACGTGTATTGTTCATACCGTCCTACTATGAATTTATGGCGCTATCTACATATTGTTATGGATTTTTCCCTAAATTATATTTTAAATTTATTTAAAAATAAATGTACATTGTTTTTGGATATCTGTGTCTATCCGATATATTTAGATAAAATGTGCGTAAGCAAAAACTTGATTTTTGGAGGTCGTCTTTATGTGAAAGCGATAGAGAGATATTTTGAGGGGAGACCTACTTCTGACCTTAGACAAGAACGTTGAATTTCTATGAAATATATATATATATATATATTTAATTAGTTAGTTAATTAGTTCGGGTTGATTTTGATTGTGTGACCATAGTAAATGGTATTTCATATTTAGTCCCGAAAATTCTACGAGATTGTTGTTCTCGTAATTTGTTGGTTTTAAGATAAAACAACGTATCTAAAAACTGTAAGTTTTTTTAATTATGAATTCATAAAATTTTGATTAATTTTATAAGTACATTTATCTTGTATTCAATATTGTTATTTAAGAGATTTATTTTTATTAGTAAGAATAAATAATAAAGAGTATTATTAACATTTCTATAGTAATAATTATAATTGTAAAATTTTATTCGTTTGGAAGTCAAGGGTATTTTTTTGTTACATGTGATCTCGCATGTCTTAGATTTTATTCGTGTTTTCAAGTTGATTATACAGTGTGGTTCTCTGGGGAGAAATTAAAAATAA
This sequence comes from Melolontha melolontha, assembly GCA_935421215.2. NCBI lineage: Eukaryota > Metazoa > Arthropoda > Insecta > Coleoptera > Scarabaeidae > Melolontha > Melolontha melolontha. Next base: position 141,093,420 of record OW285237.1, on the reverse strand, counting down.
ACTTTGTTATTTTAAATAAGTTTGATCGGAAGTCATTTGAGGAAGTTTTTTAATCCATTTAGCTGTCAATTTACAGTGGATATTTTTACCTCGAAGTATATTGTGAATACTTTATCTTTATACTTTATAAAGATAGTTTTTTTTTTGTTTTGATTTCTTTTTGTATTAAATATTCATTTAAATTGATCTTGTGCTCGTTTAATTTAATATACCTTTACTACAAATTAATTGTAAATATAATACTTGTCAAGAACAATTGACTGGCGCTCAATTCATGTTTAACAGTTCCACGATTTTCCGATTGGAACCCTGAGAAGAAAGAGTCCCATTTTTTTTTTGGAAATCAACTGGATGAGTATCCTAGTTGGGAAGTTTAGTTGTGAATGGTGGTGCAGTAAAAATATAAACCACAATTCATAGCATATTTTTGGCTAGGCCAGCCGTGGGGCGAACAGTAGCAGTATTGGTTGAAAGCAAAAAACAGAGCACAAAGATGGAAGATATCACAGCAGCATAGCAAAGAAGTGAGAAACTTTTGGAGGAAGCAAAGAAAAGAGTAGGTCCAGTAATTACCATACATGAAGAGGGGCACGACAGGGTAAACAGGGATAAGATTATAATGGACATGCTGATAAAAATTATGGAAATAGAGAAAGAAATGCAGGCTACGATGGAAATAATGCAGGAAAGGGAGAAAAGAATGGAAGAAAAGATGGATGTGACGATGGGTAAAATAATGGAGTTAAATAATACGAGCCAAGAAGAAATTTTAACAAGGGGTATGGACTCTTTGCAAGTGTCAAATGAAAAACAAGAAGTAGGAGAAAGTATAATAGTTTTAAATAGCAAATTATTGGAAGAAGTAGATAAAAGAGAATTTGCAGAACAACAAATGAAGCATATGGAAAAACAATTAAGAAAGAAAATAGAAGAAGTAAGAAAAGAGAAGAATGAAATAAATGTACCCACTTATATTCCTGTACCTGTACAAAATGAAGTGTTACCTAAATTTTATGGGATGTCAACCACAAATTCTATGAATTTCTTAAAGAAAATAAAAGCCAGTTTGGAAGATGTGCCAGGGGATGAAAGAAAGTTTCAAAAGATTGGAACCCTGAGAAGAAAGAAGTCTCATTGTTGGATATCAACTGGCTGAGTATCCTAGTTGGGTAGATTAGTTGTGGATGGTGGCGCTATTGTACAACAAACCACTATTCATAGCAATATGTACACTTCATAAAGTGTTTCTTTGCAGTTTGTATTGCAGTAATACTACACACGTTAGTTATTTTAAGGCAATCTTATGCTTTAAATTTAGTCATGTGACTGCAAAGAAATACTTTATTAACTGTACAACGTTTTATTCTTTATTACATTCTAGTACCTACTTAAAAACTTAATTCATATAAACTTTACGATAGTCTTGCATGTTCTCTTACAATGAAATTATTATAAAACTATAAAATATTTTGTTAATAATGAAAACTTACTATCAGAGATTCAACAGCTTCGCTTTTGCTGCTTGGTGTGTTTTCCAATATTTGTTCTTGAACTTTTTCAGTAGTTTCATCAGCTGCTATTAACATCTTAGTATAATCAAATGATGACTTAGATAAATATTCGAATGTTCCTTGTACTTCGATTTTCCCCTGAAGCAATAACAAATTAATAGTATGTTCGAGTTTAATCTAGTGAAGCTTACGTTATTTAAAACTATTATGTGATCAGCCTTTTTTAAGTACTGTAGTTGATGAGTAACCAAGATTCTGGTCTTCGATTTTAAATATTTCATAATACATTCTTCAAACAAGTGTTTTCCGACATGCGTATCAACAGCAGATAAAGGATCATCAAGTAAATAGATGTCAGCATCTCTATATATTGACCTAGCTAAATTTATTCTTGCTCTTTGTCCTCCACTAAGTGATACACCTCTTTCACCTACTATGGTCTTGTCACCTTGAGGAAATTGTAGAAAATCTGTCTCTAAAGCGCACACCTTTACAACTGTTTTGTATAAAGTTTTGTTATATTCTTGTCCAAATAATATATTTTCTTTAACTGTTGAACCAAATAACCATGGGTCTTGAGAAGAATAAGAAATATCCCCGCCTAATTTTACTGTACCAGAACTTATAGGAAATTCTCCAAGAAGTAGTTGAAGTATCGAACTTTTTCCAGATCCAACGGGTCCTATAATAGCGCATAATTTTCCGGTAGGTACGTTGAAAGTTATATCATGTAAAGTTTGACACTCTTCCGTCCAATTTCCATTAATATTTTTGACGTCAATCGCTTGGTCGTCAGATTTCCAAATACTAGAAGACGATTGTTTTTCTTCGAGTAATAAAAATTCGCGCAAGCGTGTTAAAGAAACCGATGTTTCCGCGCTCATTTGTATCGCAAGTGGTAACAGACTTGCCAAAGCAGTTTGAAGTAAATTGAAATATTGAGCCGATGTAAAAACTATATCTGATGTTAGAATATTATCCGTAAGTACAAAAGTTATAAGAGTGATAGACAATGTGGTTCTCTCCATAAAGACAGTCCAACTTAAGAAGATTCCTTTGATATAGTTGGCTAGCCTGATTACTTGAATTTCTTTCAATCTAGCTGTTTTAACTACCTTCTCGAATGGTATCTCCCAAGCGTACATTTTGATTACTTGAATACCAGATATAATTTCATTCATAAGGCGAACTCTCGAATCTGTCCTTACAGCGACTTTAGCGCGAAGTTTCGATGTCTGTTTTCCCAATAGTGCTTAAAATAAAAAACAATTATGTGAATTGAACAAAATTCATGCTTTTGTTATTATATACCTTGTATTGGTAAAGTGAGAAGTAACATGCTAAGAATTCCAGCTAAAGATGCAATTGCCACTTCATTCCACAATAAATAGGCAATTAGAGCAACTTGAAATGGTGTTACCCAAAAATAGTGAAGCGCTACAGCGACATAATCGAAACGTTGTACGTCGTTCGCTAGTAAGTTTACTATTTTCCCGGCAGTGGTATTTCCTATGGATTTTTGACTGAGCTTCATCATCTATGTTAAAAAATAATGTTTGAATGACCTTATAATCCTACAATTGTTAAACTTTACTTTTCTGTAGACTAAGGTGGACATTGCTACCCTCACACGCATTCCAATACATTGTTGCCCATAATAGTTGTGATGATAAAAGAATATGGCTAAAATAACTACAACAACTAATACCAAACCAGATATGTATTTTTGTAGTTCCTGATCTTCCACTTGCATTTTTCCATTGAAGAGTTGTATAAGGTATCCCAACACGACAGGAACGAAAACCCTAAAGACATACGCATATATACAAAAAATATTATCTCGGAAACATTACAAAGCACCAAATTACGTTTATAACACAGGCCTGCATAAAATTTGTGATAACGTGATTTTTGTTTGTTAAGCTCAGTTTTTATATAGCAATAACTAATTAAAATACAGTTGGTCTCTACCACCCACAGATTTTTTTTTTTGCGCAAAAGAAAAAGAAAAAAATATATAAAAATCTTATAATAGGCGTTTTAATACATTTTAAAATGAATGTACTACATACTTCAAATTCTAGGTATTAACCCAAAAATGATTTTCTGTTGTGGTTTTAAAGAAATTTGTTAAATAGGCTCTCATTAGCTGATGTAAATCTTTTATTACATGTATTAATTTTGGACAAGATTTCCGGGAATTTTTACCTGCTAAATCCTATTTATTATGCTTTCACTTTATTAGTACTGCGAAGAAGGATTTAAAATTTATCACTCCAAACAAAATGTATATTTTAATGTCATTTACTTCATTATAGCTCTGAGTGTCGATCAGTAAGCAAGTAAAATTAATTTGTCTTTAGTATTGTGCGTGGTATTTGATAAATAAACATTGCTTAAAAATATGTCTAGCCGGTGTTGCAAAAACAAACCAGATGATTTCTGTTATATTTGTGGATATTTCGTCTTGAAAAAGTTTAAGAGACCAATTGGTGAATTTGTGAAAAATGCATATTATGGTTATTTCAAAATCAAATTAGGAGATCAAGATAAAGATTGGGCACCGCACGTTGTTTGTAAGGTATGTGACGAAGGTTTAAGACATTGGACCAAAGGGAATAGAAAAAACCTTCCTTTTGGAATACCGATGGTTTGGAGAGAACCGCAAAATCATCATGAAGATTGCTACTTTTGCCTTTGTGATATTAAGGGGCATAATAGAAAAACTTTGAAACATATTTTGTACCCAAACAATACTAAATCAGCTATCAGACCAGTTCCTCACAGTGATCATGTACCTATACCTATACCCCCCAAAGTACTACAAGAAGATATTGAAACCTCTTCAACTTCCGGCTCCGTACAGATGGATAGTGATTTTGAACCATCAACCTCAGGTCAAAACCAACTTCAGCTATTTTCACAAGCCGCTGAATGATTTAGTAAGAGATTTGGGACTTTTAAAAGATCTTTCTGAAGTACTGGGGTCTAGGTTGAAACAAAAAAATTTGCTTGCCCCAGAAACTACCTTCAGATCTTCCTGAATATGCTGAAATGCAGCTGAATATGACAGAAAAACAACCAAACGAAGCTTTTCTGAAAAACGAAAACATTTTTTTAAGTAGCATAAAGAATAAATAACTATTTCTAATAGTTTCTATGTGTATATTTTTGTATTTTTTTTAATATAATATAAAACTAGCTTATAAATGAAATAAATCGTGTTTTTTCTATATTTTTTGATTTTACTGGTTTGAAAAATAACCTTACGTGATACAACAAAAATAAAAGCAGATTTTAAATCTGCGCTACCCAATTACTAGAAAACAGTTAAAATTTTTAAATTAACATTCAAAGCATACAAAATAATACAAATCTGTATAAAAACAAATTTGTATCTGTATATGCATGAATACACAGTACGTATTTACCAGCTTTTGCTTCAACTACCAGACGCATGCGTTTCTGTGTAACCACTTTGTCAATGATAGATTTACGAAGCAAAAGACTGTAGTACACTTGCGGTCATGTAGTAAGTTTTGTCCTATCCGAAGACAACAGATAACCTCTTGCCATCTGACGGACAAAACCGACCACGCCGGGGCAAAGTGTTCTTCTCGAATAGCGAAGCTATTACATAAAGAAGAAAATACGCATATTACTGTGAGTCCATTAACTCGTCGCCAGGTGGCGTAGTATAGCAAAAAATAGATTGCATGTCGATGCGATAATTCACATCAAGCTTTGATACAAAATAATACAAATCTGTATAAAAACAAATTTGTATCTGTATATGCATGAACACACAGTACGTATTTACCAGCTTTTGCTTCAACTACCAGACGCATGCGTTTCTGTGTAACCACTTTGTCAATGATAGATTTACGAAGCAAAAGACTGTAGTACACTTGCGGTCATGTAGTAAGCTTTGTCCCATCCGAAGACAACAGATAACCTCTTGCCATCTGACGGACAAAACCGACCACGCCGGTGCAAAGTGTTCTTCTCGAATAGCGAAGCTATTACATACAGAAGAAAATACGCATATTACTGTGAGTCCATTAACTCGTCGCCAGGTGGCGTAGTATAGCAAAAAATAGATTGCATGTCGATGCGATAATTCACATCAAGCTTTGATACAAAATAATACAAATCTGTATAAAAACAAATTTGTATCTGTATATGCATGAACACACAAGAGGTTATCTGTTGTCTTCGGATAGGACAAAACTTACTACATGACCGCAAGTGTACTACAGTCTTTTGCTTCGTAAATCTATCATTGACAAAGTGGTTACACAGAAACGAATACGTCTGGTAGTTGAAGCAAAAGTTGGTAAATACGTACTGTGTGTTCATGCATATACAGATACAAATTTGTTTTTATACAGATTTGTATTATTTTGTATCAAAGCTTGATGTGAATTATCGCATCGACATGCAATCTATTTTTTAACATTCAAAGAGTTGAAAAATGTGTAATAATTAGACTATTTAAAACAAAAACATTTTTAATCACATAAAAATATTGTTAAAAATCGTATGGAGAACACAATACAAGTTCATATTTATGTGAAAGTATCTTTTCAGACACGTGTTTCATCTTACTACAGATCGTGCTGCTAGAGAGATACTTTCATGATAAATAACACCTTTATCATATTACAAAAGTTATTAAGACAGAGCCTAGAAGAACATTGAGCGCTACTTATTGACTAACAAACGCCGTAACAATAATCGCTATCTTCATAACAAGTGTAAGACTTAGCCCAGGGGTTTCCATTTGATGGATACAACCGCAACTTGCAGAAACTGTATTAACGTGTCTCCACTTTACCTCGGACACGACCGATATTGAAACATACTTGAGTACTTTCAAATTACCAAAATTTTGGCTGCTGATATGGAACAAGCTTTGGGTGACAATGTTTTTTCGAACATCGCATATTATTGTTGGTTGCGTAATTTAAATGTGATATGATGTATGGTGATAATATAAAAAATTGCAACCACTGATCGATAAAGTTAATTAATTTCTTTATAACTACCAAAGAATTGATATTAAGAAGATAGGTATGGTGAGCAAACTATATATCACATTTTATATTTATAATTGAGCATAAAAAAGTTCTCTTGAATCAAGACAATGCGCCTACCCGCACCAACTGAGTTTTTTGCAAAAAATTGGGTCAATTCAGATTTTGGATTTTTTCCCACCTACCCTATTCGCAGGATCTAGCTTTAAGTGATTTCACAAACTCAAATATTTCATTAATGAAGAGAAGTTTCGCTCGGACTCTTTTGTGGTGCATGTATAGTAGCCCCATGTCTGAAACTGAAAGCTTGTTACACCTTATCGCCGTAAGAGAATAGGACATGGTGGTCTCGAAACCTCCTTCAACGGGACTCCTACTCTCTTCATTCAACGCTCTTACCACTTGCATCATTCATCCATTATTAGATGAATAATTTATTGTAGCACGGAGTAGTATTTTGAAGATTGTGAGGAACATCATTACAAAAATGATGGCATAATGGCACTTCAGCATCGTTGGTCCAAGTGTATTTAATTTGAAGAGGAATGTTGAGAAATAAGAAAAAGCTAATGCTGTAATTCAATTCTTTCATTTCGAGTCTCACTTCCCGTCAAATAATCCTGGTACATTGTTATGATTTACAAACTTACTATCGAAACTTAACTTTAAAAGTTTGGAAAGAAGACTATGCTGTTCTTGTTTAGACTTTAAATATATAATAGTATTTCATTTTATCAAGAACGAAAAGTGTTATTTTATAGGACGAGAAAGTTGTTTACGGCCGAGGCGTCAGCCGAAGACGGAATTACTTGCGAGGACCTTTAAAAACATTTGTGGTGGTATCGCAAGATATTTATTGCATTAGCAAGTAGTTGATGAAGTAATATTATTATTCAAAAAAGGTATAAAACCACTTACCACAATTAATAATCGTATTTTAAATACGTATTTCGACAACTGAGTTGTCATTATCCGTAGGTAAAAGCCACTAATCAAAGTGTTGAACATGGGGCACAGTAAAGCCATCACATAGAATCGCACACAAATTTACACGGCGTCCTTGTATAGACTGAATTTTAAAACGAATACACAAAATAAAAGTACGTCAACTTACCCCTCTTAAGAAAACGGCACCAACATATGCTTATTCTCGCGACATCAACTTTTTCTACCTTTTTTAAGAATGAAAAAAGACAACTGCATGGGATAGGACCGTTGTCCGAGTTAAACGTATTAATTTTGTTTTTAACAATATAAATGCTTTCGTATGCATCGAGATCTCTGGGGTTGATGATATTTTTGATAAGTTTTAACCCTTTTAACGTGACGTTATGATCCGTGTCCAATACATGGTTTGCGAAGATCGATTTTTCTTGTCTATTAAATTTAATATATGATATGCGTCCTATAAAACGGGTTATTATTAGCGTATACGGGGATGCCATGTAAAGTTGTGCGAGATTCTATATGTTAGCTTTACTGTGTCCCATGTTCAACATTTAGATTAATGGTCTTACTACTGATGATGACAACCTAGTTGTCAAAATATGTATTTAGGATACAATTATTAATTGTGGTAAGGGGATTTATACCTTTTTTGAGTTTTTACTTAACCACAGTCTCCAAAGAATGGATTTTTTAATGTCGTTATTATTATTAAATTAAATAATTTCTTGGAATTTGAATAAATTTAAATTATTCCTTTTTTGAGGTACTTGGAATTTAATATTTTAGTTTAAAGTATTAAGACTTTAATGTCCCATTTTTGCACCATATATAATTCGAAAAATGTCAGTTTAGATATCAGTATGAATTAAAGTAAATTTCTAACTTTCCTTAATTATAATGTTGTAACTAACTTTACAAAACATTCTCTCAATGTTTTTTTTTTCTGACAATATGTATTAGGTTCAGTCATACATAATTTTAGTTTTCGAGAACAAATTAGAATAATGCATTTGAAATTCTGCTGATTCGTAAAAACCGATAAGTCTGAACCCAATAGTAGTAAATATGTATCCCTCCGTCTTGTTACAGTAGTGGCAATGCACACATCGTAAATTTTTTAGCTTTGAAATGAAGGGGTCGCTGCGGAGACATCTAAAAAATATGCAGTGCTTATGGTCATCAATATAACTGCCAGACAACTGCGCAATTTGTTTGCCAAATTTTATTTTGAAAATTCACTGCTAGAAGATAAAGACCAAGTTGCTCAGACTTTGATGAAGTTTTAAAATAATTGGTGACATACAATTATGTCAAAGTATTCGGGAATTATCGAAGAAGTTAAACACATCACAGTCCATCATTTAGAAAAGATGGGAAACAAAATGAATCAAATTTATTCATAGCAAAAAGCCTTCTTTCACGATAGAGAAATGACCCCTTAAACATATCACAACAGGTGATGAAAAATGGGCCACATACTACAAAAGCTGACCTTTACGGAAGTAAAATATTGTATATTTATCTTTATTGTATGTATTTATATTCTTTTTTGTAAAATAAATAAATTTCTCATCTATTTTGCTTTCACCAGAATTAATCTATTAATATTTCTAATACTCCCAATACTCTTACTGACTATTATTTCAGTCGATTAAATGTTCAGTAATGTGGTGTTATAATATATTTAGGAGTATTTTAATTTATATACTTGTCTTAATAAATATTAATTATGTGATTTTGATGTGTATGTTATTTTTATATACATGTTCTTTCGTAATTATGAAATAGTATATTGTACAACTAGTGCTGAAAATAGGATATTTCACACGAGCGTGAAGTTTGAGGCACGAGCCGTAGGCGAGTGGTTTAATTATGCGAGTGTGAAATATTTTCAGCACGTGTTGTACACTATACTTTTCCGACGACCGCTTAGTGACAAGAATTAATTTCAATGAAAATAAAAGAATGATTCACAAAATAATGATATATGATGTATTTCATAAATTTTACATTTAAACCATACAACTTAATCTTTTCTATAATAATTAATAGTGAAATTTGAACAATTTTGCAAAATAATAGGAGAATTGTCCTCGCTGTCCGAGCTGGATTCCATCCCAAAATTCTACAACACCTAAAATCGCGTCATTTGATACTCTTATTTTTATGTAAACTTACCAATTAACAATAACTAATTGAATAATCTAATTTAGACAAAACGAAAACACTAGCCAATTTACCAACACCGCGTATCAACAACAATTTGACATTTGAGAGTCATTCATTTGACAGTTTCCTATTTGTTTATTTTATGATTAGTAGGTTGGCACGTCTGTTACTTTGCACACGGTTCTGCGACGATTCTAATTGGCCCTCTTGAACTTTTCAGCACAGTTTTAGTTACAAGATAACTTTTCAACACAGTTTTGGGGATACAATGTAATTTGCAATTTTCAGTGCTAGTAAATCATGCGAATTTGTTCTTTTTACATTGTGGTCGTCGGAAAACTATGTTAATGAATGTACATATTGAAAATATTTATTTCACTTGAACCTGTGTTTGATATTATTCATTTCTAATAACAAATCTTATTGGATAATGAAAAGGTGGGTAGACGCTTTAATGGCAAACTACGAATATTGATGGGAAGTTTACAATTATTTTTTAACACCAGGACTAAAGTATTTATGGTGAAATTTCGATAATAATCTTGGTAACGCATTTTAATTAATTTTAGCATAGTAACGAGGCATCGAAAAAATTCATAATTGGAGTAGACTGTGAAATTGGGTTGGTACTTTAGCCACTTCCACATAATGACACATTACTTGATGCTTGACAGTTTCATTTGGTTTCATTGTAAAAAAAAGGTTATTGAAATGATACTACAACAAAAAAGAAAACAAATAATTTATTTAATATCGAAATCATAATAAAAATTTACATATAGCTACAGAAGTTGTTGTCATCTAAACACAAACAATTTTCTTAATAAGAGTTTTGAAAAATTTGACACAAACTATAGTTTCAATGTCAAATAATAAATGTCATTATGTGGAAGTGGTTAAAGTATCAAACCAATTTCACAGCCTACTCCAATTATGAATTTTTTCGATAGCTCGTTATATCTTTCCACGAATAAAAACACATTATTTGATTTAGAAATTAAAATATTATATACAATAACATGATTATATGTATATGTACTAATAGATAAATATTTTTTAAATGTCAGTATATGAACCATAACCCAAAAATACAGCTTACTATATTATGGGTTGCTGAAGTTGCATACCGAGTGACACGAAATTAAGAATATTTCAAGATTATATTTTTACTGCTTCTGGTGGTGCAGCTTGGGAATCACAAATTTGTGATGCAATAATTTTTTAGAATTATGACACTAAACCACATTTCGAATTCAATAAACGTAACACTGGACTTAGTCGTGTCGACAACCGCGGATGCTCTTGCGTTATTTGTGAAGGTTTGGCCTAAGCATCCTTACCACATGCTTGCTTAAGAATTTTCCGCGTTTCCGCTGCCGTTTTACTAAGTTTGAAGCAGAATTCGATGAACGTTCTTTGTTATTTCACGTCAGACATTGTGGTATCGCAGAATAACTCAAATACAACTCAACAAATATAAACACAAAAACTGTTTGTCACCACGTAGCAAAGTACCGTTTGACAGACTGACTTTGTATAGACGTAGTTCACATCATTTAGCATTATAGAGCTGTACTACCATCCCTTCTTGCCACACATTCAAATTCCGGGAGTTTCTGGGTAGCACCTCGTATATTCTAAAGTACTGTAGTTCTTCCTTACCATGGTCTCTGTCCATTTTATATAATTTTTCAATGGACTGCGGATACCTCACAGTGGAAAACTTCATTTATTGTTCCAATGTATAAATCGGGTGATTAAATCAGACATTCGTAATTATCGTCCTATTAGTAACTTGCCTGTTATTAGCAAGATGCATGAATTTTTGGTAGGTGGAAATAGCATGGATTCGTTCGTGGTCGTTGTACTGACACCAATTTATTAATATATTGTAATCACAGTTTGGAGAGCGTCGAAGACAGATATCAAGGGGAGTATATATGCTGGTTTTTGGAAAAGCGTTCGATCAAGTTAACCATTACTTACTTCTACTGAAACTAGAAAAACACGGAATAATTGGAAATGTCTTAGCATGGTTTAGATCGTATTTAACGGATTGTGTTCAAAATGTTATCATAGAAAATATCATATCTCGAGATGTTGTTGTTATATCCGAGATACATCGGAAGTCTTTTGGGCCTTATTTTATTCTTACTAATCATTAACGATATTTAATTTTGTCCTAATTCCTGTCCTTTCTTATATTTTCTGATGATATGCATTGATTGATTGATGATATGATTTTTATACATTAGTTCCCCTAACGACTGTGCTACGCTTCAATCAGATTTAAATGTCGTTCACTCATGATCTATTAGGGAACATATGCTCTTTAATATTAATAAATGTAAAGTCATATCATTTACCAGGAAGAAAAATTGAAAAAACCTTTACCAGCACAATACTTTTTGAATAATACTCTTTCTGAAAGAGTAGAGTCGATTCGAGATTTGAGAATCGCTCTGGACAGTATGCATATCGTTGATATCTTGTGTAGAGCTAATAAGAGCTGGATTTATTAAGCGACAGACACGTGATTTTAATAATATAGTAACTTTGTATTCATGTATCATAAATAATACGTTTACATTATCTCTTTTTATCTTTTGTAATTTTTAATTAATTAATTTCTTTTTTCTTTTATGTTGAATATTATTATTACTAAATTAGAAGAATTAATTATAATAATAATTCAATAATGTCGGGAATATTCTTAATTTCGTATCACTCGGTATACGGATTTCAGTAACCCATAATATAGCAAGTTATATATATATATAACATAGACATTTTTTCAATTAAAAATTTCGTATGATTTGCTTTGTAATTTGTAGACAGCAATGTTTACATCCCCCTTTACTTTGCAATTACATACATACTAACTTGATATTTGTAAATATTTCATATAAAAGCCGAAAACCTCCAATAATTTATCAAATGTTATATATATATATATATATACAAGCTATCCTTGATATAAAAAGACAACGTATGAAAAATGAAAAGATGTAATTATATATAATATAAATCCAAAATATATTCTCAAAATTCCTCCTCATACGCGAGAAAAAAATGACAAAGATATTTAAAAGTTTTTTGTCACGCCACTGTGCTATTACAAAAAGTATGAGAGATGATATCTTAAAGTTGACCGATAATAACAAAAATAATAGTTTACTCATTCAGCTGTTATGTATGTAAACATAAGTTATAGCGTATGTGTGTGTGGGGTATTTATTATTTATATACATTCTAAATATTTTGAATTCATAGGCGTTACGTAAAAAATTTTCGGGGGAGTGTTCAGAGCCACAATATTTTGGATTTATATTCTACATAATTATATCTTTCCATTTTTGATATGTTGTCTCTTTATTTCAAGGACACCTGTATATATATATATATATACATATATGTATATTAACATATATATACTAATATTTAAAAAGTAACTAATACATATATTTGTAATATACATTGCTTTTTCTTTGTTTAGTATTATCTTAAAATATATAATAATTCTATGTTCTCATAAATACGTAAATATCTTTAATTGCTTTGTTTTAAGGTTTAGTGCATGCTGTTGTATTTGTAAAAGTAGTTAATAAGTGCCTATTATTATATTTTTATCTTAGATACATATCTAGAGTTGTGTATATCTCAAGGAGATAACTATTAAAATTTTAAAACGGGTTAACTTCAATAAAATCAAAACAATATTTTCGAGTAATAAATTTGTTTTTTATGAGTTCCTTGATGTGCAATAATATGCTTGAAACTAAGTCATTTATAGTGTTATAAAATATTCCGACCAAGGACGAAAAGTACTAGAATTTTCTAGAGAAATAGCATAAACAACACTTAAAATTGTGTTGCGTCTTTACATTACTTTATAAGTGAATAGTAATGCTTGAGTAACTAGAGTGAGCGACAGCAGTAATCTTTCCATACAAAAATCGAAAAAAAAACTACAAAAATTGGTAGTCTAGACAAATGCTGGAGCTCGTAAGAAATATTTTTGGGTTTAATACATACAAATTAACATACGAATAATAAATAGAAGTTGTGACAAGTATAATTATTTTTTTAATATAAAAATATCTTCTCTAAGTGTAATAGGGCGGTTGATTAATTCGCGCTATCGTACAGAAACAAAGGAATAATTTAGATAAGCAAACTTTATTTTTCTTCATAATCTCTTAATTCGATACATTTGGTCCATCTGCGTTCAAGCTTCTATATTCTGTCGCGAACGTGATTTTCTACTAATCCTGCGAAATAATTGTCCACTGTTGAAGTTAGCTCTTAATTTGTTCAGAATTTTTTGCCTTCGAGAAAATGTTTTAATTTAGGGAGTAGATGAAAGTCAAATGGTGGTAGGGTCTGGCGAATAAGAGGGGAGCGGTACTAATTCGAACCTTAATTCTTTATTTTTTTGCTGTGCATCATCATGGTGTAAGACCACTTTCTTCTTAGTCATTCTTGGACGCTTTTTAACGATAGCTGTCTTCAAGCAGTCTAGAAGATTTACGTAATGTTTGCCGTTTACGATCTCGCCCTTTTGAAGATAGTCTATTAATAAAATTCCTTTCACATCATCAAAAAACCCATGCCATCACCTTTCCCAACGATAAAACTATATTGTTCTTCTTTGAAGTTGATTCTCCACGTGTGGTCCACATCTCCAACTGTTGTTTAAATTCGGGTGTATAATAATGAACCTATATTTCGTCACAAGTAACAAATCAGCACAAAAAGTCTGTTGTGTTGCGTTTAAAAATTTATAAAGTATTATTCGATATTTGACACACAACACGTCTTTGTTCTTAAGAAACGTGGCAGCCATCTTGCTGTAAGCTTTCTCATGTCAAATTCTTCCAGCAAAATAAAAAGCACCGTTCCTTTGAAATGCCCACTCCCTCTGCTACAGGGATTACCTCTAAGCTGCTCCTGCCACATTTCCCCATTTTTTAACGGTTGTATACAAAGAAAAATCCTCCCCAGTGTATCTTGCATATCATCATGGATTTTAGTAAAGGACATGCTTTTTTTAAAAGATACTTAATTACTGCACGATGTTAAAAATTATTCATTTACACGTAAATATGGTGTGTCTCAGAATAAGAAGGAGTGTTTCAAATATCTCGCCAAAAGCTCCTTATTTATCAAGAATTTCATTGGCTCTTCTGCAGCCTAGTTCAATATCGGTAATAATTTAGAAATATCGGCCGGTTGACAGGTTATGTTTTATATACAAATATAACATGTCAACGTTTTCTTGCATTTTTCTGTCATTGTTATCGTTATCAACAGCTGTACTAAATCAAATATTTCAACTCTTAATAAAATATGGCAGAATAAGTATTAGAGATGCACCTGTACCAAAAATAAGTAGATTCTTAAAACATTAATTTCAATACAAAGGTATTTTTAATAATAAAAAATATTATTAAAAATCTGGTGTGAAGAACACAAATACAGGTTCACTATTAATATTTTTGTGAACGTGTCCGAACATATCCCTCCCCAGAGACGTAGATACGTATTTCGCCTTTCTACAGGCTCATTGGTACGCTCCTGCTGGAGAAAGGATATCTTCAGACACATTCACAAAAAAGAACCACATCGCCACATCACAGAAATTATCCAGATCGAGCGTAGAAGTAAATTCAGCGCTGCCTGTTGTCAGACAGCCGAAGTACCTCCCCCCGTCCACATAACCAATGTGAAGTAACGACGCCCTTCCAAAGGTGGCACAGCCATCTCTCTAGAAACTGCATTTTGTTTGTGTCTTCACCCATACTACGGACTAACCGCATGTGTAATGTATCAGAATAATTGAAACATACATGAGTAGGTAAACCCCACCAGTTTTGTATTATACAAAGGTATTTTTAATAATATAAAATATTATTAAAAATCTGGTGTGAAGAACACAAATACAGGTTCACTATTAATATTTTTGTGAACGTGTCCGAACATATTCCTCCCAAGAGACGTAGATACGTATTTCGCCTTTCTACAGGCTCATCGGTGAAGACACAAACAAAATGCAGTTTCTAGAGAGATGGCTGTGCCACCTTTGGAAGGTCGTCGTTACTTCACATTGGTTATGTGGACGGGGCGAGGTACTTCGTCTGTCTGACAACAGGCAGCGCTGAATTTACTTCTACGCTCGGTCTGGATAATTTCTGTGATGTGGCGATGTGGTTCTTTTTTGTGAATGTGTCTGAAGATATCCTTTCTCCAGCAGGGGCGTACCGATGAGCCTGTAGAAAGGCGAAATACGTATCTACGTCTCTGGGGAGGGATATGTTCGGACACGTTCACAAAAATATTAATAGTGAACCTGTATTTGTGTTGTTGTCACCAAATTTTTAATAATATTTTATATTATTAAAAATACCTTCGTATTATACAAAACTGGTGGGGTTTACCTACTCATATATGTTTCAATTATTCTGATACATTAATTTCAAGTAAATGGAAGTGAAAAACTGTGGTTATTATTATTATATGTAATATTTATTTCGGCTGACTATCACGATGAAATGAATAGCACTGTTTTTGAAGATTGGTTTGCAAAGATATTGCCAAAGTTACCAGGTAATGTTGTAAGGCACTAACTTCTTCTTGGAGAAAAGCTGCAAATCAAGTTGCTTCAAAAAATAAAACGTGTAAAATGTCACATGTGCAAGAACTTTTAATGGAAGCATTTACAAATGTTACAGCGGACAAATGGAAAAATTGTATTGACCATGTAATTAAAGAAGAATGTGGAACTTAGATGGATTAATGGACGATATCTTGAAATGATTTATTATTCATGTTGGAAACAGTTAAATGACAATAATCGTTAGCATCCAGCACGAGTGAAACAGACTAATAGTGCATAGGTTTCACTTCTTACTATTCTTTCTACTTCATTTTATTTTGATAATTTTATAATCTTATGTTGTATTTTTGAGGTAGTTTTTTCTTATTCTGAGACACACCATAGTAGCAAGGTAAAATTTAAAAAAATTGCTAACCAATAAGTCAGCCTGCCCTCGTAATTCGAAATACGAAAGTGAAATGAAAATAAAGAATAAGCTTTCTATATTTTATGATGAGTTTCAAATTATGTGTTTATAAAAATTCTTGGTATTAAGGCTAATGTGGTAATTCATCTTCTTCTGCCTCTCCTATTTTAGATCGTAGCCTGTTCTTCTTTACATATTGTTATGATTTTTCCCCGAAGACAATTTTAAAATTTATAATTTATTTATGTACATTTATTTTCCAGGTTACCAGATATATATATATATAATTGAAAAGAAATTATCGACCGTGATATATTATCAAAAATTAATTAAAATTCGGGTAAGCGGTCAATTAAAAAACTCCTTTATTAAATTACCCTATATTTCGCGACATACTTTGTCGCTTCTTCTGTGGTAACTACAAGATTAATGAGAAAAATAACAAAAAATAAATAAGAGTATAAAACAGTAGTAAAAATACTTACAAAATGTAGAGTTAAAAAATAATAAAATTGACGTACAAAATATAAAAATGATTAGATATAAAAAATAAAGTAACTATAGAAACAAGCCTTAAGAACTTTTAAAAAACATATATATGAAAAGTTAAAACATGA
Organism: Melolontha melolontha; assembly: GCA_935421215.2. NCBI lineage: Eukaryota > Metazoa > Arthropoda > Insecta > Coleoptera > Scarabaeidae > Melolontha > Melolontha melolontha. The sequence goes on along the minus strand of OW285237.1, from coordinate 141,076,117 downwards.
AAAATAAAAAATATAATGCAATATAAATTAAAACAACATATGGAACAAATAACAAAACGATTTAAGATCGTCAACTAACAGTCAAACCCAGTATATTAAAATAAATTATACTAAGACCATTAGTATCAGATCTATAATTTATGTTATTTGTGTCTCTGTTGATGCGGACCATTTCTAAAAAAGTTCTTTTTTTATGGTTATTTTCAACGTCTAAGATTTTAACGTCAACAAAATTGAAAGTATGGTCACGATCAAGTGCATGGTCCACCAATGCACAAGATCTCTTACCAATACGGACATCACTTTTATGTTGAGTAATGCGCTGTTTTAGCCACTGTGATGTCTGACCTATATAAACGCCACAACAATCCGAACATGCTATCCTGTAGACAACATGACTATTTAAAAAGAAGGGTGTTATGTCTTTTATCTTACTATACAACTTGTTCAAGGCATGGGTGTTGTATTTAGCAATTTTAATGTTATTAAATTGTTTAAAATGTGATACAATTGTATGAGTAAGACCGCCAATGTATGGGATTTTTTTGTAAATCACACTGTCTGCAGGAATGTCATCAGAAGGGCCATCAAAAAAATTTGAGCTAAATATCAATTTATTTAGTATATGCTTAGGATAGCCATTGTTGACAAAGATGTTGAAAAGTTCTTTAAGATTGTCATTTAAAAAGGTTTCATGACAAATATGTGATATTCGGTTTCTCATACCTATAATGGTGTTATACTTCTGATTGAGAGGATGATGAGAGTGATAATTAATGAACCGATCAGATGAAGTTGGTTTTCTATACCAATTCAAAATGATACAATTATTAACGTCACGAATTACTAAAACGTCCAAGAAGGGCACGCTATTGTTATTTTCTTTTTCCACAGTAAATTGTAAGTGTTTGTTGTAGCTATTAAAAATTTGTAATGTTAGATCTATTTTTTCTTGTGGAACAGAGCAAACAATGTCATCAACATACTTATACAAGAACGGTAATGGAAATGGTAACTTAGCTATCACACTCTCCAACAACTGATCCATAACTATCTGAGCTAAAATTGGACTGATGGGCGAACCCATAGGAGTTCCAAATATTTGGCTATAGAATTTCCCATTAAGCGAAAAATATGTGTTGTTAAATATAAAAGAGATTAACGACAAAAAATTTGATTTAGATAAGTCAGTGTGTGGATCGATTATGTGCCACTTACTAGTTATGACATCTGTCATTAGTTGTAAAGGTATATTCGTAAAAAGCGATATAACATCAAACGAAATCAACACATAATTGTTGGGAAGTGTGAGACCTTGTATCTGATTAACAAATGAAAACGTGTCTTTGATATTGTATGTATTGTCTGTATCAAACGCGATCGTTAAAATTTTGCTAAGAAATTTTGAAAGGTTATATGTTATAGAATTTATGGAACAAATGATTGGTCGAACTAGAATGTCAGGTTTATGAATTTTCGGTAGTGAGTAAAGTTTCGGATGGGTCGCGTTGTAAATTGCCAAAGATTTAGTTAAGTCACTTGACAATTGTCCACTAGAATGTATCCTTTTTAACAGTTCATTGTATGATTTTTGTATGCTAACTGTGGGATCTTTGTGTAGGGGTTCATAAATAAAATTGTCTTTAAGTAAATTTTCTGTTTTAGTTAAATATTCTATCTTATCCATAGCTACTGTGCAATTACCTTTATCAGCTTGTAATATGTATAAATTAGGATTGGATCTTAGGAAGGATTTAGTTCTATTAAATAAGTTTATGAAAGGTGAATGAACTCGAATGTGTGAATTATGTATGAAATTTGTGACATTGTTAGCGACTTTACACCTTATTGAATTTCTTGACGTCTCAGGTACGGCATCTTGACTGTTAGTTGACGATCTTAAATCGTTTTGTTATTTGTTCCATATGTTGTTTTAATTTATATTGCATTATATTTTTTATTTTTCATGTTTTAACTTTTCATATATATGTTTTTTAAAAGTTCTTAAGGCTTGTTTCTATAGTTACTTTATTTTTTATATCTAATCATTTTTATATTTTGTACGTCAATTTTATTATTTTTTAACTCTACATTTTGTAAGTATTTTTACTACTGCTTTATACTCTTATTTATTTTTTGTTATTTTTCTCATTAATCTTGTAGTTACCCCAGAAGAAGCGACAAAGTCTGTCGCGAAATATAGGGTAATTTAATAAAGGAGTTTTTTAATTGACCATTTACCCGAATTTTAATTAATTTTTGATATATATATATATATATATATATATATATATATATATTTTGAAAATTATTTAAATTTAATTCTGGCACACTTTTGTTGACTGTGACTGTATATTTTATTTGTTGATGTTGTTTAGCGCAGTCCGGATGTCCAGGATGTGGATCGACTGGAGTATATTTTGATTTATTTGTACCTTTAATGTGCGGTGAAGATTTCCGCCAGAGATTGGTTTCTAGTCAAGTGAGAAAGTTGTGTAGATAAAAAAACTTCTTTTTTATCTTTTATTTAAATGTAATTTTCGGATTTTCTTGCTTTGTAGTGTTTTTGATTTAGTAAGTCATTATCGTATTGTATACGAGATTTGCTTTTCTCGTAATTTTGATGTAATTTATAACTCACTTGTGCAATTTCTCATTAAGTTTTTTGTGTGTGAAAATTTTACGCTAGCGTAAGTATTTTTTCATACCGTGTTTATAGGATTTCTTTTCATTGTAATTTAATTGTAATTTTGATGATTTATATTTATCGATTTATTGTTATATTAGTTTAATAGATAGATGGTGAAGAAAACTATCATTTTTTATATGGGAATTCTTTATTGTCACGTTGTTCTAGAACATTTTGAAATTCAGGTTTGGAGGGAAATTTATACTCGTGTTAGTGCGCATGAGTGAATGTTATTTACGCGTTTGACTGTTGATCTGTTTACGTTTGAAGTTGGGGTTAATTAATTTTTGAAATTGAAAGTTTTCTCAACAATCTATTAGGTTTAATTTTGCTCGCGTTTCAATTGAGGTTTTCATTGTGTGCGTGTTATTTATCACACAATCTTTTTCCTCTGTACTTCTGTATAATGTTGCAGTAGTAGTCTTTACACTTAGTAAAGTTTTTTTTTCTTTTTTTTAAATAAAATATAATATAGAATTGTGTATTTTTACTAATTGACTTAAATTTCCACGTTCCTTTACGGGAAACTCTGGATCAAGAAGAGTCTCAATTAAAAGAAAAAGCTGACTATGTTCAAGTTCGGACAGATTGTGGTAGATAGTGGACTACCCTTCAATTAAACCCACTATACACAGCAATATGTTACGGTGTCTCGGTAGAAGTCGACACCCAGCATTCAAGCCATTTGTTTTGGGGTCATCTAAGTTTTCTTTTCTCTGCTGGTCTTTGGTTTCGTACAATTCTTATTAGTCTTCCACTTTCGGCTTTTTGGACGTGGTAGTTCCATTCTCTCCTTCGCTTCTATATGAATTTTACGATGTCTATTATTCCGCATTCGTCTCTGATTTCTTTATTTAGAACCCGGTCTCTTCTGATTTTTCCGCCTATTGTTCTTAGTGTGTTCATTTCTAATGTGCGTTCCTGGTTGTGTCTACCTGTGTCCTCCATCACTACATAACCTGTTATCTTATTTCCTGAGTTCTTTCCATCGCTTGAACTTCAATTCCCAGATACTTTATACTCATCACTTGCTCTATTATTTTTTCTCCTATTGCCAGTTTGCATTTAATCGAATATTTAGATATTACAAATGATATTGTTTTTTCTATTTAGACTAGCATGTTATAAGATTTCGCCGTTGTCGAGAATCTGTGGCAAAGTCATATCATATATCCGCTCATATTCTTGATATCTTCAATTAAATTGCCATTAGTAAGTTAAAGATACTTGGGCTAACAGAGTCCCCCTGCCAAATGTCGTGAATTATTACTTCATCAGTCATTCCCGTTCCCATTTGTATTCTTGTCGTGTTGTTTGAGTATAGTCTTCCACTACTTTTATCAGGTGTGTCGGTGAATCAAAAGACATTCATGGACACCAAATTCCGGACCCTGAAGTAAATGTCTGTTATCATAATTAAAATTCCTATCTTTTTGTTTTTTTTTTCACACGACATGAAATGTTATAATATTTCATTTTACTTCATTGATAATTATCAATGAAATAAAAATTGAAAATTAAAGAAGATACAAAACATTTAATTTATCAAAACAGCCAAAAGAAACACAAAAATAATGACGAACACAAAAAATCCAACCCAACCCAAAAAATCTTGGTGTGCTCTTTGTTTACCTTTTATCTGTTGTGTTGAAAGGTCATTTGAACTGTCAGTACTGACACTTACTGGTTGAAAAAATGCAAGCAGAAAATGTAGCCCGAGCAGTAGCTTTGGACAGTATTGGATACATCGCTGCTGTCTTGAATATTCTCAGGAGTACTATCCAAGACGCAATACAGCGACATGTTAAACTGGAGAATAGACAAGAAGGCCAGGGTCAGGCAGACCTCGGAGAGAAGACTGTTTTATGATGTTATCTAGACTACGCGATCATGGTTTACCATCAACAATTATATCTCATCAAGTCGAAGACGTTTACGATGCTGCAGTTTCTGCGCGAACCGTTTGCCGAAGATTGAAGGAATACGGATTGATGAAAATGAAATCTGCTGCTTTGTCTACTTTTGCTTCCAGCTCATCCTGTTCAGCGACCACAATTTGCCCGTGAACGTAGACATGGGACAATGGATCAATGGAGGATGAGTATCGTTTTTGTGTTTTAGTTGTTGTATATCTCCAAGAATGGCATTTGGGGGAGGTTATATAATGGTTTGGGTTGTCATTTCACTATACGCGAAAACTGAACTTGTTCTCATTGAAAATGGTGGCATGACGGCTGTTAGATACATCGACAAGTGTTTAGTTGATGACGTCGTACCATTTGCTCCATTCGTACGTGAGAATTTTACTCTAATGCGCGATCTTAGATTGCACGGTTGGTTGTACAATATTTGGATGCCGTTTTGCCGCTTGCAATGGCCAGCTCGAAGCTCGGACTTGAATCCTATGGAAAATCTCTGGGATTCATTAGAGCAACGTGTTTGGCACCCACAACCCATACCGGTAACCATTTGGGATCTTCAAATCGCTTTTCGTGTAGAATGGGACAATATTACACAAGAAGAGGTCACCAACTGGCAGAATGGCAGAAGTCATTAGAATTCGTGGAGGTAGTACACACTATTAATCGCTAAATTGTTGAAAACGTAGATGTAAAACCTAGCCGATAAGATCAATGAATTTGTTAATTTTGCACAATTTACTGTTTCGTAACTTTTTCTTGTTGAATAAAATGTTAACTACCTTTTTTTATTTCTCATTCTTACTTTGTAGACAACGTTGAATGTCTTGTTAAAAAAAAATTTTTTCTTATACTGACGGACATTTCGGTATCCGGAGTTATCCACGAGTGTAATTGGTTCTTAAAATATTTAATACTTTCTGTGCAATGATTAAATATTTATCTAAAGACTTTGTTACTTCTTTATCCGTCGATATTTGTGTATTCCATAGAGTTCTAATTGAAACGGAGGAAGGGCAAAGTTGTATAGTTTCTGTATAGTAGAAAAATGGTGACGGTATTTATCGAATGTTTCATATTATGATATAGAAATGTAAAATGTAAGGAATGTATATTTTCATATTGACCATTTCTATTGTTACTGGTATCTAAATTGCAATCTAAATTTATTACTTGTTTATGTTATGCCACTTATAATGAGTGATTCATTTGGAGGTACTTTTTTAGGTGGGGATTTAATGGCTGAGCGCGCATGCGACACATCAGCGGACTGCGCATTCTGGTTCAGTACTATTTGACATTAAGTAATGGAAAGACTTAGCCCGGCACAGCGTCTACAAATAGTACAGCTTTATTACGAAAATGGGCGTTCTACAAGGAATGTGTATCGTGCGCTTAGAGCAACATATGGGCCACATAATCGGCCTACCTAACGCACAATTCGCTATTCCATCAATAAGTTTGAAACTCAATTTACAATAATGGATAATACGCGACCACATACACCTCATCCAGCACGTAGTTAAGGAAATATAGCGGCGGTAGCAGCGAGTGTACGCAAAGACCGGGAAGAATCAATTCGTCGCCGTTCTCTACAGCTTGGTTTGTCGTATGCAACAACTTGGCGTATTTTACGAAAGGATCTTGGTTTAAAAGCATACAAAATTGAACTAGTGCAAGAACTAAAGGCGACCGACCTTCCGAATCGTTTCCGTTTCAGCCGTTGGACTCTTGATAAACTTGCAGAAGATCCACTGTTTTCGACAAAAATTTTGTTCTCCGATGAGGCCCATTTCTGGCTTAATGGGTACGTGAATAAGCAAAATGCCCGTATTTGGGGTGATGAGCAACCTGAAAAGATTGAAGTGCTACCATTACATCCAGACAAAACAACTGTTTGGTGCGAATTATGGGCCGGTGGAATAATTGGTCCATATTTCTTCAAAACAGAAGCCGGCCGGAATGTGACTGTGAATGGCGACCGTGATCGCGCCTTGATAAAGGACTATTTGCTGCCTGAACTTGACACCCGTGGTCTACAAGACATTTACTTCCAACAAGATGGCGCCACTAGCCATACAGCTCGTGAAACTATGGCTTTACTGCGAGAACGATTCGGTGAACATTTAATTTCACGCTTCGGACCAGTAAATTGGCCGCCTAGATCTTGTGACATCACACCATTAGACTTTTTTCTGTGGGGCTACGTGAAGTCTAAAGTCTACATGGATAAACCGGCTACAATTGAGGCATTGGAGGCCAATATTACTCGGGTCATTGCACAAATACCACTTGAAATGCTAGAACGCGTCATTGAAAATTGGAACAGCAGAATAGACTACGTTAACCGCAGTCGCGGCCAACATTTGGGAGAAATAATCTTTAAAAAATAATTGTAAAGAATGGTTCTTTTGTATGATAATCAAGTTTCTTAAATAAATTGGCTTTTTTTCATTTGTTCTTTGCTTTTGGAAAAAGTATCTCTAAATGAATCACCCATTACAACATGGTTAGAAAAGTGTGAAGGTGTGGTAAACTCTAACACACTGATGAGATTCTACGTTACGTTATAATAATGAGAGACGTAAGTTTATGTTATTTGAGACCGAAAGTTATTAAAAATTTATTATATTTATCTACGAAAAGAAGAAGTTTTCTTCTTTTTCGGAAATATTTATATCGGTTTTTTTTCAATTGTTAGTGATTTCTGTACAAAACGGCATTTTAAAAGATTTACTTACTTTAAACCAACGAAATGTACGAAAACTAATAAACCATATACCATGTAATGCCATATGAATGTGTCGCTCACAGCTTTTAAGAGACTTGGTTCCTTACCAATTTTCTTCGATTTTTCCAATTCTTTCTCCCAATTCTTTTCTAATTTATTTCCAAGTAGTTCGGAGTTATCACAGTCCAGCACCTTAAATAAATCCTTTGCAATAATCGCCCTTTTTACGCCTTTGAAGAATGTACTGCCCATCCATCTACATAGATAATAATAAATGTTAATAACTAATTAGTATATTTTTATATAAATACAAGCTATTGTTAATAATAATGCAAGAGTATGAAATTATATATCATTAGTATTTAGTTAGATATTCAAGAAGTTGTGTGTTTTATAATATGTATTTATAAATAGCGTCATTGAAATACAACTTGTGCAACTAGGAAGTAAGTTTATCTTTATTAATCAGGATTCTTAATAATATGATAAAATACTTGGCACTGCAAAAGTCAATAAATCATGTTTATTATTAACACACATTTGTTTATATTTCATATGCACCTGTTTACATAACATATACTTACCCAAATATTAGTTTTGAAAAGATGTTGGCATTTTTTTTTGGATTCTCGTGCGTTACGTCGAATGCTGTTTCCATCTCAGAGACGAGCACCGATCGATACCAATAGCTCAATGGATCATAGATTGGGATGGTACTTTTATATAAAAACAAAAGAAAATTTGGCAACAGACACTCAAATAGATAAGATAAAAAATATTTGTCAAAATATTAATTAGTGTTTTTTTGATTTTATCACCACAATAATTTCTTTCTTTAAATTTTAAGTTTATATGTGCTCATTCACAAATAAATGTGTCTAGACGCGCAAGCTGATTATATTACAAATTATCATTAGCATGCCACTGCAGAAATAAAGAACACTTATCGTGAAATATGTACAGTGTAAGTCAAAAGTTGAAAACATTGATGCTAGAAACTTTACAATTAGTTTTATAAAATAAGTATTGAAATAAATATTGAAAGTCTATTTAGTTATTATAAATCGATATTGTTTAAATTTTTTTCTTATGTCATCGACGCATTATAAGGTGTAATTGTATTTTTCTAATGACAACCTTTGTAAAAATTGCATAGAGCTTTTGTTTTTTATGATGACATAAAGATATATTGTTGCATAAGAAAACAATTGAGAAACAAATAATTCAATCGTTACTCATAAGTTAATAACAACAATTAAACAACTTATGTTATTCGTAATAGTCAAGATAAAGTGCTTGATCTCACACTTACTAATTCTGATTTGAACCAACTATTGAATATTAGTTATTCACGATTGTTTCTAAGGATAAATATCATTTCGTACTTTCATGTATTGAAAATTTTTGTTGATTCTAGAAATGTTTTTTTTTTATCGAATAACAACAGAAGATGAAAATCTACTAAGCTTTATGCTTCTATAATGAATTCAGCAGACTCAAACAAATTACTAAAAATTTAATTGATATTGCTTGCGAGGAAATGTTAAAATTTTTTTGAGTATACTACTTCTCGCATGCCTTCTGTAATGTATGATATTTCTACATTAAATAGTCCTAATGAAATTAAGAATGACTTCGCTGATGCTTATTTATTTCAGCTGCTGAAGAGACTGTTAGATTATCTTACAGATATATAATATCGAAATATTATTGAAAATTTGGCGTTGAGAATACAATATAAGTACATATTTGTGTGAAAATTGTATTCCATACATGCATTCGTGTTACGTCTTTCTATAGACTCGTCAGTGCATGTTGACATTAGTCGGCGCTGTTTTCCTCCACGCTGTCTTTTATGACTTTACTATATGTAGTAAGGGAGTAGTAGTGGTGAATTTTGTCGTTATACTGTGATGTCTAATCTCCGTCAATTAAAATGAACATGAACATGAACATGAACAATAAACTCCCGCATCCTGATAATATAGATGACCACTTGACAGAAGCGGCTTTTAACTTAGCATAATTAGCTAGATTTGAAATTAAGTTAAATGTATTGATAATTATATTTGGTAGCAATTATTATTAGAGAGACGGTTGACTCACGAGTGTACTATTGAAAATTTGTATTTTTAAAAAGTCTTTAATTTTATTTATATATGCAATTAGAAAATAAACGGGTGGCGATCTATAAAATACGAAATACACTTTTATTTGTTAATTTTGTAGTTCAAGTTGAGTAAGGGAGTATTAATATTAACTAGCAATACTTTCTCAAGGTTCTCTTCTGTAAAATATGCTCTCTTTGAATGAAATACATAGTTGTAGATAGAAAACGTCCTTTCTACGTCGCAACTGGTTATAGGTGCATCCTGGAAATATTCTATTATTTCAGCGTATTTAGCAGTTAGATTTTGAGCCATTGTCCCCATACACAATTGCCGCAATGTTATTAAATCTGGAGCATCGTCATTTAAACATGTAACAAAATTGTGTAAACTATCGAAATTCTCTGCTAGTAGCTTCTAACCATGTTCCCCATCTAGTTATAACTGGCGGTGGTGACAAAGATGGAAGTTTTTCCATGTAAAGAGAGAGCTACTCTCAAGGGTGTTTTTCTGAAAACTTTTTTAAAAGCGGATACAAGTCTATCAACTTCCGGAAAGGTGTCTCTGATATGTTCATAGATTCTGTGAAGAGCATGTGCTACACAAGTAATATGCAGCATATTAGAATATGTTTCCTTTAATAGTCTGCCTATTGTTATAGGTTATATGTTATATATACCAGTGGTGTAGTGGCAAATTTTCCAGTGTGGGAACGCTAAATAAATATATTTGTCAAATTATAAAGAAATTCGTATTTATATGTAATCCTAGAATGCCTATAATAGGTAAGAACATTGAATGTATCTGAGCACGCTGAATAACGCCTAGTCTTCACGAATTTATTAAATAATATAGATAATCATGGGAAAAATAAAATAAAGAAATATTAACCTTATTTTTATAGACTTAATTTATTATTTTACAATACATCATGAAATAGTTTTATTCAACTATTTTTATATAGATAAAACTAACCTTACTATCATAACTTCATTTTTAAATTTAACATATTCCAAGAAAGTATAATCAACCATTTACAAATAATCCGCAAATGCGTCTTCTTCTTCTTTGCCAGGTTGGTGTTTACCTCTTCGAGTTTTTGTGTCATCAGCTGTGCGGTGTCGTCGTAACCATGTCCTGACGTAATGCTATGGTTTCCATGTCTGGATATTTGGGCCATTCAACTTGATGAACATTAGAGCTGATATGTGCTCGATGGTCAGTCTTGTTCTAGTTGGCGATATTATCAGATTCATATGGCTAAAACCCCGTTCATACTCTGATGAACTGCATGGAATGAGTTTGTAGCAATTCATCAGTGGGTTTAAGTCGTTTGGAATGACCATGCTATTTTCTAAATAATCTCTAAAACTGTTTTTAGTTTTGTTTAAATTCAACCTGAATCTTGCACAGAGCTTTTCGATTTCTTTTTCTCCATATCCAACGGATTTTTCCGGTGGCCAGCTTTTGCTTTCAAGCACTTGCAATTCTGAAAGAAGTGAAATATATTCTTTTTCGTGATTGCTAGTCCCTGTTTATGGTTCGTTGCTGCTTCTAGTGGTGAAAAGCCTTCTATTAAGGTTGTTAATGACACTTGATAGCAACTGTTGGTCATTAATAGCAGTTATTTTGCTACTACTTGTTAAGGGGACACCACAAAAGTTACCCTCGATTGCAGCTCTTTTGGCCCCAAGGCTCTTAGTGCCAGGTTTCTCTTTAAGGCGCTCGAAAAAAGCAATTGACCTTCTTATGAGTTTGTCTACATAAACTACAGTTGTTTGTCTGTTTTGAAGACATTCTGAAACCATCGACAATTCTGCTAATATATCATACATGATCGCCAAATCTGACAGAAATTGAGTTGATGTCAGGCGTTTAATCAATCCTCTGTACATCGCTCGTTTAGTTGTAGTTCTGTTATTGAGGTCTTCTTGGGCCTTCTTAAAGTGAGAGTGCAAAGCTTGATAGCTATACCAAACGGCCGTAACTGTTTTAAAGGAACTGGATACCCATCTCGTACCCAAAATACGACCAATTTTGTTTAGCTCCAAATCAAGTTCACTAGCACACTCGGCTAGTTCTCGTTGGTTTTTAGGTGATTTGCTATAAAGAGGGTATAGCTTATCCATAAAAATTTGAAAGTGGTTAACAGCTCCCACATCACTGATCGAATCACTTACAGCTAACTCTATCCTATGGTTCATACAGTGCCAAGGAACAATGTTTGGAAATTCCCGTAGTAGCTTTTCTACGACGCCAGATTTTTTCCCTAACATGACACTAGCACCATCACAGGCAAATGCAACTAAATTCTCTTTTAGGTACTCATGATCAAACCCATACTTTTTCAAACAACCCGAAAGGGCTTCAAAAATAGAATCAGCAGTTTGATTAGGCAATTCAATCAGGTCTAAGAATAAGACATTTCGTGGAAGATCTTTGCTGGTTTCACATTTTAAATAAACGATCAAAGTAGATTTATCACTCAAGCTTGTAGATTCGTCAATCAAAATTGAAATTTTACCTGAAATGCTTTTAATCTGATGAGTAATTCGTTTTTTCATCTCATCAGAAATGTGGTTAATGATTTAAGTTGCACTAAATCTAGAGTGTAATCCTACACCAATGCCCACACCATTCATTTTCTGAAGTTCCAAAAGTTCGGAATGGTCAGAAAAAGGTGTATCATTTCTTGCCAAGTAGTAAGCTGATCTAAATATTTTTATGGTAGATTCGAGGTTGGACATGTTCATTTTATCACAAACATTTTCAATAGTTTCCTTAACCGCCTTAGCAGATATGGTCTCAGCTGTCAAGTGGCCTGCTGATTGTTTGTGTAGGAAAATCTTTTTTCTTAAAGAAGTAAGTTGGGCAGACTTATTTGACCCACTGAATGTGATTGTAAATGTACTCCATTCTTTAGAAATTGAAGTACGTTCCTTCTTGAAAGCACCTAGATGAGAAACGTTGCTACATAATACACAGCCTAATGAACCATTTTTGCAATCTAACTAAGGAAACGCTTCTTTTTTGCGTTCCCACATATCGCTAGACCATATAGAAGGCCATTTTGATACATTTTCAATGTCAGATGTTGCTGAAGATGAACTTACAGAAGAAGAACTTACAGCTGTTGCCGGTAAACCACTTTTATCATCTGAAGTCACGGGGAGAGGAATAGAATTCGTCCCTGAACCTGAAGCAGATGCATCTGGATCCTCGTTTAAATGTTGTTTAGTGAAGAACGACAGAAGTGTTTTTTGATTTATCTTCGACGATTCCATAATCCTCTGAATAATTTCACTGACACTGAGTAACTGCGTTTACCCTCCAGTTCGTCTGATTATTTATTATTAACAATTAACAGCGGCTAGAGACAAAACAATGTAAAGCGTAACCGAATTGAACTAGCGTAACGCACAATGACAAGATATTGAAGACGGACATGTCACCACACGAATGCCGGATGCAAGACTGGGGTGGTGAACTCCCGAATCGCTGTCTACAATATCCTGTGCACAGTACAAAATGCAAGCAAGGTTATATTTAAATCAGATTACAATGCAAATTCATATTATCATTTAAGATCAACATCAATCGAGTTTACAAATGTTTCTTAAGTATTGTTTTATTATATACAACAATCATTTCATATAAAATCAGTATTTATCAATAAATTTATAATTTTTTCACTGTGAAAAACCAGTGTGGGAACGCCGTTCCCACGCGTTCCCGCACCACTACACCACTGATATATACGCAGGACTGTCACTGACAAATAAAAGTATTTTTTCTTTGTACCTGTCGTCCGAATGAAGCATTTGGTGCATTTTCTCTCGTAAATGGTTTAGTATTTCCGCATCAATTATATTTATAACTGTTGTTGCTATTACATATGCGTTATATGGAATAGTTGGATGTAGTACATCAGCTACAACATTTACCACACAGCGTCCTAATATATCGACAGTTTCGTCGGCACTTATCCATAAGAACTGATTTGAAAGATGGCTTCTAATGCGTTCTACTGCTTTCGTGTAGCACTTAGGAACATAATATTTGCGTAAGGTAGATTCACCAGGAACATTTCGACCAGTATATTTTTGGAGAAATGTTTTTAAGGTGGGATTATTAAGTTTATTTAATGGAATATTTGCCGCCAAGTTTCATAAAATTCTTCTTTAATTAGATTCCAACAGGTCTAATTTCTGTGTGTGTGTTTGCGTTGCTAAGTGACGTTTTACGTGCGATTTTTTGGATTTTTTAACATTTTACAGATTTTGCAATAAATTTCGGAATTACTGGCAATGTACATACAATCAGTATGACCCTTAGTCCAACTCGCCATTGTTTCACGATGCCATTCTCGACGTTGTTCCCTATCATATCTGAAGAAGTAACTTAAACAATGTTTTAGATCTAAATAAATGAAAATTAAAAACGCGTGCGTAAGTTACAAAAATTATGAAGTATGTAATTAACAGATAAACAATGAAAAAAAGACTAACTCACTACTAACTCACCGTACTTTATTTATCTTACGAAATATAAACTAATATATAAAATAAATTATAAAAACTCCTTACGCTTCTATCTACGCCCACAAAGAATTTCACTGAAATATTGAAGTAATTGAGTCACAATTCAACGACAAAAACAGATGTGTGGTTAACCGAATGAAGAGTGCTATTCTATAACTGTGTGTTGTACTTAGTGATGTTATAGACTATTTATGTGGTCCGTAATTTCGGCCTGATGCGTCTGATCTCTAAATATTATACATTTTAAACCAATGTCGATTTACGAAACTCGGCGTTGGAAAATTATTATGGCCACAGTTTTTAATCTTTATCGCCATGTTTAAGAAAGTGATCGACGGATAGATCAATGTAACAGTGATAAACTATAATCAAATTTGTAACTATTAGAATGGATTTGAAAATACATATACGAAATATCGTGAAAAACCGGACAAATCATTGTTAATGCACCTTATGCCAAACAAACACGGAAAATTGTTCAATAAGAAATAAAATATTGTTTAATCATTAAAATATATTTTACAGCCTTTAAAATAGGGCCATTTTAAATAATTCCGTTGGCAATATACTTCTTGGCTTCCAGCCCCTTTCGCAAAATTTGTTTTGTGGCTTTAATGGATTCAAAACGTCTTACGAAGTGGTAATTTGAGTTTTGGAGAACAGAAAAAAGTCATAGGAGCCATATTTGGTAAAACGCGATGAAACAGTTGATATATGAGAAACACACAAACCAGTAGAACTTTTCTAGCGAACATTCCTTCTCAAATGTTTCATACACCGGCCGATAGCCTAGCGGTAACGCATTGGCTTATCATGCAGGGTGGTCGGGATTGGATCCGGGGCTCGGCTGGTCGAGAAGATTTTCGTGATTTTCCTTTTCGTTTAAGGGAATGCCGACAGTTAAACATGTAAGTTTGGGGATGCTAACGCATGAATTATTATTATTAACATTAACGCCTAAATAATATTGTTTCTTGACTGTTTTTCCTTCGAAAGGAATTCCGAGTGGACAACACTGCGATACGATAGTCAAAGAAAACAGTCAACAGCGACTTTGACGTGTTTTATTTCGACTTGTTTCCGAGGCGCCATTTCAAAGCTAGTTAGCTGATTTGCATGTCAAACTCATAAACACACGTCTCGTCACCCGTTATGATGCGTTTAATTAATCTAGGGCCTGAATTGGTTCGTTTAGCTACTTGCTTCCGTTGCTCTTTTTAAAGAAAATTTAACTTCTTCGGAATAAGCAGTGTTCACTTTGTGAGAAATTTTTAGTTTCTGAACCGTAAGCTTAAGTGATAATTTTCCATCTATCACCATTTTCTTCACTTTATCAATGTTTTGGTTAGTCTAAGGCCGGAAACAAAGCGTGTCTTCAATAATTTCTCGACTTTCTGTAAGTGCTTTGTACCACTTATATGATCGTATTTTCGATAAAACTGACTTAGCGTAGGTCGTCTCCAATATTTACAATGACCCAGCACGAGAAATTTGTTTGGCAGCACAATCTAAGACCTTCGATATTTTTTGTCAATTTTAAAAATTTCAGAGCACATTTGGATCGATTAACAAAACCAACGGCTGTGAAGCGGTTGGCATATTACAGCAAAACTTTACGTGAGAATTATGTACATTGGAATTAGCAAACAAATTTCTTTCCATACGTCTTACATATTTAAATAAACTTTCCATTTATTTGATAGAATGTACTACTTATTTACAGTATCCGAACAAGTATTAGGACCACTTGGCTTCTTGAGATTGCTAATTTTTGCGAAACATGAAATTTGGTTTTGTTTTGCTATTCTTTGTATTTTCGAAGTCTTCAGAGTTGAAATAATTAGTTACTCTACTCGAAAGATAAGTTTAGAGAACTTTTTGCTAAATATCTGGGAATACATATTAAAAAACTGACGATCAGGAAAAAGGAAAAGTGTAGATACATATGAAAATGAAATGAATTTAAACATGACTATTTAAAATTTGCGCTCTCATCTTTGTGAAAGCCTTATAAAAGGCTTCAATATTTCAACAAATTCTGTTTTGGTGATAATTGGTAAAGACGCTTGTAAATAACTATCATCAGACGAAATCATTTACAAAAATAAATTGAAGTCGTTTTGAAGAAGCTCTTCTGATTAGAAGAGCTTATATACGAGGGGGATTCGTAAAGTAAGTTTCGTTTTTTTTCTAGTGAACAGTGGAGTGGGGATATCGGCGCAATCGCAGCGCTGCGGTGTAGTCTGGTTTAGTGGGAGACTGTAATTGAAAATATCGTGAATTACGTGCTGTTATCCGATTTCTGTGTGCAAAGAACGAGAACTTTGTTTTGTTTATGGCGAAAATGTCTAGCATTGATTATAGAAGGAAATACATTTAATATTTAATACATTATAAAATTTATTGATTTTCTCTATTCTTTGTAGACTACCTGCTATAAAAATTTAAATTTATCAACACACGCGCGCGCACACACACACACACACACACACACACTTCACACACACACACACACACACACACACACACACACACACACACACACACACACACACACACACACACACACACACACACACACACACACACACACACACACACACACACACACACACACACACACACACACACACACACACACACACACACACACACATCGATTGATAAATTCTTGGAATTTTTCGGTTTTATATGAAATATTTACAAATGTTATCAAATTAGTATGTAGTTGCGAAGTAAGCGTGAATGTAAACATTGCTGTCTACAAATTACAAAGCAAATCATAGGAAATTTTTAATTGAAAAATTTTGTCTACGTTGGGACATGAACCCAAGTCTACGGTTTGCTGGACCGTCGCTTTACCACTTAAGCTTAACCGTAGACTTGGATTCATGTCTCAACGTAGACAAAAAATTTTAATTACAAATTTCGTATGATTTGCTTTGTAATTTGTAGACAGCAATGTTTACATTCACACTTACTTCGCAACTACATACTAATTTGATAATATTTGTAAATATTTCATATAAAAGCCGAAAAACTCCAAGAATTTACCAATCGATATATTTAATGAACTACTAAGAAATTATCTAAACATATATATATATATATATATATATATATATATATATATATATATATATATAAATTTAATAAGTCGGCGATTAAAGGTCTGGTTTATTACTTCAAAGTATATATATTTAAAACAACCCTACATGTTTCGGCAATGATGCCTTTGACAAAGGCATCATTGCCGAAACATGTAGGCATCATTGCCGAAACATGTAGGGTTGTTTTAAATATATATACTTTGAAGTAATAAACCAGACCTTTAATCGCCGACTTATTAAGTTTACCATATCATACCAAGGTCACGAAAATATTATATATGTATGTATTAGTAAGAATTAATTAACAGGTGAGCGGTCTGTCAAATAAGAAAACTCATAACGAATTTGTTACTTCTTCAGAAGTCTAATTAAGAGTTAAAATCTAGCAAAGACGCCACTAAACATTAAACGCCACTTTTAAAAACAAATATGTTTTTAAAAGGTTGTTTTTAAAAGGTTGACGAGAAACCAACATCTTATTAATTTAATGTTTATTTATTTTGTAGATGTAGAGATTGAGAGATAGAATGTAGATGATTGATTTTAACATGTTTAGTGGCGTCTTTGCTAGATTTTAACTCGTAATTGAACTCCTGAAGAAGTAACAAATTCGTTATGAAATATAGAGTGAAATAAATGAGTTTTTTATTTGACAGACTGCTCACCCGTTAATTAATTTTCACTATATATATTATGTTATTAAAATTTGTTGCAAAATGTAAGAAATTGTATAATATGTTCATAATTTATACACTTGTACTATAGTAAAATTAACCAACTAATTGATCCATATATAATAAAAATATATATCGAAATCTAGTAAACATACCGAGAACAGATGCTTTTCAGGAGTTTTAAAACACTATTGCAAATGCGCCAATGATAGATAGAGTTCTGTCTTTCACTGAGATTATTATATATGTATTGTTTTCATGAAATTCCACCACTACTACTAAAGGTAAACCGCAAATCACTTAAATAAATTCATAAATAATAAAAGTTATTAATGAGGTCAAAATGAGGTTAAAAGCATATAGCAACAACGCACACTTAGTAAGCTTTAATATATTTATTTGAACTTTGATTAACTAAACCTTTAATTAGTGAATTTCGAAAGCGAGTATCTATTTGTTTATTAATATTGCTAACAAGAGCTTTTACAAAATTTTTTTTAAACCGTATTTTATAGTATTATTCCTAAATAATATTTTCATTATTTGTTAGAATTAATGCTATTTTAATTTCAGATTTTATTAAATTTATACGAATAAATTATTTCTTCAATGTAATCATCTTTATTGTAGTATTTACATATTCATTCTTATGCTTTCAAAATTAAATTTAGTAAATTTATTCTCTAATCTTATGACAATGTCAACAATATAACTTACAGCTGTCATCCATTGCCTTGATTTTTTTCATAATGAAGAGATAAATATATATTATCATTGTCTTATTATTGTGTAATTGTTATGTAATACATGTTTAATATTTAAAATTGTCAGTAGAATAATAATAATTATTGTAACTCTGACAGCTTAACTGAGGTACCAATAATCTTTTAATAATATTAATAATAGTATCTAATGTCCATTTAGTTGCCATTTAGTTCAATTTAAGAACTAAAAAAGAAATCTTTAAAAATCTATTAACAAAATAATTTGAAACATACTTGAGTAGGTAAAATATCGCCAGATTTTGTCTTATAAAAATTATTTTCAATAATATAAAATATTATTGAAAATTGGGTGTGAAGAACACAATACAATTAAATTCCACCAAGTCAATGAGCAGCTCTGAATGTTCTTCTACGCTCTGTCTTAATAACTATGTGATATGGCAAGGTTGTAGTTTGTGAAACGTATCTTTCCAGTGGGGTGTATCGATGATTCTGTAATAAGATGAAACATGTGTCTACGTCTCTGGAGAGATACTTTTCACAAATTTATGAACTTGTATTGTCTTTTTCAAACCCCCATTTTTAATAATATTTTATATTATTGAAAATATGTTTGTTATATAAAAAATCTGGAACACTTTGGCCCTTGCCATTAGCACAGATGAATTTTAAATTGAACGTCGACACGTGTAAGGAAATTCTTGACAGAAGGAACAGGTAATCAATTTTGTTATTTATTAGGAAATATTAAATAACTGACTGAGAGGCAAGGCATATTGTGTCGCTGCAGCAAATCTCCTTGACTTGGATAAACTCCATTTTTTAATGAGAAAAATTTAAAAAATCGACATAGAAGAGATCCCAAATAATAGCTGCATTATCTTGATATTTTATAAAATTTATAATATTCAATCTCGTCATAAAATATAAAAATGACAATAAAATTAACCTTAAACTAATTTCATAAGAAATAGCTTGAGCCACCGATCGAATACCATCTAATAAATAGAGTGGACCAATTCGGAGCGAAAGCAGAGGCGTGACCAACGAATTGGTTGCCGCATGCGAAACATTATTAATATCTAGAGATATACTATCACGAACGGTGCTGTTATTATGTTAGATACAAAAAAATGTAAGACGGTTTTTCTAGATTATGAAACGTTCTCGATGATACGTATAAAAAATAAAATCTAAAATGTATGTAATTAGATGATTAAAAAAAAACTTACCGTCTTATGCGTTTTCCGTGACTTGAAAATCTGGAGAAGCGCGATGAAATATTGTTAACATAAGGTGCGTCTCCAAAGTTATTTCTCATCATTGTACACAAATCAAATAAGAACACTTCGTATTTTGTATTGGCACCAGTGTCTCTATCGTTATGTCTTGCGCTATGCACGTGGCGTTGCAAATTTGATTTTGTTAAATGGTTTATATATATATTGCACACTAAACATTTTACATTTACCCCATTGTAAGATAAACTAGGATGGTTCTCAATAAACCTATTGATTAACTTTGATGATAGCGGTTTTTTTACTGTACGCTCCTTCAACATTATTAAATACACAGAATACACTTTCCTGCTGCTATTATACGTGTACACACGATGACCGTGAACAACATACTAAGTAATCAAATGTGCGATGGGGCACGCGGGAACTAATTCGTTAGTCACGCCTCTGCTTTCGCTCCGAATTGATCCACTCTACTAATAAATCATAATTAGAATTAAAAAGTCATCCAGCAACTACGAGGTAAGTCCAGAAAGTAAGTTCCATTTAAAAAGTTTTTCTTTGAAGACTGTGGTTAAGTAAAAACTCAAAAGAGGTATAAAACCCTCGTTTACACTCATGTATAATGTATACTTGGACGCCGTGTAAAGTTGTGCGCGATTCTGTGTGTTAGCTTTACTGTGCCCATGTTCAACACTTTGATTAGTGGTTTTATCTACTTAACTAACTTAGTTGTCGAAATATGTATTTAGGAACCGTATCCTAAATACGTATTGTGGTAAGAGGCTTTATACCTTTTTTGAAGTTCCGTTTGGTAATGACAAGAAATCAAGTAGAGATATAAAAAAACATTTATTGCAAAAAAATCTACAAATCTTAAGCTATTTTTCTAACGTATGATCAAAAAGTCTTTGGATCGCTATTGCCGTGGAATTTACGAGATATCTATGAAATTATTTATTTCAATTAGTTTAGACATTTACTTGACAACTTTCAAGTCAGCTGTTATAAAATATACATAAAATGCAACTAATTACCATAACCTAAAATCTATTTTATTTTACTTCAAACTACAGAAGTAAATAATTCTATAGATGGTTTTTACACTCCATGGCTATCGCGATCCAAAGACTTTTTGATCATACGTTACTAGTTCGCACCATTTTGTAGGCATTTGTCATAGCGTGGTATAAGCTTTTGTGTGCCTATTTCATAAGAGGCTGCCGTCTGTGTTGTTAACCATGTGGCAACATGTTCTTTGAGCTCATTTTTCGAGGTGTCAAGGTTTGCTTGGCTCTAATCCTTGCTGGCGAGGAAGTGTGCCTCCATTCCATCGATTGTCGTTTAGCTTCAGGGGTATCATAAGCAATCCAAGTCTCATCCCCGGTCACTACCTGCCTCAGAGAGTCATTACAATCATTGTCGTAACGTGTCAAAAAGTTAAGTGCATTTGTAAATGTTTTGGTACCGAACGAGTACAAATTTTTCAAAAACCCAGTGTTACAACAACAATTTCATGAGTAAGTGATTTTGAAATTTGCGGAAAGTCCATAGAAAAAGGAGAAATTGTAAACATACGGTTTTCCTTAATCACTTATTACATTTTTTCTCTAAACCTCGCAGATTTGTCGATGAAAGTCGACGGGTTGGGTTAATGTTCTTCGCATTTAGAAAACGAATTACAGATCTAGTTTCAAAAGCGGCGGCATTTTCAATCAACACCGCCATTCTAAACAAGCACTACAAAGCGTACACAACAAACAGCGATCTCAAAATGGCGTCATCTTCTTCTTTTTAACTCAGAGCAATTGCCGCGCATGCACGACACTGCGATCGCAGCGCTGCAGCGCTACCTCGTATAATAGACACTTGAACAACATAAAAAATATAATACCCCTAAATTAAAATTAAAAAGTATAAGCTCATAAAATTAATGACAACAATACTCTAAAAACTGGAGATATATAATATAAATTAAATTAGATATTACAGGATAAGTTTGCTCCTTAGAAATATAATTTAATAGCATCTTTGAAATGTTGAGGAATACCTATAAAATTAACTTTATTAGGACCCTTACGAACCTAAATACATATACAGTGAAATCTCCCTTGAACGGACACCAACGGGACCAACTGAAGATGTCCGTTCAGGAGGGGTGTCCGCATAAAAGAAACATGTAATAGATACAACAAAAATCGTGTTTTAACGAAAAATGAATATATTAAAGAAACTGGGACATTTAAATCGTATATGTATATAAATGTTTTTAAAATAAATAAGAAACTTTAAACTTAAGAAAAAAAAAGTTTATTTCCTTTAGATATATACAAAGTATGTATAATATAATATGTACATAGATACATAGATGTAGTATGTAATACAAAAAAGTGAAATGAATAGTCACTTTAAGGACTTTAAGGCAAAAATTCATATAATGTTGTTTGTCTTCTCTTTTTCTTTAAAATGGCGTCTTGAAATCGTATTTCTAATTTAGAAAGAAGCTCCAAAGACTCTGTATCTCCGTGATTTTCGACAAAACTTTTGAGCTGCTTGGTCAGGGTAATAGCTTTACTATAATTTGGGATAGCTTCTGTTGGCACTGAAACCTCATCGACATCAGAATCTTCCGAAAGTTCTTGTATTTCAACTGGATTTGCAATTTCTTGTTCTGAATCTGGATCTTCAACATACAAAATCTTCATCTACGTTCAAAAAATCATTAATGTTTTCATTATCCGTCAATTTCAATAAATTCTTATTTTTGAGGATATCTGAAAGTACACTAAGAGGCAAATCATCTTCTAGGCCAGATGTATCAGCCTCAGTTAACTGGTCTTCACTTTGCATATTTGCATGATTAAATCCTGCTTTGCGGAAGCAATTTTGAACTGTCTCTTTGGTTACTTGGTCCCAAGCGGTTTTTGCCAAATAAATTGCATCCAGTGGTGTAATTTTCTTTATTAACTCAAAAGCTGTACCAGCTGTTTCAATGTTTACTAGCAGATGTTTGAGTATTAGACTTCGGCAGTAAGTTTTAAAATTCTTTATAATCCCCTGGTCAAGTGGTTGACAAGCTGATGTACAATTAGGGGGTAAAAATAATATTTTTATATTATTTAAGCGAACGTCTTTCGGATGAGATGCCGCATTGTCTAAAAATAACAAAATGTTTCTTTTTTCTTTAGCCATTTTCCAATCTAGGTCATGCAACAACTCTGTCATAATTTGTCCTGTCATCCAAGCTTTCTTATTGTATTTCCAAGTTACAGGCAGGTTATTTATGTTAATGTTTTTAAAAGCTCTGGGTTTAGCTGCCTTACCAATGATAAGGAGTTTTTCTTTTTCACCCGCCATATTTGCACAATGCAAAATTGTAAACCTATCTTTGGGATACTTGCCCCCAACACATTTTTCCTTCTTTAATGTGAGCGTTTTGTCGGGTAGAGCCCTAAAATAAAGGCCTGTCTCATCGGCATTATAGATGTCTCTCGGTGAATATCCCTTAATCAAAGGACATTTTTTTAAAAACGATGAAACATCTTCAGCATTAACCGAAGCTCCTTCTCCCGAAACCGCTTTAAAACTTATATTGTGACGGATTCTAAATTTATTGAGCCAACCAGAAGAAGCACTGAATGTAGAATGTCTCAAAGAAGCGGCTATTTCTCTTGCTTTACGTCGTATTAGCGGACCTAAAAAAAAATATTTTTTTTGCGTTTTTGTCACGACAAACCTATTGGTAATCTCACTCTTTTTATGTACACATACTTATTTTAGAATTTAATATGAAAAGAAAATCAACGCATCAATACAAGAAAACCTTATCTAAAAAAATCATATGCATACCTGTTAAAGGAATCCCCTTATGGCGAGCTGCTGTAAACCAGTCATAACACAATTTGTCAATTTTAGTACCATCACCCGTCAAAAAGCTTCTTCTTTCATTCAAATTGCTGTTCGACATCCATTTGTTTAGAAGAATTTCTTTATGTTTAATTATATCTGCAGCTTGTGTTTTTCCAATATTAAAACGCTTGGATAAGTTCCTTACACTTAATTTCTCTTTATTTTAAACTTTAACAATCTCAATTTTTTGTTTAAGCGTGAGAATTTTTCTATTTGGAGCCATTTCTACAATGAATGTGTCGCCCACTGTGTCTTTTCCGCATAGACGTCAGACTAATATTGAATGCAGATTCAATCGAAAGCGGGCACCCAAAGAATAAGAACGGTAAATCCCGACCAACTCGGGGAAGTCCCAGCGAAATTGGCGCGAGGCGCGATTGAGAAATGCAATAGCAATACTCTGGATATAAAAATAAGATAAGGCGTTTCTTTTTATTTTATTTTTTATCCGGTTAAGAGAACATTTTCTCGTGTCCGCGTCCGTTCAAGAGAATATCCGTCCAAGAAAGAGTTAATACAATGGAAATTATATAAGAGCCGGTCGGGACCATGAGAAACTGTCCATTTAAGGGAGGTGTCCGTGTAAGAGGGGTGTCCGCGAAGGGGAATTTCACTGTATCCCAAAATTTTACGTTCTAATAAAGTTAAAGAAGCTACGCCTACTAAAACTCATACAACTAACACTAAAAAACCCATTTAACTAAATCTTTCAAAAAATATTACGTGTATTATTTATACATATTTAAATTCTTCGATAGGAGACATAGAAGGGATACCAAATAATAGCTGCATTATCCATTTTGCTGACAACAAAAGCGAAATACAAAACCTTAAACAATTCGATGTTCTTAAAATTGATAGAAACACGCATAATGAATCTTGAGCATTATAAGAGGCCAGTTTGCAATTGTGGTCTAAAAGACAATTCTGAGTCAAATGGTACACCCAGTTTTTTTTCCAAATACATATTCTTAAGTATATACTATGACGGTGTAGGAAATTTGGAGCGGGTGTAACTTACAGAACACCGCTTACTAGTATTTAATTCTATGTATTATACCAATTGGAGATTATATTTAATCTATATTACCTTCCAGAAAAGAAATATCATTGGTGGTATTTATTTCCGTCTATATCTTTAAGTCATTGGCATATGCGAAAACTGGCCAGACCGGATTATAGTATCAAATACTAAAAAATGCAGCATAAATAACGTCTGCCTGACCGCGCATATCCAGAACCTCACTTAAGACCTGAAAGCACTACACAAATTAGTTAAAGTGGAACGCTCAGGAACAGACCCATGCAGGTTTTGGAATGAGAATTGAATAATATTTTTATAAATTCTGGGATATATTACTTGTTCAAAGATCTTCGTGAAGTTAAACCGAATTGAAAATAGGTCGATAGTTTGACGACAATGACTTACCTAGCTTTTTATGGAAAGCGCAAACTACTGCACCCTTCCATAGATGAGAAATGGTTTGTGTCTCTATGAAAAAGACTCAGAGTCATCATCATCCATACCAGGAAGGTGTCATCACGACGTGTAGCATTTCTGCATACTGGTACAAACTTAGTTTGTCGAAATTAACGCAGCACATTAGGCGACATTTGCATGTAAAGTTAGATTTAATACTCATTAGTTCTCATTTACAGTAAGTTTTTATACACTATATATACGCAAAGTATAGAAGTGAAAAGTAATGTCTGTCCAGGATACTGTGTGTTTACAGGCTCCAATAAGAGCGAAATGCATCCACACATTCCGGGATAGATGTGCCTTTTCACGAATTTTTCATTAATTATACTATTAGTTATGTATTAGCTTCACGTAGACATTCGGGCAGTGAATATTTAATTCGTCTAAATGAGTGAAATACTGAACAATTTGTTTGATAATTGACCCTAGAAAGAATACGTGGGAGAAATAAATCGCACGCAGGGAGAAAATATATCCCTATAACGTAATGTCGGGAAATTTAGATGAAAAATTTTAAGTATAAGAATACCATATATAAAATATGTGGGATATGTAGATATGTAGATATGGATAACTCGAAATTATTGTAACTGCACGCGCAAATTTTTGGAAAAGCATTTCCAATTGAAAAGTATTTGTTTTTCTAGAGGAACTTGGCACTTGGCTAAAAAAGGAATATGTTGTAAAATTTGGTATTTTACATGTTGTAGAAACTTAATAATAACGTAGCGGATTATCATATATGCGTACACTACCACTATATCACAAAACCGAACAGTAAAGTTTAGATCAACAGTTTCTACCATACTCTGCTAAATTGTATAGATTGTTACGTGTTCGTAGAGCCTTTACTATTTTGTCACAAATTAAAGTTCCTTCTTTACAATTTTGTTCTATTAATTTTGAACCTACCTGTAGGTTCATATGCACAGATAATTTATAAAGAACAACACACAATGAAAAGGGAAATTAAAGAAATGATTAGTATTAAACAGGAAAAAAATTCTATTAACAACAAAAGTGATATAAAAAATTTAAGCAGTATATACTATAACTTAATTATGTAACAATCTGCAATTTACCATCATAATATATATTGCTGTTATATAATTGTATATCTTAAGTTATTTAATTATCTATACTTTTGCTTATCATGCTGGCAGTTCCGTGTTTTGATTCCTGTCAGGCTGTCCGATTGGGTTTTCATGGCTTTCCTTCTCGTTTAAGGCGAATGCCGAAAGCTTTGCATCTTAAGACGCTCCACGGGCGCATACATAATAATAACTCATGTCTTGTGTTTCCTTGTTTTTGTAGTCTATCTATTTTAGAATACTAAGGCATGATTTATTATTATTCAATTGGAATGTATCTTTGAATAATTTTATCCATAGCAACTACAAATGTATGACATTAATATACTGTCATTTGTGTTTTATATTCCTTGAAAAAGGCATCATTTGCCGAAACATGTAGGACTATTTTAAATACATATATTTTGAAGTAAAACCAGAACTTAAATCGCCAACAAATTGAATGTACCATAACATACAAAGGTCACGAAGTAATTATCTATATATACATATACCGGGTGGTCCATTTATCGTGGCCCCCCAAAAATTTGGAAGCAGTCAGTTTTATAAAAAAGTTT
The DNA here is from genome assembly GCA_935421215.2 of Melolontha melolontha. Taxonomy (NCBI): domain Eukaryota; kingdom Metazoa; phylum Arthropoda; class Insecta; order Coleoptera; family Scarabaeidae; genus Melolontha; species Melolontha melolontha. Next base: position 141,049,342 of record OW285237.1, on the reverse strand, counting down.
CAAGTAAAAGTTTTACTAGAAGAAGTGTCCTATCTGATGGTTAAGCAGTCGTACACCAAGGACAACGTATGAAGATCATACGAAGGTCAATATTTTTTTTTTTAAATAGAATATGGCATTTTTTTTCCAAATTCTGAAAAAGGATGTAATTGCGAGTAGAAAAGTACTTAAAACTTATGTGGCCTAAAATTAAGATTCAGCGAAATATTCAAGAAAAACAAAAAAAATGATAAAAATTTATTAAAAGAATAACATAAATATACACAAAATATCCGATTACCCCCGGGCTACACTAATTTAATTTAATCGGGACAATTGTTTCGGAAACTTCGGACTCATTAAAGTAAATGTTCAAAGTGTTGACCTTCAACCTCGATACACTTTAGAATTCTCCGACTAAACGAATCATGGCGTTTATTAGCACGTCTTCCGTAATTTCGGAGCATGCATTTATTATCCTTTGCTGCATATCTTCCGGTGTTGTTGGGGCAGTACGGTACACTTTCACTTTCATTGAACCGCACAGAAAATAAACGAGAGGGGTCAAATCTGGAGAACGAGCAGGCCAAGATTTAGGTCCGCCGCGTCCTATCCAGTGATCCCTGTAATCCCTGTTTAATATTTCTCGAGCCGCGTGTGAATAATGAGCTGGACACCCATCATGTTGGTACCACATTGTGGCTCGCCGCTCTAAGGGTACATCTTCAAGTAGCGTCGGTAACACATTGTGTAGAAAGTCGCTATACTTATTACCATCTAAATTGCCAGTAATAAAGAAAGGTCCAATTATTTTCATACCAATTATCGCACACCAGACGTTGACATTCCATGGATGTTGCCGGTCTACTTGTCGTAACCATTTTGGATTTTCCGTTGCCCAATAATGCATATTATGCCTATTTATCTGCCCATGATTCGTAAAAGTGGATTCGTCGGAAAATAGCATATTGGGAAAAAAATTATTGTTATCGCGAATTTTTTGCTGAGCCCATTCACAAAATTGTACACGATGTTCAAAATCAGTTCCGTGAAGGTCTTGATGCATCGATATGTGGTATGGGTGAACTTTTTTGTGTTTCAGTATTCGACCAATACTAGTAGGTGAGATTCCAGACTGGCCGGCAATTTCTCTAGTACTGACGTGTGGATAATAAGCCACTGCCGCTAGAACAGCAATTTGGGCGTTTTCATCGGTAACACTCTTTTTTCGATTTTTTTTCTTCTTCACAATACTTCCTGTGGTAGTGAGCTGTTGTAAAACACGACGAAAGGTCGCACGACTCTGCTGGTGTCTATCAGGGTATCTTACAGCATACAAACGACACGCTGCGCGAATATTTCTTCCCACTTCACCATAAATGAAAATCATATCAATTTTTGCACGTGTTGCTGGATCCATTCTTGATATTCAAACACTGGTAGTTTTATCACAACGATACAAGTAACATTAAGTCAGTTACATAGCTTGTGAGGTATTTATGCAGCTTCAAGGGATTACGAATAGAAAGTTCATTGGCTTTTGCGATGGTTCCCGGATTAAGGTGCAACAAATAACCCAATATTACAACAAGCAACTAATTCATACAACCTATTAATATCCAATTATAAAGAACAAACTTATACCCATATTTATGCAGCTGCAAGGGATTACAAATAGAAAGTTAATTGGCTTTTGCGATGGTATTCCCGGATTAAGGGGCAACAAATAACCCATTATTACAACAAGCAACTAATTCATACGACCTATTAATATCCAATTATAAAGAACAAATTTATACGTAGGTAATTACTTTCTAATTACCTACAACCGCTATTTCTAATATGACTTATCTGTTATGTAAATCTGTTATTAATTATTTTGTAATACGTCCACATTATTGCTTTGAAAATACTATGTTTTTCATGTATTGTTTCCAATTTATATTTTGTTTTTTTTAATATTTCGCTGAATCTTAATTTTAGGCCACATGAGTTTTAATACTTTTCTACTCGCAATTACATCCTTTTTCAGAATTTGTAAAATATAATGCCATGTTCTATTTAAAAAAGAAACTTGACCTTCGTTTGACCTTCATACGATCTCCTTCGTGTACGACTGCTTAACCATCAGATAGGACACTTCTTGTAGTAAAACTTTTACTTGAAACTTTTTTTCATAAAACTGACTGCTTCCAAATTTTTTTTTTTGGGGGGGGGGGCACGATAAATGGACCACCTGGTATATATAGTAATTTTCGATTTTCTTTTGGGTTTTTTTAAACAATTTAGTATATCATACGTAGTACCTTTCTTTTTTTTCTTTTGTTTCATTTTGATATTTCTCTTTTGTTCTCAAATCGCAATTTAAATAAAGAGTAGTTGTACTTAGCCTGGTCCGAACTTTTCTTTTCTTTTCGTTATCATTTCGGACGACTTGGTTGCGCCATTTACCCGCCACGTGGCTTGCCATTATTTTCTTATCGTACTTTCCGAATTTGCGGCGTCTAGCGGTGCAAAACTTTTGTTTCGGTACCTCTGGGTCTCGTATTCTCTACCCCTGAACGGAGACGTTGGCAGGAGCGGGTAGGTGGGACAATTAATATCGCCCGAAACTTGTTTTTTGTTTTTGAGAATTGTCGAAACGCTCTTTGCACCGTAATAAGACTTTTGATTACATTTATATTTATATAAAATATATTTTATTAGCTTCTGGAATTCCGGGTTGGAAGCGTGCTCTGTTTCCTTCTTAACCGACGTTTCGTCCAATGCTGTAAGGGACATATTCAGGGCTGTTACTACTGTTGCTGCACTGAAACTGCCCTGAACAGTAGTAGCAGTCCCGAAGATGTCCCTTGTAACAATGGACGAAACGTCGGCCAAGAAGGAAGCAGTGGCAAGAGTCAGGGTCTCGCGCACAATCTCAGAAACAATCATGGACAACGATCGCAGCAGCCTGCAAGCCAGATTATATTTTATTGTTTTAACAAATACATTCATTGTTATGCACTGACTAATCTATAACTACGGAAATATATCTTAGCCTAATATAGACTTTGGGAAAGGAATTTTTAATGTTATGTAACCATGTATTTCATTTATTTTAACTTATAATATAGTATTGCGATATGTATGCAGGGTCATAAAAAATTGAAGATTTATTTAATTTATTCACACTTACAGTTTAACAGACTCGCCAGAAATTGTTAATTGAGACTCTCATCGGACCATTTATTTTACCACATTGTTTACATGCCAGCAATTATTTATTTATGTTTTTACGAAACAATTTAGCAGAACCTTTAGAAGAGGTGCCTTTAAAGCGCGTCAACACATGTGGTTTTTGCATAATGGTGCTCCACCTCATAGAAGTTACGAAGTGCGTGAGTATTTAAATTATACGTTTGGTGACCGATGGATAGGTGGAGGTGGGCCTATTGAATGGCCACGTAGATCACCCAACTTGAACCCAATGGGGACACATGAACAATTTGGTGTCTAATAACGATAATGAAATTGAAAACTTTCAATTATTGACCATACGTCTTCAAGATGCCGTAGACCAAGAAATCCGAGCGTATTATAACTCGTGGATACGGCGAGCACAAGCTTGTATTCAAGCAGGTGGCGGTAACTGCGAAAAATTTCTCTAGGAGGTGTTCCTGTGTTGCTCGCATAAGTGTGAATGAATATCTCTGTTACTTTACAACTTTTATCAAAATTTTTTTTCATTTGTCATTATTTTGTGCGTACTATTTACAGTTAAAAATAAAGTTCCAATTTTTTTATCAGCCTGTATAGCAATAATTGTAAATAAATTTACTTCACTTTGTTATATGTGTTGAAATAGTATTGATCTTCCAGTATCTGTTGTGCTTCATAATTTAATTAATAAAAATATTGTTTTGTTTACATATTTTAAAGTAGATAACTTTTTCGATATAATTCGGACCATTTATAATCAGTTGTTTATATATAGTATTTTTTCTGTTTTTTAAATTATTGTTAAAATATGAAGAATTGAGTATAGAACTGTACCAGTATTATTTCGATGTTTTTGTGTTGATTTATTTTAAAACTCGTAGATTGGCACGCGCTGCGATATTCAACATAAAAAATATTTGGCTTAATGTATATTTTAGGTATGTATGTCTTTCTCATTGAGAAATACTATTATTAAATGGTCTTGCAACACAATTCCTCGTGCACGTCAAAGTAAATTTACCCACAATTTACAACTATTTAATGTGACATTAATTCAGGTATTAAATGTTGTAATATAAATTAAATTTAAACTAAGTGCAAAGAAAGTAATGTTATTTATATCCTTTATTGTATTAGTTGCATTGTAGGTACCGTGTGCATCTAGCCACTTATCAGACACATATGCAGATCTGTATTTTGGAGTAGTAATTAGAGCAGTCAAAAATGTAATGATTTAGATAAAGCAAAACTTCTTATAATGATTACAATAAATAATTAACTGACTTACCTGCGCACTTCACTACAACAAATTTTAAAATACTCCAAAACTTTAATTAAAAAATACGATATCTCTAATAGAACAGCGAAAAATACATTGAGTAAACATGCCTATCTGATAAACTATCAGTTTTGGATGCTTCGCAAGTTGAAAGACCTGCAAAAATTACAGAGTAAAGGATTGAAGAAAGGTACTTTACAAAAGTGGTATGCTAAAAATAGTTTCAGTGTGGAAGTAGAAGCTGAAGATGTCCTACTCAATTGAGGGCGCAACACTGATGATTGTACTAAAAACATAGTTGTAACGTGAAAGTCGAAAAGACATCATGGACAATATAAGCTAAGTCGTATATAGTTGAAGTGGTTTTGACGTATTTGAAAAGAGGTGGTTAACATGATTTTCTTATTAAAATATGGATTTAATACAATAATAGTTACAGAATAGTGGCAAGCTTAAAGTTTAGGCTGGCATTTATAGAAAAATAACAATAGGATAATTGTCACAACAACCACTGCTGATTAATCTAAAACTAATCAATAATAGAATATTAACAGTCTTTAAACACAAACGATTTCTATTTTATTTTTGAAAAAATTCATATGACCGAAAACTCTTCTGACTGCTGCGTTAGAGTGAGGTAAACATAAAACGATTTTTGCCAATTTCAATATTTCTTTAAATTTGTTGTTTTTGAATTACATCAGCATCATTAAAGAACTGCCGAGTCAATGCAGTAATTGGTTTCTTTTGTGATGGATGACTAAGGACTTGATCAAATGGTTAACAGTGAACAATTAGGCAAAAGTATTTTTAATAATATAAAATATTATTAAAAATTTTGTGTGAAGAACACAATACAAGTTCATTATTCATATTTTATGTTATTAAAAATGCTTTTGTATTATACAAAATTGGTAAGGTTTATGCCCACTCAAGTATGTTTCAAATTATTCAATTATGCAAAAGGTCAAGATTAGAAGGAAGGTGTCGTTTCAATTCTTCAATTAACTTTAAACTAAACTGTATAGATCTATGTTTTAAAGTTTTTTATTTCCTCTTGATTACCTGCAATATTTTTATTTAAAAACACGGTGCAAGCATTTTCAATTTTATAGCCAAAATATGGTTCGGGATCTAATCTAGCTTGTATGTTACCGTGCAGATAAACAAAGTCTTTCTTGCAGATGGGCTTAAAAGAGGTAATGATAAGTTTGTTATAAGCGATTTCAAAGCGTCAAATAGTTTAGTCGAGTTAACGTTATCACTCTCAAACAATTTATTTGTTTTTTGGACCTCTTCCACTATTGGATATAAAAATATTAAGTAAATACGATTCAGATCATTTTTATATATGAGAGTATCTCTGCTGAACAACAATTTTCCGATAACTGTGTTATCTCAAAATGAGCTTTTAACGACCCACTGCGTCAGGATTCTCCCTACAGCTGGCTCTATTGAAATCCATCTTGTGGCACACATTGCTCGAATGTTTAAAGGATTTTGGTCACTATTAATGGTTTTGTACAAATCATGATATTTAGTTTGCGTATCTCTTGAATGAGCAAACCAATTATATGTCTCTTTTACAAGTAATTCGAGGTTTTGTGGCAAGGTAAATTTTGCTGCTTCACTTAGAGCCAAGTGTAGGGAGGACATACGTACCAAACAAGCACAAGATTTGACAAAATAAAATCGCGTTTTAAAATAACGTGAACCCCGTTCATCGAACCTGTCATCACAGAGGCGTTATCACTTTCTATCCCACAAAGTTTGTTGAAATCAATCTGTGGACAGTTTAAATAATTAACAATCGTTTTGACAATATCTTCAGCTTTGCCGGATTCTATTTCAACTAAACTTAGAAAAGTAGAAATCACGGTATTTTTTTGTTCACTATAGTATCTAACAATTAAACCCAACATTTTCTTGACTGTATTGTCAATTAACTCATCGACGAGCAGACTGTAACTACTTCTATTAGAAATATCGCTAATTAAACATTTTTCAAACTCATCTTCTATAACATTTGTTACAATTCCAGAGCATTTTGTGCAATGCATTTTGAAACCTGATGAAGAACTTTAAACATGACTTGCAAATATTTGAGAGATGATCTACTGATCTTATTGAGGTATGAGTCGCTATGAACATTGTTAATCTTGCTTGGACTTAGTTTTTGAATAACATTTGATTTTCCGTCAAAAAGTTCAATTTCTCTTGCTTTGGGCCATAGGGGGGCTGCTGCTGTTTTATGCCTGTCACTAGCAGCATGCCTATGCAGGTCATTTAAAGGACCAGCAATAGAAATTTTGCAATATTTACAAAATGCCTTGTATACTTTTGCAAATAACGCTTTGGTTTCGACATGTTAAATGGATAAACCAAATAGGTACGTACCTATATTTGTTATCATTTGTTATATTTAAATATTTGCCTTTTACCTTACGACTGGAATTATGTATATCGCAATGTAACTAGAGAATACAATCCCGGGATCCCGAATCCCGGGATCTCGGGATCCCGGCCGGGTTTTGATCCCGTAAATCCTGGGACTGTACTTGGCTAATCTCGAGATTTTCGGGTTTGCCAGTTTGCATTCCGTAATCCGTTGCGCCTTGACAATGACCTTACCTAGATTATATTAAGGGCACTTATTACATAAAGACCAAAAATCAACCTTAGGTACGCCGTACGATAAAAGAACTACACAGGTACAGCCCAAATAATATGTAACTTAGAAGGGACTTCCCCGCCCGGCATATTTCAATACAATACTGTTAAAGTAATTCCCCAGCGGGCCAACAGGGGAATCGCCCGATCACCTCATATGATATATTATAATATTTTGCGAGGGATTCCCTGTACGAAAGTATAAATACGCTTACTAGGATTTACTTTTTTCATTTATTATTCTACCAGCGACAAAGTTACGCATAGGGCTGGGCTAAGTATCGATACATCGTCCAATACCCGATACCATAACTGGTATCGGGTACCCGATACCTGATATAACGAAGGTATCGATTCTAAGGTATCGATTCCAAAGCATCGATTCCAAGGTATCGATTCCAAGGTATCGATTCCAAAGCATCGATACCTATCGATACTTTACCGATTCCAGTACTCGCTAAGTATCGAGGTATCGGGTAGCGATGTATCGGGTAGCGATGTATCGGGTAGCGATGTATCGGGTAGCGAGGTATCGGGTAGCGAGGTATCGGTTCCAAAGCATCGATACCTATCGATACTTTAGCGATTCCAGTACTCGCTAAGTATCGATGTATCGGGTAGCGATGTATCGGGTAGCCATGTATCGGGTAGCTTACCTTTGTGCATTTTTTTAAATGAGTATGCGTACATCATAGGTATATAAGTTGTTGTTTTATGCAAAATGACAATTTAGAATTTTCTTATTTTTCATGCAAGGATTAAAAAAGAACTACATACATAAGTCTGCAGCTAGTATAATTATAATTTTACCTTTCGGAGGCCAATATTTCAACGTCAGTAACTTCACTATCACCGTCTCTTTTATCTTTCTTTTCAATAATATTAAAATATGTAAAAGGATGAACACATTTTATATGCTTTAGCATATTTGTAGTATTACCAGTATACTTATATTCTTTTTTACATACATTACAACTCACGCCCTGGTCGTTAATTTTATCAAAGTATTTCCAAACTACACTATTTTTTTTCGACATTTTGGTACGTACGTATCCACTTATTACACCAAGTTATAAGAACAAAGTGATGAAGCTTAAAATGATATGAAATATAAGTGCTTATATTAAACTTTAGACGACGGATAAAGGTAGGAATTATAATAAATCAAAACTAGGAAACAGCAAAAATTTGTTGACACATAATTTCTATAAAGCAGTGCTGAGAGAAATATAGGTGATATTCATATTCATATAAATATAAAACACTTTCCTGTTCTATAGAATGCACAATACACAATACACGACTGTAAATTGGAACTAAAATAAACAAAATATAATACAAATATGTAGTATTAATTAATATAATAAGGTAAAAAAAGTTGGGCCAAGAATTCTTATCAAGCTATTGTAGGTATAAAACGTGCTTGGTTTGTTTCTATTTTAAAATGAATATTTTAGGCTTTTTGTATAATTTTGTAATAGCACGCATATTTGCCTATATTATTTTATCTTTCTGCGTTTTTTAAATGTATATAAAAATAACTTTTTAAGTAAAGAATTTTTAAGTATGTATGCATAATATATAAGTATTTAAAAGACGTTGGTTATTATGCGTAGCAAATTCCATATTATGACATAACTTTAATTATTACAAACAAAAAAAACAAAATATCACAATATTGCAAATTTCATACCGTAGTTATGGTAGATTCGGTAAATTAATTTTACATCTCTTGAAACCGATATCAAACAATCGACACCTAGAAAACGGGTTATGAATACTGATTCCTAGGTATCGAATCAAGGAATCGATTCCAAGGTATCGATTCAAGGTATCGATTCCAAGGTATCGATTCCAAGGTATCGATTCCAAGGTATCGATTCCAAAGCATCGATACCTATCGATACTTTACCGATTCCAGTACTCGCTAAGTATCGATGTATCGGGTAGCGATGTATCGGGTAGCGAGGTATCGATTCCAAAGCATCGATACCTATCGATACTTTACCGATTCCAGTACTCGCTAAGTATCGATGTATCGGGTAGCGATGTATCCGGTAGCGACGTATCGGGTAGCGAGGTATCGATTCCAAAGCATCGATACCTATCGATACTCTAGCGATTCCAGTACTCGCTAAGTATCGATGTATCGGGTAGCGATGTATCGGGTAGCCATGTATTGGGTAGCTTACCTTTGTGCATTTTTTTAAATGTACATAAAGGATGCAATAACTTTTTAAGTATGTATGCATTATATATTTTAAAAGAATGTTATTATTATGCGCATCAAATATCCTTATTATGACATATCTATAATTATTAAAAAACAAAATATCACAATATTGCAAATTTCATACCGTAGTTATGGTAGAATCGATAAATTAATTTTATATCTCTTGAAACCGATATCAAACAATCGACACCTAGAAAACGGGTTATGAATATTGATTTGTAGGTATCGAATTAAGGTATCGATTCCAAAGAATCGATTCTAAGGTATCGATTCCAAGGTATCGATTCCAAGGTATCGATACTTTACCGATTCCAGTACTCAGAATCGATACCGTGCACAGACCCGATACATCGCTAAGTATCGATACCTCGATTGGTATCGGTACCCGATACCGAAAACGCCGGTATCGCCCAGCCCTACTACGCAGGTTACATAATTTAAATTTAAAACTCAATTATCTGAAAATGTTATCTTAAATGGCGGGAGACTTTGTTCAACATGCAAAAACCAGTGATACGTCGTCAGCGTGGAGTTATTTTTTAGTTGCGAAAGACGGGAATAGTGCTAAATGTAAGCGATACCCTGCCATTTTCAAGACTTTGGGTGGATCGACTAAGTGATTACATACATATTTGTCATCAAAACATAACATTAAGATTTTAACTGACGTGAATCGTTTAACAACTTCAACAAGTGAAGATTCAGAAAATTTGAACACAGCACCGCCGCCAGCTAAACGAAAGTTAGAAGATTATTTTACTAAAAGTGCCGACGATAGCCTGGATGATGTTTTGGCAAGAATAATTGCATTAGATGGATTTTCATTCAGTGTATTCATAACTTCAGACGATTTGAGAAAATTGCTCTTAGCGAAATACACGGATTTACCAAAAACAGCCGTCACAATTCGAAAACGTGTTATGAATTACAGTGAAAAAATCAGAAAGCAAGTAACTGCAGAATTAAAACATTTGAAAAGTGCAGGTGAAAGATTCAGCCTATCTTTCGACGACTGGACATAAACGTCCAATAAACGATACATGGCTGTCAACGTTCATTCATATAAAAAAATTTGGAGCTTAGGACTCGTTCCTATTCATGGAAGTATGACGGCTGAAAATTGTCTTCGTATATTGAAAGAGCGTCTACGTATATTTTATATTTCCCTGGAAACTGATATCGTGGCTACTGTAACCGATGGACCGAATGTTATGATAAAGGTGGGACAGCTTGTTTAACTGAACAACAACTGTGTCTCGCACATGGTATCAATTTGGCCGTCTGTGATGTGCTTTATAAAATAAAGAGTGATTTTCAAGACAGGCAAGACAGCCCTTCCTCAGACTCAGATGATACTATAAATGAACCAGCTGTGATGAATGATAGCGATGATGATGACAATTTAGAAGACTTAGACTGTCCAGAATCAGATTTAATCTTAATGTCACAAAATGAACTTGTGCGAGAACACATACCATTAATGAGCTGATAAAGATAAACCGCAAAGTTGTAGTGTATTTCAAAAGATCACCATTGAAAAATGAAACAGTACTTCAAAAATATGTGAAGATTGAACATGAAAAAGAGCTGTCACTTCTTTTGGACTGTAAAACCAGGTGGAATAGTCTTTTAACCATGCTGGAACGATTTTCTCTTTTAAAAACCTGCATTAAAAAAGCTCTTATAGATCTCAATCATCCAATCCGTTTAGAAGATGCTGATTTTGACTTGGTTGGATTGAAAATTGTTGATGTGCTGACCCCAATTAAATTAACAGTAGAAGAAATCTGTCGACGAGATGCTAATTTATGCACAGCTGATGCCGCTTTGACATTTTTTATAAAACAATTGTCAAGCAAAAACTCAGCACTCGCCAATAAAATGAAAACATCCTTAGTGGAACGCATAAAGCAACGATGAAATGAAGATTTAACTGGTGTGTTGAAATATTTACAAAATCCACGAAAAAATTATGAAAATCAATTATTATCGGAGTTGGAATGGCTTCACTTATTTCCAGTTCCTACACAGGCTTTAGTGAGGGCGCAAATAAAGAGTATTATTAAGAAACTAAATAGTCGAGATGACACGAAAGAGGAATAAAGGTCGGGATCACAAACAGATAATGAGCCAAGGCAACAAACCTCCCAACCCCAATTGTCACTAAAGGAAAAGTTACAGCTGGAAATTAATAAGAGCATGGAATACCCACATCCTGAAGTACAAATGAATCGGGATTGGTAAATAGTATTAGACGCGAAATGGTCTGTTCGAAAATGGAGGAGTTCGTGGATATCACTTAGAATTAGCATATAAATATTTATTGTTTATTCCTCCAACCCGTGTAGCACCTGAGCGAGCGTTTTCTGTTGCTGCTTATGTTGGCAATAAACTACGAAGCAGGCTTGGAAGTTAATCATTGGATGTTTTGCTATTTCTGCGATTGTATTTTCGAAATTCTAAATACTTTTTTGTATTGTCTTTTTTGTTCCTTATTTTAGTATATTGTGTATTGTGTTGTGCAACAATATTAATAAATAATTTTTAAGAAATTACCTATGTTTTTTTTTTCATTTGAGCTCAATTGGAAACCACATAGTCAAATCCCGGGATTAATACCGGGATTCCGGGATTTCGCTTCAAAAATCCCGCAATCCCAGGATTGAAAAACATGCTCGGGATTGTATTCTCTAAATGTAATCCATAGATGTGACTAGGATCATCTCACTACCTCAGCAGTCAGCACTTCACACCACACCTTGAACTTAAACGTCGACGTTTGGCGTGTAGCGTGAGCGTCGGGCGTGCACGTGCATTTCTGTAGTCTGCTGCTTTTTAATCAGAAAAACACTAAAACAAACACTAGGCATTAAAATGAAGAAAACAAGTACTGATCACTTTAAAAAAGCACTAAATTTAGTGCTCAATGCACTAAATTGCCTACCCTATATATATATATAAGGTAAACTTAATAAATCGGCGATTAAAGGTCTGGTTCATTACTTCAAAGTATATATATTTAAAACAACCCTACATGTTTCGACAATGATGCCTTTGTCATTTATATTTTGTATTCCCTTGACAAAGGCATCATTGCCGAAACATGTAGGGTTGTTTTCAATATATATACTTTGAAGTAATGAACCAGACCTTTAATCGCCGATTTATTAAGTTTACCTTATCATACCATGGTCACGAAGATATTATATATATATATATATATATATATATATATATATATATAAATATAATAACTTCGTGACCTTGGTATGATATGGTAAACCTAATCAGTAGGCGATTAAAGGTCTGTATATTACTTCAAAATATATGTATTTAAAAAACTCTACATGTTTCGGCTGTATACGCCTTTTTCCAAAAAAAAAGGCGTATACAGCCGAAACATGTAGAGTTTTTTTAAATACATATATTTTGAAGTAATATACAGACCTTTAATCGCCTACTGATTAGGTTTACTATATATATATATATATATACATATACATGGTAAATTCAATCAGTTGGCGATTTAAGGTCTGGCTTTACTTTAAAGTATATATTTTTAAAACAACCCTACATGTTTCGGCAATGAAGCCTTTATCAAGGATATAATATATAAATGACAGTATACAAATGTCATATAATTGAGTTGCTATGGATAAAATTATTCAAAGATACATTCCAATTGAATAATAATAAATCATGCCTTAGTATTCCAAAAAAACAGATAGACAACAAAAACAATGAAAAGCAAGACATGCGTTATTATTATGTATGCGCCCGTGGAGCGTCTTAAGATGCAAAGTTGTCGGCATTCGCCTTAAACGAGAAGGAAAACCACGAAAACCTACTCGGACAACCAGACAGGAATCAAAACACGGAACAGTCAGCATGATAAGCAAATGTATATGATATTTAAATGTAATTGATATTTAAATAACTTAAGATATATAATTATATCACAAAAAAAAATATATAATGATGGTAAATTGCAGATCGTTACACAATTAAGTTATAGTATATACTGCTTAAATTTTTTATATCATGTCTGTTGTTAATTGAATTTTTTTCCTGTTTAATACTAATAATAATAACTAATAGTTTCTCTTTTCATTGTGTGTTGTTCTTTATCAATTATCTGTGTGTTTTCAAAATCGAAATGGTGATCGCGTTGTAGTTTGTGTGTAGATAAAGAAGTTTTGTCTGTTTTAGAGCATTTGTGGGCTTGTATTCTTTTGTATAAATATTGTTTCGTTTGGCCTATGTAGTAACTAACGCAATCACGACATGGTATTTTATATATGACATGTGTTTCTCGATTTTTTTCTATTTTAGGTTTAAGTTTTGAAAATAAATGTTTATTAGTATTACTAAGTTTATATGTTGTAGCTATATCATATTTTTTTAAAGTGTATTTAATTTTTTCTGATAGTTGTGGAACATATGGAATCGTGATATATGTTGTGTCATTGTTCAAATTTTTATTGGTGTCTGCAGTGTTGTATATTTGGTGTACTCTTTTTTTAATTGTTTGGTCTATAAGTTGTGGTAGATAATTATTATCTGTTAAAATTGTTTTAATTTTCTTGATGTTATCTTTTCTGTATTGAGTATGTGATAGTTTTATGCCCTATCAGTCAGATTATTTATAATCATTTTATTGAAAGCTAAATATTTTCTATAATATATAATCAGTAATTAATTTCACAGTTCATATGAATTCTTTGAAATTATTCTTAATATTATTACCATTTAATTGTTTTTAATATTAATTTTCAATGTCTATATCATTCCTTAAGTGTAGTTCTGATTTTTAAAACTTATGTATATTCTTTTCAATTATTTAAAAGTAATTGTATTGTTTATTATTATAAACAATAATCTGCAATTTTATGCATAAACAAACCTATACAGTTTTTACAACATGCAAGTTATTTTTTTAAACAATTTCTATTTCAATATTAATTTTATTAAATAAAGATTAAACTAGCTTATAACTAAAAATATTTTCTTTAGAAGAACCTTACTTTATTTTTGTAATCTTTGTTCCTAATCCTTTTGCATTTTCTTCATAAATGTCCCTAATTCCACTTGCAACTTGACTTCAAATATTGGCTCACGGAGCACATCTCCAAACGTTCATTTTATAGGGTTAAATTCCTTTTTAGTTTTTACTCTTATTTCCGTTTTCATGTTTTCTTCTTTAATATTTAATTATACTTCACAAGTCTGTATATATATATATATATATATATATATATATATATATATATATATATATATATATATATATATGTATATATATATAAAAATGTTTGTATATGTTTATATATGTATAAATATCCATTTTATGATTGTTTATATTATTTATTTGTATTACTTGAGGTAATTATATTTTATATATTAATATTATTGTACATGGCCATGAAATTTTTTTAATGGGAATATCTGGAACTGAATTATTTATTTATACTTCTTCTTTAATTATTTAATTTTTAAAGTATTCTTCTAACACTTTAAAATTTCAATGTAGTCTTTATCATTGTTAAATTATAACTGCATTTTTATTGTTGCAAAAATAGTAATTCCCTTCTTTTTTTCTCAGACTGCTTATTTATAACGTTAGGTTTTAATAAAAGCTAATCGCTATTTAGAAAGATTTATAAATCTATCAAAATATTACTCTTTAATTACATTACTAGCTTAAATTAATTACATAATAACTTATATCCATTCATTAGCTTCATTCACATATGCAATTTTCATTTTAAATATATCTTTTTTATAATCTCGGTTGACATTTTTTTAAACGCCAATTTACATATCGTCAATTTTAAATTATTGAAATTTTGATATCGATTTGCACATTTTCTCAATTTTATCTATGTTTTAGGTACTGATATTTTAACATTTATTGTTTAATTATAATATAATATAATAGTATAATATTATCACAGTAGGTTCTCTTCAAATTTTAAATATCCTCACATGCTGATTAAATAGAATATTATACTATGGAAATTTGTTCTTTCGGAAACTAATTTACGTGAATATAACGAGCCATCGAAAAAATTCATAAGTGGAGTAGACTGTGAAATTGGGTTGATACTTTAACCACTTCCACATAATGACATTTATTATTTGACATTGAAACTATAAGTTTCTGTCAAATTTTTCAAAACTCTTATTAAGAAAATTGTTTGTGGTTAGATGTAAATGGACAACATTTTCAACAACTTCTGTAGCTATATGTAAATTTTGATTATGATTTCGATATTAGATAAATTCAATATGAAACAAACATGTAAATAATTTACATATCTGTAACTATGCACATGGACAATACACCTCGTATTTTCAGCATTTACTTCTGCTTAATACATATGTTTCTGCCAATATAGGCGTCCTCAGTTAAGCTAGTGAAGCAATTTATACAAATTAATACAAACCTGTTATAAACAACTGGTTTGTATCTGTATTTAAATTTACTGAAATAGCCCGCAAAGATCAAGCAAGTTCCGTCCTATAAGAAGACAACTATTTAATAATTGACATCTTACGGGCGAAAGATACATTGTCCGGAGGGCTACCTATCGTTCGAACAGCTATGCTGCTACGGGAAACGATAAAATACGTATGTAGATGTAGTCCATTAACAACCTGCCAGATGGCGGTATATACGAAAAGGTTTTGTTTAAGTATGACAATACGTTAAGCACGTATAAAGCGTTTGTACAATATGAAACAAACATGTAAATAATTTACATATCTGTAACTATGCACATGGACAATACACCTCGTATTTTCAGCATTTACTTCTGCTTAATACATATGTTTCTGCCAATATAGGCGTCCTCAGTTAAGCTAGTGAAGCAATTTATACAAATTAATACAAACCTGTTATAAACAACTGGTTTGTATCTGTATTTAAATTTACTGAAATAGCCCGCAAAGATCAAGCAAGTTCCGTCCTATAAGAAGACAACTATTTAATAATTGACATCTTACGGGCGAAAGATACATTGTCCGGAGGGCTACCTATCGTTCGAACAGCTATGCTGCTACGGGAAACGATAAAATACGTATGTAGATGTAGTCCATTAACAACCTGCCAGATGGCGGTATATACGAAAAGGTTTTGTTTAAGTATGACAATACGTTAAGCACGTATAAAGCGTTTGTACAATATGAAACAAACATGTAAATAATTTACATATCTGTAACTATGCACATGGACAATACACCTCGTATTTTCAGCATTTACTACTGCTTAATACATATGTTTCTGCCAATATAGGCGTCCTCAGTTAAGCTAGTGAAGCAATTTATACAACGTGCTTAACGTATTGTCATACTTAAACAAAACCTTTTCGTATATACCACCATCTGGCAGGTTGTTAATGGACTACATCTACATACGTATTTTATCGTTTCCCGTAGCAGCATAGCTGTTCGAACGATAGGTAGCCCTCCGGACAATGTATCTTTCGCCCGTAAGATGTCAATTATTAAATAGTTGTCTTCTTATAGGACGGAACTTGCTTGATCTTTGCGGGCTATATCAGTAAATTTAAATACAGATACAAACCAGTTGTTTATAACAGGTTTGTATTAATTTGTATAAATTGCTTCACTAGCTTAACTGAGGACGCCTATATTGGCAGAAACATATGTATTAAGCAGAAGTAAATGCTGAAAATACGAGGTGTATTGTCCATGTGCATAGTTACAGATATGTAAATTATTTACATGTTTGTTTCATATTGTACAAACGCTTTATACGTGCTTAACGTATTGTCATACTTAAACAAAACCTTTTCATTAGATAAATTATTTGTTTTCTTTTTTGTTGTAGTATCATTTCAATGCCATAACCATTTTTTACAATGAAACCAAATGAAACTGTCAAGCGTCAAGTAATATGTCATTATGTGGAAGTGGTTAAAGTACCAAACTAATTTCACAGTCTACTCCAATTATGAATTTTTTCGATGGCTCGTTATTATACTAACAAAGTTATATGTTTATATCCTTACATATATCATTATTATTTTATGTATGTATTATTAACTGTAAGTATTACATGTTCCTTCTTAATTTTTATTTAATTACTGATATTAATGTTTTATATGCATTTTACCAACTCTATCTACCGTCTATGTGCAATTTCCTTATGTTACTCTAAATATTTTTAAAAGTGTTTGCGATATCAATCTGCAAACAATTACCTAAAATATTGAATATATATTAATCCGAGTATGTTCTACTTAGAAAATTTAAGACATTATTGCTAAGCAATTACACTGCCCAAGGAACTCTTATTTGTATAATTATACAAGCATATGTTTTTGAAGTCTTTCTTTGTATTTACACATTCGCAAAATACGTCCATGAAACTGTGTATGTAATGTGAAAACAATGTATGTACAGGTATTACGTTCAACCTTCAAGGAAATTGAAATTATATTTGCTGTTTTCCAAAATTCATTAATTTAATCTCCGGGAATTAAGTATCAGACATCATTAACTGCACACGGCAGGCTATAGTTATTTACAAATCTTAAGTATTATTAAATTAGGTGATAATTATTTATTCTGTGTATAATATTAAACATTACTAAGATATCATAAAAGTGTAAATATTTTAATATAACGCAATTTGTCAATTAATTATTCTTTGTGTAATTATACCGTACCGAAATGTGGTGGAAAAACGGCGGAGAGGTAAACGATACCCCTCCAGTACACCAGGCGCCAGGCGTGTGTGTGTTGAAATACGAGTATATACGCAATACGTATGTGTATACCACACCTACTTGTGACCTATCAATAGGCATGTCTGTATTAAAATACGAGTATAGACAATACGTATGTGTATATCACACCTACTTATCCAATCAAATGCTAGACTATACATTGAATAAACATATCGGGGGAGTTAGCAGTGTCGTTCGGTCACCACATTTCTACCCGGTATATAACACATCTACAATAGTATACACCAGAGTATTCCAAACTTTATCAGTCCGCTTGCGTACACTTAGTTAACCGCTGAATAGGTAAATGGGAAAGACTTGTATTAAAAAATCCCGTCTTAAACTAAAAGACTTTGAGTTTTAATACCTAATATTTTCAAAAATAGTTCACGAAATGTCGACCAAGAAGGAAGCAGTGCTAATGTTGTGGTTGCAACCTGGAATCTCAGAAGCTCAGAACCAATGCATCAACCCAATAAAGATTATTTAATAATTAATAGTAATATTTGAATAAAAAAGGGGTAGATATATTTATTTAGTTTTAAGACTGGAAATCTTTAGGTAGTTTGAAATTAATTTCAAAGTAATGGATTCAGAATAATATTAAAAATGAAACAGATATGCATTACACATATTTGTATCTGTACACATGGACATACATCTCGTATTTCCAACGTTTACTTCAACCAAAGACACGTGCTTCTGTCTCAATAGACTTTGTCAGTTTGGCTAATCGAGTAAAGTCTGATGGCTCGCCTTATAGGTAACCAGCAAATTTTGTTCTATCTGATGGCACTAGATAATCTAGTGACATTTGACGGACAAAAGAGACTACACCAAAAATAGCGATTTATCAGAATATGTTTCTTTACATAGACAATGTAATTTTCGCTATTTAAAACAATCATTTGAAACATGTTGCGATAACGTGATATGATCATCAAAAAACAAAAGCCATTATGATTCATATTATGTCGTGGATTACTTTGATTTCGAAAATTAAGAATATAATAAGCTTTTAGGAATTTAGAATCTTTTTATAATAACCGTAATATTCTTTAATGTCCAACAGAAAAATTCCAATAACAGGAGAAAAGATAACTTAAATAAATACATACAGTGTAGTATACATAATTACGTATAATGTACTGTTAAGAAATAATAGTAAAAACTAAATATAAGAAGTACAATTCAAATACAAAACAAAAAACAAATGACAATTCATAAACATGTGTATAATAACTAAAATTAACTTCAGTTCAAAGAAAGAATGGATCCGGGTAGTATTGCAATAACTAAACCAGGTCATGTATTTACAAATCATCCATTTCGTCAACACGGCCTCGGTGAGTTATGATCTTTCACCACATTGTGTTTATCTTGTAACCAGGTCACTAGGCTAAGGGGACACACTCTAATATATAAAGAGACACTCAGTGGTCTCGAGAGGCAGTCACAGCCACAGATAGTCAGAGACAGAGAGTCACAGTCAGTCAGAGAGTTAGAGTCCCTACAAGACTAGTGCCTCTTAATTATAATGTAGTGTTTGTTATTGTTATCATTGTTATTATCTTTATTAAATTATATGTTGTTATTTAATCGTTGTCCCACCTATTATTTATCATACTGGTAAACCTCCGGTGTAAAGGCAACAATGTGACCTCCGGGACAAGGTGACATTACATGGCCATCCTGCCAGGATCGCCATTTATTAAATTATATGTTGGTATTTAATCGTTGTCCCGCCTACTATTTATCATACTGGTAAACCTCCGGTGTAAAGGCAACAATGTCACCTGGTCCCGGAGGTCACATTGTTGCCTTTACACCGGAGGTTTACCAGTATGATAAATAATAGGCGGGACAACGATTAAATAACAACATATAATTTAATAAAAATAATAACAATGATAACAATAACAAACACTACATTATAATTATGAGGCACTAGTCTTGTAGGGACTCTAATTCTCTGACTCTGACTGTGACTCTCTGTCTCTGACTGTCTGTGGCTGTGACTGCCTCTCGAGACCTCTGAGTGTCTCGTTATATATTAGAGTGTGTCCCCTTAGCCTAGTGACCTGGTTACAAGATAAACACAATGTGGTGAAAGATCATAACTCACCGAGGCCGTGTTGACGAAATGGATGTTTTGTAAATACATGACCTGGTTTAGTTATTGCAGTATTTGTGAAGGTTGTGTACCGACCATATACAGCAAAGGTGCTTTAAGCAACATATTGGATCTGGCGATGGGAAGGGTGAAATGATGATCTAGTTAAATGTCCTGGAACTAAAAAATTCAACTATAACAGAAGAGACGGACAATCAATCCTTCCTTTTAGTAAATTAACGAGAAATTTGGCACTAAGATGTTCTCTTCTATCAATAAGGAAATTCAAAGAATGGCGTTCCAGAAAAGACGTAATGCCCCTTTTTGGATATGAACTATCACACTTGAAAGACAGATACTTAAAAAATCGTCTTTGAACATTCTCCACAGCCAGACGCAAATGCACGTAATGAGAATACAATATAGGAGAGTTGTATTCCAGTCTACTTCTTACACAGGCATAATAGAGAAATTTTAAAGTTAACGGACTACGAAACTGCCTACAGATCTTATAATGAATCCCAAAGATTTAATAGCTGCGGTACACGTATCGTGAATATGATTATTGAATCGTAATGCAGGATCAAATAAAGCACCCAGATCTTTAACCTCATTGATTCTGGGAATGAGATTATGGTCCAGAGCATAGGGAAATAAAAGTGGACTCGCAACACGGACATACGAGACAATAGGAAATTTGTCAGCATTTACAGCTATTCCATTGTATCTACACCACTAATTAACCAAATGAAGATTACGTAACAGTTTCCTACAATAATTCAATGTTGAAATTCTAGAAAATATTAAGAAATATAAAATAGTTTAAGATCATCCGCGTAAGCTAACACTTTACAATCTAATAGCATGGTGAGATCATTAACAAAAATAATAAGGGTCCTAGAGTAGATTCTTGGGGAACGCCTGATGATGGAGTATACTGCCTGGATTTAAAACCATTGTAGTAGACATAACTGGATCTGTTACACAAATAAGAAGATAATAGTTGAAGCAGACCATACGAGAAACCAAAAGTACCAAACTTGGTAACAGTAAGGAATGGCTAACAGAATCAAATGCCTTGGCAAAGTCAATATAAAGTACAAATTACATCTACTTGTACCCGAGCACCTAAAGCTTCACTAATGTATTGGGTTATTTCAGCCAAATTCGTAATAGCGGATCCACCTGCAATGAAACCATGTTGTTCTAAAGCCAACGCGATTTACACCTGAAAATAATTTGTTTTTATAACAAATTGTCCAAAATCCTCGCAAAATTGCTAATAATATTAACTTAAAATAGAGTTAGCATTAATGTTATCATGTATTTTTCAAAAAAAAATTCAAGACTGGATGATTGAGTTGTTTGAACGGAATATTTGAGGATACAAATGCTCTATACAGTTCCTGGCAACAATGGTTACTTGCGTTTGTATTTTACATAGTTGCACGCATAAGTTGAACGTTTTAATATATGTTTGGTAGAGTATAAATGATTGTTAATGTTAATTCTTTACGTTTAAAATTACATGAACAGACACCAAATTGAATT
Organism: Melolontha melolontha; assembly: GCA_935421215.2. Taxonomy (NCBI): domain Eukaryota; kingdom Metazoa; phylum Arthropoda; class Insecta; order Coleoptera; family Scarabaeidae; genus Melolontha; species Melolontha melolontha. The sequence continues at coordinate 141,027,563 of OW285237.1, read as the reverse complement.
GTCATTGAACTGACCTTAAATATCTGTAGATGTACACATATATAGTTGATAAAGTGTTTCTTTGCAGTTCGTACTGCTCAAAGTGCGAACCAAACATTGTACTTTATCTCCTTCTAACACACATAAATACGCGCTGCAATACTACACACGTTAGTTATTTTAAGGTATTCTTATGCCTTAAATTTGACCTTGGACTGAAAAGAAATACTTTATGAACTATACATACCGCGAGTTCTCTTATCTTTATACATAGCTATGTTCAGTTTTAAAAAGAACGCTTCAATGCATGGGAATGTTATGCAACCAACATCGCTCGATTATTTGTTTCGACAAATGTCAAAATGTGCATAAACGAAATAACATTTTAAATATTTTAGCATTTGACATTTGTATTTACCTAATTTAAAAGAAAAAAATATATATAAAAGATGAGAAAATAGAAATTTCGCACTAGTATAAAGCTGGAAACAGTTTAAGGAAAATGTGGGATCTGTTTTCTATCAAATATCTTGACAGGCCTATACCATCTATCGGAAAAATTCAAGCGATTACTAGGAAATCTGATTCTGATGGCTGCATAATAAATACAGACAGAAAGAAAATTAAAACCCCCCACATTCTTTCAGGAGACCTAAAATTAAATCTGTTATATTACATTGAAGAATGCCTCATAACACCATTAAGTAAAATAGCACAACAATTTAATATTTCGAAGACGTCTGTATTTAAAATTCTTAAAAATCTTACAAGTTTTCTAATTACCAACAATTATTTAATGAAGATAGAATAAGACGTGTTGATTTTTGTGAAACACTATTTAATTTATTAAATGAAAATCATAATGTGTTGAAGAAAATACTTTTCACTGATGAAGCGTCTTTTTCTTCGGACACGTATTGTTCCTCGATTTGAAAATTTGGCTATTGAAGGTTCCTGGTTTCAAATGGATTGAGCCCCAAATCATTCAACTGCAGCAATTACTAATTTCATAAATTCTCGTCTTCCTGATTGGTGGATAGGGAGGTTTGGTCCGATAGTTTGGCCGGCCCGTTCGCCAGATTAATCGCCAAATGACTTTTCTTTGGGGATACCGTAAATCTAAAATTTTTGATAATGTAATTATCATTAAGATTGAAGATTTAAAAGCACGCATAAGTACAGCCTGCGACGAATTACGAACCAAACCGGTTTTTTTAACACAGGAATTTCATAATCGACTCGCATATTGTGGAATAATATGGAATGTGAAGGTGGATATTTTGAATATTTATGAAAAAGTTAAAGAATTATAAATAAAAACAAACTTTTTGAATTTACCATAAAATTCATTTTTATATTGTTTGTGTAAGTTAAATGTTAAATTAATTATTTTCACACTTTGTTGACACTGACAACTAAAATGCCTTATTACGACAAGTGTTGGTTGTAATAACGTTCCCTTGCATTGAAGTATTTAATTTAAAACTGAACATAGGTGTATTCATGTGTTATGTTCAGTGATATAAAAAAGTCCAGATATGTACATACATATTTCAAAAGAAAAATAGCAAATAGAATGAAAGAATGTTTTTAAACATGTAGACAAGCCTTTCTTTCATTTAGTGCTTTTTGAATTAGAACCAAGATTTATATGAATTTTATTTACGTTACTAATGCGTTTTTGAAAATTAAAATAAAATATTTTTTCAAAAATAAGAAGTTACGCCTATGAGTAAACAAGGACTAAATACGTAGAAAGAGACAAGTGGACCTAAAAGTTATGACCGTTTCGTGACTGGTTTGGGTACGGTCAAAATTTAGTTGGAACACTTTTGGTATCGTTCAATGTACTGTCAGAAATGAAGGTGGAACGCTTTTTCTGCAGTGCACATGTACCAGGCTGTCACTGTAAGGTTTTCTTAGCGAGTTGGAACAAACCTAAAATTTAGGACATGAATTACATACAAGTTTGTGAACTCCCGATTTAACGGGTGTTCATTTGAAAAGTCAATCTAGTAGCATGTGATTTACTGAGAACATTTTGAAGTATGTCGTAAATTAAAATTTACTACTTAACCTACGAAGTCGTATATTTTGACAATTTCATACATACAAATAAATAACAAATAATAGGTATTTATTGAAAACTATAACAAATGTTGAAAATATTCAAGATCAATGCACTTTAAAATCCTCCGTTCAAAATTTCTGATGATATTCTGCAACATTACTGGATTGTTATTAATTTCCATGCATTTCTGTTCGATTCTCGGTAGCATATCATTCAAATTCAATATAGGTGTTCGAAATATGTTATTTTTTAGATAAGGCCACAAAAAGAAGTCGCAAGGTGTTAAATCGCATGAACGTGCAGGCCAGGCAATTTCAGTATTTCGACTAATTATACGCTCATCAAAAAGTCCTCTTAAATAATCCAAAGATTCTGCAGTAGAGTGACAAGGTGCTCAGTCTTGTTGGAAATATGCATTTTGAAGTTCATCATCATGCAACTGATTGATAAAGGGTTGTAAAATTTCCGTACGGTACCTTTGAGCAGTTAACGTTCCCTGAAAAAATATTGGTCCAATGATTCGCCTTTGGCTTATCGCTGCCCAAACACCAATTTTCTCTGGATGTAACGATTCTTCATTAATTACATGTGGATTTTCACTACTACAAATTCTTGTATTTTGTGAATTTAGGTATCCCGTTTTATAAAACCATGCTTTATCAGTAAAGATGACTCTTTGCGAAAGTTCTCCATTATTGTTCATATTTACAAACCAATTACAAAACTGTAGTCTACGTGGGTAATCAATTTCTAACAATTCTTGTACTGCTGTGCACGGCATGGATAAAGTTGCATATCTTTTTTTAATAACTTGTGAGTTGTACCAACAGTAAGGCTTATTTGTTGACTCAAATGTCGAACAGATGTTTGTGGTTCATTTTCCATTATTTCTTCAACACGATTGACAACTTGAGGTGTACGTTTCTTAACTGCTCTGCTGCCTGATTTTCTTAAGAGACTACCAGTTTCAGAAAAAAGTTTTAAAGTTCTATCCAAAGTATTCTTAAATTGTATATAATCTATTACAAAATGTGGAAACTCAACTTGAAGTTCTACCATGCAATCTTGAACTGAATAAACCCATAAACCATAAATTTTATTACCACTTCGAAAATAAGCCTGGACCAAAAAAATTTTGTGTTCTAAAGTGAAAGCCATTTTAAAACTGAGAAGCAATTTATTTAAACCAGAATCGACGCACGATTATTTTATGCACTAACTGATATTTGTGATTGACATTATCAAATATCATTTGGATTTACGTTTACGGAACAACCAACACATACTAATATGTATGCGTCTTATTCTATCAAAATTTCAAAGTAACCTAGATTGACTTTTCAAATGAACACACGTTATTATTTTTATCTATATTTGGTTCATTGTTTTTAATTATTGAAATTGAAAATTGTTTGCTTCACGTTGGAATCGATTCAGGAGTTTTTGGCACGTGTCTCTTCGAATCTGTTTTTGATCATCTTGAAACAAATTTTGCGGACATCAGATGCTCAGTAATACGTACTACCGTGACTTATTTGTACTTCGTCAGAGATTTCATCAATCGTAAGGTGCCGATTACATTCAATGAGGTCACAAATAACTCGAATGTTGTTGTGAGTCACAGCTGTCGTCGGACGCCTACTTGTACCTCTCATTTTCTACAGTTTCACGGCCATCCTTGAACTTTTTAACCCAGTCATACAGTTGAGTACGTGACAAAGTTGTGTCACCAAACTGTGTAGTCATTCTAGCCAGAATTTCGCTGTGCTTGGTACCTTCGTTCATCAGAAACTTGGTAATAATACGTTGTGCAACCGCCGGTGTAACCTCTTGGTCAGGCATGACTGTACTGGCGAGCCTAACATGCCTCTAGAGTCTTTTCTTAAATTATCCTGCACATATGCGCATGCATCTCCGACGTTTTATGAGGTTATAATATTATGAATGGTGATGAATAGAGCAGACCAATTTCCATGCGCGCCATGAGCGCCGGTATGGGAGTGTAATTCGTAATATATTAGAATATGCGATAGAATAGGGACGCAACATGAGCTTGTTACCGACATAAGTATAGCTCTACTTCTATACTTATATCGGTAATAAGCTCATGTTGCGTCCCTATTTTATCGCATATTCTAATATATTACGAATTACACTCCCATACCGGCGCTCATGGCGTGCACGGAAATTGGTCTGCTCTAGTGATGAATAATAATAATATGGATAGTAATAAGATTTGTATGTGTGTTAGTTGTGCAAAACAATTTTCTAATTTATATAATTTGAGACGACATGTAAAAAATTTTTATCCCAACGACAATATTTGCCTGCTGCTTTCATTGCCGTTCAAAGTGGCTGAAAATTTTAAATATAAATGCAATGAATATAACATCTTTTTAACAATATTTACAAATTTAATCATCATGATAAGAAGCAACAAATAAAAAATAGCAATAATAGTTAATAGAATGCGACGTAAGTGTTCTGTGGAATGTGCATTACTAATGATAATGAAGAAGTACCTACATTTTATGTTGGAGAAAAAATAAAATAAAAAAGTAACAGCTACGTGGAAACGTTTTATATTATTAAATAGACATGGAAATGATTAATGTATTTTATTTGGTAGTTTTTTAACCATCCTCAAAATTCTTTTACTGCAAGACAATTGAATAATTAATGTTTGAAACTTTTAAACTGTATAATACACTTACGTAAAAAGGATGTGGCAAAGTTTTCTGCTTCATATTATTATTATTCGTTACTGTTCATATTATTATTATTAATTACTATTCATATTAATATGACATTATAAAACATCGAAGACGCATGCGCATTTGTGCAGAATAATTTGGGAAGAGTTCCTAGACTTCCTAGGCTTATGCGAGCCTAAATGTCGGCAGGTGCGCGGGACCGAGTCAATCCCCTCCCTATTTTCACGGCTACAAGAACCCAACTCGATTATCAGCTCTGCTCAGTTAGCTTGGTATGAAACCAAAAGTCCGGTTTAAATTTGACTCACCCTCGTAGTATTGTTCTAATTAGATTTTGAATCGATCATATTGTTTCACAATTACCTTCGCTAAGAATAATATTTCAATGTAGAGTTGGAATAAACTATAAGCTTATTAGTCCAATTTATACGAATTTCATTAATTAATAAAATACCATCTTTATAAAATAGTTGCTATATTTTTTTTCTGTATATGTTAATTTTTCAAGATAAGTATGTGCACATGGATAAACTCACGTTCAATATGTGTTTTATGAATATCGTCTGATTAATTATTTGATCAACAGTGGAAAAAAAATTATCTTCGCCACCATCGAGATCACGTATTTCTATATAATTAGTGATCCATTTTTTTAAATAATTTTCGTCGTCAAGCATATATTTTTCAATTCATTCTTATTCGAAAATACAAAAAATTTAAGCGTTCAATTATTTAGAGAAGACTACCATTAATAACTAAATTTAATTAACAGTTTAATAAAGAGTTTTAAGTTTGTATTTAATTATGTAGTACACTTATTAGTATATGTTTTATCTTACTTATAGTAACACAGAGCGTTTTATTGTTTTTTTAGGAGATCTTGAAATTGACAAAAAATTACATATTCAAGGGCAAAATACCAAACAATAAACATGTAGAATCACATGCTTATATCACTTATCTTAAAATAACGTAAAGCGATTACGTCTCAAGTGCTAAATATTTGTGGCATAGGCAACTTGATCGACAAAATTAATAAAATAACTTGTAAAATGATCACTTACTGTGTTAGATTTTCCAATTGTTATTATACTTGTGTACACCAGGAGTTCATTACTTAAGCACTTCCGTAAAATGATATAATAAAAATTATTAGCATCTGCGTATACTAATAACTGCGCAATTTTATTAGAAGTGACTACCGTTTTCATTTAGATGTGTTAATTAAATTATATTTTATGAGCCTTCGAATTTAATAACAAGCATGATTGAATGTCTTTCGTCTGTTATTGTATACATATATCGGTTGTAGTTATAAAACCGGTGTATACCTGTATTAGTAATGAAATATACATTGTTGCGTTCTTTGGGTTGTATAAATTAAGGATAATCTTTTAAATTTGCTTTCTTACATTTAAGAAAATATAATATGGATCTATTCCAGACATGCAGTTGTCCCGGAGGAAAGGATTTTTTGAACTGCATTATATATAGCCATAGCATTCGTGGAAACAGTAATTGTATTCCTTGAATTTTAAATAATGAAATTGTTAAAAATTCAATGTAGTACCTATTTGATATGTAATTATCTATAATTTCTTGTTTTGTTATTTTATTTTGGTTCTATAAGGATTTCTTGGGTAGTGAGAAGAATGTCTAAAATGCTTAATTATACATTCCGAAAGATTTAATTATATATATTTTCAAAATATTTTCTCTCTCATAAGCGAGAAAAACATGATAAATATTTAAGAAATATTTGTCACGCCACTGTGCGACCGACTATATTATAAAAAGTATTAGAGACGATATCTTAAAGTTGACCGACAATAACAAAAAGAATAATTTTCATTATTAATTAAAGATAGATTGTTACCAAATAAGACGTTAAGTGCCCGTAGAGCACACTTCTTACACGTTCTTACCATATAAAACTTATGCACAATGTTATGTTCTAGAGTTTTTATAAACATAAACATTGTAGTGTGTGTTTCATTTGGAATTTTTTTTATTTTCAAATATTTAAATATTTTAGTCTAGGGATTTTGACGCCGCAAATTACTGTCAATTGATTTCACTCACGGTGTACATTACAGTGATGTAATAAATATGTGAAGCACTTAAGTTGAGTGTTTTTTTAATATTGTGTTTTTGTATTCTTGATGATATTTACCAAACTGCGGATTTGGTAAATGTGAGTGTGGACTTTTTTACTTCTAGTGATTTTCCAAAATTCAGGTAACTAAAACTTTACTTTAGTTTCTCTTATAAAACCAATCTGGTAATTACTGATCACTAGAGATGCCAATTTCACTGGCGTACCAGATCAACGCACAGTGATATTGTATGTATATTGGGAGTGGCGCGTATTCCTTCTGCAATGGGCTGTTATATATAAAATAATAATGTCCCAGTTAGGTGTATTGAGAAAACGACCATTGTCCGACTAAGGAAATAAGTTAGTTGAGTTTCCTGCCTGATTTAATTTACAATGGTGCAAAAATTTAATATACAGTTTGCGATATGTTTCTAATGAGTTTGATGAAAACCCACTGCAAACGACACGTAAAGAGTACAAAGCACAAATAAAAAAACTGGAGTAAAGTCGAACGAGGAATTTTTATTTGATTTATGGATAACACTGATTTTGTGTAATCTACCGTTTATTTTATTATCCAATGAATCATTTTGTTCATTCTGGAATAAATACACGAAATATCCGATATCTAGTCGCACAACGTTGCAAAATTTTCTACCACGTTTTGAACATAGATATAAATCCGAATTGAAAAATGAGAAACCGTGGTTATATGTGGACGAAACAGCAGATTATAAAAAACTTCTCTTATTATCAAATTCTACATACAAAAATACCACTTCAAATTTTCTAGCCTTCAGAAGAGTATAACAATGTAATTCCAAACTTTGTATTTAATGCATTAGCAAATTTTGAATTTTCAACAAATTAATTGTTAATGTTTATGAGTGATGGTGCCGTGCCGCAAACATGATTTCTGTAGGCCCGTCTATTAAAAAATATGGTTCAAACTTATTACATGTTACGTGTAAAATTCATGCTTTCAGTTTTGTGGCAAAAACTATTCGAGAGATTATCCTCAGGTAGACGCTTTAAAAGCACGTACAAAAGCAGTGTTTGTCAAATCCCCAAGACGTGTTCGCGAATTTCACAGATTGTGTCCTGGTATCCCTGAACTATCAAAGCCGATTCTTCCACGTTGGAAAATATGATTCATGCAGCGTTCTACTATTATAAATATTTTGAGGATATAAAGAACGTGGTTTTAAAATTTGATCCGAAAGAAGTTACAGCATCAAATAAAGCAAGTCAAAATTTCAAGATAGATTAAAACAGATTTAAAGACAATTCAGAATAATTACTTGCTACCACAACACGACCAATTTAGATTAACGCAAGTAATAAGGAGATTGCAAGATGTTCTGCAAAGCCTTCCTCTCTTGACCTGACCTACCTGAAGATGAACGTCCCGTCGAAAATACCCTGCCGGCTAGCTCAATAGTATTCGGAGAGTGCGCGAGTCCCTATGTCGCTTCATGAAATGGTGACGCCACCGTATATAAAAACCTGCAAGGTTCACCCCGTATATACGGAAGCGGGTGGGACTCAGGTAGCACAAAATGCAAGAGAGACAGCCCCCTATTACTTTCTTCTTATGTAAACGTGACTTTGCCTTACCCAACACTTGTAGGAAAGGAATAAAACAAAACACAAGTTGTCAACAATAACATGATTTAATAACAAAAGTTGGTTCAATATATCAAAAGTTCAATAATAAGATGTCGTAGGTCACAAATTAACAAATGAATAACAAATAGAACAATGTTTGCCAAAACTATTAATACTAAGTAGATATCAACCAAGCAATTAGATTAAAAATAATTAATTAATTTATTGAATTAATTCTTATATTGAGAAATATAATAATATATGAGGTTATATATAATGATATAGTTACAAGAATTAATAAGATGATTCAAATTTTAAACTATCAGTGATAATACGTTAATTAAGAAAACTGAAATTAATATTAAATCTTATAAAATTGAAACTTCAATGCAAATAAAAATTATTAGGAAAAATTGTCTAGACTAGGTAGTTTTATATGAGGGGAAAAACAAAAGCAACAACAGTCGCTTGCGAAGTTACAAAGAGTTAGATAACTTGTGCATCTAAATTAATGAGTAACACCCTGTATACACAGGTGATAAAACTGTGAAAGATGAAGTTATATTCGTATGAAGAACAAGACATAAGTTAAACAGAACTCAAATTATGTATACGTAATAGTGGTTCTTTACAAATAGTTTACAGTGTATATTAATATAAGAAATTATAAAAAGAGACGTCTCCCCTAGATATTGAAGTTAACAAGACGTAGGCTCGTCTGAAGGAACTTGCCACGTAAAATAGCTTTACATAATCTGCAACTGAATGTCAGTGAAGTCGACGACCAGCTTGATTATAAAATACAAAATGAATGCTAGATTCCAGGTGTTCTAGCCTCTAACTGTTAAAAATTTATGCATTAGCCTAGACAGCTATTAAAGATTTTTGATTTACAACAAAATAAAGTTTCAGGTAAGCAAACAGACGTTGTTAAGCAGGAAAGTTAAAGGATACAGTAAACATACCAGAACTAGGTCTAGTAAAATAAATCCCGAGAGAAACTAACCCGATAACACAATCAGGGTTCTACGATGCCAATTTAAATGCAAAGAAAACTAATCAACGTCTGCTTCAAACAGAAAGTTAAGCTTATCTAAAACCTTACCCAGGTGTAAACGTTTTGAAATTTAGATTAATAAATAGAATTAGAAATAAAATAAGATATTCAAAACCTACTTCTAAACAAGTTCTCGATTTCGTCCCCCAATTTGACCAAATTTCCCAATCCTTACTTGAGATTGTCTTCTCAGGTGCTGTACGTACTGTTTTTTCCCAATACCACGCCAACTAAAATAATGCTGCGTCTACACCGCCATATGCACGCTAAGAAAGCGATGCCGCCATCTTGAAGCGTTGGGTAAAAATTTGCTTGAAATTCAGGAAAAAGGTAGCCTCCACGTACCCAATTTCACCCTCGCAGGTGGAAAATGGATTACATTTTCGGATCACCTCCAAAAGAAGTATAATGATTAAGATACTCCGCTGTGTAGAAAAATTGTGAGTGCAAAAAAAACAAGCCCTCCATCTGGTGAAGTACTCGATGAGTTTTCGAAGAAAAATCGGCTTAAATTCGTAAAAGATGGGTGGTCGCCCCAAATATATCCTAGGGATGATAAAGAAGCACATAAGCCAAGTTTCAGAAGAAAATTAAAACTCTTACCGCAAGTCCAAGCACACACACCAAATCACGACTATCTCTGACGACGTAGACAAACGTAGTGCGATCGACAAACGATTGAATGAAACGTTACAGATCCGATATACGTCACACGAGACCGTACTTCGGTAATTTTTGACAGAAACGGAATTAATTTAGCATAAACCCTAACAAGGTGTAAGAGAGCTCAACAAAGCTATCAAGCGACAATACGCTAATTAAAACACCGCAATTAAGGTTTAAAGGTTTAAAATCAACTAAACAAAACGTCAAGAAAACTGTATGTGAACGGTAGACAAACAGTCGTGAGAGGGCGCTTCAAGGGAAAGAGAAAATGTGTTCGCAAAATTATGTTAATAAAAGGGATAATTAGACAAATAAGCTCCCAAATAGGTTCACAAAATTCCCAAAAAAAAAATAACTACCGTATTAGAATTGAATTAGAGAAACAAAAATAGAATTAATGACCAAAAATTAAAACGACCATGACTAAGCATAATAATTTCCAAGATGTCGGACAGCGTCCGAAATGTAAGAAGACAACCGAAAAAGGAATACGGAAAAATCTATCAAGTATATAGTGACAACCAAAATATTCGAACATAAGTAAATTTTTAAGAATAAACCAAGTTTGAAGATGTCCAAAACGATTCATAATTAATAACAAAAATAAATAAAATATTAATAAACGAAAATGTTGAATTATGAAAGGCCTATGTTGTCTAAACGTAAGAAAATAATGAAATAACTTCATTAAAAATTCCCGAAAGATCTCAAAGTAATTTTCGAGCGTAACATACTTCGGATAAGTGGAGGCAATAGAAAAAATACAAAGTCCTTCGCTGCTGTTAGTGGAATCTGTTAAAATAATGAAAGACGTTCACGAAAAAATGTGCAGTAGAAGCGACGTCCGGTTTTAGAGTTATGCCTGAAAAACCGAAATTTCATCGTAAAAATCTGGAAATTTTGCGAAAGTGTGTCTGCTGTAGAGGCCAAATGGTTCACTCCATGGAGACGTTTTAATCGCTTCGGCGAACACTTTAATCCGTCGCCAGGTTCACGTTGATCGAACAATAAATGAGGGAGTTACGGCATTTTGAAAATTTCGCAATTTTTTTAAATTTCAGGCGATAGAATTTAAAATTTCCAAAAAATCATAGTGTCCATTTTAGGCGTTCTGATAGTTTCACTTTATGTATTTTGAGGCGCTGATTACGATAAATAAAACCGCGCCCACTTATCTCTTTCAGTTTTCGAGATATTCGCCAAAAACAGTAGGCACCCCGAAAACGCTAAATTTCAGTGTGAGAATGTTTGTATTGTCTTAAGGGCTTTGAAAAAATTTCATACTCGCGAAAATTGCGCTAAAATTGAAACTTCGATTTCGGGCCATCACTGTAACTCCGAAACTAAACCATCCAGGGCGATGATGTGGACACCCACGGATGCTAATCGATTTTCCGCATATAAACACATTTTTGCGCACGCTGTACTCGGATTTCTGAAACAACTATGAAAAACTAAAAACACACCTAATGTTTCAAATAGCATAACCCATGTTATTCATAGTATTTATCAAACGTGTTGCCCCACATATCATAAATAAAGCGCATACACCTAAATTTGGCTTCTCTACTCGTTAATCATAAATATTAATGGTATATTGATATACCTAATGGAATAATGCCATTAGTTTATATAATATGAAACCTATATCATAAATGCTTAAGGTGCGTCTTAGCGAACTTGTTTGCATCGCTCGGTTAGCTCAGCTCGACTATGGAATAAACAATTAACCAATTGTATCGCGCGAAGTAATCACGTGTTCAGGTAGCACAGCACGACGACAAAACTTGTTTGAATATTGTGAACCAAAGAGATTGCAATATTGTATATTTCTGTGAGCCATTGTTCTGGTTGTTGTTTATTCATGGACGAAGTAGAAAATTTTATGAATTTAGTACAAGTTAAAGAGGAATTGTATAATGTGCGGCTAGTCAATTACAAAAATGTATATATATATAAGGCAAAAACTGGCAAATAGTTGTAAACGTAACTTAACAATTTATCAAATAAGCCGGGTGTCATTCTATAAGAATTAAAAAATGATTCTTCGTCCTGAAGCCGCATTTCTAAACTTAAATTGTGAAATGCACCCTGAATTTGTCTGTTTATAATAACAATTTACAGTAAAGATAACAATAAATTAAAATTTTTCTTCGTCGTTGATCCATCACAAACCAACGTCAACTGTCAAATAGAAAATGAATAACCAGAATTGTCAAATAGAAAATACGTTAAGACCATGCATGAAAATAAATAATTCTGAGCTATGCGAGCTGAGTTAAACGAGCTATGTGAATAAGTTCGATAACACGCACCTTTAAGTTTGAGCTAAGTTTTCCTAAGCTTTAATTTAAGAAACTGGGCTTTTATGGAAAGTGGAAAAATTCTTTTTGTTTAAATTCGTACAATTTACATAGGATGGGATTTTCTCAAATAAATAAGACACATATATGTATAAATTGGTAAATTCTCTAATTTAATAAATATAAAATAATTTTAAATTAAAAAAATATCTAAAAATGTAAAATCTAATTAAAACTTGAGAGTATTTATAGTGTCTTCTTATTATTTTTCTCTTCATACGCATTCCTCGCTATTTCTCGAAGATTATTTGTCATGGTAGGTCCAGTTTCCATTACCAACTTTGTAAATTGCCCATTAGGATCTTGAAGAAGTAAGTGAGGATGATCGAATTCTGCTACACTACCAGAGTCCATGACCAATACTTTGTCTGAATCCATTATTGTGTTTAAGCGATGCGCGATCGTTAAGACTGTACAGTCTTTGAATTTTCTTCTTATTGTTGTTTGTATTAAACCATCAGTTCTGTGATATATAGATAAAATTAGTATTGCATATGCGTATTAAAGGTTAAGAATCATTTTACCTTGGATCGACATTAGCTGTTGCTTCGTCAAGAACTAATATCTTATTGTTCCTGACAATGGCTCTTGCTAAACAAATAAGTTGTCTTTGACCAACACTGAAATTACCACCACTTTCTGCAACTTGATAATCCAAAGACGGCACGGCTTCTTTTAATTCTACCTCTGCTAACGCTGCCCACACTTCTTGGTCGTTGAATTCATTGAACGGATCTAAATTGTATCGCATAGGCGCAGAAAATAGGACTGGTTCCTGAGGAATTATGGATATTTTACTTCTAACATCATGCAAGCCAATTCGTTGTGTATCTAGGTCATCTATGGTTATTGTACCTTCTAGTGGAGCAAGTCTGAATAAGGCTGATATTAAAGATGATTTTCCCGCACCGGTACGACCAACTATACCAATCTAAAAAATAATTTTTGGTATGTGTAAGTTATTAACGGTATCAGATAATTTAGATATATGAGGGTACTATTAATTAATATTATTTTAAGTAATCGTTCGAGTATTTTCTCTGGCTTTGCTCTTTTAATGTAATATAGTAGCTTCGAGAGCGGTTCCTTTAAATATAAAAAAAAATATTTTTAATAAAATAAAATATTATTAAAAATCGAGTTTGAAGAACACAATACATGTTCATATATTTGTGAAAGCATCCCTGCAGAGATGTAGATATGTGTTTAATCTTACAACAGAATCATCTGTACGGTATCCCTCCAGTGGGGCATTTCCACTTAGCAAACATTTCACTGTTCCACTTGCTCTGATAACTTTTTTCAATAACAGAAATGTCTTGATGAAAACCTTTCGCCGTGTCCATCACTCACGTCGCCGAGGCGCGGGGGAAAGAAATCCAGATGCGATTGCAAAATATGTATTTTAAGGCTCATATTACAGCCCAATTTGTGGTGATATATAATTATCAGATTTTCTGTTTCCTAGAAAATTATGGGATATATTTTTAAAAGCATTCCAAGCAACACGTTCCAAATCACTTAAGGTTTTTTCAAATTTGTTATCCTGTTGTAGAAATGAAGCGAAGCAGCGCTTTTCTTACCGTTTGACCAGCCTCTCAGAGTAACAGCACAGTGTGCGCATGCAGGGAGCCCATCGTTTTTCTTAATATTCAATAGTTACGACAAAATAGTGAAAATATAACTTTTCTATTAAAGGTGTAATATTCCGTTTATGTTGGTGGGTAGTGAATTCTCCACATACATAACAAAAACTGTTTGGATTATTTATACGCGACATTATGAAATAAAAAGACGTTTAGTTCACAAACCTTCTTACATTGAATTGAAAGAGCTGTGTGTAGCTCGTTATATACCCACATAGCCAGGTATCCACCAAATTTGATTGGTTCCAGAGCAAAAATGGGTTCTGACGTGGGACATGTTCACTCGATGTTCTACAGAATAATATTTTTAGTGATATCTTTCTTATATAGAAGTAACTATTTAAGAAAATATCTCAAATTTTGACGCGATGGAGAAAATTTTAAATCAGATTCAGAATCAGCATTAAAAATGATATAGATTACACGTATAGGTGTATAAGAAAACCCAACTGTGATCATCAGTGTAATTTAATTTTTTTTTCCTTAAAATGATGTTTAAATTATTTCCTTAAATATTATGTTAGTATGGGCATGTGGTACACTTTTTTCTCTCTTTGTACATCTTATGTAGAAGACTTTTTATAAGTGCACATAAGATGTCCAAAAAGAGAAAAAAGTATACCATATATGAGGAGTATTTTTTCATAGCGCAACAAGTCCACTTTTTTCATAAATTGAGTTATAGATGGCTTTACCTTCACGAAGATGTGGGACATACAATGCCAACATGCATTTTCGTCAACCTGCCATAAGTCCCATTTAAAATATGTACCGAACTTGATGTGTTTCGAACAAAATGTTACAAGTCCACAATCTTTTTTTTGCAAACTGCAACAAGTCCGTCTGTGTAAAGTGTGTGACTCATTGTGTACGACAAATTGTGATCTCGCTAGTTGTTTTCTGTTTTGTGTGTGAAATTGTTATAAACAATTTAAAATATGAATACCGAGAATAGTGATGAAGGCGTTAGTGTGGCTGAGAACAGTCGTGGAAGCAGAAAACGAAAGAGGACCCGGGCACAGGAGCGAATTGCAAAAAGGAACGCTAAGTAAGTTTTAGGTTAGATTTTGTTTCAAACTGTGTTTCATAATGTTTCGTAGATATGCTGCAAAGGATCTAGATCTAGATAAATGGAGACGCCCTTGCAATCATACCATCAATAAAAAATTGAAGTGTCATCCACTACCTATGTCAATTTTGCTAAAAGTAAAAAAAAAAGTTTTATATTGATAACGACAGAATTAAGCAGAATTCTAGGCTGGTGAATTTAATTGAAATCCAGTTGCCAAAACGGCGTCGTGAGCGAAATGTTCCTGTGAAAAGATCTCATAATTTACAAATATGTTACACAGTAAGTTATTCTACTTATATTATAAACTGTTTGTAACAAACTATGTTCGTTATAATGCAGGTTCGTACTGAGAAACAAAAATTTTTAGTATGTCGAGCATTTTTCGAAACGTTATTTGAAGTAAATCGTAGAAGAGTTTTGTTAGTAGCTAGAAATATTAGAAGCGGAGAAGAGCAAAAAGAAAATAGAGGTGGTAACAGGTGGAAAGATAAGCTTGCTGCAAAGAAAAGAAACGTAAAAGAATTTATTGGAAAATTCAAAGCATGCGAATCTCACTATAATAGATCAAAATCACAAAGACTTTATCTACCTGCGGAATTAAATATTTCGAAGATGTCCAAAATGTATAATAACAGCGCTGATGCCGAGAAACAGGTTAACCACATTTACTTTCACAAACTATTTTCTAATGATTTCAATCTGGGATTTGGTTCCCCTGCTAGTGACATTTGCAGCTACTGTGAAAGACTAAAAAATCAAATTAAAATTGCTTTCAATGTGGAAAAACAGAACCATAAACGTGACTTAAAGATACATAAATTGAGAGCTAAACAGTTTCACGCAATAATGAAGGAAGAAGTAGAGGGAACAGTAAGCTACTGTTTCGATCTCCAACAAGTGCAAAATCTGCCTAAACTACCAATAAAGGAAGCGTATTATTCTTTGCAAATATCATTTTATGCATTTTGCGTGGTTAATTTAAAATCGACTAATCCATCATTTTATACGTGGACTGAAGATATAAGTGGAAGAGGTTCAAATGAGGTGGGATCCGTTCTTCTACATTTTCTTCGAAATCAAAAACTGTGGGGGACAAAATAAGAACTCCCATATTGTACATTTACTAATGTATTGGCTGTATAAGGAATCTCCACCAAATATTACCGAAATATGTCTAATTTTCCCAGTACGCGGCCATTCTTACTTGCCGGCTGATCGTGTTTTTGGCCGAACGAGAATTGAACGAGAATTACGGCGTCACTCTAGAATACTTGTACCGGAAGAATATCAAAATTTATACAAACAATATGGCAACGTTTATGTTATGGGCAAGGATTGGTACGTTTATGATCTGAAATCTCTCTTGGAGACATTTAAAAAAGTTGTGGGTATAAGCGAGCAAAAGAAAGTTTTTATAGTAAAGAAAAATTCAGAAGGAAGAGGAAAGACTGTTAAAATAAAAATGGAAATGAATTTCCGAATAACTGATCCCTCAAATAAATTTGATTCGTTATTAAAGCGAGGAAAAAATTTAAAAAACTTGTAAATACGTTTGAGCAACAAAGGACGTTTTCTGGCCGTAGATAAAGGAAAGGCCGTTAATAAGCTTTTAGAAGAAACGTTTGGTAAGGAGTGGTATCATGAAGACAGATTTAGTTGGTACTTCGAACTTTTACACGACCACATTACAGATAATCCATTGCTACAATCAGAAGACGAACCGTGTGTTTGCCTAGAACCAGAAGAAGAAATTAAATTATAATTTTTTATTGTATTGCTTTTAGTATTAGTCTTATTTTTAGTTGGTTTTCAGAAGGAATAATAAAGACTAATTTTCAAATTGATTTTCAGAAGAAATAATTTGATAATTATTTTACAGTATTTTTGAATGCGTCTTTAGAAATAAAGCCCTTATTTATACAATGAAATTTCTTTTCAAATCGAAACATGTCCCATTTTTTTAACAAAATGCAACGAGTCCAAAACTTGTTTTATGCTATCGAATTAAATACATCACACGTATTATATAATCCTTTTCTAAATTACATTTTAGATCACTATAAATAACATTATAAAAGAAAAATATTGTTTTCGATATGTACAACAGCCGGAATTGTTTTTGACGGATTTCTCCAAAGTTGTTTAGATGGATATGTTGCGTTTTGAAAAAAGCTCCTCATATACATACCACCATAACATTTTAAATAAAATTTTATGGCAATGAAAGTTAAATTACTAATTAATTGTAAGATATTTCTACGAACGGTAATGAATAATTAAAAAAAAAACAATGATCAAGACCTAAACGCCTAAAGAAACTAAAGACTAGAATAGCAATTTAACAGTCAAATGGTTATAAAGAAAACAAGTTATATTTTAGCTATGTGTTATTAGATTATTTTTTATTAGTTATTTAGATTGTAATTTTTTTTGTAAATTTATTTAAGGAGTCTATGTTTGTATCACGTATACAGCATGTTCCTAGAGCAATGGGCCTAGATATCCTCAACTACTGCTAGCAGAACAACTTATACCAGAAGATTTCAACTCAAATGATAGATGGAGAGAGTATTGGGAAGCTTTGAAACCCGCTCAAGCGGCCATATCATTGATCCTACCGTGCCCTTACCAGGTATGGAGCTGTCTCGCTATGAGTGGAAGACACTCAATAGAATAAGAATGTCCCACGGAATTTGTCGTGACTCATTCTATAAATGGGGACTGACTGAGACATCAACTTGCGAATGCGGAGAACCCCGCCATACTATTGACCATATTACAACTGAGTGTCCCCTTACAGCATATGGAGGTGAGATGAGTGACTTCTTTGAAGCTACTGACTCCGGGTTGGACTGGATCAATGGCCTTGATTTTAAAATTTAACTTTTAGATGTATATTGTCAATCCATGTTAGCCATACCCTAAATAAATAATGAGCCCTTTTTATCGTGTATAACATGAAATTTTGAAAGTAGTTTGCTTTTGCCGATTTTATTAAAAATCCTAATACAAGTATATTTCTGTTCGATCGGGATATTTTTTAGTATTAATTACACTTTTAAACACACATTTTGTGACATAGAAATTTTTAGGTGTTTCTGATATATTTCGGCACCCTAAAAACTAATTTAAAACAGTAACTGCCAATCACCCACGGATTTTTAGTAACAGGGATTTATATTTTGCAAGTATGCATCATACGAGGTGTGGCTATAAAATAACGAGACTGATGCTGTAAAACGTTTTATTTTAAAAAGTTATACATACGCGTGGAGTTTTTTGTGTTATCTACTTTCTAGCTATGAAAGAAACGAGTTAGACAACAAAAAAAATTTCAACGTAAAAACCATTAACACTAAGACACTTATTCCAATGTTTCTTTAAAAATGCTATGACTTCGAAAAAAAATATGGTAATTCCGAAAAATACGACCACACAGAGTTTTTCGCGTCGTCATTCGATAAAAATCGATGTGTTTCTTGAGTTTTGGAAAGAGATAGTAGTCACAGGGGGCGAAGTCGGGACTATAGTTTCTGTTTAAGAAGTTTTCATCTTGAGATAAAATTTTCTTCACAAATTTGTCGTCTACACAATGATTGTTCGGGCTCGAGCAGCCTGGGAATCCATTGTGCCGACACTTTGCTCATTTTAAAAACTTCGTGTAGAATTTTTCTCGTTTCTGATATTCTCTAGCAATAATTAAAACTTTTACTCGGCGGTCAGTCAACACCAAATCTTCAAATTTGTTTATGATTTCTTCAGTTCGTGCTTTCAGAGGTCTTCCACACTTTAGGCCGTCATGAATGGATTCTCTGTCCTATTTGAACTGCTTATACCAAAATTTGACTTGGAAATAGAACGGGCTATTTTCTCCATACACTGTCACCACTTTCTCATGAATATTCTTCGGGCTACTGCCTTCTTTTGATAAAAATTTCATGACGCTTCTATGTTCAAGTTTGAAATCACTCATTTTCTCTCCTTTAAACGAATCCTCGAAGCCGAATTCATTGATTACTGCTTGAACAATTTGTGCCTTAAGCAGCCTGCAGTTATCGTGCAGAAGTAGAGTTTTCTGAGCCAAATTGTGCGTTCTTTCAAGTTCTTAATTGTGTATTTGTAGACATTTTCCGTTTTCGTAGTTACTTTGACATATACTCAATTAAGAGAAACCCCTCCGCGTCCTAGAAAACTGTTGCCATCACTTTTGCCACAGAAAATTGCGTTTCCTCCTTCCTGGGCTGTGGAGAGCCCTTATGAACCCATTGCATGGACTCTTGTTTTGCAGAAGTGTCCCAGTGGCGTACCCAAATTTCATCCCTAGTTACAATTCTGTTTAAGAAGTTTTCATCTTGAGATAAAATTTTCTTCACAAATTTGTCGCCTACACAATGATCGTTCGGGCTCGAGCAGCCTGGGAATCCATTGTGCCGACACTTTGCTCATTTTCAAAACTTCGTGTAGAATTCTTCTCGTTTCTGATATTCCTATTTCTCTAACAATAATTAAAACTTTTACTCGGCGATCGGTCAACACCAAATCTTCAAATTTGTTTATGATTTCTTCAGTTCGTGCTTTCAGAGTTCTTCCACACTTTAGACCGTCATGAATGGATTCTCTGTCCTATTTGAATTGCTTATACCAAAATTTGACTTGGAAATAGAACGGGCTATTTTCTCCATACACTGTCACCACTTTCTCATGAATATTCTTTGGGCTACTGTAACGTTATGTGTGGTTTACGTTGCTAGTAGTTATTATAAAACGACTCTTCAGATGCTATTTTAAGATACTTTATTTATAAATGATTATTTTACATTAGTCATTTTGTTTACATGACATGACATTGTTATGATTCTGTTGATAGATGGCGGCAGCGGTACGTTAGCATTGATGCGTACGTTACATCTCCCTTTCTTTTTAAAAGTCTAGTTTCGCTATTGGTTTTACAATACGCCCAGATCGTGTTTGAATTAGTTTTGGCTCAGGTACTTTGGCTACTGCTGCTGGTGTTACAGTAATTGGTTTTGCATCAACTGCTGGTGAAGGAACAGTATGCTGTTGATCTCTCTCCTCGTTGGTTAATTGCTCCTTTTCGTCAAGGTTTATTCCGTCACCTTTACTTACTACTTCTTTTTGTACTCGGATATCTGCCTTTGTAGAATTTAGGTGTGCTGTATTTCTGCGATAAACACCGGTTTCAGTTTCTACTATATATGACCTTGGTTTGTTTGTTTTGTCCAATATTTCTCCTCCGATCCAATCATTTTTTCCTACCTGGACTCTAACTTTAGCGCCAATTTGTAGATCATTACAAGGTTTTGCAATTTTATCGGCATGATATTTTTGCCTTTGTCTTAGATTCGATAGTCGATCTTGCACATTTCCTGCAACTCTAGGTCTTAATAGATTTTCTTCTATTGGAATTGTTGATTTCGTTGTTCTAGACATTAATCTTTGATTCGGAGAGTCTAACATATTATCTCTTGGAGTGTTTCTTTGATTTAAGATAGCTAGATAGATATCGGAGTTATCTTTGCTGCATCTCAACAACAAAGTCTTAGCTTTTTTAACATAAATTTCTGCTAATCCATTCGAACGGGGAAACCTTGGACTTGATGTTTGGTGTTCAAATTCCCATTTCTTTCGAAAGTCTTTAAATTCCTTTGAGGAATATTGAGGTCCATTATAGGTCTGACATATTTCTGGAATTCCATGTGTAGAAAACCATTCTTTGAAACATTTAATTACGTCGTATGATGACGAGTTTCTTGAAATCATAGTACTCCGAATAACTATCTGCTAATAAGTACATATTCCTTTCCTTAAAAATGAAATAGGTCTGATGACACTATTTGCCATGGAAGCTTTGGTACTTCCCTGTTGAGTATTACTTCTTTATCCTTATTCCTTTGTGTTCTTTGACATACTGTACAACGTTCGACATAGTTGACTATATCTGTTGTCGTGGCTAGAAACGTCTTGACAGACAATGCAGTGTGTGCTAGTGCAAGAATAGATTACTTTTCTCCCACAATTCAGGTCTTTTTTCTAATTTTTTCACGGAGTTGAGCAAAAACTTTAAGGTAATAATTCCGATTAACAGTTTGACATTCACAAACCAGGTTAAGGTACACAAATTCGGTGGATATCGGAAAAAAACAATAATCTTAGTTATTAATTTTAGTTGCTCATTCGCGCTTTCTTGGGTCTCCGTGAAGTTAGGCTCTTCAAATGCATCGATTGGTGAAAAGCCACAAGATTCATCAGTTGTTATCACTCTTTCCATGAAGTTTGTGTCATTTCCAATGGCATTTAAAGTGTCAGTACAAATATGTGTGAGCGGAAGTGTGTCGAAAATTCTCACAATTGAACAAAAAGAGCTTCTTTTTCTTCAATTGTGAGAATTTTCGACACACTTCCGCTCGCACATTTTGCATGTTTAAATTCTTATGTAAAATTTGGTTTAAGCGTTTTTTGTCAATTATCAATCGCAGGAATAGTTAACCGGCGATTAGACCTGATCATGGCGCGCCACGAGGGTAAACTCGGCTCTTGAATGCCATCACGCTTCAGCGCTCCTCTCTCTTCGCCATACCGCAGGCGCCCCTCCTTCTCTGCAGCGCGTATACTGTCTGTGTGTGTATATCGGTGAACGCTGTAACCTGTGCGTATGCTGGTGTCCCCTCTCTCCGCTATCTCTACAAGCTATACACTAAGCGTTCGCCGCTTTTACGTGTATGTGTCCATCGGTGCACCTTATAGTCGCTTTACTTGTGCGCTCGGCATCGTTTCAAGTTTTTTTTTGAATCGGAGCGTCCTTTCGACCATAACAAAGTATTTCCAACCGAATACGTTGCAACTTTTTATTGATTTTAAATATGAGTGATAGTGTGATAGCGACAGTCTAAATATCATGGGCTAATTATTTCCTTAATACCATCTGGAATCATAAAACTGCTACTATTACGGAAATTATGGAAGATACATCAGATAATACAACGTATCGGCATTGTAAAAAGTATATATTATTAAAAGATTTCTGTTTTATTATATTTTTTCCTGTATATTATATAACGATATGAAATAGTTATTTACGATACAAGTGTTAAAAGAGCGATTTTATTTCACGAGTAACAGTTTTATTATAACAGTTTATTTACGAGTGAAATAAAATAGCATTTTTAACACGTGTATCGTACAATATTTTTTCTACAAACACAATTTTTATTATAAAATATAATAAAAATCCACTGACCAAATTTGACACCTCAAGAATACGTTTTGACACAACTGGACGCAACCGTAAAAATACGTCAAATTAAGTCACAATTCATACAAAAGATGAGTTCGTATTTTAATAAAGAAAATGAAGTAATAGCGAGAATAATAATTCTGAAAGTACTGCAACACAGGAAATAAATATCTCGAATTACACAAACTGTACATTTAATATTAATTATTCAAGAAATATGTAATTTTCAATCATTTTAATACATGTTGTCATTTTTGACAAACTGTCATGTCAATTTACTTTTAACACTAGTGTTAAAAGTAATACTTTTAACCCGCTACGCTATAAAATCGCATTTTTAATTAAAGTTAGCCGTGTCAAAATGTCAACTTTTAACGGTGTTTGTAGAAAAAATATATTTTTTTTATAAACTCAAAATATTTCTTTATTTTACTTTATATTCTCTTCTTTCGATAACGATCAATTTCAATGTTTCACATCTGCCAGGCGTTTTTTTTTTCAATATTTTCTTTCATTTTGACGCAAAACCCTTAGTGAGATATATCTTTTATTAAAGAAGTATATTTTATCACGTGCGCGGATATTTGAGTGGTTTAAGCATTTCGTACGCACTGTACGCCTGTACGAAATGCTTAAACCACTCAAATATCCGCGCACGTGATAAACATTCATTACCATATACTTCTCTTAATAAAAGATATATCTCACTAAGGGTTTTACAAGTTTCATATGAAATTTCACTACAACTCGTTGCTCAATTGGAACACTTGTCATTTTCCCGGGAAAACAACAAAAATAGATCTTATAAAAACGACAGCCACGGCCACACTATTATGTCTACAGACACGGGAGGGGCGGCAATCGAACGAGAAGGATTCATGCTAGACAGATGTCGGTCGTACGTCTTTGGCGCTTGTATAGTTCGCCTGTAGTAACATCTGTCTCGTTATTTTATAGCCACACTTCGTATGCATATCACAAATGTACCGTGTTAAGGCAAGTTCGTTTTTGTCTATTACATGCAAGAAACACGCACTCAAATCAGATATTGTCCAATAATAGGCATTTATAGGCATATGAAGTTAGTGCATTTCTTATGTCGTACCGCGTTACTAACATGTTTGTGTTCTACATATTTGATTTATGTTTCTTACTGTACTGTGATTAATTGTGAATTAACAAGTAAGACAATGAGTAAATAATGTCAACAATTTTTGTTATGTTTGTGGGGAAATAACTTTTAAATTGCAAGAAACGTAATTTCACCGAACTAGTACGGGGTGCTTACAAACTTTGTCATAAAAAAGTTTATTTTTGTTTACTAGTGTTATTAGTATTTTCATACCTTTTCTCCAGCCAAAATCTTAACGTTAAGATTTTTAAGAACTGGGGCTTCTTCAACGTCGTATCTAAGGGACATATTTTGAAAGTTTACGTTTCCTTTTTCTGGCCATTCCAGCGCCGGTTTATTGCCTGTGTAATATTTGTAAATAATTCTTAATTTGATTTAGTGAACTTAAAAAGTAATCTATTACCTTCTGAGGAATCAAAAGGCCCTTCTTGATCCAGTTTCGTGTATGTCATGATACGTTCAACACTTGTTAATTGATTAACAACCTCAGCGGTTTGTCTCATGCCATGTTGTAACATTCCAGCTAAAGTCAGTGATTGAGAAATAGCTAGACCAGCAAAAGCACCGCTAACATCACCATCTTGTTCACTCATTATAACAAAACTGAAGACTATCGCAGCAACGAATAAACCACAAAGCATATCTAGCCATAGTCCAAATGCAGACATGCAGGTGATTGACAAAACCCAAGCAGACGTATGAACATTCTAAAAGAAATATTATAAAGTAAGCTTGTAATCTTTAACTAATTTACATACCTGATGTTTATCAAACTCTGTAATAAGTTCATTTTGGTAATTAGAGGCTCGAATAGTTGATATTCCAGTTAGTGTTGAATTTAACAAGGAAAACACTGGACTTTTTGCTATTAGAAATAGGATTTTTATATTAATTTAAACAAAATATATTTATTTTCTTACCTATGCCTTCAACGTGTTTAATACTTTTCGCAGTCGCCATATACCAATTTCTTAAGAAGTAGAATACAACTAGTAATATACCAATAGGTATTGTCATCCAATAATTGGCGATACAAATTAAAACCATAGCGCCAACTAACGTTAACATAATCTGCCAATTAAAACATTATATTCATTTTTACTTTATAGAAATAAATTCGATAATACACTGACCTGTAATGCTTCACTTAATATTCTTGGCAGACTTTCATCCATTGCACCAGTATCTTTTGAGAATCTGTTTAAGACTCGACCACTGGGGTTAGTATCAAAGAATCTCATTGGCGTTTTTAATAAACAGTTAAACATTTGAGCGTGCAGGTTTTTAGACGCATTACTGGCACACCTAAAGAATAACATTGACCTCAATATAGTTAGTCCTATAAGTCCAATAATAAGGCCGGTGTAGATGTAAATAGCCGTATGGGAATCCATTAAGTCCTCGACATTAGCTCTCACGTTGTAATATCCATGGATTATTGAATCTGAAGCTATTGCAAACCAACTTTTCATTGTATTAATTATAGTGTTTTCAACGTTGGCAAATGTAGTATATATAGCATTTGAAACTTCTTCTACTTGTTCGTCTGCATGTCTAAGTTCTTCCTGTTCTGTCCTATAAAAAAGATATGTTCGAAAATTGGTGGAATTTGAAGAAATAACATTTGTGCAACCTACCACCAACTGACGAAGTAGTCAGTACCACTAGAAATAACTTGGCTTACTAAAATTATCGTTATGAGAAATGTTATTACAAATGCACTCCCTGCAGCTGCTATGTAGTCCCACAATACAGATTTACTTGGTATGATAACCTCTTCCTCTGTTCTTTTTGCTTCCTTTCGAGTATCAGAATCCACGCTCTAAAATAAAGATTTTGTGTTGATATTTTAAATGCGTAATACAAATATTTTTATACTACATAATTCATAGAAAAATTATGATATCAGTTTCTGCAATGAAGACTTTTGAGATTTGAATAAGCTATGAAATAAAAAATACACTTTGATATTAATATTTTATTATTTATTGTTAGAGAAAGAACAAATAAAAGAGAAAATATTTGTAAATTGTTTGATACACATAGCTACGTATATGTTGACATAAAACGAACTATATAGGTACTGTTTATTTAAGAAAAGTAATATTTTTCTTAAAGTTTTTTTTTCAAATAGGCATCTGCTTCAAAATCTGACGTTTGCTTTCATAACAGACACCTGCTTTCAAAAACAGACATCTGCTTTCAATAACTGACATTTGCTTTCACTAACTGACATCTGCTGTCAAAACTGACATCAGCTTTCAAAACTGACTTCTGCTTTCAACTTGACTAATACATTCAATAACTGACATCTGACTCATTTACACTGTTACTTTATAATGCAGTTCTAAATAGCTTGAACCAAGTGGCATTGTGGCTGAGTGGTAAAGGCGACAGTCCGGCAAACTGTAGACTGGGGTTCAAGTCCCAACATAGACAATATTTTAAAATTAAAAATTTCGTATGCTTTGCTTTGTAATTTGTAGACAGCAATGTTTACATCCCCACTTACTTTGCAATTACATACATACTAATTTGGTATTTGTAAATATTTCATATAAAAGCCGAAAAACTCCAATAATTTATGAATTGTTATATATATATATATATATATATATATATATATATATATATATATATGGTAAACCTAATCAGTAGGCGATTAAAGGTCTGTATGTTACTTCAAAATATATGTATTTAAAAAACTCTACATGTTTCGGCTGTATACGCCTTTATCAAGAGAATACAAAATATGAATGACAGGATATAATGACAGGATTTATATCCTGTCATTCATATTTTGTATTCTCTTGATAAAGGCGTATACAACCGAAATATGTAGTTTTTTAAATACATATATTTTGAAGTAATATACAGACCTTTAATCGCCTACTGATTAGGTTTACCATATCATACCAAGGTCACGAAGTTATTATATATATATATATATATATATATACACAGGCTGATTCATTTTCGGCCCTCACCATGGGGATCTCTCTTATTATTGGAGATAGAGTATAGGTTTAAATTTGGCAAAGTTGTTAAATTTTGTGTTTGTTATAAATCCGTAAAGAAAATAGACCTGTGACAAATGACCTTCGTTATTTAAAAAAAAAAAACGCGAAAACCCCATTTTCTTCTTTTACCTGTAGCACCGACATTTGGCCTTGTAGAGAAAAAAATAAAAACACATCTTTGTGGCCATTTCTAAACCTCTATCCAGTGGTGTACTCTAAATTTTTATACGACGTTTCATTTCTTTCTGGCCATCATCAACTATCTAATTTCTTATAGGCGCGCCATATTGGATTTAGACATCTTCAGAAAGAGTTTTTTTTTCTGATTTAAACCATGTACCACATGCTGACTAAAGTTTTTGACATTAGGTTTTATTTGAAAGAATAAATTATAAGATTAAATAATGTAGCCTTTGGAATTTCAATCTGTCAAGCATTTCATTTACTGTTCATTAATAATACAAAAATGTCATACACTAACGAAGGGAAACGAGATATGATAAGTATTTTTTATTCTTCGAAATGAAATTCAACAGTAGCGAGTACAAGATAACAAAAACATTAATAAAAATATATAAACAATAAACAATTACAGTAAATGTCCAATTATCTGACCATCTTCGGTAATGCACAATTGGGCACGCCTTCTGGCATTTTGTACTGCCCTTTGTATAGTTCTTCTAGTAACTGCATCGAAGACATTCTGAAGTCTGTCTCGTAATTCTTCAATGTTTTGTGGCGCATCTACTTTATAAATATTATTTTTAACATATCCCCATAAAAAAAATCTAGCGGACTTAAATCGGGTGATCTCGCAGGCCATTCAACAACTCCCCTATTTCCAATCCAACGGTTTGCAAACTCTTGACTTAAGAAATTTCTAACAACAGCTGCATTGTGTGCTGGTACGCCACAAATATTATAATTGATTTAATGGGATATTGTCGTCAAGATAGTCAGATACGTATGTACGTAAAATGTTTAAATATCTTTTTCCATTTAAATGTTCTTCATACATAACTGGTCCTAAGAGACGATTTGCCAAAATACCCATCCAAACGTTTATTCCAAAACGATGTTGTGGTCTTCTAGCCCTGTTTTGTCGGGGATTTTGTACTGCCCAATAGTGCTCCGTATTTCTGTTGAACATTCGAGAATTTGTAAATTTTGTTTCATCTGACCAGATGATTTTGCTTAAAAAATTTACGTCATTTTCTATCCTTCCCATTAACCAATTACAATATTCTAGCCTTCTCAAATTATCTCCAGGCAGTAAAGAGTGACTAACATGGATCCTGTATGGTGGAAACCTACTTTTATGTAAAGTTCTCCAAACTCTGGACTGGCACAAATTTAATTCTGGCGCTACTTCGCGTGTAGAAATTGATGGATTATATTATTATTTATCTATAAAAATACAAGATTAACATGAAATTTGAAAACACGCTTTTAATTTACCATTTGTAAAATATCTTGTCGATTTTCATTAAAATTCCTGTTGTCTAGACCACTACGCGGCTTAGTAAACGATCCATTCTCGACCAAATTTCTGTCGAGATCTAGAAAAATGGTACGATGAGGCTGTTGTCGTTCTGG
Source organism: Melolontha melolontha (assembly GCA_935421215.2). Classification (NCBI taxonomy): domain Eukaryota; kingdom Metazoa; phylum Arthropoda; class Insecta; order Coleoptera; family Scarabaeidae; genus Melolontha; species Melolontha melolontha. The sequence goes on along the minus strand of OW285237.1, from coordinate 140,999,286 downwards.
ATATAATTGTAGATATCTTGTACTCGCTACTGTTGAATTTCGGTTCGAAGAATAAAAAATACTTATCATATCTCGTTTCTCTTCGTTAGTGTATGACATTTTTGTATTATTAATGAACAATAAATGAAATGTTTGACAGATTGAAATTCCAAAGGCTACCTTATTTAATCCTATAATTTATTCTTTCAAATAAAAACTAATATCAAAAACTATAGTTAGCATGTAGTACATGGTTGAAATCAGAAAAAAAAACTCTTTCTGAAGATGTCTAAATCCAATATGGCGCCTATAAGAAATTAGATAGTTGATGATGGCCAGAAAGAAACGAAACGTAGTATAAAATTTAGAGTACACCACTGGATAGAGGTTTAGAAATGGCCACTAGGATGTGTTTTTATATTTTCTCTACAAGGCCAAATGTCGGTGCTACAGGTAAAAGAAGAAAATGGGGTTTTCGCTTTTTTTTTTAAATAACGAAGGTCATTTGTCACAGGTCCATTTTCTTTACGGATTTATAACAAACACAAAATTTAACAACTTTGCCAAATTTAAACCTATACTCTATCTCCAATAATAAGAGAGATCCCCATGGTGAGGGCCGAAAATGAATCAGCCTGTATATACAGGTGTCACACAAAAAACGCCCCAAGCTGTAACTACTATTTATATTTCGATTCTCATGCGACAGGTACCAAATGAAACTGTTTGATGAGTACTATATTTGAGGCTATTTTTACTTTTTTCCAGCGCTATCTTCAATTCCTAACGATTGTCAATTTTTTTTTCAAATTGCACGGTACATATTTTTTGCATAATTGGATAGAGATTTCTTTTCTGAATCCATTGTTGTACAATACATTCATTTTGATTGTAAATTTAGATGAGAAAAAAATAATTAAAACGCTTTCCGAACATTCTCTTAAAGTCACTTGTGTTATACTGTAGCGTGTCATGAAAAAATAAGTGTAAAAAATAACGCATTGCCCATATGTAACTAATTTTAATTTACAAAGAAAAACAAATAACAAAACTAAAAAATAAATTCAAAACTAAAAAATTTTACAAATATTGTTCGAATTGATTACCGTCATGCTCAATGCAATATTGGCATCTCCTTTATAACACCATGGGTGGCATTTAATACGATATTGTTAGGTATTTTCTAATAAGTTTCAATTATTCGGTTTCGTAAATCGTTTACGTTCTGTGGCACTGTTAAATAAACTAAATCTTTGTGATATCCCCAAATCAAAAATCTAGAGGCCTAAGATTAGGTGATCGCGTAGGTCCATATGTGCTAATCCATTCCTCATTAAAATTTCTATTCAACCACAGAGTATTTATTTGTGCATTATGGGGAGTGGTACTGTCTTGTTGAAAATATACTTCACGCAGTTTCGCAAGCGGTAATTCATCCAAAAATCTTTCAACATCTTCGCTTAATAGTTGGTGATACCTTAGTTGATTTAAGGAACCGTCCTTAAAAAATGGCTAAGTCAAGCGGTTTCCAAGTAGGCCACACTGAACATTACAGCTAAAACGACGGAAATGATTGTCAACGACATATCTAGGGTTTTCTTGGCTCCATTGGCGATGAATGTTGCGGTTAAAAATTCTATAATTAGTGAAATACATTCATCTATCCAAATAATTTTGCGATAAAAAAACCAGCCTTGTTGCAAAGTTGTTAAGTAAAAATTACAAAACCCTGTTCTTCGAATTGGATAATCTATTGCTTGCACTTTTCGGGCAATGTATGGCTTAAATTTGTGTTTTTAACTATGTTCGCAATTTCGCGAACAGAGGTTTTGGCATTTTCTTCAACAGCTAACAAAACGTCCAGTTCCACGTTTTCAGAAAATTTCCTGCGCATTACTTTCGGTTTCTTGAAACATCCAAATTTTCTTCAAGGCGGCTAAACTTACGACGTTCTGGAACTTCTCTTTCCGGAAAACGTTCCAGGTAAATTCGCAACGCCTGATTAGAGTTTTTATTACATACCAAATAAACTTGTAGCAGTCAGTAACTTGATTGAAATTCATGGTTTATTTCAAAAATGTCAAAATATGCTTGCTTAGTAAAGAAAAGTCAAAGATGATAGTTATATGTGCGTAATGCGTTATTTTTCCATCGCACACTGCAGTATAACACTGGTGACTACGAAAATATACGGACAGTGTTTTAATAATTTTTTTCTTTTAATTTTTTAACTGAAATTGATGTATTGCACGGAAAAAAATCTATCCAATAACGAAAAAAATATATACCAAGGAATTTGAAAAAAAAAGTTAACAGTCGCTAGAAATTGAAGATGGCGGTGGAAAATAGTAAATGTAGCTTCAAACATAGTATTCATCAAAAAATTATTTGGTAGCTGTTTCATGAAAATTGGATTGTAAATAACAGAGTTGCAGCTTTGGGCGCTTTTTGTGTAACACCCGGTATATACGTATGCATTTAAAACGTAAATCATATTTTACTTACAGCAACCGACATAACAGATTCTTGTCTCATTTTCATAGCATCTTTTCCTTTATGTACATCGTCTATGGGCTTTTCAGCAGTTTCATCAGCAGCTAGCAGCATTTTTGTGAAATCTGTCTTCGAATGTGATAGTTCGTCGAATGTTCCTTGGGCTTCTATTCTACCCTAAAATAGCAACGACAAGTTAAGAACAAATAACAAACTATATTTCATTTGAAATACGTACGTTGTTGAACACAATGATCACATCAGCTCGTTTTAAATATTGCAATTGATGAGTTACTAGGATTCTAGTTTTAGATCCTAAGTAATTCATAATACATTCTTCGAATAAATGTTTGCCAACATGAGTATCAACAGCAGAGAGAGGATCATCGAGTAAATAGATGTCAGACTTTCGGTATACCGCTCTAGCTAAGTTAATCCTAGCCCTTTGACCACCACTTAGTGATACCCCTCTCTCGCCAACCAGTGTTGTGTCACCATAAGGAAATTGTTTAAAATCTTTTTCTAGAGCGCAAACTTTTATTACTTTATTGTATAATTTTTTGTCGTATTCTTGTCCGAATAAAATATTTCCCCTAACAGTGGATCCAAATAACCAAGGCTCTTGCGACGCGTAAGAAATATCACCACCTACACTAATTTTTCCTGTATCAGTTGGTAATTCACCAAGAAGTAATTGAAGAGTTGAACTCTTTCCAGCGCCCACAGGTCCTATTAAGGCACATAGTTTACCAGCGGGTACATTAAAATTGATGTCATTTAATTTTCCAGACACATCTGACCATTTTGCATTCACTTCTGTAACTCGAATAGACTTGTCACCCGTATTAACAATATTCGATTCTTTCACTTCTTCTAGTAATAAAAATTCTGATAAGCGTCTTATCGATACCAGACATTCTGCAGACATTTGTATTGCAAGTGGTAAGAAGATGGCCATACCCATTTGAAGCAAATTAAAATAAGGATTTAAAGTGAACGTAATATCGGATGTCAATTCATTTCCGGTTAAGACGAATGTTATTAAAGTAAGGTAAAGGGTAGTTCTTTCAATGAAGACCATGGAACTCATGAAAACTGCGCGAACATAATTAGCATTTCTGACCATTTTGACTTCGTTTAGTCGTGCCATGCCGACTAATTTTTCGAAGGGTTTCTCCCATGCGTACATTTTGATGACTTGAATTCCTGATACGATTTCATTCATTAAACGGACCCTAATATCAGTCCTGCCGGCTACTTTCGCTCGAAATTTCGAAGATAGCTTACCCATAAGTACTGAAATTTTAAATTATCCAAATATTAAGAAGCTATATATAATATTGTACGTTGTACTTTGTCAAAACTATAGCAACAAATAATAGTAGCTATAAGAGATCAACGTAAATTTTTCTACTCAAGACTGACGACATACGAGGGTAACTATTTATGTATCCGGAACTAGCAACACTATATGTACTCTGAACATATTGTCATACGGACGGTATTTATGTTGTTTACAGTGACTTGAAAATTTCATTTCAGTAAAAAAAATGGAACTTGTGAAACTTTTCGTGCGATGATTTCCGATGTGGATTATTTCAACAACAGTTCACTTACTTCGACATTTGTCGATAAAGGACCATTCAAAACCACTATAAATAACTGGTTTAGTCAATTCAATCGCGGTCGTCATTCGCTCATGGACGAATTTAGAGGACATCCACAATTGGTTATTGTGGTTGAAAACATCGATGCTGTGCGCGAATTGATAACACAAGATCGTCATGTGACATGTCATGAGATTGAGGCATTAATGCAATATCCTATGTATGACAAGCATACATAGGATATAGGATATTGCATGAAATTTAGTAGCGAAGAATATTTGTTCGTATTGGATCCCGCATAATTTGGCAATTGCTGAAAAAGCTCGAGTCGATTGGTGCAAAAAATACTCAAAACACACTATCGTAGTGCGTCAAAAGCAGTACATATGAGGATGAATCAGTATATAAGTCGCAAATGTCAGTTTTCCTCATACCATTTGTAAATTACGCGAGCATTTTGTGCCAGCATATGGCAGCATATGTATGCTTCTTGTAGAGGCTGCGTGGCGGCACGATGGCGGGTGTGTTGCATGACTGTACACGAGAGGAACAGCGTGTGGTTGTTCGTTTTTTTGGGGGCGAAAGGACTGTCCACAGATGAAGTGCATCGCGAAATGCGTCCCTTGTACGGTGATATTGTTTCTCATGGAAAGCTGTGTTCAATCGGATATAGGACTTTAGCAAGGAAAGGCAAAGCATCAGAAAGGACCGTTCCGGACGTTCTGCGGAGGTGTCAACTGAATACACAATACAGCATGTGGAACAAATCATTCGCAATGATCGGCGTGTAACAATCGATGACGTAGCGCGTGCTATAGGTTGTTCACACGGAACCGCTTACAACATGATGCATGAGCGGTTTCGTGAAGTTTGTTCACGGTGGGTGCCCCACACGTTGTCTGAGGAGCAGAAAATGACGAGAATTACTCTGCCTTGTAGCACCTCACTCGGTACACTGAGGAAGAAGAGAACTTCATACCAGAATCGAAGAGATCTTCCATGGAATGGAAACGTCCCACTTCGCCTATACCCAAAAGGTTCAAGACGATTTCATCTGCCCGCAATGTTATGCTCACCGTGTTTTTTGACATGTAAGGCGACATACTGCAGAAATTTCTGCAGACTGTTAATGCTACGACTGCACCACACTGTGGGAACTCCGCCATTCGCCGCAAGCGCCCTGGACCCCTGACAATGGGAGTGCTTCTTCTGGATGACAATGCCCGCTCTCACCCAGCAGGTGTAATGCAGGAGCTGTTACGAAAATTTTGTTGGGATCGCTTGGAACATCCACCATACAGTCCCGACATGGCCCCAGTGATTTTGATCTGTTCGAACCCCTAACAAATTATTTGGGTGGCCGTCATTTTGAAACTCGTGATGATGTCGCAATCTAAGAGGTTACTCGTTGGCTGCGAGAGCAACCAAAAACCTTGTCGTCGGCTTGCAAAGACTTGTAAAAAGATGGGATAAGTATCTGAATGTACAGGCTGATTATAAGTGAGAGGATAGAAGCAATTGAATGACCAATGTCCCGATAAAACGTTGTGGTGGTCTCAGGTATAGTATGCGTGTTATAACAGCCCCACTATTTGCTTGCTGGATTGCATTCCTCGAGTAGGTGCTCATTATGAGTAGTACATTGTGTCTATTCATTCATAAATTCTATTATGCAGTGGCATATACATATATGTATTTATTGTTCTTGAGATAGTATATTTCCTATTCTCTTCTATAAGGGATTGTTTCTGGTTTCATTTCTTTCAGTGTTATTTGGATACAACTTCTAGTATTTTAAAAAATCCGTTTTATATTGTTATATTGAATATTTATCCTATAATTTTGTATAAATATTTTGTGATGTGGAACGGATATTTTCTATTTTTAAAGACGTTTTAACATCTAACAAAAATAATTTAACACAGGAACACCTTGAATAAATTTTAGTTGTTTATAGTAATGTTTTACACTTTCAATGTTTTACAGAAAATACATAGTTTTGAGTTTTGTTCTTTTTAAATTATTTTTATTCAAAATTCGATACGCAATTCGCTTGTCAGCATTACTTTTGTTTCTTTCAGCAGTAGTTGCTGCCGGTTACCAAACCGTTTATTACATTCGCTCTCTTATCCATTGACAGATACGTATTAACTGCATATGTAGGTATGTGCCACTTATGCAGGTGGCCAAACGTATCAAATTATTCGAAACTCACGGATTGCCTACAGAAGAATCCTATTGCGAATACAAGGCTCTGGCGATTATCTAGAAAAGTGAAATAAATTCCCGCAAGTTACTTTGATTATTATTGCCTCTATCCCATTTTGCGACTTTTATATTGACTCCCCCTCGAAACATCTACACAGGTGACAAACCTTGGATCTATGTGTATGACCCCGAAAGCAAATAGCAGTCGAAGGTGTGGGTGTTCTAAGATGAACCACACCCAACAAATGTTCTTCTCGTAAGAAGTACTGAAGGAGGCAAATGGTTGCCTGTTTTTTTTTTTGGGGAAAAATGGAGATGCGAATTCAGCTGCGAGTAGAGGATCGTAGAACAGTCAACTCTGAATGGTACACAACCATTCGTTTGCCACAAGTCACTATCGATCAATATTTGACCAGTTACATCGAATTGATGAGTCATCCGTCCTATAACCTTAATTTGGCAGCCAATGATTTCCTTTTGTTCCCATACGTGAAGAATAAGCTACGTGGTCAACGATTTTTAACACCAGAAGAAGCGGCTGATGCGTTCAAAATGGATGCTTTGGAGATATCTCAATGGGAATGAAAAAAGTGCTGTGAAAATTGGTTCAAATGTACAAAAGTACATAAATTATCACGAACAAAAAAACATTTTTTAATGTTAATCTTTGTTTCTGTTTGTTATTGCGAATAAATAAATAGTAATCCTTGTATACCTTTAATAATAGAAACAGAAAACTAATCAACTTACATTGAAATATTTGTGTCTTGAAGTATACTTTATAATTGGCTTACAGATTAATAGTATAAACTTTTCTTTTTTTATGTTGTACCTTGGAAGATAACAGTGTTAGCGCCAGTGTGTATCGAAGTGGTATTAAATGGCATTAAAATGTACGTTAATGTTAAGTTAGTTAGGATAATTAAAAATTACTGAAAAACCACTTCCATCAACGGGAACGTACAGACGCGTTTCGCTCTAATTGAAGCTTATCAATGTACGGTATCTCGAAGACAGACATGGCTTTTCAATTCTCTACTCTGTACTTTTCAGTAATTTTTAATTATCCTAACAACCAGTAAGATCGTAATCGCGACGACGTGTGTTATACATGCTGGTACAAACTTGGTTTGTCGGATTGTAGTTATTAATGCATCACATAAGGCGACATTGACATATAAAAATGGGATTTAATATTCATTAATTCTCATTTGCAGTAAGTTCAGAAGGTAAGAATTTAAGTTAGTTGTCAAGCAAAATACGAGGGCTGTTCTCTTTCCACTGATCTTTTCTGACAGGTCATGATATTTTGCTACAAATTTTGTTTGATATTTTAACCTAGTAAATTGGATCAAGCACCTGGTCAAAGCGGCGGGCGGGGCGACACAGCCCTTCTGGAAATGCAGAAGAGCTATTGGTAAGACCTGGGGACTAAAACCAAGTGTGGTACACTGGTTGTACCCAGTAGTAGTAAGGCCAACGATTACCTATGGGGCAGTTGTCTGGTGGAGGAGGACGGAGCTGATATTATCGGTCGACGGCAACCGCCTCCTTGGAGGCCATTGTGAGTCTCCCTCCGTTGAAACTATTTGTGAAAGCGGAGCCCATGGCTGCGATTCTGAGACTGAAGGCGAATGGTGTCCTAATAAGGTTATAGGGGGGCATTCAGATACGATAGGAAGTATACCGGAAGAGCCGATATTACAAATGCCGGCGGACTGTATGGTACCTGAGATTATGTTTAGAGTCAGGCTCAATATATTTATATCAACCAGGGAACAGGGAAAAAGTCGCTGAGCGATTGTGGTGCCGGCACCTGGTACACGCATGGATCACAATCTAATCGGGCCACAGGTGCAGGAATATGCGGAATGTGCAACAGAAGGAAAATATAGTTAAGTCTGGGGAAACATACGGCGGTTTTCCAGACTGAATTGATTGCAGTCGCAGCCTGTGCCGAGGAAATTCGGGAAGCCGGCTGCGCGAACAAAAAATCAACATAATGACTGATAGTTAATAAAGCCATTATGAATCCATTTACCAGGTCTAAACTGATGAACTATTGTAAACAGGTATTTACTGGACTGGCGTACGACAATACTGTGCCATTAATATGGATGCCAGGACATGAGGGAATTAAATGCAATGAGGTAGTCGACGAACTGGCCAAGGAAGGTACTAAAGGGAACTTCATAGGATCAGAATCTGTATGTGGAAGCGCTAAGGATTTTGCTAGAAGGAAGATCTGATCATGGCTAGAAAGAGAACATAAAAAGAAATGGAGGCTAATGGATGGTCAACTCCATATTAAAACACTGCTAAGGGAGCTGGACGGAAGGTTTTTAGCCAACCTAATTCGTAGTAACAAAAAGGAAATTAAAATTATTACCGGGTTAATAACCGTACATTGTCCTTTGAGGAAGCATCTGTGCAGCATGGGCTAGGTTAGCGAGCCCTGGTATAGGAAATGTGAAAAACAAGAGGAAACTAGCCTTCATTTAATATGTACTTGTGAGGAACTGAAAGGACTTAGACAGAAACATTTCGGAAGAGATCTATTAGATGCCACGAGGGTACTCAAACTTTCCCTGCGGAGGATAGTGGCTTTTATCGTGGACGCAAGACTAACAGAGTTGAACTGAGAGATCTATTGGGGGTGGTACAAAGAGCACTGCGCTCAAGTGCCTGGACGTGCTGGCGTCGAACCCAAAACTAGAAGTAGAAGCTTAATGACAATGAAAGTTGAAACATACATTGTGATTAACAATGACTTTTGATCAGAGAAAAAAAATTGATACACTGGAACACCCGCCTCATAGCCCCGATTTATTCTCGGGGGACTAACATATGCTTCGGCTACTCAAGGAGGAATTGGGGGCACACCGTTTTTAAGACAACCAAGGTGTAGAGTCGTTACGACCTACTTTATTCTTCGACGGATTAAAAAACTTCCAATGTGGTAGGAAAAATGTGATAATAAAAGTGGCGGTTATGTAGAAAAAATAAGATCTATTCAAAATTTTTTTTACTATAATCATAAATTTAATAAAAAAAGCTCTATTTATATTTCATCCACACTCGTATCTTAGAAATAGTGTGTTGGGTTTATTAGTTGAAGATGCTTAAAATCTTATATCTCTAAATTACATTAAGTTTTCCGTTGTCGGCATCTTTATCAAACTTATAAAGTTCATTGTAGTTTTGTGCGAAGTCTGTGCTCAGAATAGAACGAGTTTTATTAAGTACGAAAGTGTTGTTGTGTGAATGCCTTCAGAAATCTAAATTTCCGCATTCGAAAACTTCCTATTTTAATATTTTCCAAAATTATCTGTAGGCAATTACTTACTTTGGACAGGTAACGTTAGTAGCAGCATGCTTAAGATACCAGCTAAGGCCGCTACCTCAACTATATACCACATGAACACTGAAACTACTATAACCTGAATTGGTGCTATCCAAAAGTAATGAAGCGCCACTGCAGCGAAGTCAAAACGATTCACGTCATTTGCTAAGAGATTTACTACTTTTCCTGCAGCTGTTTCACCCAGAGATTGCTTGCTTAGTCTTAGCATCTACAAATATATAGAGTTGTGAATATAAATTCATATAAATATTTTGGTATTTATACTTTTCTATAGACTAGGGTTGAAACAGATACCCTGACACGCATACCAATCGACATTTGACCAAGATTAGTGTGATGTTGAATGAATGCATTTAAAATTACTATAACTACTAATACTAAACCAGTCATATACTTCATCAATGTCGGATCGCTAACGTCTTCCCTGCCAGTAAACAGACGAAGTAGAAATCCTAGAACTTGTGGTTGAAATACTCTAAAACACAAAAAGTAGAATAAATAGTTGTATGATTGGTTCAGGCTAATAATCGATGTATGTAGTAGAGAGTACCTATTAATAATAATAGTTAATTTGTTTCGAATAGGCGAATCCAAATAAAGGAAATCACATAAAATGTAAATATAAAATAAAAGAGAATAGATGCATCAAAATAATTCAAATATTCTTAAATCCTAAAGTATAATGTATCCGGAAATATACCGTTTATTATACAGGGATTACATGAAATAACCCGACGTACGTACGTACGCTAATATATAATAGATACGTAAGACAATAATTCAAATCTACAAAAAAAATTATTCCATCGAATCTTTTATTTTTGCGAAAATTTAACAAACTTTTCAAATTCGATCCTGTATTCAGATTGACTCTAAATAAATAGAAATTATATGCTTATGCTGTAGATTCGTTGCTGTAGATACGTTGTAGATTCAACAAATAAATAAGCATTTATTTGTTCAAATCACCAAAAAATTCCCTTCACATTTCGGTAATGTAATAAATACGTCTTTGTGTAAAAAGTTTTATAGATATGTATCACTTGTATTTATTCATACATTTTCTTATGCATCAACTGTTCGGTTGTTATGTCAATAGCCCGGCTTTTGTAGCACCTCGAAATAATACAATATCGAGTTTCTTTGAAACGGTATAAGAGTTTTGTGGTAATATGGAATTTGTAATTTTTAGTTGTCTTAATATTAATTAAATTCACGTCAGGTTCTATTTGCCTCGTTTTTTAACAACAATTTCTTTATCCTAAAAAGGGCAAATTTGTGTGAAACAGGTGGAATGCTTAAAGGAGATGTTTGATCAGTAAACTTTCAAAGTACAAGCTTTAACACGGCCCGGTCTTCATAGATATGGGCCACAGTTTGAAAAACACGTTGCCAAAGATCGTCTTTCACGGCCACGGCCTTCATAACTTGGATGCAATTTACCGCGATCTCTCAATCTGTACACGGTTTATAGAATCAAATCATTTGATGGATATCTTCGGTTCGAAAACCGTCTTTTATAAATACACCTAGTAGCTCTAACATTTCCACTTGTTTCACCCTATAGTAAGACGATATCTGTTAATTGGTGATTTTAATAAGTCGTACTTCACGGGAGTTGATAACAGACTGATTTCTGACTTACAGTATGCATCATCGCATTTAAAACTCTCACCATTACGCTTCAGTAGGGATAGCCCTGCAACTATAAAGGAATACTAAATTTACCAGAGTCGGATCAAACCACGCGCATTTATTAAATTTTTTTTTTCTTTGATCTCGTTCGAGATAGGGTTTTCGTGCATGAGTATTTTATGCTTAATATTATTACAACTATTACATATTAAAGCATGCCGGCGTATTTCGTTTACACACTGTATAAGCGGCGAATAGTTTTAAGCTAAATCAAGTACCTGGAATTCCGACTGTAGGTTGTCGGCATAACCACACACAGAACCGTACTCAAACATACATATTACCACTATTTTATAATATTTAAAGCTACAAAATAGGGATATTGAACATAATTTGATATTCACTAATCATTTCAAAAATATTCGTGAAATTTTATTATGTGCACGTACACTCTGCATTAGAATTTTATTAACTTAATGACTTTTTAATTAATACATCCAAATTTAAACTAAGACCGCTCCTGGTACACGAATGTCTCTCTTTTTGTTACGGTTAGACTTTATACTGCGCTAATTACGGCGGAATGAATAGGATTTAAATTTTACATAAAAGCCAACGGTCTATTTTCGGATACGCCATAAAAGTCAAACAATTTGTAATTATCTACATGTAAAATCTAAGCTATTACAGCATTGTACATAAAGTTAGATATTTTAAGTTATTGTACATGCAAAAATTGGCGAGTTTAACTTAATATTTGTTCTACTTGTTGAACACTAAAATATATTACGTAGCCTTGAATTTGAACTTGGCACCCGAAAGTTTATTTGGTTCGAAAGATATGTGCAATCGATTTTATTGTGTAATAAATTGTATAAAAAGTTAATATGTACCACCACTTGTAGTCTTTTATCAAACGATACTATATCAAACCTAATAAATATACCTATACTATAGCCGTTCATTTAATATATCATTTGCTAAATTAATTAATTAGAGCGATTAATTAATTGGTTAGAGCGACGGTCCAGCAAACCGTAGACTTGGGTTTAAGTCCCAACGTGGACAAAATTTTTCAAATAAGTTTCGTATGATTTGCGTTGCAATTTGTAGACAGCAATGTTTACATTCACGTTTACCTCGCAAAATAACATACTGTAACGTTTGTCTTTTCGGGTTCTTAAATAAAACTAACAATAACTTTAGACACACACACTATATTAATATTTAAAACGTATAAAACTAACTATTAACAACAATAAGTACATTTATGTATTCTATATTTATGTAACTATATTTATGTGTACTTCGCGAGACTGTAGGATTCAATGAATCTCTACATCCCTTCCTCGACGGCTTATATATCAATGGGAACGTTTGGTCTAGAATGCTCCAAATCTGTCGCGAAAACGTCCAGAGCGATGACACGCCTCGCGTCATCGAATGAGTCATTACAATACTAATTTGAAAATATTTAAAATATTTAATGTAACAGCCGAAAACTATATACATTACATTACATTGCCCCCTTCTTAAAAATGAAGTTTCGTCCCGAAACATGTCATGCTTTGGTCTCCTCAAATGATGACGAAATCGACAGGTAGGGCCTTTGTTACATTGCGACGTCATATCGAAATAACAGTCCACGGTCTTATCTTGCCTGGATGGACAGGAATATTCAAGCTGGTAACTGCATACCAGAATTTCCATACCAGTATGTCGGAAGATTACTTCCAACATGCTCCTTACAATTCTCCAGTCCATGCGGTCCAATCCACAACCCAATTTTGGAACTGCCAATTTCAGAATGTCTTGTTGTAACATTTGTTCGCGTAAGTGGGTCAGGGCCTCCCATAAGGCTCGATAGGTTGGCTTTAGGCTCGACAGTTCTTTCGTGACCAAATAAAATATGGGCTGTCCTTCATTTATTATTTGGAGACTCTTCCCAATTGCTGGTCCCTGCTGCCTTAGCTTTTCGATTCTGCCAAATCTCTCTTTAAATTCCCAGGCGATTCCTTTGGCCATTCGTAGATCTCGGGCTACGCAATGAGCAAGCGCGTAGTCTGGCGGCACCGTGAACAAATCCTGCTGTTTCTCGATGGTTACCCCAAATCGAGCTTTTCTCGAACCAGAATACTCTTGCATAAAGTCTTCGAAGGTTAGTTCATGGTATTGGCTATCCAATCGGCGCAAGTCAACGGTTTCGTCATTGTCTCCAGAGTATGGGGCTAATCGATTAAAATGTACGACTCTTGGCTTAGTGTGAGGTGTTCGCCTGATGCGGTATATTACATCGTTGATCCGCTTCAACACCTCGTATGGCCCCTCCCAATTCTTTTGAAGTTTTGGAGATAGGCCCCGTCGACGTTGTGGATTATACAACCAAACTCGATCGCCTTCATGGTAACCACTCTTCTCGGCGTTGATGTCATAGCTCTCTTTCATTCTGTCACTAGCATCTTGGATATTATGTCTGACTTGTTCATGGATATTATCTAGTCGTCGTCTGAGCGTGCTGACATAATCTTCTCCGGCAAGATCTTCACCAGGCTTGCTCCCAAACTTTAAATCACAGGGCAATCGGAGTTCCCTCCCGAATAGCACGTTTGCTGGTGATTGGCCTGTTGTCTCTTGAACGGAGGCCCGATACGCCATTAGAAATAATGGTAAATGTTCGTCCCAATCTCTCTGGTGTTCGGAGACCACTTTGGATAAGTGTCTGATCATGGTCTTGTTCATTCGCTCTACCATCCCATCTGATTGTGGATGCAAGGGAGTTGTTCTCGTCTTCCGTATGCCCAAAAGTCCACACATCTTTTCGAATAGACTGGACTCAAAATTTCGCCCTTGATCGGAATGAAGTTCCAAGGGTACACCAAAACGGCTGACGAACTCCTTCACAATCACGTCTGCTACAGTTCCAGCTTCTTGATTTGGTAGAGCATATGCTTCAACCCATTTGGTAAAGTAATCCATGACAACTATTATGTATTTATTTCCTTTGCTGCTTTCTGGAAAAGGACCGGCGGCGTCTATGGCGATCCTTTCAAATGGGCTTCCTACATTATATTGCCGCATGGGTGCACGTCGACGCCTCTGGGGACCATTGCTTCCGGCGCAATTTGCACACTTTCGGCACCATTCTTTCACATCTCGTGAACAATTCACCCAGTAAAATCTCTGGCGCACCTTCTCCAGTGTTTTATGGACTCCAAAATGTCCCCCAGAAGCACCATTATGGAGTTCTCGCAATACCTCTGGTATTCTTTTCTTGGGAACCACCATTTGCATCTTGCGCTCCCTTCCATCGTGATTTTCGACCTCACGTCCCAGGAGATCGTCATCCATGGTTAAGGAATCCCATTGTGCCCAGTATGACTTCAATTCTCGTGAATAGGAAGCAATTTCTTGCCAGGTCGGTCTTTGCCCATTTCTTTTCCAAGCCCTGAGGACTGCAAGATCCGGATCAGCTTCTTGATCCGCGCGCAAATTGTCAGGTTGCCATTGGTCATCAACAACGGTGGTTCGAAGAGCGTTGGCCGATTTGTCTTCGATTCTGTTGCAATGTCGACAGTCTTCTGGACAGGGCCTTCTGGAAAGGGCGTCTGCATTTTGATGTTTGAGGCCTGCTCTGTGTTCAATGACAAAGTCGTACTCCTGTAGCCTCTCAATCCATCTAGCTACTTGACCCTCTGGATTCTTGAATTGCAAGAGCCACTTTAAGGCGGCATGATCAGTGCGGATCAGGAACTTCTGCCCATACAGGTACTTGTAAAAGTGCTCAATGGTCTTAACTACTGCCAATAGTTCTCTCCTGGTTACGCAGTAGTTCCTCTCTGGTTTGGACAGGGTCTTGCTGAAGTATCCAATGACCTTTTCTTGGCCATCTTGGATTTGAGAGAGCACGCCACCAATCCCGACGTTACTGGCATCCGTATCCAAAACAAACCTCCCAGATGGCAGCGGATAGTTCAAAACGGGTGCACTGATCAACGTACCTTTTAACAACTCAAAGGCCGCTTGGCATTCGTTGTTCCAATTGAATGCTCGATTTTCTGTTAGGCGAGTAAGTGGTTTTGCAATGTTGGAGAATCCAGGAACGTAGCGTCGATAATATGTGCATAATCCCAAAAAGCTTCTTAGCTGATGTTTGTCTTTGGGTACCGGCCATTTTTCCACAGCTTTTACTTTTTCTGGATCCACAGCAATTCCTTTTCCGGAAACCACATGTCCAAGGTAATTTACCTCCTTGCGGAAAAGGTGACACTTCTTTGGACTTAATCTCAGGTTGGCATCTCGCAACCTCTGGAATACTACTTCCAAATTTTTCATGTGATCTTCAAAGGTCTTCCCTACCACAATCACATCATCGAGATATACCAGGCAGGTATTCCAAGACAATCCCCTCAGTACAGTGTCCATGAGTCGCTCAAAAGTAGCTGGGGCGTTACACAGTCCAAATGGCATGACTGTAAATTGCCAGAGTCCTGCACCTAAACTGAAGGCAGTCTTCTCTTTGTCATTGGGATCCATTCCCACTTGCCAATAACCGCTCTTTAAGTCGAGAGTGGAGAACCATTTTGCTCCTGCCAAGGTGTCTAGCGTATCGTCTATTCTTGGGAGAGGATAGCTGTCCTTTTTGGTCACACTATTCAAACGACGATAGTCCACACAGAATCTGGTAGATCCATCCTTCTTCCTGACAAGGACCACTGGTGAAGCCCATGGACTATTCGATGGTTCAATTACTCCTTGGCCTTCCATATCTTGTATAATTTGCTTGGCTTCCTCACGTTTTGCCAGAGGTAACCTCCTTGGTCCTTGTCGAATTGGACTTGCATCGCTGGTATTTATTTTGTGCATTACAATATTGGTTCTTCCCTTCGTACCTGTTTCAGTTTCAAAGACGTCTTCATAATGTTTGATTAGGTCCTTAACTTGACTTTGTTCCTTCTTGCTCAATCCTTGACAGGCGGAGTCGATTATCTTGGACAATTTCTCAGGAACCTGCACGAATCCATTCTTCTTCGCCTCTATGCGATGAACGACGGCCGACACTGGCGAACACCACCCCAGAATAGTACCCTTCTTCAATGAAACAGGGTAATGGTTCACATTCATTACCCTTATCGGTACAGTCTTCTGAGTCTTAACCAGCATTTTGGCAACTACTATTCCTCGGCCCACCTCGTCATCATCAGCCTTTGGTTCCAACATTGTAACATTTCCGTCCAAATAATCACCTTCCATACACGCCGTCAAAAATGTCTCACTTCTTGCATCCAGAACAACATTCTCTGCAGTAATTACTTGTACACTCCCACAATTTTTCCCATGAAGAAACAATTCCTCATTATTTATTTTTAAAGTGCCTTCTTTCATGTTTAACTGGAAGCCGTAGGTGTTCATGATGTCTAATCCCAAGATTATCTGTTCTTCTATGTCGGCTACGAGAACACGATGTCGGATTGATGTTGGTCCTATGACAAAATTGACATCTACTTCACCTTCCACAGAAGCTGCTTCTCCAGTAGCTGTCCTTAGTCTCCATTTGCTAGAACGTAATTCTTTATTCCTGGATATTAAATCGGGTCGTACAATGGTTTTCGTCGATCCCGTATCTAGCAAGCAAGCATAGGTCTTTCTCTCCATAACAGCGTCCACATACAGGCCGTTGGTTTGATGTTGCAGGGATGCGACTTGGCCAGGCGTCTTTGGGGCTTCCTGATGCTGGATCGATGATTGCCCTCGCTCATCGATCCGCTTTAGTTTTTCCTGCTGCTCAGACGATGCTTTCTTGGTCACCTTACCACATTTACTCCGAACGTGACCAATCTCTCCACAATTCCAGCATCGCAGTACTCTTTTATTTGATTTGATCTGGTTTAGAACTCTACTAACCACCTGCTCCATGAACTCCTCATTTTCCTGCTTGTCAACAGTGCAGACACGAGCATGATTCCGAGAGGCTTGCTTTGCAGTCTCAAACTCAAGCGCGTGTGCCAAAGCATCGATCAAGGTTTTCGGTCTTGCCAACCTTAATGCTTGCTGCGTATCAATATCCCGGAGACCATCTATGAATGTCTGGACCGCTAGGTGTTCCATGAAATTATCTGGTGCCATCGGATATGCAAGTCGAACTAGACGAGCAATATCTGCCTCAAATTCCTGAAGATTCTCGCCTTTCTTCTGTGATCGATTCTTCAGTTGGGTATGGTATACTTGCTCCAAATGCGCATGGCCATATCTCATCTCCAAGCGTTTAATGAGTTGAGAATAATCTTTACGTTCCTCAGGAGGCAATGTCTGCAAAATATCACTAGCATCACCCCTCAATGCTATGACTAAAGCAGTCGCCTTCTCGGCAGAAGACCATGCGTTTGCTTCTGCGGCCGCTTCGAATTGCGTCAGGTAAGTTGCCCATGACGTCTTTCCATCAAAGGTTGGTGGCTTGATTCTGGTCTTTGAAATAGTCACAAATTCTTCTTTTATTTCGATGGGCCGCGGTATAACTTCTTCGTTGACCTGCCTGGGATCAGAATGACTCATGGTAGCGGGTAATTTCATCTCAATCATTATTGCCTCTAAAAGTCTAGAATGTTCTCCAATTTTCTCTTCTACAGCTGTGAAAACCTCTTCTTTTAACGCTTCTGATTTTTCCGCTAGTCGCTGTTCTAGAACTTTTTCGAAGTTTCTAGAATTTTCTAGTAATTTCTTTTCTAGATTTTTCTCGAGGATTCTAGCGGTTTCTAGGTTTCTTTGTTCCATTTGTTCTAGAGTTTTCGCTAAGTTTCCAGAAGTTTCCAGGTTCTTCTGCTCCATTTGTTGCATTTGAGTTTGTGAATCTATCAGATGCTGTTCCATATTTCTCGCACTATCCAGATTCTTCTGTTCCATTTGTTCTAGAGTTTTCGCTAAGTTTCCAGAAGTTTACAGGTTCTTCTGCTCCATTTGTTGCATTTGAGTTTGTGAATCTATTAGACGCTGTTCTAGTTTCATAAACAGCGAATTCACGTCAGCATCTCCGCCTGGAACTTGAAAGACATAATTCTCTGGATCCTCGCCTTCTTGGATCAACACATTGCGAAGCCGTTGCTGGAGGATCGACTTTTTGCCAGTTGTATCCTCATCCCTCTCTTCTAATTCTCGTTTTAACTCGGACACTTTTAATTCCGTGAGTTTCATTCTATTAGCCATCACGATATTTAAAATAATGTCTTTCCGCACTGTATATTTATTTAAACGAATACTTAATTAACACTTAATTGTCTACTTAGTTTATTATTTATTAATTAGTCCACACCTGACACCACTGTAACGTTTGTCTTTTCGGGTTCTTAAATAAAACTAACAATAACTTTAGACACACACACTATATTAATATTTAAAACGTATAAAACTAACTATTAACAACAATAAGTACATTTATGTATTCTATATTTATGTAACTATATTTATGTGTACTTCGCGAGACTGTAGGATTCAATGAATCTCTACATCCCTTCCTCGACGGCTTATATATCAATGGGAACGTTTGGTCTAGAATGCTCCAAATCTGTCGCGAAAACGTCCAGAGCGATGACACGCCTCGCGTCATCGAATGAGTCATTACAATACTAATTTGAAAATATTTAAAATATTTAATGTAACAGCCGAAAACTATATACAATATATATACATATATATATATATATATATATATATATATATATGTATATATATATATATATATATGATAAACGTAATGCCAATGAGAACTCATAATTATTGAATTCTCACAAACATGCCATTGCCGCTTTAATTCGTTTCATCAATTTCTACACATGACAAAATCACCTTTGTCTAAGAATGTAGCCGCAACGTGTCACGGCGTCAACCGTCCAGGTTGTCCGGGAAAATGAAAAAATGTGTGAAAGTCGTATCCATCCGGGATGTGTAGACATCGATGTTTCATAGTCATTACTAATTGTCAATACACCTTACCCAGAAATAGATACGACTTTCATTTCCATACTGCGTGTATATATACTTATGATGATAAACGTAATGCCAATGAGAACTAATAATTATTGAATTCTCACAAACATGCCATTGCCGCTTTAATTCGTTGCATCAATTTCTACAAATGACAAAATCACAATTCTTCATATATATATATGTATATGTATATATATATATATATATATATATATATATATATATATATATATATTTGTAATAATGCTGTCTGATGTGAATAAGTATAAAATGATGTTGTCAATAAATGGATATTGATATAAATATTAAGTTTTTAATAATTAAATTTATTTATCTCAGTAATCAGCTGATCTATGGTGTCAGTCCTTACGTCTATTCAGATGGGGTGGCGAGCAATCATAAACTTTGAATATTATACATGAATAAAGAAATACTACAAATAGGTTTTAAAATCAGAAAATATTTATTAAAGTATAGAAATCTATAGGTATACTTAGGGATTTTTTGTTTCTGTTTTTTTATATACAAAATTTAGTAACGATTTTATGGTTTTCAAACTATGTTTTCCAAAGTATTTGGCATCAATACACTTCTACAAATTCTTGTACCAACTTGCAAAGTATTTTTCCACTCTGAAATTTGTACTTCCGACGCCCGTGTTTGGACTCTTCAAGAGTTGCTTTAGGCGGCCAAAAGTTATTTGAAAACAAACATAAATTACAAGGTGATAAATCATGTGAATACAGACAATGAGTCATATTAATTCAACATTTTTACTAGCTAAAAAAATTAACAATTTGATTTGCTGAGCGAGAGCTGGTGTAGTCATGATGAAGAATAATTCGCTGATTTTGATTATTTCTTCTTACTTTATGGATGACTTTCGGGCAGCAAATTGCAGTATAACAATTAAGAATGATTCGATTCTTTAAAGTTACAGTTGCTATATGTCCAGTAAAACCGAAGAAACACCAAACCATTTGCTTCGCAGCACTGCATGTATGAGCAATTTTTGTAGGTTTCAACACGCTCTGGAAAACACAAAGGAAGGATTGTTGTTTACTTTCAGAATCGTACAAATTAAGTTTCGTCACCAGTAACTATGTAGACTAAATTTGAACGATCTCGATTAAATTTTTTAATTTTTTTTTCACTATTTGACACGACCTTTTGAGATTCAGTTAAATTGTGTGAGATTCAATGATTGCAAAGCTTCTATACGTTCAAATGTTCATACCAAATCGTGTGTATTACTTTCTTGTCAATTCCCAAGGCTGTGTCAATTTTACGATATATTGCATGCCGATTTCATTCAATTATTTCACGCACAATGTCAACATTTGTGACAGCAGCAG
Source organism: Melolontha melolontha (assembly GCA_935421215.2). Lineage (NCBI taxonomy): Eukaryota > Metazoa > Arthropoda > Insecta > Coleoptera > Scarabaeidae > Melolontha > Melolontha melolontha. The sequence continues at coordinate 140,978,668 of OW285237.1, read as the reverse complement.
GTGTCGATCGGCGAAAATTTTCCCCTAAGAGTGGCGTGTTCACGCTAAAATTCGGCAAACTAACTGTACACATTATTGGTGAACGGTTCTCCATTCTCAAAAACTAAATCAAAACGATCAATACATTGTTTCGGCGTTAAAACACATTTGAAATTATAAAAAATCGTGGCTTGTGTTTCACGCGAATGTAAATGTAGTGTAAACAAAACTAGTTCACTTAAGTACGATTTTCTAACTGAATTATTAATTAGAAATTTTAAAGTTTGCGAATATTGCAGTTAAAAGATGCGGACACCATTTAAACTACAAGATGCCAGAAATTTCCCATCCATTCTCGTATTAACATAACAGATTTAAAAACAATCAATTTCACATAGGTAATGACTGGCAATATCTTTTTTCAGATTGCATTAATGACATTCCACCATGGTTATTGTGACGAGGGTAAGTACAAGTTCGTTTAACTAGAGATTTTAACATTTTTGTTTGTGATACTCTTAAAAATAATTTCTTGAAAATTTTAATTAATCAGAAAATATTGTATATTCCTAGCAATAATCTCTTAAATTACTGTAGATCCGCATAGTTGTAGCTGTTATAGCATATACGGGAGAAAATTGCGGCTATGAAAGAGAAGAAAAAGTTTTTAATTTTATAACTTTCTTCTTTAGCATTTAATTTCGGAAATAATATTAAGTGGACCCAGGTCAAAATTATAAAATGAATATTTGTATCTCTCAAATTCTTATTTATTTTTGGCGGCTCAAACAGTTTTCTGACTAATAATTGGTAAGGAAAAGCCTCTTACTTCATATCGGACTTTTGAAATTCTCCATTTCTTCTTTGTTGAAATCTGTCGTGTCGCATTTTCATTTCGCATAATTAGCAAAATCTACTACTATTGATTTTTCACTAGCAAAGAAGGTAAAGTCGTAATTTATAATCAATTTATTATTCGTATATCCCTCTTCTTCTTAATGTTTTCCATACTTCCTTCCTTGTATTTGCGTCGAAAGTTTTCTCTAGAACTATGAAAGCTATTGTACCACTCGGTTCCTATAAATTCTTTATTCAGTCTTTTCCAATCATATTATGTCAGTTATCAATAGCGCCCCGCGAACAACGCAATATCGGTCTCTAATTTAAAACTCATTAATAGGAAGCGTTATGGTTAACCATACGATATATCTAGTACGATTTCTTCGAAGCTAAGCCATTGTACGGCTTACTAAAGATAGCGTACGAACGATTTGGTAGGCCCGATATAAGCAGAAAAAAACCATTAAGGCAGCGTTCTCATATATATAAATGCTGGAACATATTTGTATATGTAAGTGTGTCTTACTGAATTTTGTGTCTATAGGCATGTTTTTATTCATAGTCACGAGCATAATTAATTAATTATTATTGTAATTATTATTATTATTATTGATGTATGCGCTCCTTTCGGGAGAAAGCGAAAAAGTTGATACACGGCCGCGAGGCAAGCATATCAACCTTTATCCTGCTTAATATGGATGGAAACATTGGTAGAATTATACATGTATATTGAATATAATTTTTTTTGTTTTTTTTTCTTTTCTTTCTCATAATCGACGCATTAGATCGTAGGAGTCGTTTAGTTCGTGTTTTCGGAGATATGGTGTTTCGGTTTGAGATGTGTTCGTGGTTGTTTTTATTATGTATTCTGGCTTAGCACCTTCCGCACAATGTTCGTTGACTCTAGTATGACAATTTTTTGAAACTGTTTATATGTCATAGGATGTATATTTAAGGTCTTTAGAGCCTCATGTAACTTCAGCGGTATTTCTCCTGTAGCACCGATGATGATGGATACTACAATCACTTTGTTTTGGCACCACACTTCTTTAACATCTTGGGCAAGTGGTAAATATTTGTCGATCTTGTCTCTGTGCTTCGCCTGGATATTCGCTGGCGCTGGCACAGAGATGTCTATGAGGTACGTAATGCTATTGTTATGGTCTCGTAACGTGATGTCTGGTCTGTTATGCTGGACGGTTCTATTAGTTTGTATTGTTCGGTTCCAGTAAATCATGGCTTCAGGCAACTCCACTACATTTTTCGGCTCGTACTGTTAATATGGCGTTATTCCAGTGGTTCTATCATACAGTTTGCATATTGCCTGGTGGATCACTTTCGCAACATTGTTGTGGCGTCTGGTGTATTGTTTTGGGGTTAAAATGGAGCATCCGCTGAGTATATGTTCTATGGTTTCCGGTTTCTCGCCACATATTCTGGAAAATATGACGATCATTTTAAAGTGTAAAGGCCACTGTAACAGGCTCGTGGGTGGAGTAATACAATCAATAGCCCATATAGTTAGGTTATGTAAGTACTTGTGATACATTTTATTAATATTGTACAATGACAACATATTGGCAAGTTTGTTACATTTCTTTTTCTTTCTTAATAAATAAAAACAAGTCTGAGGAAGGTCTAAATACAAGACCCAAACGTCACCAAACCAAAATAGTGTTTTTCTACAAAAGGACACCCTAATTCTACACAAGTGTAGTAAGAAATTAATATATATAACGCAGTACTACCCAAAAACTTCCGCAGTTTCAATGTGCGCCATACTTAATCTTACTAATCTTTTTTAATGATCGATAAAAATAAAAGCCTATAAATTCTATTATAGAAACTAATCATAGTCAAAAGCTAAGTCATGCGTATTAGTGATGTATTGTTATCGATTTTTCTAAGTTAATGACTGGGATAATTGCTAATCCTATTCGTATATTCTGACCTCCTTGTTTAATTAATGAATTAAATTCACTTTCGTTAGTGGAATTTGGTTATATAAAGAATTGTATTTAGGTCAACAAATGTACTATTTGTAAATTATGTAATATCTCGTACAATATCATGTACTGTTTATTATTAAATAGAGTTCGATCCAATATTATGTCAAAATATTATTTTCTTCATGCTATTGTATTTTGATTTGTATGTTTTATTCTGTACATTACTATTTGTTTTCCATAATATAACTAATATTTGGATATACAAATTAAATTAAGCGGTAACGTATATCAAAAGGATAGATTAATTACTAATGTAATGTAATAAATATTATCAGTTCTAGTAGGAACAACGAAATTAATATTTGCAACATATAATCATTGGGAATACCGGCACAATATATTTCGTTTGTGAATTATTGAATAAATATGATAAAAGTGAGACAAAAAAACGGGGATGCAATTTGCGAAATTGTTATGACTTTCCTATTTATATCAATTTGTTGTTATATTAATTAAACAATTTATTTCGAACCAATTATAAAAATTAAACAAAATTCGTCTTTAGTTATTATTTGTATAAATAAAATGTGACAACCTGTATAGTTATGTATTAATAATAACGTTATTAATTAGATAATATTTGGAGGTATAAATTAAATTAAATTGTAAAATATACTAATTAGCAATGTAATGTAACACACATTATCAGATCTAGCTGCAACACGAAATTAACATTCTCAGTACGTAATGATTGGAAATTCCGGCGCAAAATATTTTATTTTGAATTATTGAAGAAAACGCAAATCATATACAAATACGATGAAATATAAATTTAACGACATATAAATAGCAGACCCTTCTTTAATTAGAAAAAGATATATTCGCTTCTTCTAATAAAATTATAATAATAGTCGTTGAAACGTTTTTATTATTTGTACAAATCTTGTGAGGTCCGCTCTGAAGACTAGACCTTGTAAACTGGTGATAAAAGCATTGCTACCTACGCGAGAAACAGACGCAACGACGGCGTCTGAAGATGATTGAAAAGTAACAAAGCCGTAGTCGTATCGCACAATGTCTGGTAGCTTCTATTTACTGTGTATGATCTTAGTCAGTGGAGATGTGGGTGACTATAATAAGTATAATAACAGATAGAAAGTAGCGCCACTCAGTTTTGCTTACAGAAGCTCAGCCTGAAAACTGAGGAAAGGGATTGAGCGTCATTCGGCGCATGAGCATACAGACTTCTCAAAACACACGCTATATACTTACTAAGTATTAATACAAAAATGCTGCACAGGATACCTGAAAAGAAATCTCTAAAGGGGAAAAACCAAAGGCAAAGAATAAAAATATCTAGAATCAATTAACTCGTATATTCACGACAAAAAAAAATATTATATTTATAAAAATGTAATATATTAAAGTCTTGACTAACATAAGAATATTGAATTATTTACTTATTATATATATGTATATATATATATATATATATATATATATATATATATATATATATAATTGAAAAGAAATTATCGACCGTGATATATTATCAAAAATTAATTAAAATTCGGGTAAGCGGTCAATTAAAAAACTCCTTTATTAAATTACCCTATATTTCGCGACACTTTGTCGCTTCTTCTGGGGTAAAAAATGTAGAGTTAAAAAATAATAAAATTGACGTACAAAATATAAAAATGATTAATCATTGATTAATATATTTATTATATATTATATTATAGTATATATTTAATATACTATTTTCTATTTTACGTTCGTAATGAACTCATTATGAAACCCAAGACGGTATCGAACTGAGTTTTATTTTAATACGCTTTTTTCATTTTTTAATGTTGGCATTGTTCGGACACAGAAATAAATATCTTATATTCTTAGTTGTTTTATTAGGTATTTTACGTAACGCTAAGAAATAAGTAATTAAATTTCTAGTTTCAAAAATTCTTTTATTGTAAATACCACTACAATATTGTTTCGCCATACAATGGCTTCATCAGGTGGATGAAATACTGAATATGTACAATACAAGTTTGAATATTTATGTGAAAATTATTGGGGAAATGGTGGTGGAAAAATTTGTACAATCTTAAATTTAGTAGAGGGGAGTTGTTCAAATCTAGTTGGTCATTTAAAGCTAATCCTAAACAATTCTATCTATTAATTTCTAAGTTTTTTTTTTTTTTTACTTTATTCTTGAATGTGTAAAATTTTGAAATCTATATTAAATCTATGATTGATATCTATACAATGACCTGCGAAAGTTGAATCTGTTTTCTTTTCTTTATGGCTTCTATCGTGTTCTTTCATCCTAATTTTGAATGTCCTCCCCGTTTGTCCTATGTATACCTTATTACAATCTTCGCATGTTAACTTATATACACCAGAGTTTGATTCTTTGTCTATTTTATCTTTGTTGTTTTTAATAATGTTCTGTATAGTATTGTCTGTTTTAAATGATATATGTTCGTTATTAAGTTTTTTAATGAAAGTACCATTTTTTTCCGAAATTTTTCCTAAGTGATTGAATTATAGGAATTAATTATCTTGTATTTTAATTTTGGATAAACTAAGGAAAGGGTTTTAGATTTTTGTTGGCTATTTAGGATGTTATTGACAATATTTATAGAGTAACCATTGTTTAATGCTATTGTGTATATTCTATTAAGTTCAAGGTCGAAATTACTTTTACTCAAAGGTACATGAATTAATCTATATACCATTGATTGGTATGCTGATAATTTGTGTTTTATAGGATGAAAAGAATTAGCGTGTATTGTGGTATCTGTATGTGTTGGTTTATGGTATATAGCGAACTCGTGTTTATTAGTTTTGTATGATATGGTTAAATCTAGAAAATTAATGCTTTTATTTATTTCTGTTTCTATAGTAAAATTTATTTTGGGGTGAATAGTGTTGATATAATTATGTAAAGTTTTTAATTGTCTATCTGAACCGGTAAAGCAAATTAATATGTCATCAAAATACCTGGTATGTTAATGACATATTAATTTGCTTTAACGGTATACATAGGACAAACGGGGAGGACATTCAAAATTAGGATGAAAGAACACGAGAGAAGCCATAAAGAAAAGAAAACAGATTCAACTTTCGCAAGTCATTGTATAGATATCAATCATAGATTTAATATAGATTTCAAAATTTTACACTTTCAAGAAAAAAGTAAAAAAAAAAAAAAATTTAATTTGTTAGAAAACTTAGAAATTAAGAGATACAATAGTTTAGGATTAGCTTTAAATGACCAACTAGATTTAAACAACTCCCCTTTACTAAATTTAAGATTGTAAAAATTTTTACACCACCATTTCCCCAATAATTTTCACATAAATATTCAAACTTGTATTGTACATATTCAGTATTTCATCCACCTGATGAAGCCATTGTATGGCGAAACAATATTGTAGTGGTATTTACAATAAAAGAATTTTTGAAACTATAAGTTTAATTACTTATTTCTTAGCGTTATAATGAAGTTTCAACAAGTATCTCCTTCGTCAATTAAGTATTTTACGTAACTGGGGTGGAGTACAAGATACATTAGTTTCTATGTGACTCATGCTTATATTTATAAATAAAATATCAAGTAATGATAACGCAAATTAATAAATAATATTTTGCGGATAGTAATATTTAAATTTGAAAATGTTATCTATCAATGTAATCAACAGCACTTGCGGGACAAAATGTACTCGATGAAACCGATGTTTTAATATACTATTACAGTACAATTTTTTATGTTGTGTTTTAAATTGATAAAAATATGAAAGAAATAGCTTTTACTACATCTATTTACACGGGAGGAATAACGTTCAATTTATTCAAAAAATAATCTAGTCTAATTCTCAGACTGAGACTACAATTCGCAGAAGGAAATTTTAGTGATTTAAAACGGAAATAATTTATCAATAAGATAAGTGGATAGTTTACAAAAATTCATATTTACTTAATGTATTCTATAAAATACACAGAATTTTGATTTTGCGAATTGAAATCGAGTAAAAGGGGTTTTAGGAATTTTATTTTAAATTCGTTGTTTCTATTACTAGAATAATAGATAACTAAATCTCGTACTGCGTTGACTATCAATTAGTCAACAGGTTAATTATAAGTTGATGTACTACTTTTATTATCAAAATTTTTCTTAGAGATAAACGCTTTCTTGGTATAATAATTTGATAATCAAGAAAACGTTAGATTTTTTGCTATGTATTACTTGATTCATAGCGATATTTTACTGTTAAGAGTCTATAAATTTTTTAAGACTTGTATTGTAATGTGACTCATGTGTTTTTCAGAATTTGATATGTGTGACATGCATAAGTTAAATTTCGAGAGCGTTGAAATTTAACAAAAAATTTATTTGTTTTACGGATTTGACAATACGTTACAATATAGACTTAAACTAGATTACACTGAGGTTACTAGCGATCTGTGTCGCGTACAGTTACACTAATAACTCTATCAACTAATGCTTTGCCCATCTTTATATATTAAATATTATCTTATCTTACTCCACGTGTATCCGGCGAATGAATGAAATTGCTGAGTGTACGTCTGGAAATTATGAATAGGTTGTATTATATGCGGACTCGTAACTCCTTCCGCCTTACATGCGAGATTATCCTTAAAAAAGCAAATCTTGCATTCTTTTCTTATCGGCATCTGTTTGTTTTTTAACCTTTTGTTTAGTCCTTATCTTTTTATATAATTTAAACAAAAGAATTGCAAGTATTAATAGTATTAATATGAATGTAATTATATAAACTAAAGAACTACTTGCTTTATGTGATATAGTAATTTTGCTTAACATTTCCTTTTGATTATTAATTCTATCTGAAAGATTTAAAATACTTACTTCAGTTAAATTTATTGTTTTAATTTGATTATGATTTTCACTGTATTCCATTAAATTTAGTTTCATATTAATTGTTGATTTATAATTTTTTATAATTTGGTTTTTAATATGAAATTCACAATTATTAAAGTTATTAATCAAATAAATTCCTTTTATTAATTTAATATCAATTTGTTCATTGCATTTTTGAATTAATTTATTTTCTGTAGGACTAAGAATTAATTTCATATTATTTTCAATATCTCTTACTTCAAAATCTTGAATAGTCAAAGATTGATAAATACAATTTTTATAATTATTATCCATTTGTAAAATATGGACTTCACATAATGAATTATTTGAAATATAAAATTCTGAATCATGATTACATAAGAATGTTTGTTTTGATATTTGAGGACAAATTTGATTTGACATAATATACTTATTGTCTTTTGTGCCAACGTATTTAATTTTAGGAGTAATTTGTTTAAAAGTATTATTTCCTTCGTAAATGGGCAGAGCATTTAACATGAAATATTGAAATGCTTCATTACTTACAATTGGTATTAACAATATAAATGTAAAATAAGTGTTAGTTTGATATACTCTAATTTCAATTAAACTTTCTATTTGGTACAGGTTATTTATGAGTAGCTCAAACGGAAATTCGTTATTTACATTTAAATGAATATTCTTAATACTACTGAGTAATAATTTGGGAGATATTACCATTGGATGTAATACTCCAGTTTTAGCAAAGGTTATTGTTTCAATTAACTCTTTGATCGTATTTTCCATTATTTCAAGTTGTTGGACTTGGTAATATATTAATTGCAGAGTGTTAATGTTATCTTCATTTTGTTTAATTCGTCTCCGCATTTTATCTTGATTGGTTTGCATTGTTTTAATATTATTTTCGTAATGTGTTGTGGCATCTTCCAGTATTTTTAATTGGTTTTCCATTACTGTTTTTATTTTTCCTTGGTTTTGTTGTAATTCCGTTATTTGTTCTTCATATCTTCTGCCATCTTCTTCATCTAGATTACCTGTAATTGCTTTTACTATATTTCCTAAAAAGTTAAAGGCTCCTCTTTTGCTTCTAGTTTTCAGCTGTACTGCTTCTATTAGTTCTTGAATTTTCTTTTCTTTTTCTAATCGCAGACCTTTTAATTTCCTTATTTCCCGTGTAGAGTGTTTCTCTATCCCTAGTGTTGAATTTTCTTTATCTCTAATCTTTAAATAATTTTCCCATACATCAATTAATTGGGAATAATCTTTCCTTATGATTAATTCGTATTGGTTCTCCGTGTTATGTGCTATTCCTATTTTTACAGGTAGTAATCCTATCTTATCTTCTATCTTCAATACTTCTGTTAGTCCTCTTCCGATGAGGATTCTGGAACATGGGCTAATTTTAGTGAATTTATATGATAACGTAAAATTTTATTCTTTTTTGTTTTAACTTCAACTGTTCCATTTTCATTGATTTTCGTAACTGTGTATGGCCCTTGATATCTTTCTTTCGTTTTTTGTGAATAGTATTTATGGGGTTTTACATATACTGCCTGACCTATTTTTATCTCTTCATTTTCTCTATTTTTATTTATTTTAATGATTTTCTTTTCTTTATCTTCTTGCATTTTATTTGCAATTTTATTATAGAGATATTTCGTGCGTTCTTTATGTTTTTGAATATAATCTTGATAATACGTTTCATCGTAATATAGGTCCATTGGTTCTTTTGTATTAGTGTGTCCATACAAGAGTTCAAAAGGTGAGGTTCCTGTTGCTGAATGATTAGTCGAGTTATATGCTAACAGTGATAATTTCATTATCTGTTTTATATCTTGAGTTAGTTTTTGATTTTTTATTAATCTAACATGTTCTAAAAGTGTTGAATGTAATCGTTCAATTGGTGCATTCGAATTTGGATTTAAAGGCGTTGTATAGTGAACATTGATTCTATATAATTTTAATAATTCTTTTAATGTTGCTGGGCTGTTTTTAAGACCAAATGGCATTCTTAAAAATTCATAGTGGTTATCTTCTGTGCTAAATGCTGTTTTCTCTCTATCTTTTTCTTCCATCTCGACTTGATGATAGCCAGACGCTAAATCTAATGTCGTGAAATATTTAGCTCTTCCTAATTTATCTAATATATCGTGTATATTAGGAATTGTGAATTTATCGTCGATGGTTTTCTCATTTAATTTTCTATAATCTATTACCATTCTATATTTCTTGATTCCTGATGCATCCATTTTTTTTGGTACTATCGCTACTGGTGCTGACCATGGGCTTATACTGGATTGTATAATGTTTTGTTCTAACATGCTCTTTATTTGTTTATTTATTTCTTCTCTTTGTATTGGTGATTTCCTATAAGGCTTTTGATATATCGGAGTTTCATCTTTTAATCGTATCTGATGTTTAATTTCTGATGTGAATGTTAAAGGTAATTCTTCACTGTGACATAAATCTTGATATTCTATACATAATTTTCTTATCATTTCTTTTTCTTCTTTATTCAGATGATCTAATCGTAGCTTTGCCTCTAATGTTCTTCTTTGAATTTCTTTAATCCTTTTCATTGATAATTTTCCTTTTATTCTGTTTTCTTCAACATAATTATATTCTTCAGTTAAAATTGGTTTTTCGAAGTTTATTTCCACTGGGTAGTTATTGAAGTTTACGATTTCAGTAATTGCGTAGTAATCTTCTGTGGTCGTGATGTTTTCAGGTATTTCTACTCCTGGTGCTATTCTTTGATGATTTATATGTACTTCTTTTAGATTTCGATCTACAGGTATTTTAATTATTTTTCTTTCTCTTGGTCCTATTTTAATTTTTGGGTTGTCAAAATATAATTGTATTTCCGCGAAACTTGTGCGAAGTTTTTTAGTTTTAAAATCTATTATGGAATTCATTTTTTCTAATAATCTTAAACCTATTATTCCATCATATTTTTTAGAAAAATCTACTATATTAAATTTGTGTATTTGTCCGTACGCGTTAAATGTGTGTAAAGAAGGTATTCTAAGAACGTAATTATGATATGTGGTACCGTGCATTGTTGTTACTGAAAATGGTGAATATTTGATATAATTTGGAAAATGATTTTGAGCTAATTCAGTTGAAATTGAGGATGCTGATGCACCTGTATCAATTAGAAATTTTGCATTAATTTCTGGTACATAAATATAAGGTAATCGTACACAATGTTGTTGATTAAATTCTAAATGATTTCTTAACTTTATACCGGTTGTTGGACATTCGGTGGTGTCTCGTTCGCTGAGGCTCCAGTTGGAAAATTTGGCTGCTCCTCTGGTTCGAATGGAAATGGTTCTGTATCTTCATCCCAAATTGGTTGATATTCATAGTCTTCTGATTCTCCATACTCTTCATATTCTGGATTTTCTTCTTCTTCTTCTTGGCCTTGATTGTTCATTTCTTCAAGTTTCCATTTTTGCTGTGATGTTGATGGTCCATATGATGTTTGTCTCATTCGGCTCATGCTTGGGTCAATTTCCATTGGTTGTTGTCTAGGTTTTCTTCTTTCCATTAATTGTGCAGGCGATTTTGCAAATTTAAAGGAATTTTGCTTAATATGGGAATTTTGTTTACTTTGGTTTTGGAAATTTGGTTTAATAGGAAATGGATTTTGATAATTTGTTTTTGGCTGATATTGGAATTGTTTTACTTGCGGTTGGTGTTGAAATTGTTGTGTTCGTGGCACTTGTTGTATTCGTGGAAGTTGTTCTTGTTGGGCTGGTGTTTTCATGTGTCCTGGTGTTATCTGATGTATTATTTTGTAGTTATTTTGCGGCATTGTTGATTTTCCGCATCTGTACTGCCAATTTTGGTATTCTAATACTTCAGCTAGAGCATTTTCTAATGTCTCTGGATTTTTTAAATACATTATTTCGCCAATTCTACCGTAATTCATTAATCCTCTTTTAAATGTTTGTAATGCAGTTTTCCTATACATGTTTGTTTTTAACGGTATTAATTCTTCTTCAGTATCTAGTTGCATTTTAGTTAATAGTAAATTTAACATGTCCCTAATCCTTTGTCCGAATATGTAAGGATTTTCATTTTTTCTAGGCTGTTCCATTGTTACATCATTTAAAAGACAATCTTCTGATCTCTGGTCTAAGAATGTTAATTCTAGTAATGCTTTAATATCATGCCAAGTTTTTAATTTTCTTGCCCCTATTATCGATTGCGGTTCTCCACTCAATCTTGATTTTATTATTCTTATTAAATATGGGTTTAAAGGGTTATCTCTATTATTTTTATCAAAATAAGTTTTTATCAAATCTTCACAAGCATCAATAAATAATGGTAATGTATTTGGATCACCATTGTATATTGGTATCGTACAGATTTCTGCTTGGCTTATAGAACTTCTCGTATAAGTTTGATTAGGCATTTCGTTTAAATTTAATGTATTAATTGAATTTACTAGGTCTTCTAAAATATTTTCTATTGACATATAAAGTTTTGCTTACCAGCATATATTTCTGTTATAATCTGTTTGCTTTTCGTCGTGTATTTCAATACTTTTTTTCACAAAAGCAAAAATTCGTGTTACAATCACTACATAAAATTGTAGATATGTAAAAAATTTAAAAATCTACTTACAGAATTGTTAGTGAGATCTTCATTCGATTTTGGTTGGCTTGTTCTTTGTGTTATTCTCTTTATTATTCTTCTTGTTATTCTTCTTGTTAAGTATTGTTGTTTTCTTGTGTTACTTCTTTTATTAGTTGCTGTATTGGGTTGGTTTCTTTGTTGGCTTGTTATTCTTCTTGTTAAGTATTGTTGTTTTCTTGTGTTACTTCTTTTGTTTGCTTGTTGCTTGTTTGTTGCTTGTTGCTTCTCCTTAATTATAATATTGATTGGCACTTCGACGAGATTTTGATCGTTTCCGTGTTTTTTCCAATTCAATATCGCACCTTTGGAAATTTTGATCCTCCAGTCGTGTTTCTTAATTTTTATAACGTTGATGGGTACCTCGACGAGATTTTGATCGTTTCGGCGTTCGTCCCAGTTCAAACGTTGCACCTTTTGGAAATTTTGATCCTCCAGGCCTTGTGTAACCGTCGTTGAATCTAATTGCACGTACTGTCGCTTTTTGTTCTTTCTCTGGGCCAAAGAATTGAAATTCACACTCACTATTTTCGACGTTTGTAATTCTCCAACAGTGATTGCCAAGATCCGTCCTGACTGCGCCAGTTAAATTTCGAGAGCGTTGAAATTTAACTAAAAATTTATTTGTTTTACGGATTTGACAATACGTTACAATATAGACTTAAACTAGATTACACTGAGGTTACTAGCGATCTGTGTCGCGTACAGTTACACTAATAACTCTATCAACTAATGCTTTGCCCATCTTTATATATTAAATATTATCTTATCTTACTCCACGTGTATCCGGCGAATGAATGAAATTGCTGAGTGTACGTCTGGAAATTATGAATAGGTTGTATTATATGCGGACTCGTAACTCATATTTTAGTTTATTAGAATACCATATCGATTAATAACTAATTCAATATCACTTTAAAATTTTAGTTTGTTCGCTGGGTTTGAATTTTAATAGGTGATATTGACTAAATATGTTGTTATGATTTCAAGCATGATTTTGATTTTTTCGTATCACATCCAGATACAACAAAAAAATCACAAAATAAAAAAGCATTGCTTTTTGCGAATGTATATAACTATATTATATTTAATAATGACAAATTGACACTTTTACATTTTAATATATTAAAACTATATAAATACTAAATATTATTTATTAATCGAAACTCTGAAACTTTCATTAATAAGACCGTTGTCTCTTTGTTTGAAACGACCGTTTAATCGTTTTTCTTTTATGCACAGACGCAGGATCTTTTTTAAACATCAACAGTAGTCATCATGTTTGTATTCCACCTTTTGTGGCACCTATGCTTCATTGAGTACTGGTGGAACCTCTCTCCTTGTTCTTTGCTCATTTATCCAAGATTTTCGGGTAAAAAAACAAGATCGGCATGCAAAAAGTGAATGAATTTTGGTGCTCACATTGCAACCTCAATCACAAAGTTTTGCAGCATGTTTTGAACAACTTTTTCATAATCCTGTGATTTACGATTTCATAGTAAGTTTTCTATTACATTTTCGAAAGCAATCCAGGCTTCGCTTTCAACGGCAGTCATAGTAGTTTTAAAGTGACTGTTTAAAACCAATTTGCTATTTTTGCGACCAATGAAGATACGTCCTTAAGTTTTGCATCAGACAAACCGGAAAATTAATATAAAGTTACTTAAGGCAGTTTCCATCCTTATTCAATGCTTTTACAAATTGCTTAATTATACCTAATTTTATATGTAATGGGGGCAAAAGTATACTATCTGGCCTATATATACCGATAGGTCCAACCCGCTACGGGCCATACGCAACAATATACGTATGGAACGTAATGCGATGTGGCAACGTATGTACGATGCCACTCCGCGTGCGCATACATAAGTCCGATGATCGAGAGCAATAGTTTGCCCGTCATTCGTATCTAGCTGTGCAAACGTTAAGGTTGCATCAGTTGCAAGTGTTCAACTGTTTAGAATTTTCGAGACAATAACCCCTAGAAATCTCGAGGGAGTGAGGCGGGAGTTTTACAATAGGCTCGGCGATTGTTTGGGGAGAGAGGGCGGTATTTTCGAATCCTATATTTAGTGACTTTCTTAGAATTAAAATTTATTTTGCAGAATTATTGATTTTTTTACTTTTATCTTTTAGAAAACGTTATTGTTTTTTATTACTTAAAATTACTTTTAAGTAATAAATAATAGCAATAATAGCAGCTAAGCAGCTAAGAATACAATAATAATAACTTGGAGATATAACGACCTTATTATATCTGAAACAAATGGGCAAATTACGTATACAGAACGAATATGCAAACGACTATATCCTTGCGCGGTTTAAGTCTTACTAAATTCATAACTCTGCAATGTATGGTAATGTAAGCTACAGCGCGTAGAGGGGATTCGCTGTTGCCACTTATTGCCGGGTATGGCCCATTGAGAGCTGGTCCTATGTGTATATATATATATATATATATATATATATATATATATATTATACATATATTATACACTTTCGAAGGATAGATGTATTTATAAGTTTTTCCAAATCCGTAGGTAATTTTTTTGCTGTTATTTTAATATGAATATTTAATATACAATAGACGGTAAGTCTTTCTACCTTTGGCATACAACTACATATAGGAAGTTGTTGAAAAATTGTATAGTGATTTATTAATTTCGTATGAAAAGCGAAATAGAAAATTTAGATATTATTGTATAAATGAGTTCAATGACAAAAAAGGGTCATAAAACTAATTTATACACTAATATCTAAATCTTTTAACCAGTCAAGAACTGCAGGAGTTGCCTTGCTCAGCTCGTGGATGCCACCAGGGAAGCTTCTTCTGGGGCATTCGCTTACTATGTGGGCCATAGTTTGTTACACATATCCGTAGTCGCTTTTTGTGAAAAGGTTTAATTTTTGCAATTAAACGTCAATGTGACAATTTTGTTTTTGTTTTTTCTTCCTTTTGATCAGTTCTAGTTCTGTTAGTTGGTGTAAGTGTGGATTGATTACCTTCTCGTGGTACACCTCGGGCAACGTTGAGCTAGCCCAATTGGAAAAAAATACACACCCTTAGAGAAGCGATATTTAACGATATTGATAACTTTATCTTGCTATAAGTGTATAGTGAAATTATTTTATATATTTAATATCTTATTAGTTGTATTAGCCATTAGATATTTATTGTTACTATTTTTAAATATTGAGAATTATAATTTCAGGGCAACTAACTATACATAACTCAGTAAATAAGTCAAACTCTTAAATATATTAAAGGTAAAATGGTGTACTATTATTATTTAAAAATACGAAATGAATACATCCAACACGTGGTTATCAAAAACACGCGTTTAATTTTTATTGTGAACAAAAATACAAGTCATAATGACAATTTATAAAATTGTATACAAAAGGTGTATTATATTAAATTGATAAGTACTCACCTTAATCCGATAGCTTGAACAAACAAAAACAAACCATATATCATATAATTACATAAAAATGTGTCTACTATTGCTTTTAGTAAACTCGGTTTTTCGCCTGTGCCTTTCTTTTTAGCTATTTCTTTTTCCCAATTCGCCTGCAGTTGGTCGCCAATAATTTGAGAGTTATCTGCTTTTCCTGTTTTGAATAGATCGCCAGTGTTGATACCTCTTTTTACACCTTTGTAGAAATACTGTATCATCCATCTGCAAACAAATAGAAAATGAGAATTTAGTATTTTTTTCGGGCAAGACTTCCATTTACGAAAGTTTTATTTGCATAAAACTGAAGAAAAAGAAATATGTAAAGAAACGCTAGACAGCGCCATTCTCAATGTTAATTCGGGGAAGACTAGTAGGCAAAAGAGAGATTGTCTAGAGAAAACCCGCAATAGGAAGCGTCGTTTTTATGATTTAATTTAGGGATAACCGATCACACTGCAAATAAGTGTTAATTAAAGACGTCAGCTAAAGAGTTGTGACGTCAATAAAATTAAAATCATTAAAAGATTCCTTGAAAAAAATACTTTACAACTATGTGGTACACAATATGGTTTAGATAAACTTTACATTAGTGCACTAAAACGAGGCTGTTAGAAAAATGCAAATTTATAAACTTACAAATTAAAATATAATTAGACTAGAAGTTGTACGTAATTAAAAAATTAACTTAAAAATGTATAGTATAACACTTTAAAATGACGTGTTATACGATATAGTTTAGATAACCTTTATTAGCCAAATAAAACGAGGCTATTAGAAAAAATGTGAATTTAAAGGCGACCGATATAATTAAAAATATGTAGCTCAGTAATAGATAAAATTACCAATTAAAATATAATTAGAACAGAAGTTGTACGTAATAAAATCTAACTTAAAAAGGTACAGTATAATATTTTAAAATGATGTGTTACACGATATAGTCTAGGTAAACTTTACATTAAGGAATTAAAACGAGGCTATTAAAAAAATATCAATTTATATGCGACTCATATGATTTAAAATAGTTCAATAGTAAATAAAATTACTAATTTAGATACAATAGAATGGAAGTTAATAACAAAATTAAAATGTACAGTATAAATTCGAAAAGAAATTTCCAGAATTATTAAATAGATGATCGCTTGGTCGGCTACTTAATTATTCTGTCGTGATGACTAGTGCCACACAAAAGAAAGGTCTTCTCTTGAAAATATAAATAAAATGTCAGAAAGTATCTTACGAATTCTTAATATTTTTAAATTTGATTTATTTGCTAATAATATAATTTAAAATGCAATTAGAAAAATTTTTGATATATGCGAAGTGTAAAAATACTAATCGATTCTGGTCTTAACGATTTTCATTTTAATTACGAAAGTTTACGAAATCTATAGTTATTATTACGCTCGCGCCCAGTGAACGGTCTAGGATGTTTAGCTGTCGGCATTCACTTTAAGCGAGAAGGAAAATCACGGAAACGTTCTCGGATAGCCCAGCCTCGCATTCGATTTCGGGACCCCCGGTTTGATAAGCCGGTGCTTTACCAATAGGCAGCTGATTCAATTATTTCGTTTATAAAACATAAAGTAATTCTTACTTACGTAATATAAAAAGACTTTTGCAATGACCCGTTCTATATTCAATGACTAATAGAATTTATGCATTTTCTTGTAAAGTTGAATAATTTTTCACATAAACTCAATGAAGAAATTTTTTACAATGCTATTCCGTAATTTTGTTTAGGAAAATAACATTCGAGTTCGAGTAATTTATGAAAATTATTTCGTTTCGAACGAAATGACTGGCAGATTATATACAAATTTAAATGTAATTTAGAACTGCGTTTCTTATAATAAAATTAATCTGTTGAATTAAAGCGATCATCTAGTATTAGGTATCAATTTTAGTTTGTGTAAATCTAGTCACTACCTTACAATACAGATAAGCTTAAGTTTTTAGTATGTTTTTTATCATGTATTTATTATAATCAAATTTTGATCATAATAGTATTTGATTAATGCATGACTACATTGTTTTAACGATATATGTATGAGGTTTGACAATTTAATTCACTAAATACACCCTTAAAAATACACATAGGTACACTACAAGATATTTTCAATTTCAAAGCATTTTCTTTATGTATTTATATACTGATTTAAACATTTTCATATTCGCAATTCGGGTTCTTTTCATCGAAGAGAATTTCGTAATTTGTTCATCTCTAAAGGTTATTGTTAGCTGGCTCTTTGCCTCTGTACCATAAATTCTTTGTGGACTACTTTTTGGTCTGACGCTTTGTTTTTGTAATTATTTTCTAAAATAGCGAGCGATCATTAAAATTTTCACTCGTAGCTGGCCGTGTATATAAAAATTATGTCGTAGCTTTAGTCATTAAGATGTTATTTCAAACATCTGTCATTGTCAAAAAGTAATGGCCTTTAATGATATGCATAAAGCGTTTATGGTAGAATGTTACTTCCTGACATCTCAAAAAATTGATGGTATTTGGCAGCATTCAATAGAAAATTGCCTTGCGGAGTTTGAAGAGAGATATCCAAATACTGTTCCTAGCTATAAAACTTTCCGTGATACGCTAATGCATTGTGTAAATCTTTTTCGTCAAACAGGCAGTATTTTAAGGAAAAAAGGAAGCGGTCCTCCTCTCAAGAGACGTCGCGGCGTAATTGAAAATGTCAGACAAATTATTAACGAATCTCCTCAAACATCTATTCGCAGAGTTTCGCAACAAGTAGGGCTTTCGTATGGAACATGTTAAAAAATTTTAAAAAAGGACTTCCACATGTATCCATATAAATTAACTTCTGTACAAAATCTATTACCTACGGATTATGAAAAAAGAACACAATTTTGCCAATGGTTTATTCAAACAATGACAGACAATATTTTAAATCATACTTTTTTCACCGATGAAGCTTGGTTTTATTTGAAAGGTTATGTTAATTCGCTAAATATGCGTATGTGGTCCAGTGAAAGTCCTCATTTCTACAGAGAAGTTCCTCTACATCCAGAAAAAATTGGCGTATGGGTAGGTATGAGTCGTCACCGATTAATAGGACCAATATTCTTTGAGGGCATGATAACATCGGAGAAATATCGTAACGAAATTCTCAGTGTTTTTACTAATCAATTGACTAATGATGAACTCCAGGTCGGATATTTTCAACAGGATGGGGCTACATCTCACGTTACACTTGAAGATATTCAGTTTTCGCAACAATTTTATGGCGATAGGATAATAAGTAGAAATACAGCGATTCCATATCCACCACGATCGTGTGATTTAACAGTCATGGATTTTTTTGTGTGGCCATATATAAAGAATATTATTTATGAAACACCAATTAATAATCTACAAGAGTTAAGACATAAAATCATAGAAAAATGTGAACACATCAATAACTCACCGCAAATACTGATCAATGTTTTCAATGCTCTACGAAATAGAGTGCGATTATGCTTGGTGGAGAATGGTCAACATTTTACACATTTTTTATAATATTCTATTACTTTGTATAAAAATTATAAATATATTTAATATAAAAGTCAGCATTTCAAATTATTTTTTAACAATCATGACGTTTGAAATTATAATGACAGATCTCCTCTAATAACTTAAGTTAGGACATACTTTTTGTGTACGTGGCTTACTTGAGCGAAAATTTTAATGATCACTCGTTATATTCCTCGTCGGAACTTCAACGGATCGTTTTTCAAGTTTTCGATTAAAATTTGCACAACTATTTCTCGCTCAATCTGCAATTATTTAGCTGTCAATTTTTATACCAAATTGTCTGTCTGACCGTATAACATCTCGTACTCTGTTTTTAATGGCTCATCTTTAAATCTCTTATGCCATGCAAACGCATCGGACTTATTTATAATATTTTCGGCACCTATATAAGAAACAGTTAACAGTAACATTACAGTGGCGCATTTGCATCTACTTTGTTCTAGCGATCACCCATTTAATTGCACTGAAATGCACACCTACGTCTCTTACTATCTTCCTAATAAACAACTAATAGTTGGTTCTATAAACTGAAAACTTATGTACGTTTTAAGTATTGGTGTTTTATTATATTTAAAAAACGAATACTCATGTGATTGGTACAGTTACATCCCGGACAATAATTTGATGCTATTCCGAGAATTAAACTGTTACACTTTCAATACTTCAAAGAAGAATGGGCAGAGTAATAATGGGGTCCGAAAGAATAAACGATGACGAAGCCAGCCCATTAACGAATTGAGAAGCTGGACAAATATTAAAGCGTGAAAATATAAGACGAATCTTTAAATCTCAGACAATTAGAAAGAATTTAACTGAATGGGCTCCAGTAGAAATAAAACCAAAAGGGAAACCGGACACTAAATGGAAAAAGCACGTAGAAAATGATTTGAGACAAATGAAGGTACAATGTTGGAAAAAGTTAACTGAGGATAAAAAGAAATGAGGAACACAATAAAGCGGGTAAAAAACGCAAACCAAG
The DNA here is from genome assembly GCA_935421215.2 of Melolontha melolontha. Classification (NCBI taxonomy): domain Eukaryota; kingdom Metazoa; phylum Arthropoda; class Insecta; order Coleoptera; family Scarabaeidae; genus Melolontha; species Melolontha melolontha. The sequence goes on along the minus strand of OW285237.1, from coordinate 140,958,408 downwards.
ACTTATAGTAAAAGGGGGGAAGAAATTGTGGACTAATCCTCCACGTTAAAGGAATTTATAAAGTTTTAAAACACCTTCAATTTTCTTGAAAATGCATAGCTTGTTATACCGGGTGTCACACAAAAAACGCCCCAAGCTGTAACTCTGTTATTTACATTCAGATTTTCATGAAAGAGGTACCAAATGATATGAATACTATGTACATATACTACATATACTTTTTTCCGGCGCCATCTTCAATTCCTAGCGATTGTCATTTTTTTTTTCAAATTACTCGGTATTTTTTTTTTAATCTATAAATTGAGATTTTTTTCCTGAATACATTGATGTGCAATACATCAATTTTAGTTAAATTTAGAAGAAGAAAATTATTAAAACACTGTCCTGCTATACTGTCACTTATGTTATACTGTAGTGTGCGATGGAAAAATAACGCATTACGCAAATATAACTGTCATTTTAACTGTCTTTTCTTTACTTTTCTTTACTAAGCAAGCATAATTTGACATTTTTGAAATAAAGCATGAATTTCAATCAACTTACTGACGTACTACAAGTTCCTTTTGAATGTAATAAAAACTCTAATCAAGCGTTGCGAATTTACATGGAACGTTTTCCGGAGTGAGAAGTTCCAGAACGTCGAAAGTTTATCTGACTTGAAGAAAATTTAAGAAGATTTAATTCTTTCGAGGAATTGAAAATAGTGCGCAGGAAATTTTCTGAAAACGTGGAACTGGACGTTTTGTTAGCTGTTGAGGAAAATGCCAAAACCTCGGTTCGTGAAGTTGCGAACATAGTTGGTACGTCCCGAAGTACTGCGTCTGCAGTACTTAAAAAAACACAAATTTAACCCATATATTGCCCAAAAAGTTCAAGCAATAGATGAAAAAGATCCAATTCGAAGAACACAGTTTTGTAACATTTACTTAACAACTTTGCAACAAGATCCGTTGTTTTATCGCAAAATTATTTGGACAGATGAATATACAGTTCTGGTCAAATAAATCTGGGATAATTTTGTTGTTGTTGTAGTTGTGGATTTCAGCATGTTAGTTGTAATTAGATTTCATTAAAAGTGTTGGTGATAGTTAACAATATGAAACATTTATTATCATTTAATAGAAATAAAAGGTAATGAAATAAAGTAAACAATAGATTTTATTTAATAAGAAAACATTAACAATAAAGAAATAACTTAACAAAAAATAAATTTAATATTTTCTTTGACCACCATCTCTTTCAATTACTTCTGCCAGTCTTATTTGCATAGAATTTATTAAAGAACGCTCTAAATCATCGTTATTTGTCAGTTTCTCCCATGCTTCTTCAATCCATTGCCACTGTAATAAAAGTAGGGCCTTATGCCCTAAGGTAGGCAGAGATCGCCATGTAATAATGGTAGGGCCTTATGCCCTAAGGTAGAATCGCCATGTAACGTGGGCAGGATGGATCGTCCATGTAAACTCTATGTGCCTGGGGAATCGGCATGTAAAGTGGGCCGTTTGGGCGGCCACATCGCGTTGCTGGTTCGAGGCGGAATAAAGTACTAAATGATACACATTCGAAGTTCGGGTAACATTCTATAATTAACTCAACGCTTACAAACTGAATAACAATATATTTACAAGATGTACATATTATACTAGGTTCAACTCAGACAGGGCAGAACGTGGTTATTAAGATTTAACACAGTTCGTACCACTGACTGGTTGTAACTATCGTCGTAACTCTGACTCTCACTCTCGTAGTGACTGTCCTTATGACTAAAACTATCGTCTATATATACTAGAGAAGATCCTTGTCTTACTTATCATTTGTTTCTAGAACAAATGTATAACCCTGATGCGTTGGTCTTGTGTATGCAACAAATCCGAGGTAAGGTCGTGTTTAGATAACACGTTAATGTTTTGTATTAAATGCGAGGCTTCGCCTTGGCAAAGTGTTACGCATACACATGACTACGTATCGAGTTATTACACCACAATACCCCCAAACATTCTCGATCGGATTTAAGTCCGGACTATTGGTAGACCACTGCAAAACCTCGATGTTATTATTTCCTAGCCAAGTAGTTATAATTATAGCAGTATGAACCGGATAATTGTCGTGCTGAAATATAAAGTCGGGATTGGCGAATATATGATTGACAGTTGGAAGCATGATATATTCTAGAATGTCTCTGTAGGCAATCGCGTTAAAACTGTTTTCAATCAGCCAACACATTCCTAAACCTTGAGAACTGATCCAAGCCCAAACATTAACTGAGAATCTTCCAGAAGTTCTTCTGGGACGACTATATTCCTCATGGAAACGAGTTCCCCGTGGCCGATAGACTTTGATTTTTCTGTTGTAAGTCGACTGAAAAGTCTTCTCATCACTAAAAATAACCCGATTCTAAAAATTCAAATCATTATTACTATAATTTAAAGCAAATAATAGTCGTGATTGTTTCTGCTCATTAGTTAAATACGGCTTCCTAACAGCAAAACGACATTTTAAATCAGATTTTAATATTTTTCTACATGCGGTAACTCTGGAGGCGGGAAAATTTGTGTTTATTACAGCATTTCTTGCAGTATCAAATGGGCGACATCTTATATAATCTATAAGTTCCATATCTTCTTCGACAGTTGACTTTCTGTTGAACAGCCCTGTACCAGTCTTTCTATTTAAGGTTATTTCGTATTCTCACCGTTTCTTTATTGCAAACACTGTATTTTTATTCAGGTTAAAATTCCGTAAAGTCATTCTTATCGATCAACCTTATTTTATTTTTGAAATAATTTGCGCTTTTTCAACGATTTCTAGCCATTTTACTATAAGAATGTCTATGAAAAACGTAATAACTTGACAGACTGTTGCACTTTGACAATTATAACTGCGACAATTTATAACCCACATTTACAATCAAAAATTAAAATTGTCCCAACAGAACCGTACTTTCACTAATTATGTAATTTTTAATCTCTACATTAATCGCCAATGGAGCCAAAGAATCCTAGATATGTCGTCGACAATAATTTTAAACGTCGTTTTAGCTGTAATGTTTGGTGTGGCCTACTTGAAGACTGCTTGATTGGGCCATTTTTTATCGAAGGTTCCTTAAATCAACTTAAGATATTACCAACTATTAAGTGAAGATGTTGAAAGTTTTTTGGATGAATTACCGCTTGCGAAACTGCGTGAAGTATATTTTCAACAAGACGGTGCTACTCCCCATAATGCGCGAATAAATGTTGGTTGGTTGAATATAAATTTTAATGAACAATGTATTGGCACATATGGACCTATTCGTTGGCTTGCGCGTTCTACTGATCTTACGCCTCTAGATTTTTGGTTTTGGGGATATCTCCAAGATCGAGTTTATTTAACAGTAATTGAAACTTGTCGGGAAATACCTAATAATTTCGTATTAAATGCTAACCCGTGGTGTAATTAGGAGATGCCAGTATTGTATTGAGCATGACGGTATTCAATTCGAACAATATTTGTAAATTTTTTTAGTTTTGTTATTTATTTTTCTTTATGAATTAAAATTAGTTACATATGGGCAATGCGTTATTTTTTACACTTATTTTTTCGCGGCACTCTATAGTATAACACAGTGACTTTAAGAGAATGTTCGGAAAGCGTTTTAATTATTTTTTTTCTCTTTTAAATTTACAATTAAATTCAGAAAAAAATCTCTGTTCAATGATGCAAAAAAATATATACCGTGTAATTTTAAATAAAAATTGTTAATGGCTTGAAATTGAAGATGGCGCTGGAAAAAAAGTAAATGTAACCTCAAACATAGTACTCATCAAACCATTTCATTTGGTACTTGTCTCATAAAAATCGGAATATTAATAACAGAGTTACAGCTTGGGGCGTTTTTTGTGTGATACCCTGTATAAGTCCGTAAGAGAAATGTCCAGTTATAAGAGAATATGAAATAAAATAAAATTAAACTAAAGTTTTATCGCATATTTCAATAAAAACATTTTTAGAATAGAAACAATAATTTTACAGCTCTGCAACAATATTAATTCAACATGAAACTTAGATATCGTTTATTTCTAACAATTTATCTTCAAAATCTTCAAAATCTTCAAAATCTTCAAAATCTTCAAAATCTTCAAAATCTTCAAAATCTTCAAAATCTTCAAAATCTTCAAAATCTTCAAAATCTTGAAAATCTTCATTTTTAGTTTATTGGGTTGGCGCGTGTGAAATATAAAATATGGTAAGTAAATTTAAAACTTTTCTAATTTCTATGCAATAAATTTTTATTAATCAATATAATTTTCGTCTGCGAGAACACAGTGTTGGCAGTGACTGTAAAGGCATAAATACCATAAAAAGAAGCGTTCGTAACATCTTTAAGAAATCGTATTCCCGGAGGTGTTAAAATAATCTGTTGAAAACGAAATGAATAAGATTAGAATAGAAATAAAACTAATGGTTAAAATCTTCACTTTTTTTAATACATAATCGTAAAACGACGACAATTGTTTCGCCAGCACAGTGGCTTCATCAGTTACTTATAGCTAAAGAGCACGTTACAAACTAAAATTGAAGTGAATATTTTAACAATTAGTTTTATTTCTATTTTAAATTATAGGTCTTCATCAAGTAAAATCCGAATCAATTCAATTATGAATAAGATTAGTGCGGGGTCTTGCATTATCGTGAGTGGAATAAGTTTCTCCATGTTTATAAGAGCTGGTGCTGTATTTTGAATTTTCCATACATTTGCCAGCACTAACTGGCTTCTATGCCTTTACCATTTGGTTATAATAATAATAATTAATTATTTTGTGTGTACTTCACTAAACAGAATTTAATTTTAACAGAACTTTCTGTGGATAAAATGGGGGTATCAGCTGAAGCTTTTCATCTTTCATATACATTCTTGTCGATATTGATAAATTTATGTACTCGTTTTTCACTCACTACGTTTTTAATGAAATCTAATTAACTATCCGATTTCCTAGTCAAAGGAAATAGATGGGGGAAATCGTTCCTTTTGTGGAATCGTTCTTTCTTGTTCCATTCTGCAGATGGAAGGAGTCCAGAGGATTCGTTCCTTGGATCGATTAGAACAACCTCGATGTTAAATGCCGATCGGAGTTGTAAAATCCGACAAGTGACACATTCATTTCGATCTAGCTTTATTGGATCGGAATGATTGCCTGTTTGTTTTATTTATTTATTTAAGAGCTGCAGGAGTATGTATAATATTTATGTAGAAAAATAATTTATAAGTAGGTATAGCAAACGCCAATTAAGTTGGCGCGAGGAGGGGTAAGTTCGCGCAGGATTAAAAGTAGTAGGGAGATTTGTATTTGGTTTTACATCAAATGTCAGATAATTCTAACCTCTGAGCGTGTATCACTTTATGATCCCCTAGCAAAGACATTATGTTCCGTCAAACGTCAATGACAAATATATTCTGACAATTACTTGAGCAGTGGGGGTGGACGTTTTTAAAAACGGCTTCTGCGCACCCCCTCCTCGCGCTCACTTAATTGGCGCTTGCTTATTTTATATTATTATATATAATAAACGCTAAGTTGCCGTGGCAACCAGGCATGAAAACTTTGTCCCCGCGATACATACACAGTGTAGCTAATTAATGATGAAATATGTCGAAAACACCAATATAATAGCACTTTGTGTGCCCTTAAATAAAAAAAATAAATAAATATAATTTCATTGTATAAAATTTTTTAAAAGCAAAATGGTACTATTTCACTTTTAACGAGTGCCCAACACTAACATAAATTGTCAAGTTTAGGAAAATGACAGAAGTCAAAAAATTAAACTTAGACAACTGTCATAATTACAAGGTAATACAAAATCGTATTACTTTATATTTGCGAGCAATACTACCCGACTATCTACACATTTTTAATTAATCGCATTATATTTGCAACCAAAAATAAAATGATTGAGCACTAGAATCATATTTAGCATCCAAACATAAAATAGCTATAGAAGATTTTAATTGGCGAGAGAATATAATAACAAAGTTACAGGAACGAAATAAACTACAGACCCCATTTCAGAAACTTATACACCAAAGTAAGTATATTATTCATTCATGTTTATACTTCATACAATATTAATAAATTAATCTGAAAAGTTTTAAAATTATATTGCTAACTCATCACAATACAACAAAAAAAAAATTTACCTATTGCCATAATGAATACTTTAATGAACCAAAATAATAAATCCACCATGATTGTGACAATAATGTAAAACTTTAATTATTATATTTATTTACAATAATATACATGAAATATGTTCTTTCCTTTTTGTGTCAAAAGTGTGGTTAAAGCACAAAATTTATAAATAAAAAAAATAATAATTTATTTAAATTAAGTGTTATTTAATAAAATATTATATTTACCCTCATTTATTAAACAATTTAAAATTGGTTGGCCAACACATGATTCATGGTCCATGTGGAATATATAATCCAACTTGCGTCTGTATGGACAATGGCAAATGTACGAAAAATTTTCCAAAATATTGGTATAATAATACGACAATAAGAGAAGGAAGAATAAATTATAGACGACCAAACAACGGTAGAACAATCGAACTTCGTCGTCTAAATGCCAGATACGTGGCAAGTAATGCATATGTTGTTCCACACAATCCGTACTTACTATTAAAGTACAGAACACATATTAATGTGGAAGCATGTGTCAACATTCAGACAATAAAATACCTTCACAAATACTTCTTCAAAGGAAACGACCATATAACAATGGAAGTAATACAAAGACAAGATAACAGTGAACCAAGGAATGGTAATCAACAACAGACAATTCATTATAATGAGATAAAATCATACCTGAGTGGTAGATATTTAAGTCCTCCGGAATGTTCTTGGCATATACTACAAATGGAAATGCATGAAAATTCACATCATGTTGAACGTCTTCAGATAAACTTACCAGGGCGACAATATGTTTCATTTCGTGATGGACAAGAACAAATTGCCATAAACAATAATACAAGTCAATTGTTACAATGGTTTGCTAACAATTTAGATAACGAATATTCAAGGCAATGGTTATACACAGAATATCCGATACATTACGTGTGGAGACAGTAGGTGGAGTAGAAGACAACAAACTAGAAAACCAATCATTCCAAGATTAGTTAATGTGTCATTACGTAATGGAGAATTATACTACCTTCGACTATTATTGTTACATATTCGTGGTGCTACCAGCTTCGAAGACCTCAAAACCATCAACGAAAATGTCTTTGGTACATTTCGCGAAGCATGCCAAGAACGTAATCTTCTCTCAGAAGACAGAGAATGGATACGTTGCTTGACGGAGGTGTGTGACAGAGACATGCCGAAACAATTTCGTCAAATATTCGCTTTTATTTTAATATTTGGCGTAGTGGATGATGCACCAGCATTATGGACGCAATTTCGACTACATATGATTGAAGACTTTATACGCAGACAGCGTTTAAACGAGGAAGAAGCAGAAATTGCAGCGTTACAAAAAATTCAAACAATTCTAATAATAAATGGTAGGAGACTAACTAATTACGTGATAAATGATCCACCAGAAAATAACGAACGACATTAACGAAGAACAACGTCGAGCTGACATGATGATAAATAAATAAAATGATGAACAACGTAAAATATTCAACATGATCATGAAAGCAATAAATAATAATAACGAACAAGAAAGGCTCTTTTTCGTAACTGGTCACGCCGGCACGGGAGAAACTTTTCTATATAACACCGCTCTCACGTGCTTAATTGCGAGAGAGATCGAAATTTTGTCTATTTCATCAACTGGTATTGCAGCAGCGTTATTGAAACAAGGCAGAACAGTTCACTCAAGATTCCAGTTGCCAGTGCCTATTGTTGAAAATTCAACGTCGCGTATAGAAAGACAATCGAATGAAGCAAGATACATAAAAAATGCAAAATTAATCATCTGGGATGAAGTAAGTATGGCTACACGAGTTATTTTCGAATTAGTTGATCGCACATTACGTTTTCTATGCGAAAATGACAAACCATTTGGAGGTAAATGTGTCGTCATTGGAGGTGACTTCAAGTAATGTTTACCAATATTACAAGGAGGTGACCGTGCAAGTATTGTTGAAGTCTCAATTAAAAATAGCCATTTGTGGAACAACTTTCGAACATTAAAATTACAAACCAACATGCGCGTTCGACCAGAAGAACAAAATTTTATCGCTTGGTTAGACCAATTGGGTAACAACAAATTGCCAACATTGCGCAACAACCTTATTGAAATACCTCATGAATGTGTGGTGGATACGTTAAATGATTTAATTCAAAACATATTCAGATATCTTCGATTCGGATATGTATCGAATAAAGCTATTTTAACACCATTAAATGAAGATTGTTACATTATAAATCAACAAATATTACATAACAAGCAAGATGTTGCCAGTATAACATACTTAAGCGTTGATAGTATTGTGAGTGACGATGAAGCTGAAGAGAATTTATATTCAATTGAATTCTTTAATAGTCTAACACCAAGCGGATTTCCACAGTACAAATTGGAATTGAAAGCTGGATGCTCCTTAAAAATATAAACGTTAGAGCAAACTTATGCAATGGAACGCGCCTTTTAGTACATCATTTAGGAGATCATTTTATTGATGTCCAAATTATCAATTTCAGTGGAGAATTATCTATCGAACATGTATATATTCCACGAGTAGATTTCATTTCAAATAACACATCGACTCTGCCATTCACTTTACAGAGACGTCAGTTCCCAGTTCGATTAGCATACTGTTTAACAATAAACAAAGCGCAAGGTCAATCATTCGATGCTATTGGCATATATTTGCCAAATCCAGTTTTTAATCACGGACAATTATATGTTGCTCATCTAAACAGGCAGAATATTTCTGGTACACGGTTACCTCCAAGAAAGAGAAAGGTGTCTTATACAGAAAAAAGAACAATTATCCAGATGAGTCTACGTAAAGATATTACAGTATTTCAAACGGAAGTAACCACCATATATTATTGTGTCGAAGAAATCACTAGGCAAGGTGGAATAAATCGCACAATAGACATTTTCTTCGTTTTTCATAATTTAATTTTAATAAAAACTAAAAGAAGAGTGAATAGTGAAAAGGACTCACCTAAACAGGCAGAATATTTCTGGTACACGGTTACCTCCAAGAAAGAGAAAGGTGTCTTATACAGAAAAAAGAACAATTATCCAGATGAGTCTACGTAAATATTACAGTATTTCAAACGGAAGTAACCACCATATATTATTGTGTCGAAGAAATCACTAGGCAAGGTGGAATAAATCGCACAATAGACATTTTCTTGGTTTTTCATAATAAATGCTACTTTTATTTTGAATTTAGTTGTCTTTTATTGAATGACTAACTTCTGATACTTAATTTTCTTAGCAACTGAAGAAAGCATTGTGATTTTAAGTGATTTTTGAGTTTTTAATACCGCAAATCCTGCGGATCCGCGGGATTGATGACCCTCAGTCCTGCGGGCTTGCGGGATTGAAGTTTTGATGCGTGATTGGATTCTCTATTTTGATATAAAATCAATGCATGATAGCACGAACTGACAAATAAGTTGAATTTTTGGGTCCAAAACATTTAGCCTGCTTGCTCGGGATTGTATTAACAATAAAAACGAAATACGTTAAATAACAATAACTAACAATAAGAACATTTATGTGTTTATCTTTATATAAGATTACTCGAGTGGAATGAATTAAATCCCTCTTGAGTGTTATTTATATTCATGGGAAAACTCTCGCATATTCGATTATCTCGATCCTTCTGCATCAACATTCTACTAGACGGTGCTAGGCCCTGTGATACCTGATGTATCGTCGGATAAGTCATCACTATATGTCATAGATGAGTTTGCAAAAGTAGATAGACGAATGGCATTACATTTTAAGTAAAGTAAGATTATATTGTAATTTGTAACAAATTTCATTTTTTATGCGCCTCCACCAACGAAATTTTTGCTTAGGCGTTATTTTACTCTATAGTTTTCCCTTTTGTGAGGTTATGAACACGATACAGCTGCACGCTAATAAGTAAGTGTGTGCTAGTACTTATATAAGAACCAGTTTTGATATAAATTGTTTAGATTAGTGTTGTTCTTTTATGTGTTATGTGTTATTATAGAAGGCGAAGCAAAATTATACACTTTACATGTTTAATTTGTAGATCCTCTTTTAATTCCAAATTCTTGGGGCTTTGAAATCCTGGATTTGCCCCAGTGTCAACAACAAAATAATAAAAATCTCATACAACCCAGCATTTCTGAAATGTGGGGAATATCATATACTTCTGTAGAAGAGACAGGAAGTCCAAGGGAAAAAACATTGCCCAAAACCGATTTATTACTAGATACTGGTAAACTAGAAATTCAAATACTTAATTTTATCCTTATATATCTTATAGATTTTTATAATTTTTATATTTTTCCACATGGAAAAAGTGTGTAAGACAGTGTATGAACATGTTGAGCCAACTACGACAGCTATGGAAACAGAGCCATCAACCTCATTCAGTTTTGTGGAACAACCTATCTCACCTATGATGCCAGAATCATTACTTTTAGCTAATAAGAAATATGTGAAACAAAAACGGATACATTCTCCCAATGAAAATAAATGTATGACAAATTTAATTAGTCAATATAAAAAGTGTAATAGTACAAGAGGTAAACCTTCATTTTAAATTCTGTGTCCATGAAGAAAATTTAAAACAAATCATCTTAGATAAATTTGTCAAGTTGTTAGTATAATATATATTTACTTGTACACTAAGATCACTGACATGTTTTCATGTGAAGCCTACAATAAATACAAAACAATAAATATAAACCTATAGTACTGGTGTACAAAAATTACATTAATACAAGTTATGATTATAATTTAAAAATATTAATATTAAAAAAAAATATGAAGCCTCTAGTGGCTAACGGTAAGATGTTGGATTTGTTGACAAATACAATTTTAATATTTAACAAGATCATAGAAAATAATGAAATTTTTGGTTTCAAATTTGATTCTCCGGTTAACTCACTGTAACTAACATAAGGTAATTCCACAACCAAAGCTTTTGTTTTTATACAAGTCGATATAAAGAAGCTCGTGTGATGGGGAGCGCGGGTATAGTATTCGACGATTCAGCGACATCTATGTTTCAATGTCTTAAAAAGCCCAGTTTGATGTAAGTACAATGAGAAGCATAACTACTTCTGACTGTTGAATGCTATAGAAGAAACAAGTTCGTAACAGCTGACAATCGTGGGCCAATTAATTTATATATATTATCTTGTAAAAATAAATATTCTTTAAAGAGACGACTTATTTACTAGTTCTCAATCGTCGGTGAGTAGGAAATATTTGAATCGCAAAATAACACCTTCATATTAATAATAAAAGAAAATACAATGCTATGTTGCCTTTAAAGCACCTGAGACTCAAATGAATCTATTTAACGCTTCCTGTAAACAAATTGCGAGGATGAAAAGAACAAATGTAATATTTGCTAGGAAATAGCAGGCGTTTATTTTTGATTTCAATGTAAATAATTTATCTTTGCTACGTAAAAGAAACAGGTAAAAAGCCTCGGTATTGTTTTCAAAAATGATTTAGTGGTTTCCAAGTTAAATAAAAATAAAAGCGAAAAAGAGATCACAAGATACTAGGTCAGCACTGTATAGTGGAGGGTCCATGGTACTGACGTTTAGGGCATCCTATACTCAGTTAGTTTTGCTTCATGCGACGATGTGGAATCCATTGACAACAATGTGTTCTCACGTTTATGTAAAATGTTTTGGTTTTGACTCATACTAACGCCCAATGTCGTTCGAATAAAATTTATTTAATTTAAATTAAAATTTAATTTAAATTTATATAATGTCTGCTAATCTTCCTCAAGCATTGCTCAAACTGCAGCAAAAGCAGCAGTATTTTGGGCGTCCTTTATGGAATTAATTATTAAGAAAAAAACGATCTCTTTTGAATTCGTTGTACCAATTATAAATTATTGAGTTAGATGGCGGTCTTCGCCAAATGCATTTCTAAGCCAATCTTCATATTGCTTAGGCTTTAAGAATGATTTAAAATCGTAAAAAATGATACCCGAAAATGTTCTCTAGTCAAATTTATTATTGGGTGAACAGAATCTTTAAATTATGAAAATTAACAAACTAATAGAGGAAATCGAACAAATTACATGGCAATCAACTCGCAAAACATTAAAAAGTAGCTTAGAAAATGGCCATTCTAGATTTTTAAGAGTTCTCGAAAAAATATTGTTTGTATCTCGAACGCGAAATGCTTTTGCGTTCTCGAATGGATATTTTGCTTGGCTAAAGCTTGGAAAAATAACTTCCATTCTTTAACGCAAATGTACCATTTCGCGTTCTAGATACAAAAATATCTATTTTCGAAAACTGTCATTAAAAGTTGACATTTTCGTTAAATTTTCAGTTGACAAAGTGAGCCTTTTTTGTCACCTAGCTGCGAAATACTTTTACGTTCTAGAACGAAAAAGCCTTTTTTGTTCTAGAACATAAAACAAATGCCAAAATAATTTATCATTTTTCCGAAACTTATTGATTGTTTTATTGAGATTAATTGTGAAACAGCACTTTGTGCCGCTTCCAATACTTCCCCTGGTAAATGCTCGTCTTCACTTTTCGAGCTCACTTTGAATTAAACACTCTTAGAATAACTAAGCAACTAATATTTATTGTTTATTAGATTGCTATCGTTATGATAGCCACCTCGCTTAAACCGTTTTGATTCAAACGATTTCAAATATAAATTAAATTGATATGTATAACACAATTATCTTATTTTATTGCAGTTTTCGGAAAAATATTGTTTGTATCTCGAACGCGAAATGCTTTTGCGTTCTCGAATGGATATTTTGCCTCGCTAAATCTCGGCAAAATAACTTCCATTCTTGAACGCAAAAGCACCATTTCGCGTTCTAGATACAAAAATAACTATTAAAAACATTTGATTAGATTTCTAAAACACTATATAGGTACAATAATGTCATTTTCTTAACTTTTTAGGAACAATAAATGTTAACGGTACCAGTTAGAAATTTTAGTTCCATTTGCTAATATGTTACACGATGATGAGCCACAGGAAGGCTATTTTCAGCAAGATTGCATCATTAGCTTGAATACAAATACTATCTGGCCACCACGATCTTGTGACTTAACACCATGTGGTTTCTATGGTCACATTTAAAGAATTCGATTTTTGTAACACTCGTTGTTAATCTTGACAAAGGATCACTAACAAGAATGAAGAAATTAATAATATACCAAAACGTTCTTAGTTCGTTTAGAAGAAGAATTACTCCTTGCAGAGATGTGGCCGGTGGTCATATAACACATCCTATTTAATATCAATTTTCCATTTATTTTGTCTTTTTATACTTTTTTGTTCAACATAATAATAAATCATGTTTTGCTTTAAAATTTTTCTTTATTTTTATTTGTTACTAGCTAATCCCGACCACGCTTCGCTGTGACTCAATCTGAAATGAAATGAATGAGAAAAGAGATAAATGTATTATAGTAAATATAAATTCACTTGGAAAACAAATCATCCAATTGCGTTGCTGTGGCTATGTGAAATTAACAAAAAAATAATTTTTTTAATTGTAAAGCTGATGAATTGATTACATTTTTTGTTTAGTCCATTTATTTATTTAACATACCTTATAAACAATGTAACCCGCTATTTTAATAATGTTCCTGTCACTTGGCTTTTGACACATTGTTGATATTACTTCAAAAACGTCACCTTTCAAATATCTCAGTGTTATTTAAATTCTTTTAATAAAATTTGTATCGTATATGTTCTCTTTTCTTAGATCCTACCTTGAATAAATACAATAGTGATTGTATTCTCTTAAATATTTAATCTTCCTTTCTTGTGATCCTTAATTTTTGGATTTTATATCACTTTATGTTTAACTTCTTTCTATAACAGCTTCTCTGTGCCTGTTTCCTATTACTTTTCATTCTCATTGAACTTGTTATTAAATTCCTTCTGCCAATACTATTCTTATTCCAGTTATAATTTTTCGATTGTCAATTTATTACAAACAAAATAAATATAGCCATCGCTATACTACTACATTATATTATAACATTATTTTCTTTAGATTTACATTTTTAAATTCGTTATATCTTTTGAATGGAATGTCCGATTTTAATAATTTAAAAAGTATTTTACTGGTATTGAAATGGTCTTTAATATAATATCATTTAATAGGATAAGGAATAATACAGAGGTATGGATAATATGGTTTGATTATTGTCGGCACTTTTATTAACTTTTAAAATGTAAAAAAGTAGTTATAGTGGCATAACTACAGTAGTTTATATATGGTTTCGCGAACTTTTTTGTAGATATTAATACGTTCTATAATATTGTAGAACATTTTTTTGTTCTATCAACTATAATTTCCGCAGCGTACGCGATGACAGATTTTTTGTGACTAATTTTTTCACACCTTGGGTTACATTAATGCATTTTTATTGGGGATCCCTTTTTTTTTGAAAATGTAATATAGCCTATGTCACTCAGTGAAAATGCAGCTTTCTAATGGTGAAAGAATTTTTGAAATCGGTCCAGTAGTTTTTGTGTGAAAACATTACAAACATACATACAAAAACACAAATGTTTCCTCTTTATAATATTAGTTTAGATGAAAGGTATTACATCTGCTGATATTATAATTAAATTGAAAAATATATTTTTAAAATAGATTATTTAGTTTGAACTATCTTTAAATTAAACAAGGTGACAGGTCGAAGTCGAATCAAATTAAGACACTCGTGATTTTATTCATGGCATACTCTGAAAAACTTTTTTTGGCTCCACATTATTATAAACTAATGAATGGATCAAAAATATTCGATTTTATGTTGAAAATTTAAAAAATATTCACTTTATGCACACAAACTAAAAATATGAACTAAAGCTTAATTTTATGCAAAATATGTATTTTTTTATATAGTTAATCGCATTATTTCAGTGCAGAATAATTATATTCACAATATTGGGGTGATATTCTTAACAATAAAAAATATGTTTTTTACATAAAATCCGAACTCTATTTATAATTACTGTCGGCTAATCGAGATTCTTGATTTTTACAAGTTTGATGAATTATATTACAGTAGTATTTTTAGTAATTACTAGATGCTTTATTATTATTATTATTATGTAATTAATAAATAAATATTATAAATTATTATTTGAATAATCTATAGCAAACTGGTTATACGTTTTTTTCAATCATTAATTACTATAAAACTATCTACGTTAGTGCTTCATTTTAAAATGCGATAAGTAATCTATTTTCTTCCAATCATTAGAAACAAATTCATTGAATAATTTAATCAGGAGTTCAGGTTTCGATATTGTATTTAATTTTGAACAGTGCTTGTTTTTAAACGCAAAACTTGATCAGAATTAAGACTTTGACCAATATATGGCATATAAGTATATCATACTGATAGTCCACTATTAGTAATTGCAAGTCTCAATTTAATTAATCAGTACTAGAGTCGAAAAATTCCCAAATAAATATAAAAATACTTACGTAAAAGAAAGTCTAGATAATATATTGGCCTTTTTCCTTGGATATTCCTTCGTTACATCAAACCCTGGATCCATTTTGTATTAACTTTCCACTAAGACTTTTCAAAACCAAGAATGCGAGAATAAAATAGATTATACGTGAAATTGGTTTTACTATCTTAAATTATATAGTGTTAATCTATTCATATTATTTCACGAATGTTTTTATCAATTGTAAACTAGGAACTTTATGTTGTCTGCTCAAAATAATCGTTTTCCTTATCTTTGGATAAGATATCAAAGATCGTTTTGAATACATGTTTAAAGGACGTGCATGCCTTCATTTTGATTATTGACGGGATGTTAAACTAAATTTTGTGCGTTTACTACAATAAAGTTATTCTATGATTTTCAAAGAAATTCTCTACAGTGTATAATTATTTAATAGTGTATATGTGCACCCTTTTGTACGGTTGCGGCCCTTGAAAATTCAGACACTGGATTTTGACGTGAATGTCAAAAATTTAAAATTTCGTAATGTGTAAATCAAATTTTTATCTGGTTATTTTGATGACAATGTCACATTTGACAAATCCATAGTCAAGTTTATTTTTTAAAATGTCGCAATTATCAGAATTACAAAAATCTATTATCAAAACTAGATTGAGAGACATATATTAAGTTTTGTATTCTGATATTCGAAATGATATTTTCGAAATTTAAATAGAGCAGGACACTATCTGTAGTTTTCTTAATCTTTTTTTCTTATTTAGAATTTTTGCAATACATTTTTCATTCTACGCCAATGATTGATTGGAGTAACGTTTAAAAAAGTTTACATAGATTAAAATGTTTTTGTGTAAGTGTCTGAGTTTTCAAGGGCCGCAACTGTACTTGCCATAATTATACGAGGGCAGTTTTTTATGTTCTCTACCTAGCTATAAAAACAGTATGCTATCGTGACAATTTTCTTACGATTCTGTGACATTTTATAGTGTCATCTCCGACTTTGGTTCGAATCGCTTAACATTTGTTACTTTTACGTTCGTTTAAAGAAGAGAAAATGAGTGATTAGAATTTGAACACAGAGGCGTCATGAAATTTTTATCAAAAGAAGGCAGTAGCTCGAAGAATATTCATTAGAGAATGGTTGCAGTGTATGGAGAAAATAGCCCGTTCTATTTCCAAGTCAAATTTTGGTGTAAACAATTCAAATGGGTCAAAGAATTCATTCATGATGACCCAAAGTGTAGAAGACCCCTGAAAGCGCGAACTGAAGAAATCATCAACAAAGGTCAAGCTTTGGTGTTGACCGACCGCTGAGAAAAAGTTGCAGTTATTGCTAGAGAAATAGGAATATCTCAGAAACGAGTGTTCCATACGAAGATTTAGGAATGAGAAAAGTGGCGGCTCGATGAATTCCCAGGCTGCTTAGTTCCGAACAAAAATTGTGTAACGACAAAGGGAAGGAATGCGGAGGGAATTTGACTGTTTCATCTGAAGATACAATTTCTCAAATAGAATTGTACCAGTAATAGAATTGTAATGTTGATCTTTATCAAATGAACGACGTGGAAAATGCCGAAAAAATAATTTTTTTCGAAGGCATAATGTTATTAAAGAAACATTGAAATAAGAGTGTTAGTATTAATGGCGGCGAGTTTTCCAAAGAGCGAGTGCGGCAAAAGGCCTTATGAACCGAGTCTTTATACTATTTTTTCTATTTTGCATTTTTTACATTAATAAATTGGAATTATTTAATTTCAAAGTTCAGAGTTTTATTTTTATATAAAGCATGCAGTTGGTCACATTGAATCTTTACATTTTCAAATTTAAATCTTGCTATCCGCTAAGTATATTATATTACATATTATTTATTAATTTTCGTTAACATAACTTGATATTTTATTTAAAAATATAAACATGAGTGACATAGAAACTAATATATCTTGTTGTCAATTGTTTACAATATACGTTGTTTGTGTAGAGTACGTACATATATCATATCTGTCAAATGTACTTAAATTCTTAAAATCAAATGACAGCAATGATATTTACTTCTGTGTTCGAACAACGCCAACATTGAAAAATGAAAAAAAGTGTATCGAAATGAAGTTCATTCCGATATTGTTTTGGGTTTCATAATGAGTTGATTACGAACGCAATATAGAAAAATTTATATTTTATTTAAACAAATATACTAAATTACAGACAAGAACTAAATTAATTCTATTCAATCATAAGTTAAATAATAGAAAATTTGTTGCAATAATTGTAAATTAAAAAAAAAACATTGGAGCGTTCAAAGTTTTGGGAATTAATTTATAATATCATTTAGACTGCGTTTCGAATATAGAGGCTGTATGCCAAGTAGGGAGGGGGTGGATGACATCATAACGGCTCTAACTGCTACGGGGAGTACACACATTACCTTATGAGACTTTTAGGCATCCCCTTACTCATAGATTATAAAGAAATAGATGGACATCTCTTTTGCATCGATCTGTATTCAAAATATAGTCGCTGATGGTGTTGGTGTAAAAGCGCCATTATTAAAATAATATCTTTCACTATTATTTCTAGTCTTTCCAATGGACAATAATATTGTTCAGCAATTATAAAGGTATATACGAGTACTTCGAAATTTATCAAATGGTAAATAATGTAGGCAAGTTGCAAATGATAAAATTGTCTTTATTAATAATATAGTATTTACAAGGGCCTACAATGTATCTTGATTTCTTACAACTTAAAACAGACAACTACTATTTTTTTAGTCTTTTTCTTAGATTCTCCAACTATGCATGAAAGATTATTACAGTCTAGTTTCAAAATGAAGGCGATGTTGATTTTTAAAATTAAATTGTATCTACATAAATATAGTTCAAATTAAAAATTAAAAGTCTGTACTAGATTTATGGGAATATAACTGTACATAAATTGAAACACTATGAACCAAATAAGTATATTATATAACATATTTTAAAAGGATTAGGTATGTATATTTTAACGTAGTCAAATTTAATGGACCCTTATTTTTGTTTGAACTTTTTAAACGGACGATTGCCATTTTTTTTTGACTTCATTGTCTGTTCCTCGAGTCCTACGTGTTCAATATTTTATTTAAGTTTTTGTTCGAGAGTATAAAAAAATTTTGTTGTCTGTCTTGAAAATATAGAAAGCATGTTATGTATTTTACAATTAAAATTGAAAGTTACACGATTTTTAATTTTAGTTATCAAGTATTGAGCTATATTTGTTCTTGTGCTTACTTTTGGCAAATATTTTTTCATAGCTTAACATACATAGTATGTGGTTTTAATTACACGGACGTGTATGATTTAAATGTTGTTAAAATATGATGATCTTCATTAACCATTGTAAGATCTTCTTTATAATGTTGGCCTCATTCCAAAATTACAGGTGGGCTGACTTCCTTGAAATAGCACACTGTAACTGTTTTCTATGGTATGGTAATAAGTTTGTTCCATTAGCACTATCGAACAAAGTGTTTACGAACAATACAAAATCTGTATCCAAGGCTTTCATTTGCAATAAACTGCCTTGATCTATAGCAATGAAAAATTAACTGCAAAATTAATTTTGGAATGTTGACAGAAGTCACAGTCACATTACTCTTAATACCAGCACTAACTGTGTAAGACAATAGTTGAGCAGCATGTTTCACAATCATTTTTATTATCTGCTTCTTATTTTTCGGCAATAAAAGTGCTTTTTGTAAATTCAATAATTATTGAAAGTTAAATTTTCTTCAGAGATCTATTTAATAATAATAATAATAATAATAGATATATTTGCCCAACAGATATACATCTAATTACAGGACAATATAAGAATTTGATAATACAGTTCGTGTGTTACATATACTTAAAGAAGGCAGAAGTAAATAACAAGTGGTGTGAGGTGGTTGATACAATGCTATACGATAAAGCTATTGGAAGTGTGTATATTAGTTAATAGGATGGGTAGGGGGGTGGAAAATAGATCAATACTTTTGTTGGCTGTGAGAATTTCATTGCAAATGGTACACATTGAATAGATTGGGGATTTCTGCAATGTATTTGTTTTAGGAGTTTGGCAGTATAATGCGGTGTACGTACGCGCGGAGCGCTGTGGTGTCGCGAAAGGCAGCTTACTTAGTAGTTTGGGGGCATCAATGTTATTGTGTAGTAAGTTGCAGAAGAATGTAATGCTGGTTAATTTGCGACGGTGTTCCAGTGAATCGAAATGAAGTAATTGTAGTAAAGTAGTATGATCGTATCCCTGCCGTGGGTATTCGCCATATTCTTTAAAATGTAGATATTTTAAAAATCTACGTTGCACTTTTTCAAGTGACTCAATATGAGTTGTATATATAGGTGACCATACCAGTGAGGCGTGTTCTAATTTAGATCTCACGTAACAGTTGTATAACTGAATAATGGTATCAGTAGACGAGAAGCTTTTCGAGTTGCGTATAACAAACCCCAAGGTCTTGAGAGATGTAGACGTCACGTAAGATATGTGTTCCGAGAAGGACAATTTGGAATTGAATACAACTCCCAGATCTTTCACAGTCGAACCCCGATTCATACATGTACCGCCCCACTGGTAGTCATACACTATTGGTTGAGACTTACGAGTATAGGTAAGTATATTACATTTTGGCACATTCATCGCCAGCTTATTGTCATGACACCAGGCAAGAAGTTGGTCAATATCCCCTTGCAACTCAATGCAATCCTCTATTGAGTTAATTTCCTTGTATAGTTTCAGATCGTCTGCAAATAGCAGCTTCTCCCAGGCAATCGCGCCACAAAGATATATATAAATATATATATATATATATATATATATATATATATATATATAAAATATAAATATATATAAATATATTTATTGATACCATTATATATTATTATAGCTACCTTTTCTTTTTCCCGTGTAAATTAACACAACAAAATATTTAATATAAGGAACAAACACGTGCCCCAATCAGAAAAGAATAGGGTTAGATATGGTTAGACAGCGATACAGAAAACAAAACGTCACAATTTCGCGCGCGAAAATGAAATGGGTTGCGTTTAAGTCTTTAACTAAAAATTAAACCCGGGAATTTTCTAATTAGATATCATCCCGTACCCTTAATGCTCACCGGGAGCCCTCTGAAAAGTGGAATTCGGTGCTAGCTCTATCGGTTTTCGTGAAAGCGCTGGCACTCGGGGATGAGTTATTGCCTACCAGCGCGTCGGATTATGTCTATAGAAGCTATTGATTTGTTACTGCATTAATTCAATTTTAAAATGAATACGTATCTCAATGATTGAAATATTTGACAGATGTCGTTTGTGATTTCGCGGAAGACTCTCAAAGCGGTAAGTGTTCCAGCATATTTTATAATTTACTTACTATTTATTTTATGTGTCAACTTTTAAGCGTTCGCATCTGTCTGTTGGCGCAATTTTCCAGTTCTTATTATTACAACCTTGGTTATGTATTAAACTTCAAGATAATATCAAATATAAAATATAATCAGAAATTTATTAGACGGAATATACATTATCATTATAACACAGATGGGCTGTTATCAGACATTCCTGAATTACTATGAACAATTGATAACAATCAAAATGTTGTTAGACATTGTTTCAAAATAATCTGTATGTTATCAGATAAGGTTTATATTGTATTTTTGATATCACAGTATTAAAGAACACGGGATTTGAAAGTAACATTACTCTAATATGAAGTTTCATTTTGTATTTGCGCTTTTTTTAAAAAGTACGTTGAGTAAAGAAAGTATTGGAATTATATGTTATGTATATGCAGGTACAAATCTATTTTCAATCATTTTATTTCCTGTAATTTTTATTAGTCAAAAAGTTTTCTGACAGTATATTCTTTAAGTTATTAAATCAATAAATACAGTGTAATGATATTTATTTAACAAAAACAATTTGATACATTCTTCAGTTAGTAAAACCTCATTATTTTTTGTATAAAACGAAAACATTATTAATATACCGAAATATTTATTAAAAATAAGGCGTGGAAACACAATACAACTTAATATTTGTATGAAAAGGCTATCTAGACAGGCAGACACGTGTTTCATCTTGTTATAGACTAGACTCTTTAGTGCATGGTAGTGGGAAAGATAAATTTCACCACAAAAACTACTTTGCTACATACAATTAAGTCGTAAAAGACAGCACCGAAGAACACTTAAAACCGCTTATTGAATAATGTCAATTAATTTTTGTAAAAAATATATATTTATGCGAATTTTATATATTTTTCGTAGATTAGTCGCGATGTCAACATGTCAATATATGGAAGAAGTTTCCCCTCAGGAGAATTTTTCTAAGATTTTGAGTAATCTCTTCCTGAACTTAAAATATAATAGTAGTCCCCGCACTAGCCTTCCAGGCTTCTGGGGTAGTAACATGTAGGCTTGTTTCAACTTCAGTCGTTTAGTAGTCCGGGATGGTAAAGTGGCTAGCGCTACGTATCGACCGCTGTTACAATTCTAAAATATTCCTCTGCAAAACTCGGTCACCACTTATTCCACAATTTTTTTAACATTTGTTCTCCAGATTTTAAAATTTCTACTTTATTCAAGATCGTGTAAGAAATTTTTTGATTCTAATTATGTATCTGTAATGACGGTTATTAAGGAGCGAATTGGTAATAAACCAATTTGGTTTTCAGTTGGTGAAACCACTGATGTCAAAGGACGGTATATTGCAAATTTTGTTTTTATGGGTAGCTTGAATGAAAAATAAATGTAAAAGAATTTTACAAAACAAATAATTTGACAGTCAGTGGGTTTATCAGCGAGTACTTGAAAAGTTTTTATTTACCTAAGAAAATACCAACATACAATGTATTACACTGGTCAACACAGTTCGGTTTTCTTATACACCAATACGTGTAGTTTATGTCTTTTGTCAAGCTGATTTTGAATCTGATTTAAAATTTGCTTTATCACGTCAAGATTTTGAGATATTTCCTTAAATAGTTTTTTCAACAAACGCAATTTTCTAAAATTCTGAAAATATTGTTCTATCGAACATTGAGTGGATATGTCTGAACATGTCCTTGCATGTTTCCTACGTGAGAGCACTTAAACCACTTCCATTTTTGCTTTGGATCCAATGAAATTAAGAATCGGTAGATATCTGGTTATGTGGGTATATAAAGAGCTACACATGACTCTTTCGCTTCAAAGTAAGTCGGCTTGTGATAACTGAAGGTCTTTATATTTCATAATGTCGCATGCGTGTGTAAATATTCCAAACAGTTTCTGTTATGTATGTGGAGAATTCACAACCCATCAGCATGAGTGGAATATTACACCTTTAATAGAAAAGCTATATTTTCACTATTTTGCTTAACCATTGAACAAGCTATCAAAGACAGACCATGATCTCACAGTATTTGCTGCGCCCGCCGTGCGAGTGAAGAATATGATGTTGCAGAACCAGAAGAAGCAAGCTTCAAGTAAGTTGTCGACCGGCGATGATGAATATTTGCCATCTGAAGATGATGGGCCACAATCAGTTAGAATTTAATGATTAACGGCGAAAGGTTTCAACAAGACATTTCTATTATTTAAAAACGTTATCAAAGCAAATGGAACAGTTAAATACTTACTGATTATTGTTGGAGATTGGTATCACAAAGTGCCGAAGAACAGTATAAAAGAAAAGTAAAAAGGAAAACATTTTAAACAGCACGATTACCATACAGTTCCTTATAACGTATAGTTTATTTCAAATTATAAGAATATAAATTTGAACGGCTCCAATGCTTTTGTTTCACCACCTGCGACAAAACTACCCGGCCGCTCAATACGATTATCTTTTACGCAAACAAACTGCTGAGGTCCGTAATGACAAAATTTAAGTAAATTGTAATTACTGCAATTTAGATGAAATAAAATTGAATAATAATATAAGTACCAACAGTTATTATATTATAGTATATTATAGTTAAGTAGTCATTAAATTAAAATTTAGATGAAATAAGTGCTTATATTTATTAAACCAAATTTAAGTAAATATAGTCAGGAGAGTTGGTATATATTACATCTAATATTGAGTCTATTTATCATTTATTGTTAATCTTTACTGCTGTATACATATTTGATTTTTCTCTTTTTACTTAACGAACATGTGGCAACCTTTTGCTGAAAGTGTTAGTGATTATGATGTGGATAGTGATAATACTGTTGGAGCGCGACAGAGAAAGCATATATGTATCAGAAGATGCAAAACAGATAATTTTCAATGTCTATCATACCCTGATGGAAGAAAATAACGAACTACAAACCCAGAACATTCACCGAACGTAGCAATTAACCAAGGTGCCTTTTGGAACAATATATAAAATAATTAAGAATACCGCAGGGCCTCGAAAGCAAAGAAGTGACAAAGGAGCACCGAGAAAAGTTGAAGAGTATGAAATTGATACTATTAGGCAGCAAGTATACTCATTCTACAGTGGAAATGTTGTATCTACACTTGACTGCTTACATAAAAGAATCAGTGATGAGCCTATAAATATTCAGTGTTCTAAAGCAACCTTGTGGCGGACGCTAAAGAAAGCTGGTTTTTTAGTTTGGCACTATAGACAAACGTCGCACAATTATGGAAAGCCCGAGGTTACAGAAACTTCGATATGAATACATAACGGCTATTAGAAGGTAAAGACAGGAAGGACGATTAATATGTTATTTAGACGAGACGTGGTATGACACCCATGACACAATTTGCAAATGTTGGGTGGATGGTTCAACTATGTGTCAGTTGAACGCGCCGGTTTAGAGAGGGAAGAGAATAATCATTCTTCAAGCTGGGTCAGAAAAAGAATGGATCGGTCAGCTGCTATTATCTGCTAAAAATGTTAAATTCTCAAGTTTAGATTACCATGAAGATATGACCTCATCTTTATTTGAAGAATGTTTTTGTGACACTTTGCTGCCAAATTTACCAAAAGATGTCATAGTGGTGGACAACGCCTCGTATCATTCTCGACAGCAAACCAAAGTTCCTACAAAATGTAATAATAAGAAAGATATTAAAACATTTTTAGAAGCAAATGATTTATATTTTGAGGATCATTATACAAAAAACCAATTAATAGAGGTGATGAAGACAAAAGAATATTTAAAGGATTATTATGTGGATAACAGAGCCAAAGAAGAAGGACATATAATTTTGCGTTTACCACCATACCATTGCATTTTCAATCCCATTGAATTGATATGGGCCCAACTGAAAAGTACTATAAGACGAACAAATCAAACACCGAAATTTATTGAAAGCAATGTAACACACACACAAAATGCTATGGAACATATAACTGCTGTAAACTGAAAAAATTCTGTTAAACACGCAATAGCAAAAGAGGACGAATATATGCGCATTTACAAAATTGTAGCACCTTTGATTATAAATTAGCAATACGATTCAGACACAGACACCGATTTGCAAGACGACTCAATCACAGATGATTTATGAAATGCGGTGACACATAAAAATTTTATTATGTATTACAAATAAATTAGCTTTATATATCTATATGTATCCACTACACTTGTTGCCACACGATTTGTAATTTTTTCTTTGTATATAAACCCAATGTACAGATATTTTTTATTATATACTTGAAATTAACAGCGTTTTATTATTATATTATGGGGCCCTAATTTATAGTCAATACGGCCCCTAGATTCATACGTTGCAAATAGGTAAACCGTACCCGTTCAATAAGGAAACCAGGTATAATAATTATCATCACAGAAGGTGGTGCAATAAAAGCATTAGAGCCGTTCAAAGTTATATTCTTATAATTTTAAATAAATTATATATACCTAATTAATATTATTTCATTTACTTTTCAATATTTTTTTTCCAAAATCTGATGTGGCGGAATAAATTTGTTGTCATTATTATTGTTAGAACTATAAAAGAAACGAAAATTGTGCACAGATTTAAGAAAAATAAAAAAAAATGAAAATTTGTTGACCCGTGTATTAAATGGTGACTAACGCTGCCCCATGTACAAGGGTGGGTTGATTTATTGGCATGATCGCCTAGAGTAGGTCGTGGTATGCCGTAAAATAAAAGAAGTCCAATCCAAATTTTAACAACCGATGCTTTGTCAGTTTACTGTTAGTGTTTGATAAATTTGTGACAAAACGTACTTTGTAGGAAATTGTTTAAATTTTACCTTGCCAGTAATTAAGTGCAAATGGATAATTTTGAACATCGTGCAGTGATTAAGTAAGTATCTTTTAAAGAAAGACATGTCCTTTACCGAAATCCATGATGAAATGCGAGATACAATGGGTGAGGGTTGTGCTGCGTACACAACCGTCAGAAGATGGGGAAATGAGTTTAAGCGTGGCAGGAGCAGCTTAGAAGATGATCTCCGCAGTGGACGGCCGAAAATGGCTGCAAGTACAGAAATGGTGGATAAATTCCATGATATGTTGCTAAGTGACAGATAAAGCGTTAGAAATAGCAGAGCCAGTGGGTATTTCAAAGGAACAGGTGCTTTATATTTTACACGAAGAACTTGACATGAGAAAGCTTTCGGTGCCGCGTTTTGAAGACGCAACAAAGATGTGTTCGCTATCAAATGATGAATAATTTAGAAATGCCACACAACAAATTTTTTGCGCTGATTTGTACGAAATTTGGATTCATTAGTATACAATCGAATTAAATAACCGTCAAAGATGTGAACTAAAAGTGGAGAACCAACTCCATAGAATGCTAAGACAGTTTTGTCAACGGGACAGGTGATGGCTTCAGTATTTTGGGATGAAAAAGGAATATTGTTGATAGACTAACTTTAAAATGGCAAGACCGTAAAGGGCGAATATTGCGCAAATCTTCTAGATTGTTTTAAGACAGCGATCGCTGAAAAGCGTCCAGGAATGACTAAGAAAGCGCCCTTTCTCCATGATAATGCACTTGTGCATTCTAGTACGGTTGCTGGATAAAAATTGAAGAATTAAGGTGGTATTAGTGCCGTCCCCTCCATATTCGCCAGACCTTGCACTATATGACTTTCATCTATTCCCTAAATTAAAAGATTTTCTCGGAGGCAAAAAATCTGCACTAATACAGGGTTAGAAGAAAATCACTTTCGAGACGGAATAACAAAGCTTGAAGACAGATGGACCAAATGTATCGAATTAAGAGAAGATTGTGTATAAAAATGAAGATTGTTTATTTAAATTATTCCTTAGCTTCTGTACAATCGTGCGAATTAATCAACCTGCCATCGTATGTTAAAAGCAGCTCAAAATCTGAAAATATTTTATCTTAAATTAATTCACTCTACTTGTTTGGATTAGATAGAGTTGCCGAAGCTATCAGATAAAAGTTTCCTTTTCTAAATAGTTTAGTAGAAAACATTGAAAAAATATTTATTTAACTTCGCTTACGTGGTTTAAAATACTGGCGCATTTATCTCGAAGTCACATTTCTCATGTCTTAATTGGAACACAAAAATAATAAAGACATGGTTTATATAAATATATATTTATAAAACACAATAAGCGTTAGCGTGACTAGTACAGAAATAAATATCTGTTTCGTATATCTATTTAAATTATGTAAACGAATTAAGGCTAACATTATATACAAAAAATAAATACACATATATAAGTAGGGATCGGACACAAGAGGCCCATGACTTATCGCCCACGGACGTACTATTGAAAATTTGTATTTATAAAGAGTTTTTAATTTAATTTATATAATTGGAAAACAAACGGGTGGTGATCTAGAAAATACGAAATACATTTTCGTTTGTTCATTTTGTAGTTCAAGTTGAGTAAAGGAGAATTAATATTAACTAATTTCTCAAGGTTCTCTTCTGTAAAATTTGTTGTCTTTGAATGAAAAACATCGCAACTGGTTGTAGGTGCATACTGGAAATATTCTTTTATTTCAGCGTATTGAGCAGTTAGATTTTGAGGCATTGTCCCCATACACGAATGTCGCAATATTCTTAAATCTGGATTTATATTCAAGACTGCGTCTAACTCTTGTCAAAGCCCACATTCGAAGTCACTTGGAATATTTTTCAAACTATTAATAGCCACACCTAATGTGGTTCTTCTTCTGTTTTGGGTTGGACGTCAGCACGCCCAGGCACTTGAGCACACTGCTTTTTGTACTATTCCCAATAGATCTCTCAGTTCCACTCTGTTAGTCTTGTGTCCTCTATAAAAGCCACTATCCTCCTCAGGGAAGTTTGAGTACACTCGAAGGATCCAATTGATCTCGAGTTCCTTCAGTTCCTCACACGTGCATATTACATGAAGGCCAGTTTCCTTCTGTTTTTCACATCTCCTACACCAGGGCTCGCTAAGCAAGCCCATGCTGTACAAATGCTTCCTTAAAGGACAATGTCCGGTTATTAAGTCGGTAATTATTTTAATTTAGTTTTTGTTACTACGAATTAGGTTGGCTGAAAACTTTCCGCCCAGCTCCCTTAGTAGTGTTTTGGTATGGAATTGACCTTCCGTTAACCTCCATTTATTTTTATGTTCTTTTTCTAGCCATAACCAGATCTCCCTTTTAACGGATTCCTTAGCGATTCCACATACAGGTTTTGATCCTATGAAGTTCATATTAGTACCTTCTTTGGCCAGTTCGTCGGCTCATTGACCTCATGTCATTGCCTTTAATTCCCACATATCCTGGCACCCATATTAGCGACACGGTATTGTTTTGTGCCAGTTTATTGAGGACCTGTTTACAATATTTCACCAGCTTAGACCTGATAAATGGGTTCATAATGGCTTTAAGAGCCGCCTGACTATCAGTCATTATGTTGATGTTTTTATTTGCGCAGCCGACTTCCCGAATTTCCTCGGCGCAAGCTGCGACTGCAAACAATTCGGCCTGGAAAACCGTAGTATGTTTCCTAAGACATATCGATATCTTCCTTCTGGGGAACATTCCGCATATGCCTGCACCTGCCCTCTGACTAGATCGTGATCCATCAGTGTACCAGGTGCCGGCAGCACAATCGCTCGAGCGACTTTTTGCCTGTTCCCTGATCGGTTTAAATATGTTCTGCTTAGCTGTAAACATAATCTCAGGTGCCATACTATCCGTCGGAATTTGAAATATCGGGTCTACCAGTATAATTCCTATGATATCTTACAGTATAGTTCCCATGATATCTGTATCGCTCCTAGGGCTTACAATACCGGGATTCCGGGATCCCGAATACCGCAATCCCGGACGATTTTTGTCCGTTATTAAAAACCGGTATTTATGTAAAAATACCGGTATTTTGGTATTACATTAGTTGATAAAAATTGAATTTATGCACAATATAAATCTAATTTAAAATAATATTAATTAATTACAAGAAATTTTTTTTGAATATAAACAAACAATTTCATTGTATTAAAATCTATATCAGGCACATTTATTACACATTGACATACCGAGCCGAGTATGGCACCATCGAGAAGCGGCGGTGTCGGCAATATAAAGCGATTGTTTATGTTTTACGTCTACTACCCAATGAATAGGTCTCGTTTATACAAATACATAAAGTGTGTAACACAAAAATTATTAAATAGTTTAGATTAGATTGTTTAATTTTGCAAATCAGCTGTAGTGTTTACAAGTAAAAATTATATTTTATATTTTCAATTTTATTTTTCATTCCGTTGTGTCTTGTGATGTGTGGATTATGTGCACTTGTTTTCTGGTTTTATTTCTAATAATTGAAAATTATATAACGGTATTTAAATACTGATTAATCCATATGAATTATATGATACGGTAAGTTTATATTTGTATTAATGTAAGTTAGAGTGTAATTAATTTACAAATATTAAAATTAATAGGCATAAACTGCTATACCCCCTGAAAGATGAATACATTTACGGAGCACCGAAAAGGACAGGACGAAACTTCAGTTTCGAATCATTTTTTGATTGAAAAAAACGGACAGGTTGCTAAATGTAAAAAGTGCGCGAAAGAAATAAAGTGTACAGGAGGATCCACAAGTGGCCTTCATACTCACTTAAAAACGATACATAGACTAAATCTTAAAAAGAAATGTGAATCCCCCCATGATGTCGAATCAAGTGTTTCTAAACAGCCTAAATTGTTAATAACAAATTATTTTAAAAATAATAAAAACGAAAAACTTTCAGAAGTGCTTGCCCGAATGACAGCTCGCGATGGTTTGTCTTTTAATATTTTTATAAAATCGTATGACATAAGTGAAGGCTTAAAGGCAAGAGGATTCAAAGACATACCAAAATCTGCAGTCACTATTAGAAATATGGTACTTGAATATAGTAAAATTATTAAACAGTCTACAGTGCATGAAATTTCCAGATTGAAATCTGAAGGTAAACGTTTCAGTATCACATTTGACGAATGGACATCTATTCATAATCGGCGCTACATAAACATTAATGTACATTCTGTTGGAGGAACAATGTGGAATATCGGATTAGTGCGCGCTTACGGATCCGTTCCAGCAGAAAAATGCTTATCCTTTGTAGAAGAAAAATTGAAAGATTTTAATTTAGATATATCTAAAGACATAGTTTGAGTAACTACTGACGGTGCGTCGGTTATGGTAAAATTAGGAAAAATTATAGAGGCTGAACATCAACAATGTATGGCACATTGCATAAATTTAGCAATTACTGATGTTTTGTATAAGTCAACTTTGAACCCGAGTGTGGATATTGATGTTGTGGAGCAAAATTAGAATGATGACGATGTTAATGATGTTGACGATGACGATGATAACAATGACGACGACGAAGAAGATGGTAATGGAATTATTATAGAATTAGATGCTAGTATTACTACAAGTAATATAAATATTAGACATACTGGTATATCATCTCTAGTTTCAAAAATTCAGAAAGTAGTGAAAACATTTAAAAATTCACCTTCTAAAAATGATAAATATTTACAAAAGTACGTGAGAGAACAATTAGGTAAAGAAACAGCGCTAAAATTAGATTGTCAAACAAGATGGAACAGTATGTTATTTATGTTAGAAAAATTTGAAGAAATTAAATTTTGTATTCAAAAAGCGCTTATTGACATTAGTTCCGATATTCATTTTTCTGACGAAGAATTTAATTTATTATCTTCAATTATTGCTGCTCTTACTCCTGTAAAATTAACAGTAGATGCATTATGCCGAAAAGATGCAAATCTTTTGACGGCTGATGCTTCTTTAACATTTATGTTAGATACTCTTTCCCAGCAAAAATCTGCAATTGCATTAGAATTATTGGAAGCATTAAAATCTCGAATTTTACTGCGACGAACTGAATTATCACAAATACTTCAGTATCTGCAAAAGGGCTCACAAGATGTTGGAGAAGTATTTAAACGCATATCCAAATTTACAATCATTAAAAAAATTGTAAGCTTAACTAAACGGCTCACACATGAAAATCTAGAAGATACAGAAGATATGGAAGTTGTCCAAGAAACATCCCTTCCAATATCTTCCCAAATTAGTAATAAAACAGTATTAGAATCTGACAAGTTAAACGTAAACGCATTAAAGAAAAAACTACAGGCAGCAATAGACGAAACACTAAATACTTCACCCGTGCCTGCGTTTAAAAAAATTCTAGGTCTGGAACAAAAAATAAAAGATGAAATTACTTTTTTTGAAAAAACAGGAACAAAAGGAACGTATTTACAAAATGTGTATGATTTCTTAATGACAATTGTGCCGACAAGTGTAGAATCAGAAAGAGCTTTTTCGGCGGCTGGTTATGTTTGTACGAAAATTCGGTCCTCGCTTGATGATGAAACGATTGATTGTTTATGTTTTTTAAGAGCATACTTTAATAAACAAAACACAAGTTATTAATATTATTTCATAAATACTTTCAATTTAATTATATTTTTTGCTTCTTTAATTATATAATGCCATACGAGCCTATTATATGTAAAATGTAACATAGAATTTAATATGTACTTTTTTTTTACTTGCACGTTTTTTTGTATCTATCTACTCCTACTCTCTATGTAATAAAATAAATAATATCTACTCATTTCAGAACAATATTTATTGAATTTCATATATTATTTGTTAACAAGTCAATATAACAACTGAGGTAAGTAAAAATATAACTAGTAAATTTTTTATTAATAATACCGGTTTTAATACCGGTATCCCGATATTTCAAATTTCTAATATCAAATACCGGTATTCAGATTTTAGTTCGGTATTGTAAGCCCTAATCGCTCCCTACAACTTTATTAGGATACCATACGTCATTGGCCTTCAGCCTCAAAATCGCAGCTATTGCCTCCGCTTTTACAAATATTTCCAGCGAAGGGACACCCACTATGACATCCATGGAGGCGGTTCCCGAGCTGTTCATAGCTCCCGTGATTTCCAACAGAGCCTGTCGCTCTAGAATCGTGAGGAGCCCCACCGACGATGTCCGCTCCGTCCTTCTCCACTAGACAACTGCTCCATAGGTAATCGTTAGTTTTACTACTGTGTACAACCAGTGTACCACATTTGGTTTTAGTCACCAGGTCTTGCCAACATCTCTTCTGCATCTCCAGAAGATCTGGGTCGCCCTGTCTGCCACTTTGACTAGGTGTCTGCTCCATTTCAGTTTCGCATCAAGTATTATGACTAGATACTTCACTTCATTGGTTAGTTCTAACTCTTGTCCAAACAGTATTACGCTGCCTAGATCATTTAGTTTTCTCATGTTGGTAAAGGCTACCAACTTGTTTTTTTGAGGATTGACAGTTAATCCCTCCTCAGGGCACCATCTTTCCACAATTCGCAGAGCATTTCGCATGATGCTCGCCACTGCCCCCGGGAATTTCCCCTGGGACACTATGACAATGTCATCGGCGAACCCCTGCTTCCATATTCGCTGGTCGTTTAATGTCCTGAGGAGGTTATCCACTACTAGACTCCATAGTAGCGGTGACAATACGCCTCCTTGAGGACACCCTTTTGTTGTCCTCATGAAGATCGTTTTGTTTTGCATTTGGGCATGAACTACTCTGCTATGCAGCATGTTATGAACCCAATTGCATGTTGTGCTTTTATTTTTTGATCTATTAAAGATAGAATAATGGAAGACGTCGAGGTGTTATCGAAAGCTTCTTCTATGTCTAAGAAGACTGCAAGTGCAATTTACTTGTAGCGTAGACTCCTTTCGGGCCCTCTCACCAGGCTATGCAGGCCACCCTCACCTGATTTTCCCATCTGGTATGTCCATTGCAGTGCGTGTAGAGGAGATCTATCCAGAGCCCTTTCTTTAATATTTAAATATACCATTTTTTCCATAGTTTTCAATATGAAAGAGGTAAGACTAATTGGTTTAAATGATTTAGGAGGACTCATAATTTCCCCAATTCCCTCTTGAAGGAGCTTGGGAAACACTCCGTCTGGTCCTGCGGATTTATATGGTTCAAACGATCCTATCGCCCATCTAATTAAATGGGGCTTGAAGATCCCGTTTGATATCTCCCAATCATTCCTAGTCGCCTTCCAAGAGGTGACAACTTGATTGGTGTCACAATCATCCATACGCTCCGAACCTGGAAAGTGTACCCCCAGAAGATACTCTAAACTCTCTTCCAGGGTACTGGTACACCTCCCGTCCGATTTTTGTATAGATCTAATTGCGTTGGAAGGAACTTTTTTGAGAATTCTGTTATTTCTGGCTATGTCAGGAACACCTTCGATGTCCTCACAGAATTTTGTCCAGGCCTTCCTTTTGCTCTCTTTGATTTTATCATT
The DNA here is from genome assembly GCA_935421215.2 of Melolontha melolontha. Lineage (NCBI taxonomy): Eukaryota > Metazoa > Arthropoda > Insecta > Coleoptera > Scarabaeidae > Melolontha > Melolontha melolontha. The sequence goes on along the minus strand of OW285237.1, from coordinate 140,924,968 downwards.
GTATTTATTGAGGAGAGCCTTGTAGGCTTTCCAATTACCTGTTTTCTTCGCCCTATTAAATGACCGGCGAGTTTCTTTCCTTAAATTGATTAACTCTGTATTCCACCAGGCAATCCGCCTAGCTATACGGCGTTCCCTAAGGGGACAGTTATTTTCAGCCAACTCCAGCTCTTCTACATTCCTTATTATAACGGGGATGTTTCGGGTTGCAGCAAACAGGTCTTTCTTGTAAGAGCCTCTGTCTGTTCTCTTGGGGTCCATGTATAGTCTGGGTTTCGTTAAATCTACATAATTCATAGCGGATATACTCATGATCAGAGAGTGACGACTCGTCGGATACATGCCACCCCCTTACAATATCCCGTATTCCCAACGTGCATAAGGTTACATCTAGAACTGATTCCCCCCTTGATGTCTTAAATGTCGGTTTATCATCTTGATTCACACAGTCAAGTTCAGTACCACAGAGATAGCTAAAGAGAGAATTACCCCTATAATTGTTATCCTTGCTGCCCCAAGCCTTATGATGAGCATTGGTATCTGCACCGATAATCAATTCCAGATTGTTCTTACTGGTATATGCCACCAAAGCCTCAAGGTTAGGCCCTGGTAGCTCTGGTGAGTCAATGGGTAGGTATAGAGACGCAATTGTCGTCTCCAATATTCCCCCATTGACACTCAGTCTGATCCTGGCTGCCGTAATGTCCCCACTGCATAGCTCCATGATAGGCATCAACCAACGGTTCCCTTCCTCTAATCTGTAGTCCTCCCACCTTACCTCTACTTATCCATGGCTCTTGGATGAGGAGGATATCGATATCTTCAGCCAGCGTCCTTTGACAAAGTGCAGCTGTGGCTGTTTTCTTATGTTGAAAATTTATTTGGGGATCTTTAACATTTTGACCCTTAAAGGTTGATGCCTGAGGTTCTCCTAGAGTACCCTCATCCTGCATCACCGGTTTCTGGTCTTTCTTTGTTTCGAGGGTTACAAAGCTAGCCCTATGAAATATAATGTGGTTAATCCATCATTTAATTTGAGATTTTTATTTTCAAAATAAGTGATTAGTTTTGGCAAATTTCTAAAGTGTTCCTGAAGAAAGTACAACTAATTTTTGAAATTTGGATTTTGTATTAGTTCCTTGCACTCAGAAATACTTCGAGCATCCTCATTTAAACATATAACGAAATTTTGTAAACTATCAAAATTCTCTTCAAAAAAAACTAGTAGCTTTCAACCATATTCCCTATCTAGTTATTACTGGAGAGGGAGGTAGTGACAAAGATGGAAGTCTTTCCTTGTAAAAAGTTACTCTCAATGGTGCTTTTCTGAAAACTTTTTTAAAAGCGGATACAAGTCTTTCAACTTCCAGAAAGATGGCTCTGATATATTCACAGATTCTGTGCAGCGCATGTGCTACACAAGTAATACGCAGCATATTAGGATATGTTTCCTTAAACAGTCTGTCTGTTTTTAACAATAAAGGTATTTTTTCTTTGCACCTGTCGTCCGAATGAAGCATTCGGCGTATAGTCTGGTAAATGGTTTTAGCTACTGTTTCCGCATCAACTGTTTTTATAAGTTTTGTTGCTATTACATATGCGTTATATGGAATAGTTGGATGTAGTATACCAGCTACAACATTTACCACATAGCGTCCAGTTTCGTTGGCACTTATCCATAGATACTGATTTGAAAGATGGTTTCTAATGAGTTCTACTGCTTTTGTGTGGCACTTAGAAACATAATATTTGCGTAAGTTGGATTCATCAGGAACATTTCGACCAGTGTATTTTTTGGGAAATGTTTCGAAGGTGGGGTTGTTAAGTTTATTTAATGGAGTATTTGCCGCCATTTAGGTTTCACAGAGTTTTTCGTTAAAATTGTCGGATCCTAACGGCTCTGATTTCTGTGTATGCGTTGGCGATGCTAAGTGACGTTCTATGTGCGATTTATTGGAATTTTTTAACGATATTTTGCAGACTTTGCAATAAATTTCGGAATCACTGGCAATGGACATACAATCAGTATGACCTTTAATCGAACTCGCCATTGTTTCACGATGCAATTCTCGACCTTGCTCCATATCATATCTGAAAAAGTAACTTAAACAATGTATGCGTAAGTTATTGAAACTTATCGAAATTCACTGGATACTTACGCCAAAATAATTGGTAGAAGTAGATTCGATGAAACGATATTAAGCAGGATTTATTACAAAAATTACGAAGTATGTAATTAACAGTTAAAATAACGAAAAAAAAGAAACTAACTCACCATACTTTATTTATCTTACGAAATATAAACTAATAAATAAATTTATAAATAATTTTAGTGCAAAATTTGAGTAATTGCGTCACAATTCAACGACAAAAAACAGATGTGCGGTTAACCGTATGAATAGTGCTATTCAATAATTGCATGTTGTACTTAGCGGTGTTATAGACTATTTACATGGTCCATCATAATTTCGCCTTGATGTGTCCGGTCTCTATATAAGTGGCCATACACATATACAGGGTTAGTTAAAAGTATGGAGACGGCGATTTATTGTCGTTAATATTCATTTTAGGGAATTATGTTCAATATAAAAGTTTGTTAGGATATTTTTATCTACATTTGAGAATATTTGAATTTTTTTTTTCTTCAATTGTTTTTTAGTTACGACTGTCCGCACAGTTTTTTTTTTTAATGGGAACTAGTAACTTTTACTCTACCATTCGATAGAGAATTTTTTTCTCTTTACAATAATATTTTTGTTTTTTTTAAATTCATTTTAATAACTTTTTTACAAGAAAAATTAAACAAATTAATAACAAAGTAAATTAAAGTAATTGTTCAAATTGTCGTCCATTAGTAATTTGACAATGACCCAATCGATTTACAAAACCCCGAGCAGAGTTCTGTAAAAAATCTCGGAGAATTTCTTGTATCGTTCTGGTAATTCGGATTTGTAAATCTTCGACGTTATCGGGTAAACTTTTTTTTTACGTATCCCCAAAGAAAAAAATCTAAAGGACTTAAATCTGGTGAACGGGCTGGCCATTCAATGGTTCCTCGTCTTCCAATCCATCTGTGGGGAAAAACCTTGTCCAGATATTGACGAACATTTACACCATAATGTGGTGGGGCGCCATCTTGCTGGAACCAGATACTGTCATTGGGCAGGTGTTTATTGTTTTCATGAGGATAGAGCGTAGCACAAGCAGGTATTTCATTTTGCAATAACTGCAAATACAGAGCCGAAGTTAAATTGCCATTGATGAAAAAGGAACCGATAATATGACCGCCTGGAATGCCAACCCAAACATTAACCTTTTGGGGGTACTGCGTATGGTGCTCCAAAAACCAAGAGGGATTTTCCGATGACCAGTATCTGCAGTTATGTCTGTTTACTTCACCGGTAAGGCAAAAAGTAGCTTCGTCAGAGAAAAGAATATTGTTGACATAATTTTCATTATTATTGCAAATATTTAACATTTCTTCAGAAAATTGTAATCTCCTATCAAAATCATATTCCGTTAACTCGTGTACAAGGTGTACCTTATAAGGTTTATACTTTTCACTGTTTAAAAATGACACGATCGATGACTGTGAAATATTGAAATTGGCCGCTAATTGATTGGTTGATAAATGGGGATATTCAGATACAGCCAATAAAATATCCAGTTTGTTATCATCGCTTTTTGCTGTTCTAGATCTACCACTCCTTGGCAAATCTTTAACGCTACCCGTTTGTTCAAAGCGTCTTAAAGTTTTACCAACAACGGATTTAGAAATTGGATTTCAATTTGGATGCGTATCATTAAATAAATTACAAACATCTTGTAAACTTCTGCGTCTATCTCCATAACCCAACATCATAAGTATTTCAATCCGTTCATGTTCACTTAAACTCGCCATTGTTAATATTAACAGCAACAAATTGCACAAATGAATTATTTCTGTCATGATTTGACGTACACAATAACCACTGATAAAATTATGCCGCTCAAGTTTGTTTATCGCTAGCTTCTGTCTATCTGCGATGTACCGAACATCTGTTAAACACATGAACCAGCCTTTTCTTATAAAAAAAGTTATTAAAATGAATTTTAAAAAAACAAAAATATTATTGTAATGAGAAAAAAATTCTCTATCGAATGGTAGAGTAAAATTTACTAGTTCCCATTTAAAAAAAACTGCGCGGACAGGCGTAACTAAAAAACAATTGAAGAAAAAGAAAATTCTAATATTCTGAAATGTAGATCAAAATATCCTAACAAACTTTTATATTGAACATAATTCCCTAAAATGAATATTAACGAAAATAAATCGCCGTCTCCATACTTTTAACTAACCCTGTATATAAGGGATTAGGAACCACCATCTGGGTTTGATAGAAGTGGCGTCATTCCCTTGGATTTATCGAAATAAAAATGCGCGTTATTTAGAAAAATGCTTTCCGTTTGAAATGGTGGTTTCCAGTAATTATTAGCAATACACAATAACAATGTTATTCAAGTTTGACTGTATTTTCTAGATTTTCTTCTCAATGGTATCACTGCCGTATTTTTCTTCGTAACATTGTTTGGCACTATCTCTAAGATTTGTGGTCATCGCCGCGCCGGTTTCCATTACCAATTTCGTAAATCGACCGTCAGGATTCTGCAGAAGTATGTGTGGATGATCAAACTCTCCAACATAACCAGAATTCATAAATAATACTTTGTCTGAATCAATGATAGTATTCAAACGATGAGCTATCTTTAAAACTGTGCAATCTTTAAACTTGATCCTTATTGTAGTTTGAATCAGAGCATCGATTCTATTGAAACATAGAAAATAGTCGATAATATATATTTTCGAAAAAGTTAAATATTTACCTAGGATCGACGCTAGCTGTGGCTTCCTCGAAAATGAGTATTTTATTTTTTCGTAAGAGAGCTCTAGCCATACAGATAAGTTGCTTTTGACCAACACTGAAATTACTGCCACCTTTTGAAATTTTGTACTCTAAGGACGGTACAGCTTCTTCAAGTTCAACTTCCGCTAAAATGTCCCACAGACATTGATCACTGAATTCACTGAATGGATCTAAATTATACCGCAATGTTGCAGAGAACAATACTGGTTCTTGAGGAATTATAGAAATTTTAGATCTAACATCGTGTAGTCCAATTTCTTGCGTATTCAAATCATCCACGGTTATCGTACCTTCTAAAGGAGCAAGCCTAAATAACGCTGCAATTAATGATGACTTGCCCGCTCCAGTACGAGCTACTACACCAATCTATAAATAACATATTTTAAGATTAGTTGTAGAGAGTAAGAGTTTTAGAGCTTCTGATTATATATACTTAGGTACCTTTTCACCTGGTAAAATTTGTATATTGAGATTCTTGAGAACTGGCGCTTCTTCTGTACTATATCTGAGGGACATATTATTGAAATGTATTTTGCCTTTTTTTGGCCATTCTATTGCTGGTTTTTTCCCTGGAATCAATAAAAAATTCCATTAAGTATATACAAGGTGTGTATAAATTGGCGGACCCACTACACGCGGCGATGTTCTTCGTTAAATTCGGAGTCCAAAATCCTAATACGAAAATGTTGTACCATGCTCCATATCTTTGCATGAGGTTCCTAAAGTTCGGACTTTCAGTCTTGAAATAAGCATTATTACTCGATATTTGTTGACAGAAAGAGCTACAATTTAGAAGAAAGAAGAATTGTTGTTATTATCCTTTCGTTGTAAAGTTCGTAAAGTTTGTTTTTAATATTTGTTTATTAACTTATTTTGACGAAAAACACATCTGACAACGTTGTAAAACAATAAGTAGGCAGTCTAATGTTGTTCTAGTCAAATAAATACTACTGTCAAATTTTGACACTTATGTAATCTACCTATTTCATTCGACTTGCTTATTTTACGTGTTTATTTGTATAATTTTGCTTGGTTTTCGTATTTATTTGTATAGTTTTAATCAGCGAATACTACAAACGATACCACAAAGATTGCAGCTATGTCTACAAACTGATGGATTTCAATTTGAACAATTATGTAGGTAATAATTACATTGATTTCTATCAAGAAGATGTACGAAAATTAGTCAATATTAACAAAAATTTTTAAAACTTTGTAATATTTTCGTAATAAATATGTAATCTAAGAAACCAATTTTATTTCGTTTGTTTCTTTTTTAAATTTAAAATGTAAGGTTCTCATGACGACGTGTAAAAATGTTCCGAAGATTATAACTAGCACATGCGTGTTCAATGTTGCCAAATGTATGTTTCTTTCAAATTCATTCTGAAGACAAAGGAAGCCTGATACATCGTTTTAGGATTAGGACTTTTAACTCAAAATTTGACCAAGAATGTCGCCACGTGTAGTGGGTCCGCCAATTTATACACAACTTGTATAACTCGCACGTTTTTTTAAATAAGTTTACCTTCAGGAGACTCAAATGGTCCTTCTTGATCTAATTTCGTATATGTCATTATATGTTCGATGCTTGTAAGTTGATTAACAACTTCTGCAGTTTGTCTTATACCGTGTTGCAACAAAGAAGATAATGATAGTGATTGTAAAATAGCTAGACCTGCCATGGCGCCACTAACGCCTACAGCTGCAATAGGAGAAACCAAGAGTTAGAGATCTATAGTACGATTATAATATTTGATACTTACTTTCACTGAATACTGCAAAGCCGAAAACTATTACAGCGAAAAATAAATTGCATAAAAGATCCAACCATATTCCGAACGACGAACTGCATGATAATGACAAAAGCCAAGCTGATGTGTGAACATTCTAAAAGACGTATTATAGAATTAAAACTGTTGTACTTAATGATTATTATTAGAAGAAGTAAGTACCTGATGCCCATCAAATTCCTTTATTATTTCATTTTGGTAATTAGATGCTCTAATTGTAGATATGCCGTTCAGGGTAGAGTTTAGTTCGGAAAACACTGTACCTTTGGCTATAAACAATCATTGATTAATATTATTAATATTTAAATAATTGAATGTTCGATTTATAATTTACTTAGGCCTTCGACGTGCTTAATACTTCTTGCAGTAGCCATATACCATTTTCGGAAGAAATTAAACACTATTAACAATATAAAATTTGGTATTATCATCCAATAGCTTGCGACACAAATCAGTACTATTGAACTAACTAAACTTAATAGAACCTGTAAAATATCTGATTTAATAAATGACATTAATAGCTTCCTTCTGTTTTTTTTTTACCGTAACAGCTTCGTTTAATGCTGTTGGTAAAGTTTCGTCCATCGAACCAGTATCTATAGAGAATCTGTTTAATATTTCATCACTTGAATTAGTATCGAAGAATCTCATGGGTGTTTTGAGTAAGCAACTAAATATTTTTGCATGTAAGTTTTTCGATGCATTGCTAGCACATTTGAAGAATAAATACGTTCTGAAGACAGTTATTATTATCAATCCAACAATAAAGCCGGTGTATATATAAATGGCGGTATGAGTGTCTAAGAAATTATCATTTGTATCGGCTCTTGAGAAATAGTAGTAGTTCGTTATCGAATCTAAAGAAGTTTGAAATAAGTTTTCCACTGTATGTATTATAGTATTTTTTACACTAGTGAATAAAGTATATATAGCCGTTGTGGAATCATTCAGTGTGAGTTGATATCTTCGTTCTTCTTGTTCAGTCCTGGCAAAAAAGCGAATAAATATATACATATTGCTATGGATTTTTAATAAAAAATTAATTCTTTTAAAAATATACAATTATTTGGGATACAAGTGTACATATATTGAAAATGTTTTAAAATTGAATGTGTGATAAAAACTAGTTATCCGAGGCCAATGTGTTGTAGAGGCCTAGGTAAATTCGGGGAGACTAGGATTAGATAGAAAACGAGAAAGTTGTGTTTTTTGAGATATATAAAATATATATATTTAATTTAGTTCGGGTTGTTTTTTAAAGTGTTCATTTGTTGTTGGTATTTTATATTTAATTCCCGATTTTTCTTTGAGATAGTTACTCTCGTAATTTTGATATAGAATTTGATTAAACAAATTTTTCTCGTAAAAGTGTCTCCACAATTTTTTGTAAGTATTTAAAATTTTTATGTCGACATAAATCATAAATCATAAATCATAAATTATAATATATATAAAATTATTTTTATAATAATAGTTCTATTGTTTTGGAACAAGTAGGTAATAGTTGAATATTAAGAATATAGATAATTCAACTAATATTAAAAGTCTTCGTTATATTTTTTTATAGAGATAAATTTTGTTCGATTGAGTTCAGTTTTTTTGGCTGTGTCGTTGTGCACATGCGTAAATTTGTTTGTGGTTCAGTATCTGTATGTTTATATACAGTGTGGTTTCCTTTGAAGAATTTAATATAAAGTTTGATTATTTTAGTTAAGTTTGATCGGAGTCAATAAAGAGGAAGTTTTCCATTCGGTTAGCTGTCAATACAATGAATGTTTTTATCTCATGTATTTTTGTATGATACAGTATCTTTATACTTTGTAAAGATAGTTTTTTTTTCTTTTTTTATTTTTCTATTAAATATTCAGTTTAAATTTTATCCTGTGTTTGTTTTATTGCTATTACTCCAATATTGTTTAGTAACTTATAAAATTAAAGTAAATAAATTTTTGTGAACATTTCACTGTCGCCTAAAATAATTCACAGACACGACTTTCCTTATTGGAACCCGAGAAGTTAGAAGTCTCATATTTGAAAATTCACCGGCTGAGAAACCTAGTTGGGAAAACTAGTTGTGGATGGTGGTGCACTAAATTCTCAAACCACTATTCATAGCAATATGTTGTCACTGACATAAAATCATTAATTATATAACCTACCACCAACTGAGGAAATAGGCGTTTCCACTAGAAATAATTTGGGTGAATAATATGATTGTCAGTAGTACAGCAATAATGTAAACATTTCCGGCAGCAGCTATATAATCCCACAATACGGATCTCTCAGGAATAATAACTTCTTCCTGTGTTTGTTTAACCTCCATTTTATTTACTGAACTAACGCTCTAGAAATGTAATATTTTAAGTATGCATAGCAGAAACAATAATATTCAAAATACTTACTGCTACTGACATTATTGATTTTTGTCTCATTTTCATTGCCTTTATATCTTTGCTAACCGCAATTGGTTTTTCAGTAGTTTCATCGGCTGCAATTAACATTTTCGTAAAATGAGTATTTAATTTTAACAACTCGTCGAATGTGCCTTGAGCTTCTATTCCACCCTGAAAAAATTAATCAGAAATTATAATTATATCATTAATTAGTTAATAATTAGACATCTTACGTTATTGAATACGATAATTACGTCGGCCTGTTTTAAATATTGTAACTGATGTGTGATGAGTATCCTAGTTTTTAAACTTAAGTAATTCATTATGCATTCTTCAAATAAATGTTTGCCGACATGAGTATCTACGGCTGAGAGTGGATCGTCGAGGAAATACATATCAGCTTTTCTATACACCGCTCTAGCTAGGTTAATCCTTGCCCTTTGTCCGCCGCTAAGCGAAACTCCTCTTTCACCAACTAAGCTTGAATCCCCATATGGAAATTGCTTAAAATCTTTTTCCAGTGAACAAACTTTCACGACTTGATTGTAAATATGTTTGTTGTATTTTTGCCCCAATAAAATATTTCCTCTGACCGAGGAACCAAACAGCCAAGGTTTTTGAGAGCAATAAGAGATTTCGCCTCCTATTTTAATTTTACCTGTTTCAGTTGGTAATTCACCAAGAAGTAATTGAAGTACAGAACTCTTTCCCGAGCGTACTGGTCCTACGAATGCGCATAATTTTCCAGCTGGTACTTTAAAACTGATGTCTTTCAAAATTCCAGCTCTATCTGACCATTTTGCATTTACGTTAATGACTTCTATGCTTTTGTCATCCGTTTTTAAAATATTGGACATTTTTCCTTCATCTAATAGAAGAAATTCTTGCAAACGTTCAAGAGATACCAAACATTCGGCAGACATTTGAATTGCAAGAGGAAGAAAGATAGCCATAGCCATTTGAAGTTGACTGACATAAAGGCTCAGTGTATATGTAATATCTGATGTAAGTGGATTCCCAGCTAGAACGAATGTTAACAAAGCTAGGTAGAGTGTCATTCTTTCTATGAAAACAATCGAGCTCAGATAGGCACCACGGATATAATTAGCTAGTCTGACTTTCTTGACTTCAATTAAACGCACCATACTGATCAATTTTTCGAAAGGTTTCTCCCAAGTATACATTTTGATTACTTGCACTCCTGATATGATTTCATACATTAAACGAACTCTAAAGTCAGTTCTGACGGAGACCAATTTGCGATATTTGTCAGCTAATTTACCCATGAGAACTGAAAATAATAAAGCTTAGGTATTTACTCTATAGTTTCAAGTTACATAGTTTGAATTTAAAAATATAATACGTACAGGGTTTAAATTTTACTTATAGCGTTTAGTTTTTCTTAGTTAGAGAGAATTCGTACACTAGTTTGATACACTATTATTTAGTGAAATAACACAAATGCTTTTCTTAGCTAAAAATGTACATAAAGATGCTTGTGGGATTTTTTCAAAAACAAACACTGATAAGTTAGCCTCAGCTTCCGTCAAATTATCCTTGTAATGCTCGCCAGCTTTTGAAGCGAAAATGGAATGTAAAGAAGCGTAGCATCATTTAGGAATATCAAACTTAGGTGCATTCCAACTACAATGTCTAAATAGTGATTTGCAGCTATTATAATTTTACCAAGAAGAGAATTTTAGCCCAATGTTATAATTGTTATATCTTGTCGCATTGATTTGTATTTTCAATCAGTTTCGATATACGATGCGTAGAAGCAGTTGTTTGTCTATAATCACTAATACATTGAATACAATTGTGTTATTCAATCGTACAATAAGTCCTAAATTCTAGTTTATAATTATGATGATTTAGACCATTGATTCCCAAAGAGGTCCAGGTGGACCCCCAGGGGTCCACGGGAGACTCTACGGGGGTCTACGTTGGCGCGACAAAAAAATGGGGGTTCACAATTCGTAAGCGGGTGTCCACGAAAATTTATCTGGTTTCGATAGTGAGAAACTAAAATGTTGGCTTGAGTTCACCTATCAATGTAGGCAGATAATATTTTAAGAAGCTCAGCGACTGTTACTCGTAAAAACTTGCATATTCCATATTCAGTACAACGTGTCGAGACTTGCAAAGCGCTGCCGCTGCCGCCGTCCGCAATGCTTGTTCAGACGTGCAAAGGGACGAAGTACGACTTGTGGTGTGTGTGCTTGCAATCTTGCATGAACTTGTTTGATTCTTCACCAATATAAATACGAATGCCAAGGATAAACGTTACTCATTTGTTTCCCGAATTTCGAAAAGAAAAGTAAAGTAAAGTGAATCGATGTTAGTGTTTGCCACTGTCGGAAAAGTAAGTACTTACCTGCCTATTTGTTATACATACTTTTATTTTATTTATTATTTATCTATTTATTTTACAATTTATTGTACATATAAGTAAGCAAAAAATGGACAAATTACAAAAGAATACGTAGGTACAAAAGGTGAGGCTTATTCCTAAAAGAAATCTCTTCCAACCCACCTCCGATAGGAGATATATTTATGTTGTAATAAGTATATTTGTAATGTTTGCGTGTAGTAGATACGTATTAAAAATTAAATACTGAACAGAGCCATTATTAGATACTTCCATAAAAGAACAGAAAGCCGAGAAAGGTTGAACTTCTTGTCCCTACTTTATTAGTAATTTTTTTTATTACCCGACTGTGTGGTGGTTCACTAATAATTAAATATATTTTCATAAATTGTACGTGTCTTTATATACTACATACTCGTAACGTGCATCAAAGTAATAAATAAATAATCAAAATCGCGAAGTTTTGATATCAAAATATTATTTACAAGTATTTTCTATCGAATTTACAGAAATATATCAAAATATAATTAATGAAAAAATGTCTTACATTACATTAAAATCGGTTCAGCCGTTTTCATAAAACTCAATTATTGATCTAAGCGATTTATTGCTTTTAATAATTAGAATCAGTTTGCCACCGGTACTTTGTTTATTTCATTGCAATAATCAATTAATCCTGTTAAAATAGCCATATCCTGTTAAGTAAGACCGCCTTAAGATTACTACAACAAAGTTTTTTTTTTATTTACAGGTAGGTAACTGATACGAAACATGGCTGAATCTAAGAAGAAATGTCGACAGTACAGTGTTGATTATTTAAAATTTGGTTTTCTTCCATAAAAGGCAGACAAGCGATTGCCCATATGCCTTTTATGCAACAAAGTTTTGAGCAATGACTCTATGAAACCATCGAAGCTCGAAGATCATCTAAGAATGTCTGATAAAATAGGTAAAGATTTGAAATATTTTCAAACATTGAAGGAAAACTATGAAAAGAGACCCACCGTGCACAGTATGTTCGCTTCAACGTCGGGAGGTAACGATGATGGATTGCGGGCATCTTACAATATCTCATTACTTATAGCGAAATCTGGAAAATCGCACACCATTGGAGAACAGTTAATTTTACCCGCTGTTGAAGAGGTTTTAAAAACTGTTCTGCACAAATCTCCATTTGACATACTCAAAAGAATTCCTTTGAGTAACAACACTGTACAAAGACGTATTGACGAAATGAGCTCTGATATTGAAAGTTTCTTGTGTAATTATCTGCAAACAACTCATTTTTCTATTCAACTGGACGAGTCAACTTTACCTGGTAATGAAGCATTATTATTGGCATATGTTCGATTTGTTATGGACGAAGAAATTCATGAAGAGCTACTATTCGCGAAAACTTTGGAGACGGACACTAAAGGTGAATCAATATATAATGTCCTGAGTGATTTTTTAAGGAAAAATCGATTCCATTCACAAACGTTCTTTCGGTGGCAACAGATGGAGCTCCTGCCATGGCCGGGCGATGTCGTGGGTTTATAAGTCATCTTAAAAGAATTATACCAATAAAGCTTGTACGACATTGTTGACATTAACTATTTTCAAAAATAATATGTGATATTAAACCTAAAAAAATTTCTTAATTTTGTTTCCAACGGCAACTGGATTAGATAATGTTTACTGCATATAAATTTTATTGGAATTTTTTCCGAAAACTTTTGAGACATACGATACTTTCTATTAAGTATATTTCAAAACATCCAATAACAAGACATACATTTTGTCGTATGGAATGCACAAAATAAATAAGTAAATAAATTCAAGATATATTTATGGTATTTATGTATGTATACACTGGAAACAAATTATTAAAGTAATTCAACTGAAATATAGCACTAGTGCAGAATGTGTTTAAGAGTTTACATTACAAATTAACTATGGAAGAATCTATTTTACTTAGATTTATGATTTTAAGTGATGGTAGCTAAATGAAGAATTTATTTAGAAACATTTCTTTAAGAATTGAAAGTACTTACTCTGTATAGGAAATGACAGCGCCAATATACTGAAAATTACGACTAATGATGCAATACCAACAGCGTCCCATATAAAATATGATACGAGAATGACTTGAAATGGTGTTATCCAAAAATAATGAAGTGCAATTGCAACAAAATTAAAACGATTTACATCGTTAGCCAATAAGTTTACAACTTTTCCAGCAGTCGTTTCTCCAAGAGCTTTCTTATTAAGTCTTAGCATCTGTAATAAAATAGTTACATGTGAATACACACACAAATTTTGAGTATTTCTACCTTTCTATAGACTATTGTCGATACTGCTATACGAACACGCATGCCGACCCTTTGTTGACCGATATTAGTATGATGCTGAATAAATGAATCAATTATAACAATTACAACGAGTACCAAGGCCGCATTGTATTTTGCAAGTGTAGGATTATCGACGTCTGCAATACCACTAAATAATCGAAGTAAAAATCCCAAAATTTGTGGTTGAAGGACTCTGAAACAGAAGAATTAAAATTTGAAATTCAATAAATGGACATATTTTACAGCAATATTATTAAATCTAATAAATGAACAATTAATCATGTACTATAAAATTTCAATTGCTAAAAGCATTTCAAATATCTACGTTTAATTTCGAGAAATTCTGCATAAAAATTTCATAAGCTTTCAATTCCTTTTTTCTTTTGTAGATTTCTTACAGCCCAGTAATGCACAAATCTCAATATATCATTAAATAATAGTTAAGGCAAAAAGCTTTTCCCAAATTTTCTTTTTGTATAAATTGACAAAATTGTAATTGGTTTTCGACTTTGTTACCACGAAGTTAATAAGTTATTGATATATGGGTTGTATGATATATGGTTTGCAGAATTCCGTCATGGTCATGCCTCAGTGAGTGATGGATCACGTAAAGGTCAACCAAAAACTTTTGTGATTCCAAAAAACATCGATGCTGTACGGAAAATGATAGAACACGATCGATATGTGACTTACAGTGAGGTCGAGGCACCTCTTAGCATATCACAGACTGCAATTCATTCGATTTTACATGAACATTTATTTTTTAAAAAAATATGTTCCAGATGGATTCCACATAACTTGACCTAAGCACAGAAAGCAACTCGTGTCAATTGCAGAAAATTCGACGTAGGAACCGCAAAATCCGTATACAACATCGTCACAGGTGACGAAACATGGATATATGAATATGAGCCGGAAACCAAGCAACAATCTACTGCATGTTCCAAGACGAACCGAACCGCACAAAAGTTGTTCGTGCAAGGAGCACTTCCAAGAAAATGATCGCTTGTTTCTTCGTCTGTACAGGACACATCGCAACAATTCCTTTAGAGGATCGAAAAACTGTTAACGCTGAATGGTATACAGTAATTTTTTTGCCAAAAGTTATAGACGAAATCAGGAAGAACGACCGAAAACTTCGTATTATTCTTCATCACGAAAATGCGAGTTGCCATGCAGCACGTCTAACAGTTGACTATTTGAACGATAAAAGTGTTGAAACAATGTCTCATTGTCCATATTCACCTGACTTGTCGCCGAATGATTTCTTTGAATATTTTGTAAAACAAAATAATTTATTCACAAAAATGTTGTTTTCTTCCCAGATTTTGTAAAAATATAAATGGTGACCCTCGTAATTATATATATAATAAAATATATAATGTGTTAATAGAAGCAGATTAATTCATTTATGTTATTAAATTATGTAAACATTGGCTTTTTAAAATAAAAATTTTTATGACATTTCCAATAATGTAGTAAGATATGTTGATAATGTACGCCATTATTGGAAATCATGCAGACGTCATAACATTATTCACAACGATGGCATTACAAAAATTCAATGTATAAAATCAACTGGAAATAAAGTGGTAAACTGTCGGATAAAAAATTGACTTATTTTTTTGCATTGTAAAATGAGTTATCGATCTTTCAAAAATAAAATATGAATTGTTATAGGTTATAAAGACGGCAGACTATGTGCCCCAGCAGTGGCGTTGCGTGGAGAGTTTAGCAGAATTACAGTGCGCTTACTTAAAAATAAATATATCGAATCCCTATACAAAACGTTAAGAAAAAACATAAATAACTTACCCAACATGTTTACATTGTTGCAAAAAAATGCGGATGTGCGCGATGAAAAAACTGCACCATAATATATGTTTCTGTATTAGTCTCGGAAAGGTTCGTACGTAGCGACGTATATATATGTTTATATACAGAAAAGGATTGTTCGACGTTGAGAGATGTTATATTTGCATAGTTAAAGCGCTCTTTGTATCTGTACAACGGATCTTCAGTATTGGTAAAAAGTTGCCCTAATTTGGTAAAATCTACATTTTTATCCAATACAATGTTAAATTTTTCACGGACACAATCACTTTTTTCATCTTCAAGGATATGCAGCACTAGTTTTACGTAGTCAATAATTGCTAATGAGTCCGATAACGACAGCGCAGTGTTCTGTAAATTTTTTATTGCGTCCAGTTTTGGAACGTAACTGTCGTAAATAATTTTTAAATTTGCTGCAACTTGAGGATTGTTAAATTGAACCTGGCTGAGCCGTATTGTAGCTGCTTCTTTGGCATCTAGTTGTAAAATCACTGATTTAATTTTTTCAAAATGTTTATAATAATAAAATGCTGCTTCTAACCAAGTACCCCATCGTATAAGAATTGGTTGCGGCGGCTCGGGTATATCAGGACACAGCGAATGAAATGGCCGAATCCGTTTCGGAGATTTAAGAAAAACCGCTTTCGTTTGTCTTATCAGTTGATCCACATCAGGATAAGTTGTACGTATAGTGTTTGTTACAAGGTGTAAAGCGTGAAGCAAACATGTGACATGCAGCAGGTTTGGTTTAATCTTTTTGAGTAAGTTTGCCGTGGAACACATAACCTTGGCAGCATCGGTAACTAACATTAACACTTGCTTCGGTAAAATCTCAAATTTGTGTAGTGTTTCTATTAATACATCATATATCGCTCTGGCAGTACACCTTTGCATTCGTTTACAGGTTAGTAAATAAGGAGGAGAAGGTCCTTGCGGAGTCAGCATCCGTACTAGAATGGCTAGGATGGACTGTTTTTTAATATCTGTAGTTTCGTCTATTGTTAACCACAGGAATTTTTTTTTACCGTATTTTTCGTACAATTTACAATTCTCTCACGCACTGACGGTACGTAATTCCGTAGCGTACTTCTTGCTGGTAATTTCCACGTAGGATTGTATTTCTTCAAAAACTGACAAAACATTGGGTGTTCCACTTTCTGCATTGGTATATTGGTCGCAATTAACATCATTGTTAAATCACACACAAATTTATTATATGATCTGCGTCCACTATTATTCGATTTATGTTTGTCACTATTTATATGTCTTTGGCACTGACTTGCTTTCCAAGTTAATAAAGTTGTTTCACAAACTAAACATTTCACTACGGTACCGTCATATATTAAATCGGGAAACCGATGTAAAAATTTCTTTACTACGTTAGCATGCAACCGAGTCGATGCATTGTTTCTACGCACTCCCGACATTTTCAACACGATTGTGTTAACAATGTATCGCTTACAACGTCTCTACGGCAACTGAATTGATTGTCGTACGCCTCTACTCGATCCCTCCACATCACGCTACTGTTCGGGCACATAGTCTGCCGTCTGTAGTTATAAATAACATATTTAAATATTTAGATCCATATGGCAGATAATATACCTTACCTGCACTGGCATTTTGCATCTCAATACCCTTGAAAACTTAAAAACTGATTCACAATGTGTTAATTTTGGTAAAATGTTGTGAAACTTCAAAATGAGTCGGACAGTTTTTTTGTCCGACAGTTTATAAACCACAAAACAGATAACTATTTATAAAAGTTTGTAACGGGTGTTCAGAAACATTCGAAGTCAAGTGGGCTCTGAACAAAAAATCGTATATCTTTACTTAAGTATCTGATTTGTAATAATTATTAAATGTCAACTGTTGTCTGTCAAAAATTGTCAGAATTTAATGTCGAAGATACTAATTTGATAACCTATAAAATTGTATTAAGTAAATGTATCAATCTATCTCAGACATGACTTCATATTTTCAAGGACTACTTTGACTTCGAATGTTTCTGAACACCCGTTATACAGGGAGGGACAGTCGAGAAAGTCAGGGAATTTGGCAACGCTGTTTAATTTGATAAATGATGCATGTGCTCTGTGCAATGTGTCAAAAATATGACGTCTTCTGATTGTCAAAATGTCAGCCAGTCCAGAGTTTTAAAGTTTGCTAATCGTATTGAAAATGAAGTTAACTTGTAAATATATTCGCGTTTTAACTTAATGTCAGTGTATAGAACGTTTAATTTCTGTATTTGGTGATGAAGCGCCATCACAGATAACGGTTATCACTGGTTTAAAGAATTTAAATGTGGTTGTACTTCGCTTTAGGATCGAGAAAGGGAAGGACTTCCTGCAACATCTGTTGTTGCCGGAAATATTGATGCTGTATGTCGAATAATTGAAAAAGATCGTCGTGTAACGTTTGATGAGATTCAGGCATGCTTGCACATTGTAATATTTCCATGACTCAAAAAGGCGAAAATGATGCAAAGCAATGCTGAAAAAATTCAATCGCGGATCTTCAAAACATGCCTACGTCATCATTACAGGTGACGAATTGTGGATATATTCTTATGAACCAAAAACAAATAGCATTCTGCAGTTTGGGTGTTTCAAAATAAACTTCTGCTAACAAAAGTTGTTTGCTTGTGAAGCAATGCGTGTTTCATAGCAAAATCTGGTCATGTTGCTACAATTATTCTGGAGAATCGTCGATCTGTAAATGAGGTATTGTGTACAACAATTTGCTTGTTCGAAGTTATTGATGAATGGCGAAAAAGCAACCCTGAATGTGGAATTATCCTTCATCATGATAATGCTACTATTCATACCGCTAGCGCAACACTCGATTATTCCCGAAGTAAAGACGTAAAATTAATTACTCATTTAGCCAATAGTCCTGACTTGGTCCCACATGATTTCTGTATGTTATCAACAATAAAAAAAAATGTAGGGCCACCGTTTTTCCTGTTCAGAAGAGGTCATCACTGCATTCAAGTCAAACATTTTGAGTACGCCACCTTCAGAATGCCGTAAATGTTTCAATGAATGGCTTGAACGAATGAAAAATGCATGGAATTTATTGCTGGAACAATAAAGCTGTTTATTTGCGTATTAAATGTTTTGTTCATATCATTTTCCCGAAATTTTCCGACTATTCTATGTAAGATGTAAATAAATAATTGACAACGATAAACACTTACCGTAAACCGACTATCTGAATAAATAGGATTACACCAAATGTCATGTAACTGCCTAGGAACGTTTTCAATATTGCACTTAGCAAACTTGGATCTTTGCCGGTAGTTTTCGCGTTAGTTAATTCCTTGTTCCAGTTAATTTGAAGATTCTCACCGAGTACTTGTGAACTATCGGTGCTTGTGGTTTTAAATAAGTCACTCGTTTCAAGTCCACTCTTAACACCTTTGTAAAAGTAAGGTGCCATCCACCTATAGACAAAATTAATGTTAAACATATTGCTTTTAATTTTCGACCGATTATTTTTTATATTACAAATATCTAATCATTTGAAAATAATAGTAAAAGTTTGGCAAAAATATTTAAGAAAACATAATAAATAGTAAATTGTTTGCGATATTACAATGTATCGACACAGAAAATATTGATGTAATTTAAAATAAAAAAAAAATAAGAATAATAAAGAACTATAGATGATAAGTAGGTAATCTGTAAGGAAATGATTAGTTATTTTATTATTATATTAATTTCAAATATTAACTTCCCATAAACAATTCTTGATACTTAAATTTTCTTATTTTAAAGAATAGAATTATTTTCCCTAGATAATTTTGAGTGGTGTTCTAACAAATAAACAATTAATTACAAATAAGAGCAAAACGTAGTTAAAATGAGTTGTGCTTTGAGTGCACCTGTATAATACTTGATGCAATATTAAATTAGATGCATGATGTAATGTCTATAAATCTTAGGTAACGATTTAATATTTATAGTTTAATAAATATAAACTCTTGCTAACGTACCAAAATGTAAAGGAATATTAAAAATCATTTAGTTATTTTAAATCAAGTATTTGTCATGTAACTTGCAGTATATTATGTAAAATTTAGTGCTTTATGGTATAATATTAACAATGTATGGTTCATTTATAAGACAGATAAGCTCCACAAAAACCATAAATTTTAGAAAAATTCAGTATTAATAACGTTCATAGAACTGCCGAAAACGAACAAATATCTGTAACAAGTGCAAACAATATGTTTAAAATCCATTATGATAACAAATGATAGCTAACATCTGCTTGTACAACTGTATAGGAGATGGTAGATTTAATAAAGGAAAATCTGGATAAAATAGACTCAGCAGCTTATGAAATTAATCCATTATAATAATAGAAACTTCGATGTATACAATAACAGCTATTAATACATCAAACAGTGGCCAGGACCTGTCAAAGAAAATAAAATGAGTAAATAAAATAAATGTCAAGATACGTACAAAATGTGAGGTTAGGCACAAAGATCTGAGATCAGTGATTATACGAAAGGCTGTATGGAAGTAGAAACCGTTAGATGCTAAATCACAAAGCAGGATTCTGAATTTGAAACGCCAGCAAGAAAAAGGCTCAAGTTCAATTTACGCTTAAACATAATTGCCCAAAAGAAATTGTAAGCATAAGAATTTAATTTCGAAAATAATTAATTACAACAAAGAAAGAAAGAGAATATAGAGAACAGAAGTGAAAAGGATAAGCGAAAATGCATTTTATATAGTGTAATAAAACAATACGAGGGTTGAAACGTAGAAAAGATACAAAAATGAAAGAAAACCAAGATTAAATACAGACTGCGAATGTGGAACCTAGGCGTGCCTGAAAAAAATTTACAGGATCTAGAGTTTATATGAGGCGTAAAATAGGCACAAAAGTAGATCCGAACGCGAGCTGCAGCCTTGACTAGACAAAATAAATCATTTAAAAATTCAGCATTATATTTGCTATACGATTGTAATATTGGAATATTTTAAATTTTGATTAGTATGGAATCCTATTATATTTATCTTTTGTTTTCTTTTTCGTTATTGAATAAAATTTCAATAATTAAATCAGGAAGAATTTGAAAATATGTACGAAGAACAAAGGTTAGCGTAAGTAAAATGGCTCACAATAGTTTGAAGTCTATACAATTCAAATAAAACATTTTTTATGCATATCTGAATAATTAGTTCGAATTAAGTAACTATAAATTCAACATTAAAATAAAACATTATGTATGATATCCGAATAACTGCGTAGGGGCTCGTTTTCTGCAAAGGGCCTCAGAAAATGTATATAATTGAATTTAACGATAAAAAATTCAGAGAATAGGGATCAAATAAATAATATACAGTGTGGAGATAAACGTTATGTTGCGTAGGGAGATTTCCGCAATACGAACATTCAATAATACACTACATTTATAATAAACATATTCAGAATCATTTAAATACTTAGGAGTAAACATTCATAGAGAAGGGAAAGAAGACACAGAGATTAATGGCAGAATTGAAAGCACGACAAAGTTGTACTATACACTCAACAATACTTTTATCAGAAGTAGAGAAATTTCAACGAAGACAAAAATGACTGTGTTTAAAACCGTATATAGACCAATACTAACATATGGGCGTGAAAGCTGGATACTAAATAACAAAACAAAATCCAAAATACAAGCGATGGAGATGAGGTATTTAAGAGCAGTCAAAGGAGTAACACGCAAAGACAGAATAAGAAATGAAGTGATAAGGCAAGATCAGAATACAGAACCGATCCTCGAAAGTATAGAGAGACAGAAATTGAAATGGTTCGGACACGTCGTTCGTATGGAGGAAACAAGGCAGACAAAGAGAGTATGGAAAGCTAAGACAATACAGAAAAGGAAGAGAGGTAGACCAAAGAAGACATGGGACAATACAGTAGCGGAAAACCTGCAAAAACGTGGAATGACATGGAGAGAGGCAGAAGTTGCGGCAAAAAATAAGAAAGAATGGGAAAAATTCATTTATAATAGAAAATAGAATTAAGTTTCATAGTGAAAAGTAAGTGTATACCTTGACACCCGTAGGGTAATTTTAAGGTTTATTGATTATAATAATAATAATAATATTCAGAATCAAGAATATCCATATTTTAATTTATACATATAACGGTCAAACCAAACACCTTGAGTTATTACTTAGCTTTTGGAGGGTCAAGATCCTCTAGGCTAGGTGAGCCATTCAAGTGTGGTATTCTAAGAGATTCTATCAGAATATAAGAAACACTTCAAAGTTATAAGTGTTCCATACAATTCCTGTGTTAAATTTTATTGTTAATTAGGTTTAGGTAAAACCACAAAATACATTAAAACTTCGAATACATGATTTATAAATATTGAAGATATTATACAATAAAAGCATTTTGGCAGTTTACATCTTGTTGTGTCATTTCTTTAAATTTACATTGGATGCTAGGCCTAGTTTCTTAGAACCAAATAATAGCCTTGAGACACACATAAGATATTTAAAAGTCTAGAGAGATATATGCGTGAGTGGTGGCACACAACAATTGTATACTTCAACAAGTAAAACTCATAGCAATATGCATTTACACATACTCACACATAAGAGCAACTTGAAACATGTGTTGTGTATATATTGTAATGGGAAAGCTCTAAAATAATAATATGAGCTATATATGATATATTGACAAATTTTTAAATAACGCGGCAATATTTCTCACTCAATGATATTGTTTCTATGGTATGGAATCGCTGTACTTTTACTAGAAATTGTAACCTAAAATTTTATTTATTTGTTGCCGCAATTCTAACTTTGTCGGATGGACATGAGTTCGTCTGCTTATCTTAAAAGGGGCTTCGATAACTCGAAATATACAGGGTATTTCGGAATTGCACAGCAGTACTATTGTAGGTATGTGTTCTCTAGCACAAAATAAACAAAACAGATCATGTAAACATATGCCTCAAATTAATTTATTACCAAGATATTGGAGTATAAAGATATTTATTTAACAAAACAACATTAAGAGCAGCTGTTCAAAGTGGCCACCGTTTTGTTGAATACAGCATTCAGCATGACGAATCTATGCTTCTTTGGCACTTTGGCAGAACGATTCTTGATAGTTGCTGCGGCTTCCACCATCCGATTCTTAAGCTCTTCTTGTGTGTTAATAGACGCAGAATAAACCCTAGACTTCATCCACCCCCATAAAAAAATCTAACGGCATTAGATCGTGGTATCGTGGTGGCTATTAAACAGGTCCGTTTCGACCAACTCACCGGTTACCATATGTTGTGTTTCAATAATCAACGGCAATATGAGAATAATGAGCTGGAGCATTGTCACGCAAAAACCAAAACCCCTGCAAATTGTCAAGCCGAATATCTTCTAGAAGCTCATGAGGATTATTTTACAAAAACGGCAAGTAAGATATTCCCGAAAGCCCAGGTGGCATAAAGAAAGGGTCGATGAGATTGTCGCCGGAAAGACCTCACCACACATTTAATGAAAAGGTATGTTGGTAATGTGAAGTAACAGCAGTATGAGGGTTTTCTTCGGCTCAAGTATGGGTGTTTCGAAAATTAGTAATCCAATTTCTTGTAAAGCAAGATTCATCAGTAACCAGCAGGCAGTTTAGGAAGTTAGGATCTCGTCAGCATTGTGTAATTAACCACTGAGAGAAATTTCTGTGTTAGTTACAATCTTATGGTAACAAATCGTACGCAGGCGTAACGTAAAATATATACATTCGTTGTTCGCGCAATGTTCGTCATACGCTGATCTAGGAAATATCGAAACGAAGTGACAATCTTCTAGTACTAGGAGATAAGCGAGCAGCATCGCGTATTTCCTTTTCAACATTTGCAGTCGAAATCTTTGTCCGGCATTTACTCGTACATGTTTCAGCGTACCACTTGCCTTAAGACGTCTTTCCATGGCTTCAAACGTTTAACGATTTGGTTTTCTACGGTTGGGAAATTTTCCGTGATATTTTTGAACAGCAGCAATACCATTTCTCTTTACCTCGTCATAAGTTAAAAGCACGTCTGTGATAATTAAAAATTGAACTGTCTTACAGTATTCATTCATACGAAAATGTACAGAACTGGTAATACAGATGACTAACTTACATAAACGGTGTTTAATACTAATTCACAGATTTTTAATCACCTGTCACAAAAATAAACGATATTCAATTGTTTTAAAGCTTCTAATACCACGGATACTTAACTAACATCTGATTTTTGGATAAATAAATCTTTAACCTTCAATATTTTGGTAATAAATTAATGTGAGACATATGTTAAGATGAATTTTTTTGTTTATTTTGTACTAGAGAACAGACACCTACAATAGTGCCGTGCATTTCAGAAATACCCTATATATTGATAAGGTAAGTTATAAATGTTTTAAATATTGTCATCTTATATAAGGTAAACAAGGAAGTTAATTTAAAAATACATATTTGTTCTAGAATGTAAGTAAGCGTGGGTAGCCATTTACATGTAGATATATTTTAAATTTCTAATAATATGTCTATATTCTTTTAGATATTACGAGCTCTCAAAGATATTTGAATCGTTTAATTATTTTGAGAATAGCAAAGTATAAATGATAATTGGAATATATTACTATAAAAGTACAGACAGGTGAAGGATTATCTCAACACAAATTTTGAAAATAAAAGGATCAGTAGAGGAGGACCAGTGAACTGGCCTGCAAGATCGCCGGATCTGACGAAATTAGACTTCTTTTATGTGGTTATGCTTTAACATGACCCGATACATGTTAAAGCACAGGTATACAAAACTACTTCAACCACAGTGGGAGATATGAAGCTTAGAATAAGGCGCGTATTTGAATCTATTGATGAAAATATGCTTCAAAGCCAGCATCAAAATTTTATTTGCAGGCTTACTGTCTGTCAAGAACCAAATGGTGGACATATTGAACACCTAGTCTAGTGAGAGTCATGTAGAAGTAGATTTGTGTTACTTTGGAAGTAGGCTGCAGTCGTTATACAGTTCGCTGTCTCCGATTTATATGCCCATTGCTTAGTACTATTTTTGTTTAATTTTCTTTCTATTTCTTGACTTAAATAAAAATTCGTTGTTTTGTTTCTTTTTATTTCATGAGTTTTTCAGCAGCATATGTTTAACTTAATATCTATGTTTCACTGAATAGGATAAAATATTATCTAAGTATAAACAATTTAAATTAAAATCGCAGTGTGCCTTCATATTGATGTGAAAAATTCATTTTTAAAATATGAGAAAACCCACACGTAAATAACTTATAGAGCAAATACATTACTACTGCATTAAGCATTTTGACAGTATAGAATGTTGATGTGTGTTATTTGTTTTCCATGGCCTTCTTTGTTTTAAGAACTTATTGCCTTGAAGTGGACAGCTTTTTGTAAAACGATTTTAAAAATGAAAAAATCTCGAAATCAATGGCAGATAGGTATATGATATGTATAAATAAAAATAAAGTGCTTTATTTTAGGAGTAAAATAACATAAAAAGGCAATATGCATTCCATTTAAAAAAGATGGAGATTTCTCCATCTGAATTTTGTGCTGTTGCTTTGCCTTTCCTGAACACTCTGCATCAACAAATTTTAGTAATTCGTAAAGGTTATCGCAAGTATAAACTACTCACATACAAAAAAATGTTGTTTTTGGGATCAAACATAAGTAAGACATGACTTAACAAAATAGTACCTGCACATGATACACTGTTAGAAAAAAGTGATGAGCAAACCCTATATAATCTGAAGAAGTGGTTCTAACGCAATGAAATTTGCTATGGAAGTAGTGCTGACGTAGCATAACTTACCCTCACCTGGAGAGCGGCACAGCTCTACTGGGAAGGGATTCATTAATAGCGGGAATATGCCCCGCGAGCGGCGCGTACCATCCATACCACCGTACCATACGACGAGACATGGAGTCAATAAGTCGTTGTATGGTAGCGGGAGGGATGTCCAGCCATGCTGCTTCAACCTGCCTCCATAGCTTCTCAACGTTGTCCGGGGGAGCCGGATAACGTTGAAGTCAACGACCGATCATATCCCAGACATGTTCGATCGGATTGAGATCCGGAAAAGGTGCCGGCCATGGAAGCATCCGTATATGGTTCTTTTCCACAAAGGTCTGGGCAACACGTGCAGTGTACGGTCGGGCGTTGTCGTGCATGTAGAGAAAACGTGGGCGCCGTCGAACGTAGTGAAGCACAACGGGCCGTAGAAACTCATCTACGTAGCGGCGAGCCGTCATAGTATGCTGTATACGCAGCAGACTTGTACGTCCACCATATGTAATAGCACTCCATACCATAATGCCCTGCTGGCGGTGGATAGGGCGTGGTTGGATGCACTCCTCGAGGTGATGCTCACCACGTCTCCGATGAACCAAAATTCGCGCGTCACCGGTGCTCAATTCGAATATTGATTCGTCGAAAAACAAAATGTGCCTCCACTCGACAACCCACTGCTGTCTAGCCTCCACCCACAGTCGCCGTGTACGCGGTGCTCGCGAGTCAGTGGAATCCGCTTCAACGCACAGCGCGCTCGCAGTCCACTTTCTAGTAAACGCCCCGGTGCAGTTCGCGTAGTGAGTACGCCTCCCTTCCTGCTGGCCAAACGGCTCCAAGTTGCCTTGAGGAAGACGTACGCGACGCTAAAGTGTTGTGCTCAAGGCCGCGATCCTCGCATGCTGTGCTCGCGCGGGGCCGTCCCGCTCGCGGCTGAAGGCGCGCACGTCCTTGCTCCATCCATTCTCGCCATGCCCGCTGCACTGCCGATAATGAGCGCGCGATATCACGGAAGGATGCTCCTGTCGTGTGCATCCCCACAACCATTCCTCGCTCAAACTCACTCAGATAACGCAAACGGCCTTCCATCACGCACAAAGTACGACCACAATTACCCGCTCCCACAACACTAACAATAACCGGTTTCTTCGTCCCCGCATCGTTCTCCATGGGGACAACATATTGCAGCTGTCGGGGGCACTCAGTAAAAAATGCAGCGATAGAAAAAGTCAAAACTCGCTGCGCTAACTCGCCTAGAGGAAACCTTAATGCTCCGCTAAATCTACGCATTTATCTTGACACGTTCAGATTATACAGGGTGTGCTCGTCACTTTTTTCCATCAGTGTATTTATTACAGAAAATATTAAATATTTCAAAAACTATTACGGTTGGGTATAGAAAATAGTATTCGAAAAGCATGTAGATTTTATGGCAAACTCTAAAAATGGAATAAAATATAGAGTGCTTCGTTTGAAAAAATTAAGTTAGTTTCAGTACTGCTTTTCTGAGAAAATCAGTATAAACAAAAGTATTTTTTTGGCTATGCCCATCTAATAATTAAACAATATTTGATTGAAAAGTTTTTTATATCTTTTTTTATATCGCCTTTTTTAATCGCCTTTGAAATTTTCATCAAAAGTTTCTGTGTGTATGGAGTTGTGTTAGGTAATACAACTCCATCTGGGGAAGACAATGTGTCGAAACAATTGTTAATGATATTTTACCAATAAAGTGGAAATTTAAGTGATATTGTTTTTTCATTTTTATTTAATCAATTATAAATTACCATCAAGTAAATGCTACTTCGATTCAAAATTTGAAATTTAACTAACTAAAAATATCAGCCAGGATTTTATTGTGACTTAATATTCAATTATTTCAAATATCTCTTGCACATGTTTTATTTTTAATCTTAATGAAGGTATTACTAGAAATAATTCTATTCAAGCTATGTAATGCGGTTTATCCCATTACAATATGTATATATCTATATATATATAGATAATAATTTTTTTGACCTTTTTATGTTAAGTAGATTAAATTAGTCGGCGATTTAAGGTCTGGTTTACTTTGATTAAAAATATTAAAATATATTAAAAATATATATATATTTTTAATTTCTTTGAAAAAGACACTATGTGTCGAAACATGTAAGATTGCTTTAAATATATACATATCAAAGTAAAACAGACCTTAAAACTTTTTTGGTTTCATGTTGTCTGTGATTTGTTTTGAAAATAGCATATGAAGGTTACCGGTCGATTTGCTTGTTTTCTGCGAGTGTTATTAATAAATCTTATTGTGCGAGTAGTATTATTAATGATGACGGGACCCAGAAGATCTAATCTTTCCCAACAAAGCTGTAATGCAATTAGGCTTCGAAACATTGCTAATAAATACACTGAAGAACGAGAAATGGCACGAGAAGAGCGCCACGTTAGTATGGCCCGACTTCGTACTTCTCAAACACAAGAGAAAAGAGAGGCAGCCCGTGAAACGGCTCGGTTGGCAATGAGAAATCGTCGAGCTTATCGCACAAATCAACAACGAGATAATCTTCGACGCGCAAGAAGAAATGCTTCAAGTGTTGATTTGAATCGAGCAGCGTTTATACGATTGCACAATTGATTACAGCTCGCATCCTTTCGTTCGCATTGGTCCAATGGACGTTGTTTGCGAGCATTGTGGCGCATTGGAGTTTGCTTGAGAAACACCTGGATTGTGTTGCCTTAATGGAAAAATGAAATTGCCATTATTGATTCCGCTACCTGAGCCATTGCCTTCATTGCTCCATGGTGAAACACCAGAATCACGACATTTTCTAGCGAACACTCAAAAATACAATGGCTGCTTTCGAATGGCTTCATTTGGGGCAGACATTATCGAAGAACACGGATTTAATCCGATATTCAAGGTAAATTGACATTAGACCTTCAAACTACTGCGCAACCGAACTGTAACATTGCAAAACACTCCGCAATAGCCAAAGTTTTAGGAACATCTAAAATCATCATCTGGGATGAATGGCGCACAAACGTGCACTGGAAGCACTTGACCGAACATGGAAAGATCTGCGCAATGACTCGAGATGTTTTGGAGGCGCAATGATTTTACTGTCTGGCGATTTCCGCCTGACACTGCCAGCCATCAAGATCGACTGTTGCCGATGAAATAAACACTTGCGTCAAATCATCGAATCTGTGGTGCTATGTGAAGAAACTTCAGCTGGCAGCAAACATGAGAGTTGCATTGCTGAACGATCTATCTGCTAAAGATTTTTCTGCCAGCAATTGTTGGCTATTGGTAATGGCCGTATTCCTGTCGACGAATCGAGCGGATTGATTTTATTTCCTCCGAATTCTTGCAATTTTGTCTCATCGAAAGACGAGCTCATCAACAAAGTATTCCCGAACATCATTTCTAACCACGAAAAGAACAAATTGTTGAGTGAGCGAGCAATTTTGGCGACTAAGAACAAAGATGTGGATGACTTAAACTTAGTAATTCAGAATCAAATAGTTGATATTCTGCATTCATTCAAACCTATTGGCTGTGTAACAAAAGAAGACGAAGCCACCAGCTATCCAACTAAATTTTTAAACTCCTTGGATGTGCCTGGCTTACCACCGCACAATTTACAACTGAAGGTTGGCTCGGTAGTCATCATGTTTCGAAATATAAACAAACCAAAACCATGCAATGGGACGCGTTTGGTGATAAGAAAACTGATGATCAATGTGATTCACGCGAACATACTCAAAGGAAGATTCAAACAGGAGGAAGTTCTCATTCCGAGGATTCCGATGATCCTAACCGATATGCCCTTTCAGTTAAACGAATTCAATTTCCGATTCATCTAGCATTCGTCATGACGATTAACAAATCATAAGGCCAATCCTTGAGTGTTTGTGGTCTGAATCTAGAAAATGCATGTTTTTCTCATGGTCAATTGTATGTGGCATGCAAACCATCCGCTTTATTTGTTTTTGCGCCTGATAACAAACGAAAAATGTCATATATCACAAGATCCTTCACTGAAGAGAATCAACCCGAGTGCAACCTATGCAGCAAAATACATAGCTTCAATAAAGCAAATGTCTTGCTGACATGTCATTGAAATACTTGATTTTTGCACTTTTATTGAATTTTTATTTTTTTTACATATATTATCCTAATAAACTATTGAAGTTAATAAATATTTTGTATTAATTTTATTATGTTAATAAAATCCTAAATTAAGTTTACATGACATTTATTGTCTGTTAGGCGGTGCGAAGTTCGCCGGGTCACCTAGTGTATATCTATAATAAAAATAGAACTTACGCGAAAGTGAGTTTTGAGAATATATTAGCCTTTCTCCGCGGGTGTTCATCTGTTACATTAAGACCTGGATCCATTCTGTTTTAATAAAATGTATTTCTTACTCTTCTTTCAACTACATTAAATTATATCATAAATAAAAATATTAAATACTTATCACAAAATCCGTATAACTACCATTTGGCAATTAACACTTTGCTTGATTTTCGATTAGCTCACTATAATATAATAACCGTTCATGCAAGGGTTCCCCCTTTTATAAATCAAATATAATATTATCACTCCAAGAATTTATCAATTGATATATTTAATAAACGGCTAAGAAATTATCTAAACATTCATATAGCTATGGAGTAATAATTAGCAATTTCAAACTTTCAAAATTGACATCTCCTTTCAAAATACTGACATCTGCTTTCAATAACTGACATCTGCTTTCAAAACTGACATCTGCCTTCATAACAGACATTTGCTTTCATAACAGACATCTGCTTTCTAAACAGACATCTGCTTTCAATAACTGAAATTTGCTTTCAATAGCTGACAACTGCTATCAAAACTGATATCTGCTTTCAAAACTGACTTCTGCTTTTAAGCTTGACATATACATTCAATAATTGACATCCGAATCATTAACACAGTTACTTTATATATGCATTTCTAAAATAGCTTGAACCAAGGTCTATCATGGCTTAAGTGGTAAATCAACGGTCCGGTAAACCGTAGACATGGGTTCAAGTCCCAACGTAGAAAATATTTATCAATTAAAAAAAAATTTCGTATGATTTGCTTTGTAATTTGTAGACAGCAATGTTTACATCCTCACTAACTTTGTAATTACGTACTAATACTTGATTTTTGCACTTTTATTGAATTTTTATTTTTTCTATATATATTATCCTAATAAACTATTGAAGTTAATAAATTTTTTGTATTCATTTTATTATGTTAATAAAATCCTAAATTAAGTTTACACGACATTTATTGTCTGTTAGGCGGTACGAAGTTCGCCGGGTCACCTAGTGTATATATATAATAAAAATAGAACTTACGCGAAAGTGAGTTTTGAAAATATATTAGCCTTTCTGCGCGGGTGTTCATCTGTTACATTAAAACCTGGATCCATTCTGTTTTAATAAAATGTATTTCTTACTCTTCTTTCAACTACATTAAATTATATCAAAAATAAAAATAATAAATACTTATTACAAAATCCGTATAACTACCATTTGACAATTAACACTTTGCTTGATTTTCGATTAGCTCACTACAATATAATAACCGTTCATGCAAGGGTTCCCCCTTTTATAAATCAAATATAATATTATCACCGTCATTAATATCTAAGATGATATACGTGGACAGAAATATCTACCCAATCAAATTCGTACTTGATTAAGTAAAGAAAAGAAATATTTCTAGATAAGCGGTTTATCTTTTAATACTTATATTTCGAAATAATTAAAATTTGTTTATAATATTTAATATTTTAATAATAATTTTCCAGTTGTTTTTGTAAGAAACAATTAATCATTGAATTTAAGAATCAATACATAAAATCAAATCAATTTTTGGAAAAGGATGTAAAATTAGTAATTTATTTTTAGGTAATAATTACAATAACACTAAAATTGGCTAGTAGAAACGGAAAAGCACCCGGAAAAGATGGTAAAATAATGACTTATTGAAATACGGGGGAGATAGGGAGAGGATATGCAAGAATACATATGTAACTGAAGAAAAGATGTCAAAGGACTGGGAATCAGGACAAATAGTGACACTACACAAGAAGGGAGACCAACAAATCTACAAAAGCTATAGAGGAATCACGCTTTTAAGCACCACATACAAGATCTTATCATCTATAATACAGAGAAGATTAGCAAGTACAGCGGAAAATCGCATTGGACAGTATCAATATGGTTTCAGAAGCGGAAAATCGACTATGGACGCGGTGCATAACATAAAGCAAATACTGGAAAAAGCATATGAATATAATATGAAATTAGAATTCATATTTATAGACTTTCAATAAGCATTTGACAATATTAGAAGGGGAAAGCTTATATCAGTAATGAGGGAACTTAAAGTGCCAGCGAAACTAAGAAGTAATGATCTTAAAATCAACAAAAGTTAGTGAGAAAACATCGAAAGGCGTAACAAACAAACTTGAAACAAATAAATCAATCTGGCTCTGGAGCATGTGACAAGGAAAATAAACAAAGGTATATTTAGAACAGGAGGAAGCCAAACAGAAGAACAAAAATGAGAGAGATAATGGTCGAAATACTACAAGAAATAATTTAAGAAGCAGAGAAATTAGGTATGAAAACCAAAAAAAGGACAAAGAAAACAAAAGTATTAAAATAGAAAACTTTACATTTGAAGAGTTCGAAAAATTCAAATATCTGGGCATTATGATATCAAACGATGGAAATAGAGATACCGAAATAAGAGAAAAAAATATGGCAACAAATAGAGCCTTTTATGTCAATCGAAAATTGTTAAGGAACATAAATCTTTCTAAAAAGAATAAAATAAAAATATATAACACCATAATAAGATGAATACTAATGTATTCAGCGGAAACGCTGACAATGACTAAGAAAGAGGAAGAAAATCTAAGAATACTCAAACGGAAAATATAACCATAATAGAACCATAATGGGGCAAATTAAGGACAATGAGTTTAGAATAAGAATAAATGACCAACTGCAACAAGAAATCAAAGGAGACGATATCGTAAAAAATTAAAACAGCAAACAATAAAATGGGTGAGGTATGTACGGAGGGCGGAAGAAGAATCCACAATCAAGCTGCTATTGAACTTGAAGCCAGGAGGAAAAAAGAAAAGAGGTAGACCGAGATCCAAATGGCTAGAGGAGGTAGTAGAAGACTTACGAGGAGCAGGCGTTAACAACTGGCAGGAAAAAACAAAGAATAGGAAACTTTGGAAAGAAATAAGCCAGAAGATATGAAGAGCTAGGATGACTGATCCACCCCGAAAACGAGGATTTAGAAAGCTTCCGGAAGCTTCTAAGACCTGCTATGGGGTGTTCTGGCCATTATATATATATATATATATATATATATATATATATATATATATATATTGAGGCATTGCAAGAAGGATGCTTTCTCTGAAAGAAACAAAGAATATATGTAACCTTAATATTTATACCATAATGTTTATATCTACTTTGTACTTTAATATTAAGAAGGGGAAAGATCGATTCAAAGAATAAGTACGTTATTTTGACGACAAATTTACCTAGAAATTATTAACTTATTTTTCTAATTTTTTTATTATTATGTTTATATTCATTTTTCTCTCAAATACATATTTAACGCGTGTTTATTCAAACAAATGTAACGTATTTATTTTCAAATGCATTTGAACGAGTAAGCCCCGCCCACAATTTCAACGGTGCAATAACCCGAGAATAAACCTATATTGACGGAGTGTTTGTAAACACATAAAACGTATGTTATTCAACCAAAATCATTTTATAAATCAAATTGTAATTTTTTAAACTGTTTTATACTGTAAAATTGTCTAATTTAATAATATTAACAAATTTAATGCAAGTAAAGAATGGGGCGATTTAGCGGAAAGTTATGCAATTAAAAACAAATGAAAAAGCAAGGTCGGTAATTAGTCGTCACAGTGAGAGGTCACGTTTTTTTGTGCTCCGTAATAATTAAAATAATTAAGCGAAATTATTAAGTGCAAGAGATTTTTAATAATACAAAACGTTACACCTACCTACAAACCACCTGTGGACAAAATTTAACAGCCGCCGACCAAATAGTCCGAGACTTACGAATTTTTAAAGATTTTTACCGCCATAAAAATCTCACCGTAGCTTGACCAACATCGTTGGCGATCGAAATCGGTCATTCGCTCAAGACGCAGTCGGACTTGGAGATTTCAACAAATTTCAAGTGATCCCGAGGGACCGTAGCAGAAACATTCTCCCGTTTCCCGTTGTGAAGACGTCTCCAGAACACAGGCGCAGGAAGCAACGGAGGTTATATACGAAGATTCAGGTTTTTGCTAATTTTAACAAAATTTCCCGCGCCATTTTTTCCTTGCGCATGTACATTTCTAGAACTTTACTTTGTTTATTCCATAACTAACTATTTATATTACTTTCACCGATATTTTACCACTGTAATCTTTAGTCAACTTATTTAAATATTGGCATCTACTATTTGTATTTGTAAAACTTGATGCCATGTCACTGTTATAAACTATTTTACTAAGACAACACATTATTGCACCTGTCTTACACCATATTATTATACTGTACGAATACCAACCGTCGAGTGTGTCTCACTTAATATTACTTGTGTGTCACGAAATTATTAATATAAATTTCTCAAACTTTGCAAAATCTTTTATCCCTAATAAAGTTAATTGTCAATATTTTACTTTGTTTTTTTTATATACTTGAGATATTGTTCCGTTCCTAACTTAATAAATTACGTAAATAAAGTATAAGTGGAAGGAAGTGAACCTACCTTAGCCCTGAAGAGAAAAAGAAGCTAGCCGAAGATAATAAAACAGATAAGTATTGAATGAGCCCAATTTGAATTTTACATGACTTTTTTCTTTATGACATTCATTCATTTTATTATACCGTACGTAGAAACATTTTTATTTATCAACACATAATAGAAACATTTCATTTAGAGCCCAA
Organism: Melolontha melolontha; assembly: GCA_935421215.2. Lineage (NCBI taxonomy): Eukaryota > Metazoa > Arthropoda > Insecta > Coleoptera > Scarabaeidae > Melolontha > Melolontha melolontha. The sequence goes on along the minus strand of OW285237.1, from coordinate 140,890,491 downwards.
CGTTTTGGGGCAGTTATAACAGTAATTAACATTTTTTTTTCATTACATTAACGCTCGTAACATTACAATATATATATATATATATATATATATATATATATATATATAAGTGTTTAGATAATTTCTTAGCCGTTTGTTAAATATAACAATTGATAAATTATTGGCTTTTATATGAAATATTTACAAATATCAAACCAGTATATATGACATCTGCTCTCAAATTACTGACATCTGCTTTCAATAACTGACATTTGCTTTCACTAACTGACATCTGCTATCAAAACTGACATCAGCTTTCAAAAACTGACTTCTGCTTTCAACTTGACATCCACATTTAATAACCGACATCTGATTCATTAACACTGTTACTTTATAATGGATTTCTAAATAGCTTGAACCTAGGTCCATTGTGGCTAAGTGGTAAAAGCGACAGTCCGGCAAACTGTAGACTTGGGTTCAAGTCCCAATATAGACAATATTTTTCAATTAAAGATTTCGTATGATTTGCTTTGTAATTTGTAGACAGCAATGTTTACATCCCCACTTACTTTGCAATTAGATACATACTGGTTTGATATTTGTAAATATTTCATATAAAAGCCGAAAAACTCTAATAATTTATCAATTGTTATATATATATATATAACAATTGATAAATTATTGGAGTTTTTCGGCTTTTATTTGAATATATATATATATATATATATATATATATATATATATATAATAACTTCGTGACCTTGGTATGATATGGTAAACCTAATCAGTAGGCGATTAAAGGTCTGTATATTACTTCAAAATATATGTATTTAAAAAACCCTACATGTTTCGGCTGTGTACGCCTTTATCAAGAGAATACAAAATATGAATGACAGGATATAAATGTCAATGTTTCGGCTGTGATTGACATTTATATCCTGTCATTCATATTTTGTATTCTCTTGATAAAGGCGTACACAGCCGAAACATGTAGAGTTTTTTAAATACATATATTTTGAAGTAATATACAGACCTTTAATCGCCTACTGATTAGGTTTACTATATATATATATATATATATATATATATAACAATTGGTAAATTATTAGAGTTTTTCGGCTTTTATTTGAAATATTGATATGAAATATATATATATATATATATATATATATATATAATATCTTCGTGACCTTGGTATGATAAGGTAAACTTAATAAGTCGGCGATTAAATGTCTGGTTTACTTCAAAGTATATATATATTTAAAACAACCCTATATATATATATATATATATATATATATATATATATACATATATATACTTTTTAACGTCGTAGAATAAAACATCAATATTCATTAAAGGTCGCTAAACCAATAAAAGTCTATTATTTTTAATTTAAGACACGGCCAATAAAATAAATAAGAAAAATAAAATTCTTATAAACACTAATATATATATATATATATATATTAAGCTGGTTCTGTCGTCAGTGTATTATTTAAGTGAATATGGGCAATATTTTGTTAATATTTAAAGGAAAATTTGAACCTATATTTTTTTATATTTGAAATATGTCTGATCGCGCCATCTATATTGGTATAACATAAGTAAGGTTACTTAATATGTAATTATTTATAGTTTAAAATGTCAATTAAATTACAAACTTGTTATTTATGATATTAGATATTTAAATACCTTCAAATTATTTAAAAGTCACTTAAAATTAGAAGTTCAATCTAATATTACAAATTGGACACGCCTTTTTCTTTCCAGCGCCTATTTTTTCCAAGTTGCCTACGCGTGCATAAAAAGTAGAACGTCGCTCGTTGTTAACGAAAAAGAATTAATGACAACCAAATATGGTGAAGCGTCGGGTTTTGAGATAATTAAGCGATTTCAATTTTTAAAAGGCGATTTCTTAATGTAAAATCGCATTAAGAAGCTAAAAAAATAAAGTTCATTATCATATTAAAATTTATATTACATGGGACTTATAATTTACCTTAGATTACGAAGTGCAAAAACAAGCAATTGATATCCTACATCAGACAAGTATCGAGCCAGTATCCTGTACAATAAACCTCCTAATCCTTAATTTATTTATTATATATAAGCCATCCAGTTTAATTGTGCTGAACATCCTACCACCTGCATCTTAATCGGAAGATCTTTACCTGTAACCTGTTCCGAATACTATCCCGATGATCCCTATACCATAGCCAGGGAACTTTCTGTACGAGTTATTCAGTGTTCATTGTTAAGGTAGAATTTACCCTATAAATAAAGCATTTTTTTTGTATTATTATAATTAATCGTAAATAGTACTGCTTCAATATATTAATTAGCACCTATTTGAATATTTAAATGTAGAATTACTGAGCTAGTATATTTTCAATAACATATTGATTGATAATTAAGACATAACTTACCTTAATTTGCCCTGAGATTAAGATATCATGAATATAGAGAACAGATTCCATTTTTAGGTTAAATCATATCGATTTGCTTTGATCATTATTTTCAATTCTTTCAATCCACCTAAAGGGAATTATATACATAGACAAATTGATTGGAAACATATTTATAATATCTACTAACCTGTTCGTGTTTTAACGGTATCTACAACCTGAATAAGCTTATTTTCCTTAATCATTGTTTGTTTGTAATTGATTGCACATGTACTTAAGAATGTTATAGGGGGGATAATTCTATTGTAAGTATTTTATTGTTTGTATTTTATTTTAAAGTTTATGTTTATTAAATTGAGTTTTATTTGTTCTTATTGTGTTTCCTTTCTTATACATATCACACATATAGATTATTATATTATTGTCGCCGAAGGGAGGTTTATCTCTACTCCAGCCATTCGGTATTATTATAATATATATATATATATGCCGTGAGTTTTTCTTATCTCTATACATAGCCTATGTTCAGTTTCAAAAGGAACGCTTCGATGCATGGGAATGTTATGCAACCAACATCGCTCGATTATGTATTTCGACAAATGTCAAAATCAATGTCAGTAATGTGCATAAACATAACATTTTAAATATTTTAGCATTTGACATTTGTAATCACCTAATTTAAACATTTTATATGAAATAATATGAAATTTAATATGAAAAAATAGAAATTTCAAACTAGTATAAAGCTGGAAACAGTTTAAGGAAAGTGCGGGATCGGTTTTGTATAAAATATCTTTATAGGTCCATATCATCTATCGGCAAAATTCAGGCGATTACTAGGAAATTTGATTCTGATGGCTGCATAATAAATACACACAGAAAGAAAATTAAAACCCCCCACATTTTTTCAGGAGACCTAAAATTAAATGTGTTATGTTACATTGAAGATGTCTCATAACACCATTAAGTAAAATAGCACAACGATTTAATATTTTGAAGACATCTGTATTTGAAATTCTCAAACAGTACAAATACATATCTTACAAGTTTTATAATTACCAACAATTATTACATGCAGATAGAATAAGACGTGTTGATTTTTGCAGAACACTATTTAATTTATTTAATGAAAATCATAAAATGTTGAAGAAAATACTTTTCACTGATGAAGCGTCTTTCCTTTGAACACGTATTGTTCCTCAATTTGAAAATTTAGCCATTGAAGGTTCCCGTTTTCCAATGGATTGAGCTCCAATTTTCAAAATTCAAGTCATCCTGGTCAATGGATAGGGAGGTTTGGTCCGAGCGTTTGGCCGGCCCGTTCGCCAGATTTATCGCCAAATGACATTTCTTTGGGGATACCTTAAATCTAGAATTTATGATAATTTAATTTTCATTAACATTGAAGATTTAAAAGCACGCATAAGTACAGCCTGCGACGAATTACGAACCAAACCGGATTTTTAACACACTCTTTGCAGGAATTTCATAATCGACTCCATATTGTATGGAATGTGAAGGTGGATATTTCGACTATTTATGAGAAAGTTAAAGAATTATAAATAAAAATTTTTTTCAATTTACAATAAAATTCATTTTAATATTGTTTGTGTAAGTTAAACTTTAAATAAATTATTTTTACACTTTGTTGACACTGACAACTAAAATGCCTTATTACGACAAGTGATGACACTCGCATTGTTGGTTACATAACGTTCCCATGCATTGAAGTATTTATTTTAAAACTGAACATAGGTGTATTCATGTGTTATGTTCAGTGATATCAAAAACGCACGATATAAATATATATATATATATATATATATATATATATATATATATATATATATATTGATATAAAGCTGAAGGCCCCCAGGTTGGTACGTTGAAATAAATGGAAAAGTAATGAATTAATTGATTATGTGAATCAAAAAATAATTTAAACATTCATAAGTGTAGTTACAAATATGACCTATAGATGGAGTTAAGTTTAAATATTACAGTTGTCACATGTATAATATTCTGAACATAAATAAATGTATATAAACAATTAATACTTAACTTTAATAGGCCTCTTCCAAGTGTAAAACTTATTGTTAAATACTTTATGTGTATCTTAATCTAAGTGCCGGCTAGCTGTGTTAATTTTAGTGATATTACACGTTGATGATAATATTTAAAAAAATGCGAGTTCGGTACTCAATAGAATATATATATATGTTTAAAACAAGTTATTAAATGTGTGATGCTTCCGGATGTATTATTTAATAAATAAAAGAGTGAAAGGCAAAAATCACTGGTTTAATAAGAAAATCTATTCAAAAAGGTAAGTTTTTAACATGATGGTGTAATGCATTAACATATATATAGTCACGTGATTCGATCTGTTTATGAATGTTAGGTTAACTGATTTTAATGAGATAAATGCTTTAAAATATGATCTAAGTAACTGTAATTATAACGCAAAGGAACTGTATTTTTCCGTTTAAAAGCTATACTAATTAAATACTAACATTGTTGTTATACATATAAAAATATCAACGATTATTTTAAAATTTATATAAAAAAAATTAATATTTTAGGAGATGTAAATAAATAAGTACTCAATTTGGTTTTACGGTGTATACTGGATGTTCGAAGGGTGTTTTGGATTCTTATACTCAGGATAAAAGGGTCTGGTTGTGGAAATATACTGATATCGTCTCTTGGCGTAGGTAGGTATTTAGGTAGCGTCCCTCGGAAAATGGAATTTCGTTTTAAAACGACCAGGAAGGTTTGAGGTTGTGTAAACTTCGTCGATCGATGCCTGGTAAGTAGGAGATTCGTAGGATATGTTTTGTGGTAAGATTATAATGATTTATTTACTATTTTCTCACTTAGTTTCAGAATAACACTTTTTAAAAATGTCGACGCGTGCAAAAATTTTTATTAATTCCAAGCTAACTCTCAGTTTGTTTTTTCTCAATATCCAGGCGTCTTATTTGTAATATTTGTTTGTATTTATTTAATCTCGTTAATAATATTCATATAATTGAAACAATTTACTATGACTAATCGTTTAGATATTTCACAAAAATTATAGTTTTAATTTTATAATAGACAAATGTGTATTTGAAATGTTCAATATTTCGCTAGATACCTGTTTAAAATT